>OX244035.2:63823455-64423455 GCA_945859785.2 Tridacna gigas
GGTTTATTTCTGTCCTTAGATCACTAGCTAAATGCAAATAACATCTTCAGTCAGGTTAAAAGCACCTATAATTACAATTTTCGAAATTAGGGGTCACATACATGTATATCATAAGTTTTCTATTTATAGAAGCTCCTTACAAGCATCATACACTTTTTTCCTTTGGCACATTTAAACAGTTCTTTTCGAGTTTGTCTTTGAAACAGGAGGTCATGACCTTTCCTTCTTTGTTCCATTAGTTTTGACCCAAATGCGAAACTGAGGGGTCATGAAGTTAGTGGCTAGCTTTAGCCGTAAAAACAATGGCGGGGTAATGACACGAAAGATTGCGAAAAAATGACATGGTAACGTGCTATTTTTTATTTTATCCCCAACTTATGTATAGTTTCGAGTTTCAATTTAGCTTGGCATTTTCAGGCTAGTCTCCTGGGTTTGCATTTTGTGAATTTTGGAATAAAGGCTAAAATGGCTTATTTTGTCAATCTTTTTCCGACCATGCCACTTGCCTGTATTGGTCAGTAATTACACTATTATACAAGTTTAACATAATTTCTTGATGAAATCTAAAAAATGGGGTTATGCTGTTGCATTTAAGTGCTCTTTATCATTTCAGGCTGATTCTATAGACGTTTTGTCGAAGAACTTCTGTTTGGCGTGTTGACGATCGACACACATTTCACTGACAACCGTGTTCTGGGGCCTTTGTTACTGACTGACTGACAGACCGACCGACCGAATAACCGACCGACCGAACGAATAACCGACTGATTGATTGATTGATTGGCGTTTTTATCATCATTTCAGCTATATCGCCGTGGCCAGTGCACCTATAATGCTTTCTTGGAGTCCCCGCCCCCCCACCAGTACTTCGCACAGTATTCTTCCAAAGCCACTGGCTGCTATCCCACATAACTATCGTCGAAACAATGATCAGCGATGAGAGAGGAATTAGTCCTGTCGCAATGACTATCATCAGTCCTCGGAAAGAAATTCGCCGAGTTTGGGATTCGAACCAGCGACGCCCACCCCCCCCCCACCCCGGGGCCCAGGTTTATATCCTGTAAGGCTACTGACTGTGCTACCGGGGCCCAGTTTTTATATCCTGTAAGGTTACTGACTGTGCTACCGGGGCCCAGGTTTATATCCTGTAAGGCTACTGACTGTGCTACCGGGGCCCAGTTTTTATATCCTGTAAGGCTACTGACTGTGCTACCGGGGCCCAGGTTTATATCCTGTAAGGCTACTGACTGTGCTACTGGGGCCCAGGTTTATATCCTGTAAGGCTACTGACTGTGCTACCGGGGCCCAGGTTTATATCCTGTAAGGCTACTGACTGTGCTACTGGGGCTCGGCTTTTCTACGTAATAGCAATGTTCGTCTAAGAATTTGCTTCTACAACTTTTTATCAAAAGACAGAATTTCTGAATTGTCCAAATTAATCCTTTACCACACAATTCCGAATTTTAACGAACTTGAAAAAGAAACCTTTTGAAAATATTGTGGGAAAAAGGAGAAAATGCTGGTTACCAGCATTTTCCCCTTTTCCCATAATGTTTTCAACCCTTTCAAAGACAAGTTCTCTCATTTGAGCCACATCTAATCTGTCGTCTGCAAATGCTATCAATTTGGACCAGTCTGGAATTCTGTCGTTTGGTAAAGGGTCAAAAGCATTTGCAGACAACATATTAACGGTGGTTCAAATAATGGATTCGTCTTTTGTAAGATAGAAAATATTCCCACGTTGTTTTAAGAAGCCTTTGCCCAAAGAATTTTTTAACCTTTATCCTGCTGAATAAGTGAAATGAAAATATCAAGCCGACAGTGAAATTCTGCTTTTTTTTAAAAATATTTGTTGGGGAAAGATATCGCCTTGTCGAACAATGTAGGCCCATGATCAGATTGCACATTATGTGCAGTCTGATCTAAATCCGCAAAAGGTCCTTGAGTCGCTCTTATCTACCAAGGGGTTCTCGACATTGTGTGGAAAAGGCTTGGGTTGACAAACGTCAATTTGATAGAAAAGTTTGTAAACATAAAACCATACAAACAGATACGATACTGGTGTTTACTGTTTACAGTGCAATAAATCAATGAATTTCTTAATCAGTTTGTACATATCTATTCAAATTCAATGAATGAATGAATGAATGAATGAATGGATGGATGGATGGATGGACGGACGGACGAACGGGAAGGCGGATGGACGGACGGACGGAATGGCTGACCGACCGAAGGACGGACGGACGGAGGTATGGATGGATGGATGGATTGATGGATGGATGGATGGATCAATCGATCATTCATTCAACCTACCTACCTACCTACCTACCAACCAACCAACCAACCAACCAACCAACCAATCACGCTTAAAACTAAAACTAAAGTTTGCACTTTTAGTTTTATATTTACATTTGAGTTTTCTGCTAACGACTGGAACCATGACGGACCGCACAGTAACATATTGTCAAACTGATGGTAACATCAGTCTTTTAGTATGAATGAAATTGCCTGCAGCTTGACTCCTGAGTTCTCTTCATTTGACCGCAAGTTGGCCTTTAACGAAACAATGAAAGAGGTGATACCTTGAGGCTTTAAGAAATTAAAGTAACGCTTGGGAAAAGGAATGGTGCATTTTATTTTTCACCGTGTCTCTATTCATACAAAGATAAAAATGAATTAATTTTTAAATACTAGAGAAGATCATTCAGACAGCATTACATGTCTATCAGAAATAACATTTCTAAGGAAAAATCTATTGAAGGGGCATTGAACCAGATTTTGTTTCGCAAGCTCTGTAGCAAATCTTTAAACAGACTGTAGATTTTCATTCGCGAGCATAGAGCAAAATACTGAAGTTGAAACATTAATCGATAACACATGTAGAAAACAAGAGGAACTACAGAGTTTCTTTTTTAGGGGTGTGAGGGAGGGGCGCGGGGGGTACTGTAACATTCTGGTAGTTGACACAGATACAGAACAATTGGCCCATAATTGGCTTAGACAGTATAGTCGCCGACTCTCGTTTTGGAGGTCATGGGTTCGTGTCCAACCAGAGGTTTATTTTTCTCAGCATTTTTTTTTTACCAAAACTGAGGGTCGTCATCCACGTCCTCGTGATGTTTCCTTAACTTTTTACCAAACGACAAAATTTTTAGACTGGTCCAAATTGAAAGCATTTGCAGACGACAATATAAATGGCACTAAAAAATTGAAATTTGTTATGGGTAGGCTAGAAAACATTGTGGGAAAAGGAGTAAATGCTGGTTACCAGCATTTTTTCCTTTTCCCACAATGTTTTCCAAAGGCTTCTACAGTGTCGTTAAAAGTCGGGATTGTGTGGTAAAGCGTTAATTACTACAAACTTGTATCCCTCAGATCAAAACCGGGTTAAATGCCCCTTTAAAGGCAAATTGATAAAGCTGTGCTAATTTTATAAAATTCATTAAACTCAACCAAAATGCATCATGAAGAACACCGTTTTTTTTTTCTGTCTTGCAGCCCAGCAGCTGTGATACAATTAGCGAAAAGGATAATTTCTCCGTCTGTAACAATATGTTAACATGTTAAACCTTTATTTGACCCTTTAACAAACAATCCCGAGCTTTACCGATTTTGGGGAAGAAAGCCTTTAAAAACATATAGGAAAAGGAGAAATTCCTGCATGGTAATCAGCATTTTCTCCTTTTCCCGCATTGCTTTTGTCCTTTCGTAAACATATCCTATCATTTGAAACATATTCAATTTGTCGTCTGCAACTACTTTTAAATCAGACGAGCCTCCTTTCTTTTTTTTTTTTGGTAAAAAATTAACCTAGCCACTCATGAATTTCAAAGGCGTTTATGTGTTGTCTGCTGCAAATATGCTTGAGTTTAAACCTAATCGTTAACCATTGTTACTCCTTTTCCATCATTGTCGCCACCGCAAACAGTGCGGCAGCTGCCCACGACGCAAGCCAGCCTGTGATACAGAGTGCAAAACCGACGTGTAAAGTCGGAGTGGGTCCACCAAGGAGTTTGATGAGATCTTTAGCGGGCAGGAAAACTTTACTGACGTACACGGCAAACCCGACAATCAAAAAGAGACCTGAAGAGAAAAGAAATGTATTTGAATTTATTACATAGTGTTTCACGCAGTTTCCAACATATTTCCTTCATATTACGGCGACAGCTTACATATTCATTTATGTCCTTGGTTTCACCAGTACTAGGTTAGGGCTCTGAAGTGTTTTGCCCAGGGACACTCCGACGAAAATCCCAGTTCTTCCAGAGAGGCTCGAATTCAGGGCCCCCAGGTAACGAATTCCACGCTATACCACTGAGCCATGAAGAACCTTTAAATCTTTACCAAACGACAAAATTTTGGATTGGACCATATTGAAAACATTTGCAGACGACAAATGGAATGTTGCTAACATGGTGATTTCTGCCTGTGATACGGTAGAAAACATTGTAGGAAAAGAAGAAAATGATGGTACCAGCATTTTCTCCTTTTCCCACAATGTTTTCAACAGCCTTCTATTTCAAGGTCGTTAACACTCGGGATTGTGTGGTAAGGGGTTAAGAAAAGAAAGAAACATGTTATAACATCTTTTAGTGAAAAAATTAACATTGGGCACTGCTGTAATGTTTTTCAGCTCCATTAATACTCAGCATATTCGAAACTATAGTATTCCAGTAAAAGAGTAGTACCAATAAAGAGTAGTACCAATAATGAGGAGTAGGATACCAGAAACACCTTTAAGGGGGGTAGATAATTCCGTCATTTGTTTTCAAAACATTGCCGACAAGGAAGCGATCTCTTGTTATTGTTTTTCTCACTGATGTTCCTTGCTTTGAAAAAGTAAATGCCGCACAGTGTATGCTTAGACCTGAACATAGAGAGAACAGCCAAGTTATTCAAAAAGTCGTCTTTTTTTCCCAGGTGTTCGTTTTTCAAACTGTAATTATGAATTAAAAAATTGCAGATATATCATTTACATGACAAATATGGTCCGCTGAATGCCAAATGACAAACTCGGCCAATAGTAGCAAACTTTGCCAATACAAGAAAATCTCGGCCAACATCAGACAAAATAAGGCCAATATGACTCGGTTAATATCAAATCCAAAATAGACGAGAAATATCGACCATTGTAATACAATAAACGGTCATTTATCAAGTAATGTCGTTTTGGCCGCATTACCGGTCCCAGGTATCCAGTATCAGCCCCGGACTTTCCTCGGGCTAATACTGCAGACCTCGGACCTCTATATATCTTTATTAAAGTCTCATTCATATACAAAGCAAAGTTAAAACACATTCAGGAACAATTCCAGTAAAAAAAGTATATGACCATTCTACAAAAGAATTATAAGAGACTAGTATTTAAATGTTAAATGTATAAAAGGAACAGAAAAGAGACAATATTTACGAACAAAGCCACCCATAAAAAAAAAAAAAAAAATAATACATGGCGAATATGAAATTACTTGATCAGTGAATTATTATTGTTATTATTATTAATACAAATTCAACAATACTTATTGACCCTGGCTTTATGAAATATGATTCCTTAACATTTGCACACAAACAACATTCAAATGTTATACCACTTGTGTATGATATACTTCTTTCTAAAGATGTAAACAGGTAACAGAATAAAATGGACAAACCAACTGCAGGAGTCATATAAAATAAATCCTTTTACCTTTAGTTAACCTTTTCTGGCACAATAAATGTTTCAAATACAATCTTTTTTCATTTTCCACATAAATAAACTCGTCGTGTTTCGTGTTTCCACGACCATTAAACGCCCTTAAAAGTTATTCATATGAAAATGTAGAGACTTATTTTGTAAAAGTTTAGAATAAAGGAGAAGGACAATGCATATTCAAGATCAGACTGCACATAATGTGTAGTCTGATCTTGACTTACGACGTCCAAAAAGCTGCTTGTATCGCATGTTGCGGGGGAAAGTTAACTCTACAGGAAAAATATCAAAATTACCAGCAGCCCCAAGAAGTCCCACTGCAATGTAACCAAGCATTTTCTGGGTTTTCATCATGAACTGTTTCAGCCCTCCACACACAATGGCTCCAGCAATCAGAAGTAATGCAAGGATCAACACTGCTCGAACAGCTTTCAGTTCTGTGGAAACTGAGGCATCTGTAGATTAAGAACGATAAAGTTACATTAAGTTCCAAAAAAAGATATCGTCGTTACTGGTCGACAAGTTTAACCCTTAGGCTGCTTATTGCGACCTACGGACCTTTTGCGGACAGCGTAGATCAAGATCAGACTGCACAAAAGGTGCTGTCTGATCTTTGATCTACACTGTCTAATAAAGAGATATCTTTCCTCCAGAAATACCCTTGAAACAGGAAAATTTTAGGCTTAAACTATCGGCTTGAAATTTTCATTTCTTTTATTCAGCAGGATAAGGGTTAACAAGCATCTGCATATTCCGTGACCCCACTTCGGTGAGGCTCGTTTTTCGAGCAGTTTGTTCGTTTGTTTGTATTGTGTTTAACGCCGTGTTCAGCATTATTTCAGTTTTATCGCGGCGGCCAGTGCACCTATCCATGCCTTTCTGCAGTTCCTTTTACCAGCACTTCGCACAATATACGTACCAAGCCACTGGCTGCTTTCCAAGATATCCATCGCTGAAACAATGATCAGCGGTGAGAGACGAATGATTTCTGTCGCAACGACTATCATCAGTCCTCGGAAAGAAATTGGTCGAGCTCCAGAGATGATTAGTTTACTTAACTCTTTACCAATCGGCAAAATTTTAGACCCGTCCAAATTGAAAGCATCTGCCGACAACAAATCAAATGTGACCCAAATGATGATTTCAATCTTTGAAAGGGTAGAGAACATTGTGGGAATAGGAGAAAATGCTGGTTACCAGCATTTTCTCCTATTCTCACAATGTTTTCAAAAGGCCTCTTCCTCAGGGTCGTTAAAAGTCGGGATTGTTTGGTGAAGAGTTAAGCTGAACTGCTGCTCTGGCAAAAGGGGTTTTAAAGCATCTTTGTAACGCTTTACGCCAAGCATTTTCACATAACATGAATCCATTTTGTCTGAAAACCGGCTGAAACATAACTATGCGCGGTCCTTTGACACGGAGAAAATTTAACAATGCAAAAATGTGTCGTCAAGGTCAGCATGCGCGGACTGGGCAGACTGACCTAAGTTGATACTTTTTGCAGATGTATCAAATCCCCTTTTCACAGAGCAAGACTCATTTAATTGTGGCATTAGCCTGTTCGACCCTAACGCCAAATTTTAACATTTTTTTTACTGCATGTAACCGTTCCACTTTCTCTTCATTTGCAGAGAAAAGTATATTTTGTAGTATTTATCTGCACCGCGTATCATCGACTCCGGAACTTGGTACCAGCTGAAGCGGTGATAAACAAAAACTGATCGTGTCCAGGTTAAGAAAATTCTTTATTTTGATGTTATGTCGCGATATTATGCGTCAATGAGAATGTCTCCATTTACGGAACATATTTTTGTTTCAAATGCACATCCAGAAATGATATGAAAATGATTTTAAGTTCACTTTTTATTGTAAAACGAGCTGCCTGGTACTGCCGAAATCATGTTTCTTCGTCGAAACCCACCTGTTTATCATACAAACGGTTGGGACAAATTTCAGTCCATTATTATGCATATGTATTTCCATCACCGCTGCTTATATATAATCAATAGTTTTCTCAAAACAATAATGGAACTCGATAAAAACATCATAAAACTCGGAAGGCTTGAGTACGGCAACTTGAGGCACTGCATAAAAATACTGGACGGCGTCTTGCTAGCTAACTGTACGGCGATTTATTGTGAAAATAACAGAATTTAATGCAATGTAGCGCGCGAAAGGGTATTGTTTCCTAATTAGTACCATTTTCACAGTTGCCAACATAAGTTATAAGAGAATTTATTTGTTGGAGTATGGTCATATCGAAAGACAAAAAGCACGCACCTCGACTGGAAGCCAATTCCTCTCGCAGGCCGTGCAAGTAGTCTAGCCACAAAACTACCGAGTCGTACCGAGCCTGTGACGATAAGTTTGTAATTCGGGAAATATTACCCGAGAGCAATATTTCCAGTATCTTGACCTAAAGATGGATTCTTTTATACGAGGGCCATTAATTTTGTAGGGTACGTTGTATTTATAGTAGAGACTTAGTTTTAAACGGTGAACTCGTATAAAGGAAAGTTTAAACCTTTCTTAAAAAGATGGGGAAAAGCACAGTAGTATCATGGTCACTGGCATGAATTTAGTGCAATAAAAGGTTTCTCAAGCTGTAACAATATCGGTGGTATTATTTGAGATTTTCGAGACGCTGGTTCAGCCATGCCTTATCTAGGCCTATCTCAGATAATCATGAGTACATGTTGTAGAAAAGTTAGCTATTTCAAAAATGAAATTGTACGTGAAATGTTAATCAGTTTTCTTAAAAAAGAAACTGTCATACTGAGTATGGCATTACTTGACGACTCACGCGGACTGTTTCCATAAAGTTCTGTTTCCGAGTATAATATATAATTCCATAAAATCTGTTGACCCTACCACGACCACAAAACTAATCGAAAGCAAATTTTTCTTAGAGCAGAACACTGTGACGACCTGCGACTCATTCTTCGTTCTTAAATTTTCAGTTTCTGGCATTTTCTCGCAGAAACATTATTTCAAACCCAACAACCCCCTCCGCTTTTCTGAGCAGGGTGGATGTGGTAAATGAACATGCCAGTTTCCAGTATAAAAACAGTATAATATGTTCTTGTGACTGTTGTGTTTGTGTTTGAGTCTTGTTATGTATCTGCAAAGGTTCTCTATTGAGATTAACTGAAATAACACAAGCGTGCTTACTACAGAAACTTTAATACAAGAACTAAAGAAAGTTGTCCAGCAGACGAACGCTTCATACATAATGAGCATGCTCAAAGATATACTATAGTCTTTATCAAACAATCGAAGATGTAGTTATTAAACATATATAGAACAGTGACGGTATTTTGTAGCAGGTGCATGCATACGAATTGCGTATTAAATTAAAGTGTAGTTGTTGATCTTAACATTGATATCAAATATGAAGGGTTTCCTAGGTGGGCAATCGCCGCAGATGAACTTTTCAAACGGCCTTCGTACCGGGCCACAGCAACTCGTACAACCAATATGCGCGCCCAGCAAATGCATTAGCTCAGCCTCCGTATCTATAGTCAGAGTCTGGTCAGAGTCAGGGGTAAAAGAATGCGTCAAAATAGCCACTTTTGCTGTATCATACCGACGCAAGTTGCCGTACAGTTAATTTAGTAAAATTTTCATGTTGCCGTACAACAACCTTTCAAGTCGCCGTACTCCCAAGGATTCTTGTTTTCGAGAATAATTCAATCAAATCTTGATTGTTGCATATGAAACTTATACCGAAGTCAATTCCAAATGTCCGGAATATTTTGATATTAAAAACCAAGGGTAACAAGCTTTGTAAGAACGCAAAACGAACGATTTTCAATGGGATATGGTGGTATGAGCAGTACCAGCTAGTAGGATTTCGCTGTTTTTTGCAGCATGGTGAAATATTATTTTTGACTCACAATCACGGACAACAGTTGGACATCTCTAATCACCGATGCCTATCGTTTGGGAGGAAGACACTCATTAAAAACCATTCAAAAAAACGATTGACTCACCCCACTACGTGCCATGACTACCTTTTGTGTCGATTCGGCTGGTACCAAGTTTCGGAGTCGATGATACACGGTGATCTGGGCTCGGTTTCTCTCTCTGTCTCTCTGTCTCTCTCTCACACACACACACACACACACACACACACAAATCTTAAGTCTCTTATTTTGCTCAAATCTAACAAACTTATTTTCCAACTTAAGTTGAATTTGTTACTTGAGACGCATTTCACTAACCTTAACAAACTTTAGTAACATTTTCAAATCCTGAGTTGACACAAAGTGCATCTACAAAAAATACTGCAAAAAGTATCGACCCATGTCAGCCTGTTCAGTCCACGTAGGCTGACACGGATTGATTATTTTTTGCTGCCTGATAATTTTCTGCAAGTCCAAGGACCGTTGTAAGACTCACGATTTAGTCGGTAGTTACACAAAATAGATTTTGTGTATTTATAATTATGTGGTGATTCATTTGGTATAATGCATCAAGGAGGTGCATTAAATTCCGGAGTGCTGCACACACACACACACACACACACACACACACACACACACACACGTGTGTGTGTGTGTGTGTGTGTGTGTGTGTGTGTGTGTGTGTGTGTGAGCCATGGTCTGGCAAAAGGGGCTTAATGTATCTCCGTGATGCATGATACCAAGCAAGTCATCACATGATTTTGGATCCATTTTGTCTAACAACTGACTGAATCATGAGGTAGACTGGTCCTTGGACATACAGAAAATTGACCAATACCGAACAGTTTCGGTCCTGGTCAGCCTGCGCGGACTGCGCAGGCATCTGTTACCATTTGATTCACCCGCCTACGCGCTCAAACTCTCACAAGACGGATGTTTGTACTGTACCTGGAAAAGAAACGCAGACACTGTCAACGCATGTATTCCACAATCCTGCATAACTTTTAACACCATTTTGGTCAACGTAGGTCCAGTAATCTACTGCAACAGACACTATGACGCTTATTAATGCAAAAATAGCTGTACCAAATCAGGAAAATCCCAACACTTCGACCATTTTGTCAAGCTTATTTTTTGGTGTGATAACCTTTTTCTTTTAACTCAAACAGTTTTATTAGGAATATCTATAAGTTTCGTTTTTTTTTTTTTTTCCACACACTTTGTTGAAGCACCGTCTCGTCGTCCAGAGCTCGATTGCTCGTCTTATCAAGACCTCGGGCAGGTTTTAATATCTCTAAAGACACCGCTTCCCCAATAACAAGAAATCGAAAATGAAAGATTGAAACAGGCTAGAAACTGTGTATTCGTATTTTTTGGGGGGAGGGGGGGCGGGGGGGTTTTCATTATTTGAACTTCTCTTACCTTTTCGCTGCCAACAATACACAATCAATTTGAGTTAGGTTACATTTTACCGTGAGGTAGCGGACGGTGCATATTCAAGATCAGACTGCACGTTATGTGCAGTCTGATCTTGATCTACGCCATCAGCAAAAACTGCAAACTATCACAGGGAGTGAATAGGTTAACAATTAAAGTACGTATGAGTACATTGGATCCAGGGAACTTTCATGTAAAACCAGATTGACAGCGGGAAAAATCATTGCACTTTTGTATTAGGCTGGATCATTACTACACACACACACACACACACACAAAAAAAAAAAAATAATAATAATAATAATAAATAAAAATAAAATATTTTGGGTGAAAGAAGTAAATAACATTTTGTTAGTTTTTGTTTATTTATTTATTTATTTTCTTTGTTTTTGTCATGATTTTTTTTTTTCAATCCGTTTAAGCTTTAGTAATATTCATGAGTAAACGAATTTCTGAAATCAATGAAATAAAGTAGGTTGAATTTCAATCAATTTCCAAGATGGCGGCGAAAAATAAAAATAAATAAATAAATAAAATAAATAAAAAAAAAAAAAAAAAAAAAAAAAAAAAAAAAAAAAAAAATCCTGTATTGGACCCATGGCAGCAGCCAATCAGATCAATACATTTACGTAATGGCCCTGCATCTACGTATTGGTGCTGCTTTTCTAATATTGGCCATGTTTTAATGAAATATTTGCACTGCAATCTTGATACAGTGTATACAGTAAATTTTCAGCATAATGCCAAATATTCATTAGCTAATTTATAGTGTTACGTTTTGTCATACAAAAGGCAACGCGAGAGTTGCGTCAACGTACAGAATAAATGTGCTGAAGTCTTAGATTACGACCAGAAACTTGATATTGTTTAATTTTACTCTCTCTCTCTCTCTTTCTCTCTCCCTCTCTCTCTCTCACACACACACAAACACAGAAATTGTGTTTTGCTAATATAACAGACTTTTTTATAAGTGATACCCTTTAGAGATCGTGCAGGCCGATCACAGTCTGCACTACCCGTAAGTTTCATGCTCAAGTCTGGCAGAATAAAACCCATTAAGCCTTTACTGCACAATGCCGCCTTTTAACGCTCCTGGTAACCAGCATTTTCTCCTTTTCCCACAATGTTTTCTACCCTATCAAAAGAAAATTGCACCATTTGAGCCACATTGAAATTGTCATCTGCAAATGCTTTCAATTTGGACAAAGCTAAAATTTTGTCGTCTGGTAAAGGGTTAAGCTGAATTAACCCAGCGCCATTTTTGGTCTAGGAATATAACTAAAAAAGTGCAGAATCAAGGTGTTTTAAGAAATTCTGAGTAAAGCAGACAGTGTAGATCAAAGATCAGACTGCACATATTGTGCAGCCTTATCTTGGTTTACATTGGCTTCAAAAGCAACTAAATGTGTGACAGGCACTTGAATACTCAAAGCAGAGTACATGCCCAACGTGTAACCCGCTCGAATCAATTACCCGAAGACACGATTCACGAGGGTTGTTACTTGTCATTCCAAGAATGAACCGTTATCGTTTGTTTGTTTTTAAAGTAGCTCGGCAACTACATAATACGTAATCCTTATGCTGTAAATAACTAAAATGAAATTTCAAGTCGAAAGTAAAACCCCAAATATTGCTATTTCAAAATTAGTTTTGGGGGACAAATATCGCCTTATCGGAAAGAGTAAATTCAGTCTGATCTTAATCTACGCTTGTCCGTGAAAGGTCAGTGAGTCGTGCTTAGCAGCTGAAGGATTAAAAGTCATCGGAGTTGTAGGGCCCCGCAGTTGCAGCAAGCTAAATTTTGCTCATTTCATCACAAGTACGTACCCTTTCAAGGTTGTCCTTGCTTTCTTTCAAAGCAGTAGGAATTTTTTTTGGAAAAAAAAAAAAAATTAGTCAGCTGTATAATGTATACGTCAACGCCCAAAATTGATTTTTTTTTTTGCTGAATGTAACAGCACAGTTGATACAATTGCAGAGAAAATATCTCTAGTTGTATATATCTTTGTTTTAGATGAAATTCTGATTTAAGGAAAATAAACTAAACAGACCACTTTAAGCCGGTATGTGATTACATTTGTATGTCTCGAGTGTCATGAAAAACCTACGTATCATTTGATTGATTTGTTTTTCAATTTATCACCACCACCGGTTGTTCATATTGACAACGCCCCAGGAAGGCTGAAGGCTGGTACTTACGTTACGGGGAATAGTGCAAGATGCCGGGAAAAATTCATCCCATGTTACGCCAGGGTCCGTATTCACCAACCATTCTTAAGAATATTCTTAGTCTTACTCTCCAAGATTTTCTACATTTGAAAGTAACACAACTCCTGATTGGCTAAACCAAATGGTTTAGTCAATCAGGAGTTGTGTTACTTTCAACTGTAGAAAATTCTGGAGAACAAGACAAAAAACTTCTTAAGGTTGGTGAATACGGACCCAGGGTTCTTCAACGCGCTCAGTGCATGGCACCGTCACGCAGGACCTAGATTTAGGTATGTCATCCAATAGACTGTTAGTAATTCTTTAGTTGACCAACCCTGGGGATCACACCTGCACCCTCAAGTCTCCCGATAACATGTCAAAGGACCCGTCTTGCCTCACGCTTCTGTATATTGTTAGACAAAATGGATTGTATGAATCAATAATAATATAATGGCTTGCTTGATATAATCCATCACGGTGATGCATTTAACCCCCTTTTTGCCAAAGCACTGCTCATATTTTATTGAAGTAATGAACAGAAAAAAAAGGTAATTACAGTTTTGTTTTCAACAGTTGCTCATATTTTACTGAAGTAATGAACAGAAAAAAAGGTAATTACAGTTTTATTTTCAACACTTGCTCATATTTTACTGAAGTTATGAACAGAAAAAACGTTAATTACAGTTTTATTTTCAACAGTTGCTCATATTTTACTGAATTAATGAACAGAAAAAAAGGTAATTACAGTTTCATTTTCAACAGTTGCTCATATTTTACAGAATTAATAAACAGAAAAAAATAGGTAATTACAGTTTCATTTTCAACAGTTGCTCATACTTTACTGAAGTAATGAACAGAAAAAAATAGGTAATTACAGTTTTATTTTCAACAGTTGCTCATATTTTACTGAAGTAATGAATAGAAAAAAAGGTAATTACAGTTTTATTTTCAACAGTTGCTCATATTTCACTGAAGTAATGAACAGAAAAAAAGGTAATTACAGTTTTATTTTCAACACTTGCTCCTATTTTACTGAAGTTATGAACAGAAAAAAAGGTAATTACAGTTTTATTTTCAACAGTTGCTCATACTTTACTGAAGTAAGGAACAGAAAAAAAGGTAATTACAGTTTTGTTTTCAACAGTTGCTCATATTTTACTGAAGTAATGAACAGGAAAAAAAAAAAAAAAAAAGGTAATTACAGTTTTATTTTCAACAGTTGCTCATATTTTACTGAAGTTATGAACAGAAAAAAAGGTAATTACAGTTTTATTTTCAACAGTTGCTCATACTTTACTGAAGTAATGAACAGAAGGAAAGGTAATTACAGTTTTGTTTTCAACAGTTGCTCATATTTTACTGAAGTAATGAACAGAAAAAAAAAAGGTATTTACAGTTTTATGTTCAACAGTTGCTCATATTTTACTGAAGTTTTGAACAGAAAAAAAGGTAATTACAGTTTTATTTTCAACAGTTGCTCATATTTTACTGAAGTAATGAACAGAAAATAAGGTAATTACAGTTTTATTTTCAACAGTTGCTCATATTTTACTGAAGTAATGAACAGAAAATAAGGTAATTACAGTTTTATTTTCAACAGTTGATTTCTTTCAATTTATTCTAAATTATTATTATTATTATTATTATAGTCTAAACGAGTTTGGAAGCAGAAAGTGAATTCTGTTGTTCACGAACACGAAACCGATCAATGGAGGTATAAGATGAGGGCTCATCCGGACTTCTCTCGATTTAGATTACTGCATACCGAGATTACGCCATGTATCCTTTATCGCCTGTATCGAGAAAATATAAACCCCCACATTCTTAGATTATTGGCCAAAGTATGGGTAGCTTTACCCCATCCTCTACCGTCTATATGTCCTTTATGTTGTCTGATCATTGACGATGAAATTACACATATAATAAGTGATTGTCAAATGCTTCATACATTCAGAGACTCGTTTATAAACAATATACAAACCTATATAGATTGCTCCGTTGCAGACGAATTCAGAAACAGTACGTCAGACACTTTTTTGCTGAAAGTTCTCGAGTCACCAGTTTATAGTTCTATAACGCAGGAAACAAGAGTATTTCTGTTGCAGTGTACATTATCGTATGGATACACATGTCTTAGAAACGTTCTGTGAATTCTCAGAATGGAATTTCCACTCGGTTTCTGAGAAAATACATCCCTATTGTAAAAAGACAAAAAGTGAGGACAGGTAAAAAAATAGGGGACTTGATAGTGCATCTAATTGATTTTTTCGGGCGAATATGCCCATCTGTTATTTGTTCGTTCGTCTTTTCTTTTTTCTTCTTTTCTTTTCTCTTTTTTGATCCATGTTTCATTGTTAGATTTACGAACTGTAATCAAATATTATTTATTAATCTCCAGAAGGAGGAAATAAATAAATAAATAAATGAAAAAATAAATTATTATTACTATTATTATTGTTTTTTTTTTTTTTTTTTTAACTTTTAGCAAACGGGAGATAGATTTCCTCACTGCCTTCGTGATGAAAATAGAGTGATTATTGAATTAAAAAGGTGAGGAAACCAAACTCAAAAATATAGCGCGGTTAAGTGTATATCATTATTTCAACTCTTATTAATATTTTATTTCCTGATTTGGCTATGTAGCTTCTTAAGGTGTTTTTTCTTATTTTTAGATTTGGAGTCCGAATTTCACAAAGGTTTATGTGAATTTTTCGTGACCAACACCACCCGGCGTTAATTATGTGGGATCGTATTCTAATTAGTATGATGACGTCATATTTAATTTCATAAAAGTTGACGGGGGGTCAGGGACCAACCCGCCATTTGAACGCCAATTTTGCACCCATTTACACCATGTAATCGTCCGATTTCTTAATGCTTGCAGACTAAAGCATATTATGTAATATATGTCAATTTTTAACAGAAACAACAACAACAACAGAAACAACAACAACAAAAACAGCAACAAAAAAAAGGGGAATTATTCGCAACTCAAAAATCTATAGTGACAAAAGGTCTGAATATGTCGCTTTAACCCTTTCCCAAACGACAAATTTTGGACTGATCCAAATTGAAAGAGTTTGCAGACGACAATTTTAAATTTGATGAAAATGGCAGAAAGGTCTTAAAAAGGGTAGAAAACACTGTGGAAAAAGGAGAAATTGCTCGTTACGAGCAATTTCTCCTTTTCCCACAGTGTTTTCAAAAGACTTATACTGCAGACACGTGATAACCAGGGCTTGTTTGGGAAAGGGTTAAATAACTTTTTACCAGACGAAATGATTTTGCTTAATTCGAAGCAAATTTGCAGACGATAAGTTAATTGTGGCCAAGATAGTGGTATTTGTCTTTAAAAGGGAAGGGTAGAAAACATTGTGTGAAAAGAAGAAAATGTTCATTTCCAGAATGTCCTCCTTTTCCTACAATGTTTTCAGAAAACCCTCTTCGTCAGGGCCGTTAAAGCTCCGTTTGAAAAAGTGTTAACTTGAATTGACATTTACCAGCAAAATATTTAACAGGAAACAAAGTTTTAGACTTTTCCACAATTTAGGCATCTGCGGACAGCAATTTTATGTGTGTCAAATAATGGAATTTATTTTTGATAATACTTGAAAAAATATAAGGAAAAAAAAAAAAAGAGAAATTATTGAACACCAGCACTTTCCCAACTTAGTCCATAATGTTTTCAAAAAAAACTTCTTCTTCCGGGGCCTTAAAACTCGGGATTGTTTGGCATAAGCTAATTAAACTCGTAAAATAGTGTTTGAAGACTTCCTAAAAAGGGAATTTATTTGTCGTTGAGCGAATGAACTACACTGTTATCAGACAACAAATTTTAGCACATGTCCCTTTTGACAGCAGTTTTCAGACTTTGAACAACAAATTTAAAGTGATCCAGATTATAGGAATTTGATATTGAAAATGGTTAAAAATATTGTGAGATAATGAGCAAGTGCTGGCTACTAACATTTTCTCCTTTTTCTCTAATGTTTTCAGAAACATTCTCTCCAAGGAGTTTGAAAGATACAAAACACTTTAGTAAAAGATTAAAACGAATACGAAAACCAGATTTCGTAGAATTTGTACATGTAATATCAAGTTTGAGCGTTGTACGATTTCGCAAAACCAGTCTTACCACCGAAATTGCCTTATTTGGTAAAAAAAGATAACAATGTCGAACTTGTTGAAATTTGATCACAGATGTTTTCCTGGTACCCGAAATAATCTGCCAGGGCAAGATAAATCGAGAGAACCTTAACTTTTAAGCTGCTAAGTGAGACTCACTGACCTTTTGCGGACAGTGTAGATCAAGATCAGACTGTACAGAACGTGCAGTCTGACCTTAGATCTACGATGCCTGATATGGAGATATTTTTCTACAAAAAAAAATAAGTCGGAAATTTTGTAATTCGTTTTTACAATAGGCCTGAACGTATTATTTAACTTATTTAGCAGGATAAGGTTTGAATGATAACCTTTGATTTTTAGAAGGAGAGCTTGTAAATCTTGACACAACACGCTCGAGATTGGCCGCCATTGACCCTTTCAGCGCTATGGGAGAAAACATCAGCTCTTATGGACGGTATAGATCCAAGATCAGACTGCACAGAACGTGCAGTCTGATCTTGAATCTATGCCGTCCACTTGTTTAGTCAAACGAAAAAGATGAAAAATCGTTAAGTTGCAGCTGAAAGAATTTTCAGCCGTTGAGAGAGTTTGAGTTTATATACTTGGCGTTAAAAGAGTTAATTGGTTACCAAACGACAATATTTTAGACTTTTCCAAATTGAAAGAATTTGCAGACGACAAATTAGATGTGTTTCAAAGACTGAAATTCGCCTTTGAAAGGGTAGAAAACAATATGGGGAAAGGAGAAAATGCTGGTTACTAGGAAAAAAAAAACCTCGAGAAAATGAATTTTGGTTTGTGCATAAGTTTTTATTAAAAAAAAAAAAAAAAAAGAAAACTCGAGAAAACGAATTATTATCTCGTGGGAACGAGATAAATACAAAATTATGCACATGTCACCTCAGTGCCACCGTACCAAAGCCTTCTTCTTCGGGATCGTTAAAACTGGGGACGGTGAGATAAAGAATTAAATTGGCAACATGTTATAAATACAGTGGGTATTAGTTTAGCCACTCCTCGCCTATTAGCTTTTCGGCGTCGATGTATGCGCTGGCTTTTGACCCACTTCTTGGTGCTGATAGAGAATGAATAGTTTGTAATTTGCAATTGGTAAAAAATGTGCACATGTTTGTTCCGCGGTCCCCTGCTGGCATATTTGCTCACACAATTTTGAAAGCACCATGAACAAGCGTTGCTGCTGTTAATCGATACCTCGGGGCCTTGATTCATACCGTAGCAAAATAATGTAGCAGATAATGATTCTTTTCTTGCGTTATTTGGAAATTGGATATTTTCATAAGCGTTATCCAATAACCCAATACTACTTTTCAACAAAATGAAAAGCAGTGAGGAAAAAGATGTAATGGTTCGTGAGGTTACTGTTCATTATTTTACTTCATATTGAGCCGCAAAAGAATTTCAATATTCATATTCCAGTATCTCTTAAGCCGTCTATCTTTCAGAAAGGTATTTCTTGTTTTACCCCCACAAAGAAAACAAATCCCATACAGTACTGACTTGCCTAAACGTAAATCGCGTCCAAACTCTTACAAACAACCAAATATAGAACATAACACTGAACAGCCGCGCCCGATAGCTCAACTGATAATAAACATGACTTGAAAACCAGAAGTTCCCCGTTCCATTCCCCAGCCCTAGCAATTTCTTTCAGGGGATTGATACTTGACATTGCGCTAGGACTCATTCCAATCCAAGCTGCTATCATTGTTTCGATGTTTGTGTGGGAAAGCAAACTTTTTATTTTAATTTGATCATTTGGATGTTGTTTTACACCCTTTTCAACATTATTTCAGTCATATCACGGCGACAGCTCACATATTCATGTATTTACTGGGTTTCACCAGTACTAGGCTAGGGCTCTGAAGTGTCGTGCCTAAGGACACTCCCACGAAACATCTAGTGGATCCAGTGAGGCTCCAACCCGGGAGCTCCGGGTCACAAGTCCTACAATTTACCAAGCAGGACCCCTGGGAAAGCAAACAGTGGCTTGAAAAGAATGTTGTTCGAAGTACTGGTAAAAGAAACTTTAGGAAAGCTGGCCGCCGCAACATAACTGAAATACGCTTCCAATGACAAATCTTTAAAACAACTTTTCATTCTTAGAGACCATAGTTATCGCTAATTATTATTCAAACACATATAACCAGATCGTTAATTAGTTATTTAAACACATATTACCAGATCTTTACATTTGGTCATTACTGACTGGAATTGAACAATACAGTCACTTTCAAGTGCTATGGGCGAGAAAGGGGTCTTTCCGGACAGCATAGATAGAGATCAGACTGCACATAGCCTGCTGTCTGATCTCCAATCTATACAGTCCACCTTGTTTGGCCACACATTTCCCACAATATTTTCTACCCTATTAAAGACAAATTTTATGGTTTGATTAACATTTGATTTGTCGCCTGCAAATACTTTCAGTTTGGACAAGGCTAAAATTTTGTCGTCTGGTAGGTAAAGTGTAAGTCTGCAATCGGTACAGTCTAAAGTTAGTCGGCACACTTCATCTGATAGTGTATCTCTGTAGCAGACGAAGAAGAAGAATATGGACCGGCCAAAGTTGAAGCATTTGCAGACGACAAATTTAATGATGTTCTTACTTATTGAACCTACCAACGAAAAGGTAGAAAACATAATGTGAAATAGGAAGTGCTGGGTACCAGCTTACCAGCATTCTTCTCCCTTTCTCCGACAGTATTTCCGACGGTCTTCTTCCTTCTAGATCGTTAAAATATGGGATTCTTTGGAAAAGAGATTTTCTCTACCCACGGTTACCCCCATTTTTTTTAACCCTTTATCATACAATTCTGAGTTTTGACGACCCTGAAAAAGAAGGCTTTTGAAAACATTATTGGAAAAGGAGAAACGCTGGTAACCAGCATTTCTCCTTTTCCCATAATGTTTACTACCCATTCAGAGACAAATTTCATCATTTGAGTCGCGCAGAATTTGTCGTCTGCAAATGCTTTCAGTTTGGACAAGTCTAAAATTTTGTCGTTTGGTAAAGAGTTAAATAATAGCTAATTATTATATCAGGTATCTCAAGCTACTCTTAACCAGAAATGATTTCGTTAAGTTGGCAAATGACAGACAAGTAGTCTATTTTCATGTGCAATAATGGCATTTGAACGAAGAGATTGACAGATAACACGACCGATCCTACATTTTTGTGTTACTAGTCTGTGCAATTTCAGACTCGATTAAAGCAAGGGGTATCCAGTATCAAGGGCCATTAAACCAGATTTCAGTCCGTTTTCTTCTTCTTCTTCTTCTTCTTCAGGATGGAGGATGATATTTTGTAAGGAAAAATTATAAGGACGTTACTGTCCAACCTTTGTTAGGAAACAAAAACAGTACTGGCTCACGACCAGTGGCGGCCATTTTTTAAAACCTTTTCTAATCTGTAAGGTAATATTCTTCAAGTTCACAGCTCATACTTTAATTGGGCAAAACTAGGGTTCAATATTGTAAGATTCACGAGTGGAAATCTGAAATAGACTGCAACTGAAACTCGGCACGATATGAATAATCCGGTCGGTCAACAGACGAACTTGCGTCACGAAGAGTACCAGTGGCGGCCAACCGAATAAACGTGAACAAACGTGGGAAAAAGATACTTGCAGTGGTACTCGAATATACGACGTCCAAAACAGCTATTCAATAATGCTGTACCGTTACTAACGTAAATGAGATAAATTTAAAGTAAAACACACACACACAAACTCAGGAATTCGTTTTGTTTCTAGATGTATAGAAATTAAACCGTTTTTAATAATTAGTGAGGATGAAATTAAAAGAAAAACTGAGCGTTTGAAAATAGGCAAATTAGCAAAATTATCATCTCAGAATTTGGGCTACAGTATTAACACTTAGGCTGCTAAGCGCGACCCACCGACCTTTTGCGGAAAATGTAGATCAAGATCAGACTGCACAGAACGTGCAGTCTGACCTTTGATCTACACTGTCCGATAAGGAGATATTTTTCTCGGCAAAGAATTTCTTTGAAAAAGCAGAATTTGGGTTTTTACAATCAGCTTGAAAGATTCATTTCATTTATTTGGCAGGATAAGGGTAAACAATGTTTATGTCCCTTTTAAATATTGTTTAGACTTATTGAAGGCATTCTTGACGTGATTCTTCAGTATCTTCAAGCATTGGCAATGTATTGATTGAATGGTTGATTGATTGTATGGTGTTTAACGCCGTTTTCAACTTTCTTTCAGTTATATCGCGGCGGCCAGTGCACTTATCCTTGCTTTTCTGGAGTTTCTTTTAACAGTACTACGCACAATATTCTTTCCGAGCCACTGGCTGCTTTCCCACATGGTCGACACAATGGTCAGCGGTGAGAGAGGAACGAATCCTGTCGCAATGACTATCATCAATCCGCGGAAAGAAATTGGCCAAGCCGGGGATCGAACCGGCGACCTCCTGTTCTCAAGTCCTGTACGCTACCGACTGAGCTCCCGGGGCTTGGCACTGGCAATGTAAGAAAGGTCTCCCAGTCAACATAGTAAATGAAAGCGAAAAAGGGAGAATTGAAGATTGAAAATTATGTCTCTTGTTTTAATAAAAGATACAAATGTACATCTATGTTCGTTGATTTTTTTTCCTCATACGTATGAGAGCCATGCTCTGTGAAAAGGAGGCTTAATGCATCTGCGAAAGTATCGACCTAGGTCAGCCTGCGCAGTCCGGCAGACTGACCTAGGCCGAAACTTTTCGCTATTGGTCAATTTCCTCTATATCCAAGGACCAGTCTACCTCAAGGAGATGCATTAAGCCCCCTTTTGCCAGAGGGTGGCTCCTAACGAAGCTGACATGAGCTGGCGTTTGAGATTAAATCTTGTTGTACGAGTCTAGAAATCTGTTATTAAGCGAACCTTTGGCGAGCTTAATAACATTTCTTCTTGACGAGTTGAATGTATTTTACCTCAATAGTCAACGAATGTCAGATTCTTTTTATCAAATAACTATATTTCAATGTTTACATGTATAATGAACAAATCTCTATATTTATGCAATTTTAGTTAGGTTTACTCATGAATGGGACCTTCTCACTTGCTTTGACTTGGGTTTAAGTTCGTGACGAAATTAATTCCAAAGGCTGACATAGATGACTTTAAATCCAGAAATAGAACAAACCTTGGCTTAACCACGGTCATCAGATTGACTAAATTAACTGGAAAATTTGTGTACACCGTCGTTTCCAAATCGTTAGTACGTATATGTTTTTTTTTTTTTTTATTTGAGTTTAACGCCGTTTAAGTAGCTTAGGTCATATCACTGCGGTCGGTGCACCTACGCATGTTTTGCCTGGCTTTCTCACACCAGTTACTAACACAGCTTTCTTTAAAAGTCACTGAAAACTTTTCTCACATGCATCAGAGGTGAGAGGCTAAAAATCGTCGGAAAGAAAGTTTGCCTTGACCTGGCATCGAACTCGTAACCACCAGGTCACGAGTCAGATATACTAACCCGGCGGGCAAATCGTGAGTAGGATATATTGCTTTAACAAATGATGTCATTAAATGATCCTATGACGTCATGTAATCTTATCTCAAACGAGATGTCTACGCATGTCATATCCTTCGAAGACTGACCTGTCAGCGCACTCGGTAAACCTAGGGTGATCCGTTGATCAAGTCCCTGGGCTGTATCACGTAGCTTGACATGCACCTACACGGTTCATTTCTTTGTCGGAACTACACCGCTTTACTGTTCTTAAAAAAGTAACACTCCATTTAGAGAAAGAAAACACTAGTCACAGTTTACTGCGGGAATCTTTCTAGATAGATCTACATTTCTGATAAAAAAAAAAACAGTTTGTACATTTATTTTCAAACTCGTTCTATCAATTCCATTGGCATTTTTCAGCGGTATATTGCTTTTCACCGAGGCTGTTGCCAATGCTAATCGATTTATATGGGCGCCGCCATGTTTAAGGTCATATGAATGGCAGTGTTTAAAAATGGAAACCCCCTTAATACAGACGAGGTTAGATGTAGTTACGAAATCTACCGAGTGATGACAAGCTGTCTGCTATGACGCATCACTATCCTGTACAGGACAAATATTAATGCGCGGTGCGTGAAATTAAAACCATGTCACCAAACATGTAGCAAGCGAAAATGGGTAAAAATAATAAGTCTGTGAAAGAAATCAAACCTGTTTTTCGCTTCAAAATTCTTCAAGACATAATAATTGTAAACGTGTAAAATAATATAAAGAAATGCCATTGTTTAATGCAAATCTTTCTATACAGTTTCTAACTATAGACATGGGGAAACCGGGATTTGTGTACGGTTTTTCACAGACTTTAACAACAGTAAAAAGAAATGCCCCAACCATGCTGGGCTTCTACCGAGGCTATTAGACCTGTATCATTTATGCCGACGACAGACATCGAACAACGAAGCCGAACAGTCGTAAGGGGTTGTCTCAATATACATAAGAAACAAGTTCAATTTAGCCAAACAAAAAATATTCAAAAGTTTTAAACATTACTTCTGCGCTTTCAGTTCGTTCCACTGATCATTTAGCTTCGGATCACAAAGTGTCTTTATAAGTTTCAACAGAGTCAATATGATTGCCTGAGGTAACGGGTCTAGTTTTATTTGGCCTTTCTAATCAGCTGACAAACGAGTTGAGTACAATATACTAGTAAACTTTTCAAAGTATCACTTTATCATACCTAATAATAATAGTAATAGTAATGGTGATGATGATAATAATAATAATAATGATTATTATTATTATTATTATTATATGACTATTGTTTATGTAATTGAATTTGTAGGCCCTTCCATATTGACATTTCGTTGTTCAAGGATAGTGCACGTGTATTTCATGCTTAAAGGACCTCTAGCTGCCAAAAGTTAACAAACGGGTGTCAATATGCATTTGAAGTATAATCATACCTTCTAAAAGTATGGATTATATTGTGAAGATGACAATCTGTTACTGTATGGACGATTCAAATGTTAATGAAAAATAGATTTTAAAATCAGGTAAAAGGTCAACAAAAGGTAGAGCGACCTGGCAACTTTTAACCTGCTTTTAAATTTCATTTTTCTGCCGATGACTAACACTTGGGCCGACCGTACAATAACAGATTGCCATCTATACAGTAATGAATTCCATACTTTTAAATGGTATAATTTAAATTTGAGTGCATTTTAACACCCGTTTTCTTTATTTTTGGCAGAAATTGGGCCTTGAAATACACCGATCGTAATTGGCACACTTCTTTTGTAGAGCCACTCATAAAGCGACCTGTTCGTAAATATTAGCGCATTTTATTACAGAAATTTGAAAGCAAAGGCCATAACTCAAATTAGTGTGATTTAAGTTTATTAATAAAATGTAAATAAACTCAATATATAGGCGTAAGAACCCAAATCTTCCACGTTGTTCTTTCAAAGGTGTCAGCATGTTTCACAACTTTTGAATTTTTAATGTACATTTACAGCTACAATTATGATCCCAAATGCTCTAAAGCTGATCCTCGCTCTAGTGTTTGTACATATAAGGACACCCTCACATGCAAACTGGATTTCAGTTGATAATGTACAAACTGTTTGTCAGCGAAAATGTATTAGAAAAGATTCTGACTAGTGTTTTTCTTTTTCAAAGTGGAGTATTGCGATTTAAGAACGGTGAAGTGGTGTATTTTCGGCGAAGAAATGTTCAGTGTAGGTGCATGTTAAGCTACGTGAAACAGCCGAGGGATTTGATCAACGGATCACCCGAAGTTAACCGAATGTAAGAATTATAATAGCTGAATGAAAAAAGTCAGGAATGATATCGCGACTTCGATGGTACTCGAACGCGTGAAAACCAAGTACCAAAAACAGTATCTGCTTATCTTATCCCAGTGTCCTGCGTGGCGTAGTGGCTATAATGAGGGCCATTCTTGTAGATAAAATTATCTCCCTTGCCAGATAACGACTAAATAACAGATTGGTCCTTTTACCTGCATTCCTTTGTTTTTATCCTTGATTCTTTTGGGGGTGTTGCGATAGAATAATTTGATTTATGACATTATGTAAGGTCCCCATGTAATTTCAAAGCAAATTATGTTCTCAATCATTAGAGAAATGCATATATCTCGACTTGTAAAACAATCTAGCCCAATTTTCCTGAGATATTATCTCAAGAATATATTTGTGTAGTGCAAGAAAATCAAGAATAAAATCCAAGTAATCCCCTGATCAGGACCAATGTAGTATTGGAGAGGAATCAAGGGAAATAACTGAAGAATGGCTCTCATTGAGATTTTTAATCAAGTTTGTTTCAAGCGTTCGATTACCACTGAAGTCGCGATGTCATTTAGTGCATTTAAGTGCCCCAACCTAGTGCCAAGTTCTGGT
Source organism: Tridacna gigas (assembly GCA_945859785.2). Taxonomy (NCBI): domain Eukaryota; kingdom Metazoa; phylum Mollusca; class Bivalvia; order Cardiida; family Cardiidae; genus Tridacna; species Tridacna gigas. Next base: position 63,849,219 of record OX244035.2, read on the forward strand.
GAAAACCGGGAAGGACGTGAATAAATGAACTGTGCTGTGATGTACCTGTAAAATTGTTGAAAGCGGCCTAAGAAACTATTCAATCAAAAGCCAGATTTTTTTTAAAATCCCTGTAATTATTTAGATCTACATAGGTGCGCCTCTGTAGCAAATACTAGAATAAATACCGAACACTTTTGAGACAACCCTTTTAAACTGCTCAACTTCGTCCTTCGTGGTCCGTCCTCGGCATAAATGATACAGGCCTATTTCCAAAGCCTACGGGGGCTGTGTTTATAAATGACTGGTGTATAGGTTATATGCAAGCTAACTATGGCTGGATGAACCGTACCGTTTTGGGTAAATGTATACGAGCCGTGCTCTGGCAAAAGGGGTCTTAATGCATCTCCGTGATATATAATACCAAGCAAGTCATCACATAATTATGAATAAATAAAATCCATTTTGTATAACAACCGACTGATTCATGAGGTACACTGGTCTTTTGACATACAGAAAATTGACCAATAGCGAAAAGTTTCGGCCCAGGTCAGCCTGCGCGGACTGCGCAGGCTGACCTGGGTCGATACTTTTCGCAGATGCATTGAGCCCCCTTTTCACAGAGCATGGCTCATATCTTATTTCGAAATTTGCCATATTTTGGAAAGTAGAACCAGTCGGTTCTGAACCCAGAATACCGACATCAGATAGGTATGTATTTTAAAAAAGGCCACCAAGCCGAAGATAATAACCTCAAACGTGTGTAAGACAAAAATCTTAATGGCTATATTACATAGAAAATAAGGGAGGTTATGCGATAAACATTATTCTACACAAACATGCAACCACACTCAAGTTATTCTGTATAATGGAAGTACGTTGCTCATTTCCCTACAATATGACTATGTACAGATAAAAAAAACACACACACACACACTTATTTGCTTGATATGACCCTGGGCTGGCAGCTCAATCTTATTAATCCTTTCCCACACAAACACGAGTTTTGACGACTGAAGACTCTGGGGAAAAGTACGTTTGAAAGTATTGTGGGAAAAAGAGAACATGTTGGCATTTTTCCTTTTTCCCAACATGTTTTTTTTTTTTTAATCCTTCAAAAGGCAAAATAATCATTTTATCCATAAATAATCATTTTATCCAGGTTTTATGTGTCGTCAGCAAATGCTTTTAATTTGGACCAGTCTAAAATTTTGTCGTGTTGTGTAAAGTTAAAAGCAGTCCGCTTAAGTGTTCATCCGAGAATTGCTGGTAAAGAGTCAATTTAAGTGGACATTTCTGTCACCCGGTCAAAATTACACTATCAAGGTTCAGGCAGAGAAATAGAACATACGTGAGAATTCTTACCACATAAGCTTCTAAATGATCGGAGCTCTGGCAAAAGGGGACTTAATGAATCTTCGTGATGCATTATAACAAGTAAGTCATCACATAAGTACGGATCCATAAAATCCATTTTGTATACCAACTGACTGAATCATCAGGTATACACTGGTCCTTCAACAGGAAGAGAATTGACCGAGAGCAAAACGTTTCGATCCAGGTCAGCCTGCGCGAACTGAGCAGGCCGACCAGGGTCGATACTTTCTGCTGATTCATTAAGCCCCCTTTTCACAGAACATGGCTAAAATGTTTTGAACCAACGTGTGAATTTATCGCATGCAGTGAGTCAAAACCGAACGACATTTGAGACGGTCTCTCTGATTGGCTGATCTATTGCAGGCTATAATTAGAAATCTATACTTTTTTTCAGACTCTGTGACCCAATCGACACCTTAGTCGTCAGATGATTCTTGAATTGGGCTACCAGCTTTCAAGAGCCAATATATATATGTGTGTGTGTGTGTGTGTGTGTGAGCCATGCTCTGTGAAAAGGGGGCTTAATGCATCTGCGAAAAGAATCGGCCCAGGTGAGCCTGCGCGGACTGAGTCCGTGCAGGCTCACCTGGGCCGAAACTTTTCGCTATTGGTCAATTTTCTGCATGTCAAAGGACCAGCCCACCATATGATATAGTCGGTTGATAGACAAAATGAATTTTACGGATCCCTAATTACGCGATGACTTACTCGTTATCGTGCATTACGGAGATGCATTAAGCCCCCTTTTGCCAGAGCATGGCTCAATATACACTTCTGTAAAGACTGATCTGAGTCGTATTTCATGAAATTCCGGTTTACACATACTAGTCGACACTTAATATCATGTTGACTTTATGAAAGTCAATTTCAAGTGCACGTATATATATCTACATGAATATACTTCTGTAAGAAATTATTTAATTTTAATCTTAATTTATATACAAATTATGAATAATTTTCATGCGTACCATTAATTATAACAAACACATAAAATATTGCTTTTATAAAAAAAAAAATCGTTTAAAAAAAAAAACTACAGAAGTTACAATGCACTGGAACCTCGATAACTCGAACCCGAGAAAGACCGATATTTTTTCGAGTTATCGGAATTCGGATTATCGGGGGGAAAACACCAGAGACTTATAGATATCTCTACGTTATAAGCTCTTCTATGGTCATAAACGGTAAGCCTCCGACATTAACAATTCAACAATAGGTAACAGCTATCGGCTACAGTTCTGCCTTTTACGACAGTAAACAAGATATTTCGTGAAGTTGCGAGACTAGCAAATTCACGATGTGTTCGTTTAGGTGTAGTTTTCGCATGATCTTTGCAGATTCAAACCTTTTCATGCGTTTTATATTTATTACAGACAGAATTTGTCTTATACCTGTCAGAGCCATAGGCAAAAACATGTTTTCCTTTCCGGGGAACATAGATCAAGGTCAGGCTGCACTGAATGTGTCGTCTGATGTTAGATCCATATCGTCTGTTTAGTCAAGCCTACGAGATAGAAAAATCTTTCGAAGTTTTAACTCTTTGCCACATAATCCCAACTTTGAACGACCCTGTGGTATGAGGCTTTTGAAAACATTGTGGGAAAAGGAGAAAATGCTGGTAACCAGATGTATTAAGCCCCGTTTCACAGAGCATGGCTCATTTTTTTTAATCCTCTGTTACTCACAGTTCTTGGATTAATTTACACTTCTTCGATGTATCGTGGGACTCTAGAGTGACAAAACTTTGTACTCACAACTAAGTTATGAGTATTTGCATTGGGCTCTTTTTCCAACGATGGTGCAACGTCATTGTTCGCTGGGAAATATGGAAGATGAAAAAGTGTTCTTTTTGGCGTTATCGTTTCATGTGCAGTCCCCACAGTTGAACAGTTCATCAGCTTTGGTTGCCAAGATCAATTGAATTATTTATGTACTGTGGGACATTCCACTGACAAAAATCACGTCTTTACAAATAAGTAATTCAAAATTTCATTCGTCTATTTGTTCCACGATGGTGAAACATTGGAGTTTGGCTAGAAATAGAGATAAAAATAGTGTTCTTTTTGACGTTATAATTTCACCGTTCCTACTCTTACTGAGTTCATGATCGTCTTTGCCAACATTAGATGGCTTATTTTACACTTTATTTACGTACCGTGGGACATAAGAATGTCAAAATGCCGTGTTCAACCAGTAAGTAATAACGAGTTCCATTGGTCCGTTGGGTGAGAGAATGCACTTTTTGACGTTACCATTTCCCTGTTCCCATGGTAAAACAGTTCTTCATCGATCGTTACGCACATGAGTTGAATTACCTTACTCTTCATCTAAGTACAGTGGGCTGTCCGTTACCCACAATACTTGGTTAGCTTAACATCTTATCTATGTAGCGTGGGACACTCGACGGTTACAATGTCGCACTTAACCCATAACTAATGAAGAATTTCATTGGTCAACTGTAACATCGATGACCCTATGCCTGTACTCTCTACCAATTAACTGACACGTTACAAATCAACCGTACAGAAGTTTTTGCCTTGCCTAATTTTGGAAACAACATATGCACGCTTACGTCCATTAACTTAGAACACAATTTTGATCAAATGAATGGTCGCACAATAAGTTTATAAAGATATTGATGAAAATGAGATTGCAGTCACAGATTTTCCCACGGCATGGAATGAAGTGTGAAGCAGAAGGATGGGTTACCGTGGGGGCTGACGTTCACATTTCATACATCGTAAGCCGAATCTTTGAAAGTCGCAGTCTCTCTCTCTTTTTTATCACCATTTACTGCCGTTTTAGCTCTCAATTCTACGTCGCTTTCTTTCGTGATCTCCTGCTGCTGTTGGGTCTTCCTCCTATCAAAAAACAAAAAATATGAGCAATGCTCTGTGAAAAGGGGGCTTAATGTCTGCGAAAAGTATCGATCCAAGGCAGCCTGAGCAGTCCGCGCAGGCTGACCTGAGCCGAAATCTTTCGCTATTGATCAATTTTCTGTATGTCCAGGGAACCAGTCTACCGCATGATTAACCCTTTCAGCGCCATCCGCGAAAACAGGGACTTTTGCGGACGGCATAGATCAAGATCAGACTGCACAGAACGTGCAGTCTGATCTTTGATCTATGCCCTCCGCTTGTTTTGTCAAGCCTATATGATAAAAATCTTCCGGAGACTCAGTGGATTGTATTTACAGCCATAAAAAGAGGCCGAATTAGTTTATTTGGCGCCGAAAGAGTTAAGTCGGTTATTAAAATAAGGGGCTCTAAGGGATTCATAATCATGTTGACTTGCTTGGTATGATGCAAATCGGTAATGCATTAACCCCCCTTTTGCCCGAGCATGGCTCATATCTTTGTAAAAGATAGACGACGTACATTTGCCTGCTGAAGAGGGCCCTCAGAATAAAGATGTCCACATTTTTAACCAATAGCGAATTTCTAGTAATTCATTCGGATGAATCAATACCAAGAAGTTGGTCAAAACCCAGCGCGTTCAGCTACATCGAAAAAAGAATTAGTTTTTTAGGTTTTACGCCCCTTGTACTCTTTGGCACCGATCTGTGCAGCCTGATCTTTATCCATATTAGCATGAAATTTATGTCAATTTTTCATGTACAGAAAAATAATTTTGGGACGTTGTTTTAACCCTTTACTAGACAATCGAGGGTTTTAAGGAACCTAAAAAATAAACCGCTTGACAATATTGTGGAAAAGGGAGAAAATGCATTTAATCAGCATTTTCTCCTTTCCCCAGAATGTTTTTAACCCATTCAGAGACAAAATCCTATCATTTGAGTCACACTTATTTGTCACCTGAAAATGCTTTGAAATTGGGCCAGTGTAATATTTGTTGTTTGGTAAAGCCTTAAGGGTTAAGGTATTGTGAATGTGTTTGTAGAAAACTAGCTGAGTAAGACGGATTACAGAACTGATTTATTAGCGAGACTTTTCTCAGACTCAGTGGAATATATTTTCAACCATCCAAAGAGGTCGAGTTTGTAGATGTTTGACGCTGAAAGAGTAAAAGGTGTCCAAAATATCAACTGTCCACAAATTTGAAATAGACTTGTAGATATAACTCTAACTCGATAAACCTTTCATTTACAGTTTATATTGTTGTTTGTTTTTAGGAATACATGTTTAAACCCACGAACCGTGACGAGATAACATAAACATTATCAAGTTGGGTTTATAAATTATCTCGTCAAGGTACATGATTTTAAACCTGTTATATCAAACATAAACAATAATATAAACTGATAATGAAAGGTTTATCGAATGAGAGCTACAGGACATCTCATAAATAAACAAATTGTGTTATTGCATCAACAGAGCTCCAGATAAGAAGGAGTGATGGTAATTTTAATCCATTATTTCTCTTCCAAACCTTATGTTGTGGGTACTCATTAGAATTGTCTCGATGAGACGATTCAAATGAGTACCCATAAAATAGGGTTTAGTGGAGAATAAATAATATTTTCAATTTTGAAAGCAAAATCACTCCCTCTATCTGGAACTCTGGATTAATAGGAAGAAAACGGTCCGTTCAAAACCAAATGACATTCTCGGCCAATATCACCAAACTCGGCCGGTACGAGAAAAACTCCGCCGATATGACTCGGTCCTTGTCAAATCCAATATGGACGACAAATCCCGGTCATTAATTAATAAAATTGTCATTGTTCAAATGATTTCGTATTGGCCGAGTTATGGGCCCAATGCCTACGGTATCAAACCGAGGCCGATGACCAAGGGACCAAAGGCCGAGGGCTAATACCGCAGATCTCGGACCTGGAACTCGGCCTATACGAAATTACTTGATTAATAACATTACAGAATAAAAGAATACAAACTTGAATACCTTCTATAAAGATACAAGGCCAAGAGAATTGCTAAGAGAACCGCCACTGCCATGATAATGAAAGCTATAATCAAAGGTAGTTCCCAATCTGAAATGAGAGAAAATATGTCACTGTATATCTTTTATTGCTGATTACGTAGAGGAGTCCTCTTTTCCCTCCCCCCACACCTCATCATCCCCATCAAGGCCCGCATCAGTGAAAATGACCATAGGAAAGCATCCACGTTGTTGTAGCCTGACTACAAAACATATTTATTCCAACCTGAGTTAAGAAAGCATCTGCGAAATACCCCCAAAAGAGCTTTGTAGCGGCCAGTATTGTAATAAAAACGAGAACTGCAATAAATTATTATATGACAAAAATTTATTACATTTCACTTCACAACCAGTTTTGCAATAATAACGAGAACTGCAATAAAATGATTTTATATATCATATTCGATCGTTTTCCATTCAAAACCAAGTTAGTGTGGAATTTAAATTGGATTATATAAGACCTAAACAAAGTTACAGAAAGTGATAATTCAGGGACCAATAACAGCATTTCAGGCTAAACACTATTAAGGCTTAAATCTTTGAAAACATTTATATAGTCGATTAAATACCGTTTGTAACATTAAATTGTGAATGGTCAAGTCACAATATATCTAAACCAGTATTGCAATAAAGTATTGCAAAACTCGTTGCGATGACAGAAAATTTATTACATTTCTTTTCACAACCAGTTTTGCAACAAAGAACGAGAATTACAATAAAATGATTTTATATATCATATTCGATCGCTTTACATTCAAAACCAAGTTAGAGTACAATTTAAACTGGATTATGTAAGACCTAAACAGCCTGAATGCTGTTTTTGGTCTCTGAATTATCACTTTCTGTAACTTTGAAAGGAAGAGGATCGAATATGATATATAAAATTATTTTATTGCAATTCTCGTTTTATTGCAAAATTGGTTGTGAAGTGAAATGTAATATATTTTTTGTCATCGCAACGAGTTTTTCAATAATTTATTGCAAATCTCGTTTTTATTGCAAAACTAGTTGCTACAGAGCTTCCTCAGGAGAAACAATGTTGCTTAGTAGGAGTGTTTTTCAACAATTTTGCCTACTCTCGGAATTTAATATATATGTATGCCATGCTCAGGCAAAAGAGGACTTCATGCGTCTCCGTGATGCATGATTCAAAGCAAGCCATCACATGATTATGGATCAATAAAATCCATTTTGTATAACAACCGACTGAATCATGAGGTAGACTGGTCCTTTGACATGCAGAAAATTGACCAATGGTGAAAAGTTTCGGCCATTTAAGCCTGCGCAGACTACACAGGCTTACCTGAATCGATATTTTTCGCAGCTGCATTAAGCCCCTTTTCACAGAGCATTGCTCATATGATTGCTAAATGCAGGTTGCTTGTTTCATAGAGGTGACCACTAATACGGGTTTTACTGTATATAACTGTGATAAAAACATAACGACCGGCTTTTGACACAACGACGACAACGAATGTATTATATTGCAAAGTTTTACCATCCCAACGTGTATTCAAGTGAAATTTTCCTGTTTTATGGTCTCAGAAATCGAGTATGCTTACGGAATCGAATTTCCCCTCTGAGTACCCAAAACTCACTGAAAAATCGTCACTGAAAAGTGACGTCACTGAAACCTAGGTATAACATGCAGTTTTGATGCATGAAGTCACTGCAATAGACTTTCGACGAATTTTCATTTAAACATGGATTTAAGCAACTCTAAGGTAAGTAAATAATCATGATTTGTTAGCAAATGTAAACGACGATTAGTTGTTTCAAATGCCCATTAATTTATCATTTCCTTTTTTAGCGTGTACAAAGCATGACCTTTAACACTTTACGGTTTGTTTTCATGACGACTCGACGCTGCCATCTTTTATTTTGGTGCTGTGCCCTGTGAACTCCCAGTGTTTAGCAATATACTTTCGGAGCATATTATCCAATCAGATGGCGAGAAATTTCTTTGCAGTATAATCAAATTATTGGGTTATGGGGGAGAATTTTCTTAAAAGAAACAAGCTTGTAGTTATACATACAGTCCCTTAACCAGCAATCTAACCCCAGACCTCGCCGGACCGATACAGCCAATTGTTGTCAGGTCCGAATGAAAATTTGAACCATAGTTATAATGTAGTTATACCAATTACTAGGTCATCGTTTTTGCTAAACTAATTTTGTACCTTCTCTTGTAGTTTGTTTGTTTAAATGGTGTTTCCACATTATTGCTGTTATATCAAGACGGCAAGTTCAACTACCCATGCTATCCTAGAGTTTTTCCGAGAGTTTCTCTACCAGTAGTTCCCACGAAATTCTTCCCAAGTCACCGGCTGCTTTCCCACATAACCGTCATTGAAAAAATCATTCGCTCTGGGTGATAGAAAACGTGGCAAAAATGACAAATTTCTCAAGACGACCAATTTCACCTTCTGTCATAACAAAATCAAAATTCATCGGTACGTTTATATATAAGCCATGCGCTGGCAAAAGGGGGTTTAATGCATCTCCGTGATGTATCACATCAAGCAAGTCTCTATATAATCATGGATCCAACAAAATCCAGTTCGTCTAACAATCGACTGAGGTAGACTTTTCACGGAGCATGGCTCATATATTAAAACGTTTTTGTACCAAGTAAGTTTTCTACAGGTAAATGAGTACTCGCTGTAATGCCTATCGATCTCGAGAGACAGAGCCAGGCACCAGTCCCGAACAATTCAACGTGAGCGTGTTGTGTTACAAAAATAAAGATATATAATATGAGAAGTAGCTTACTGTCATTTGGAGCTTCCCTGTCTCCATTCCTTGTAGATTCAGCAGTATTACCTTCTTCATAATCTTTAGAAATCTTTTCTCCCCCAGGAACAGATAAATCGCCATCCGTCGGTACGACCGTATCGTGTCCGTCGGGTGTGTCATTTTCATCGAAATCTATTATCATTTCGGTCGTGGTCGTATCTAAGGACTTTTCACTTAATACAGTGTAAGTAGGAATGTTTTCAACATGTTTCGATTCTCTACTAGTGGTACTAAGAGGTTTAAACGGTGCAGCCGTACTCGTCGTTTCTATCGCTTCTATTACAGATTCTGAAGATGTTTCTACAGTGTAGGTGAAGTCTGGCGTTACTAACCCTTTATCAGCGTCTGAATCACTAAAGTCTTCAATGTTATCATCAACGCTATAACTAGTAGTTTTATCGTGTACGGTGGATCTTGTCGAAGAACTGATAGGTAGGGTTTTGTCAGTACTTGCTTTTGTTTGAACTTCACTAAGTAAATCCGTTGTGCTATTTATCGAATTTGTAAATATTTGTGACCTATCAGTAGTTCCTTCATGAACAAATTTCATCGTTTCATCTACATTATATTCAGTATTGTTGTCCGAATATGGTACCACTGTAATGCTCTCCATTGGCTTTATTGTCTCGGTTCTTTCTGCTTCTTCATTGTCTGCAGTTGTGGCTGTGCCATATGGGTCAAAGGCTAAAGTAGTTTCTTCAATATCATCTGTAACATATATCGAGGAAGACGTTGATCGAGATTCCGTTGCATCTTTCACTATTTCACGAGCTGTAGTATTTATAGATACTGAAGTGACTTCGACAGATTTCATTGAACTAACCATTGTATTCGTGGTTGTCTCTCCAGTAATGTCTTCGGTAGAAGTAACTGTTGTGATTGTTGGTGACGAATTTTCTGCACTTGTAGATGTTGTTTGTATCTGAACAGTAGACATTTGAGTATAAGATTTCGTATTGTCATCCACAATAAGAGCATCTTTTACTTTCTCTGTTACTGACGTGTTTTGTCTCGTAAAAACTGTCGGCAGTAAATTTGCAGATGTCGAGGATTCTCTTGTTGATGTTGAAAAACTACTCATTGCTTCAGTAGCGGGATGGGTTGAATAATCTGTTGACTTTATTGATGATGTAGTGTTTGGGACAGATGACGTTGTCACTGATGTCACTGGCGCTGATGAAGCTGTAGGTAAAGTTGATGACGTTGTTGGTAAAACTGATGGTGTTGTCGGTAAGCCTGGTGACGACAAAGGTAAAGATGATGACGTGGTAGTCATGTTAGTTACAGCAGATGAGGTAGTAGGCATTGTTGATGACGAAAGCGAAATTGTGAATGACGTTGTGGACATTGTTGATGACGTTGTTGGTATAGTTGATGAGGTTGTCATGGCTTTTTTCTCTTCGATCTCAACTTCAAAGTCTTTATAGATGGACATCTTGAACGATACAACGTAGTGAAAGGCATCGATGGCGGCTTTGTCTGTAATGTTAAAGATATTCGTATAAGTCATTCGTATTCAGCTTATGGAGAAAACACTCAGTCTTAAAAAAGTCGGTCTAGTGAGTGTCACATTAAGTTTTTGGGTGCAGGGTGAGTGTAGGGTTAAAATTATGTATAGTATGGGTGATTGCGTGCGCACGAGAATTTTACATGTATGTATTCACCTGGCAGGATCATGATTAGCGAGCAACTCGCTGTTTCTATGATTTTGCTTGGTGAACACTGCTCGCCGGCAGATTAAATACCAGTCTCTCCATGGTGTCGGCGGGCAGTCATTTTGTTTGCAGTCGTCTTGCTAGGACGTGAGATCGGTGTAGTGTGGGTGGACTTTTGCGTTAGCTTCCTTTTGGGGTGAGTGAGAACACTTTTATTTTATTATTGCTGTAAATTTTCTAGTATTGAATTTTGAATTATGTTTTGTATTGTTGCGTTTCAAGATTTAGTGTTCGTTATATTGCTTGAAAGTGAACCTATGTTCATTTTCATGCAATATAATGGTGGGGTCGATTTTTGGAATGCATCGTTACAACAATTGTGACAGTTTTACGTCCTTTGGTTTGTAGGACGGACTACCTATAGTGTGTTTACATTTATAGTGTTTCGGTTATAGAAACATTGTGGAAGAAGGTGTTAAAAGATAGTCATGTTATTGCTGTTCATTCGTTGTCATAGCCTTGTCTTCATTTTAAGGTTATTCTATGTTCGTTGTATTGTTGTGACTATTGTAATATTGTTTTGTTTGTATGTACTTCTTGCAAATCTGAATATTGTGACGTGTTAAATTTGTAGTTATAAAATGTTTATGTGAGAACTTTTGCCTTTGTCGTTGAGCCGGTATAGAGCTTCGTCTTGGTTAAAGGTTTCGATGTTATCAAGCTTAAGTTCCTTTCATTTCAATGTTTTCATGTTTTCTGTAGTTGCGTTCACGCTTTTGTAAACATTGTGGTAGAGAGAGTTAGTTCGCATTCATGAACTTTACAACTTTATTTTGTTTTGTTTGTAGACTGTTACTAGTACTAGTACTGTGGCTTGGATATGCCATGAAGGTGTATGCATGTAGCATTTACTAACAAAATCTGATATGTTGAGAGAACAGAATTGAAGCTATAGAACATTTCATATCCAATAAAGGCATAGTGAGGACCACCAAGTTGGCCGTGGACCAGGTAGCATAATCGGCCTGGGTGTTTTGGTTTGGTGTACGTGGGTAGTGTCTAGAGTTTGGAGATAGTTTTCTTCGCTTATTATTCCCTTCATAGATCAGGGATTACGTAAGAATTATTTAAGCTTTCGTGTTTCGCATTAATTTCATTTTCGTTGTGCTTTATTTCCACTTCAAGTAAGGACGCTCTGCAGGGCCTTTAATTCCTGGCATCTTGGATCCTAGACGTTTATTACCGCTGTATTGAGCTCCCTTTCTTCAAGCGTGGACATGTGTATTTGTTGATTGCTGTGTTTTATTTATTATATAAGTGTTTTTAATAAAGAGTAGTATTTTTTGCATACCCTTTTGTATAGATTATTTCTTTATCCAAACCAGAGCTCAGTCATCTTGTGACAGTGAGGTTGGAGAAAAATAACAAGTAGGAAACTATGTTCGTTTTTTAAGTTATATCACTGCCACTTGTACATCGTTCAATGATTGTAATGTTTCTTCCACCAGTACAACCACATTTTTTTTTCAAGGGATCGGTTACTTTTCTACGTAAAAAGTTCTAACAATGTTCAGACGTGAGAAGGAAATAAATCTTGCCCAACTGTTATCAGCAACATTTTGGAGGTAAAAGCCGGGACAAGAACAAAAACAAGGAATATATACCTTTCAAACAAGCGTAGTTGTGCTCCTTGCTACATGTGTCATAAATATAGGAAAACTTCTTTCCCTTCCGCGTGGCGGCTAAACACAACTTTGCTAAGGTCTCTGTAATAATACAAATACATTGTTTTTTCCATCATTCAAGCATTCGATTTTTCAAAAGTGACAATTAACCCGTTACGTACTACACAATCCTGTGCTATTACGACCCTGACGAAGAAAAAGGATTTTTGAAGTCATTTTTGAGAAAAAGAGAAAATGCTGGTAACCAGCATTTTCTTCTTTCACACATTGTCTTCCACCGCTTGAAAGATAAAGCTCAACATTTGAGGTATTTTTTTTAGGTCGGTTGTATAAAAACTTTTATAAATTGGACAAGTCAAAAACTTGTGGTCTTGTTAAAATCTACCAACAAGCTTTCTAAAAAACACAAACGACATTCATTTGAAGAAAAAGAAATGTTTTTATCGGTAGAAAAAAATTCACAAAAATTAATACACTGTAGTCGTGCAATGAAAAAGCAGTGCAGTAGTTCACACAAATTTAACTAGATATATGCACTTTCTTTTGACATTCAACCTTAATACTCAATTCAATGTAAAAATTATCTTGGTATTATATCCTGCCCTATGCTGATTTTTTCATTTCAAGCATGCTTAGTATCTACGGAAGCACAGAGGGATCATGCGAGAAATAACTATTTTATCTCCTGGCCACGGGATAATAATTTGTGGCAACGACTTCACTCTCTCGTGGGCACAAGAGAATAATTTATTAGTTATCAAGACTTACATGTACCTCTCTCATGACTACGAAATACATAACTTGTAGGCTCAGGATATATTATTTTGTGGCTTCAAGATAATCACCCAATGAAAATGAGACAAATTAACCCTTAAACTGCTAAATAAATGAAACGAAAATGTTCACGCAATATTAAAAAACCAAATATTACGATTTCAATGTTGATTTCACCGGAAAGAAAAGACCGCATCGGACAGTGTAGATTTAAGATCAGACTGCACGTTTTGTGCAGTCTGATCTTGATCTACACTGTCCGCAAAAGGTCAGAGAATCGCGCTTATCAGCTTAAGAGTTAAGAAAACTCTTTCATTGGATAGCTATCTCGTTCTCACAGGATAATACATCATGGCCGTGAGAAAATTGAGTAGTTGCCACGAGATCACACTGTCGCTTTCCCCTATTACTCTGTGTTTGTGTAACGGCACACTTTTACTAACTTGCTATAGAGCTAACTTTTGTAGCGACGTGGCAGAGCATACGCATTGGGATCTACAGGTTCTGGGTTCAATCCCCCCTTGGGATGTTAATGATCAGGGCTGGCTTACATTGAACTGAGTAGACACTACACACGATATTTGCATTAACAGTATCAGTAAGCAAGTATCAAGTCTGAAAACAAGTTTTACCAAACTGCATGATAGTGAAACCGCGTTAACTTGTCACTTAATGAATATTCCGTCTTTTTACGCGAACTATTTATAGATTTTCGATAAATTAACGATTTATTGGAAGTTTACATCGGGATTATGTGTCCATGTTAACCTCCACACCATGGAAACGACGGCAAGATGAGTTTCTTATACAAACATCGTAACTCTTATCCTACTAAATAAGTTAAATGAAGCTTTCAAGCCTATAGTAAAAAACAGAATAACGCTATTTCAAACTTATTTTTTGGAGAAAACAATCTTCTTATCGGACAGTGTAATCCAAGATCAGACTGCACGTTCTGTGCAGTCTGATCTTGATCTACACTGTCCGCAAAAGGTCAACGAATCACACTTAGCAGCCTAAGGGTTAAACATTTGAATGCCGTTTAGAAGGTGCCTCGGCAAATATCGGAAAAAACCGAACACGGTCACGGAAACAAAGAAGTGACAAGTCAACGCGGTTTCACCATACTTTACGATTTTGAGTAAATATTGGCATAGCTTTACGCCAGCTCAAATATTGTACTGTTGGGTATAATTCCAACTCAATAAACCTTTCATTAACAGTTGCCCGCCTGGGTGGCTCAGTGGTGAGCGTGTCGGACTCATGACCTGGTGGTTGTGAGTTCGATACCCGGTTGAGGCGAACTTTCTTTCCGGCGTATTTTCGCCTTTCACCTCTGCTGAAGCATGTGAGAAAAGTAGTCGGTGGCTTTGGAAAGAAAGTTGTGTTAGTACTGGTGTGAGAAAGCCAGGAAACACATGTGCGTCACCGACCGCCATGATATGACCTTAGCTGTTAAAGTGGCGTTAAACCCCAATACAACCAACCAACCAATTCATTAACAGTTAATATTATTGTTTTTTTTTTTTTTTTTGGGGGGGGAATACATGTTTAAAACCACGAACCACGATGAGATAATATAAAAACTATCGAGTTGGGTTTATAAATTATCTCGTCACGGTACGTGATTTTAAACCTGTTACCCCAAACATAAACAATAGTATAAGCTGATAATGAAACGTTTATCGAGTAAGAGCTATAAAGCAGGCATTTGTTGTGTTTATATGCAATCCCAAATAATTTCCGTAAATCTACGAAGTTTAGTGAAAGACGGCTCTAACTGTTAGATTGGCACCGAACGTAAAACAATGCACGCAGTTGCAAAACAGCACTTAGAATTAAAGATTCGGGGACGAATCTTTACAATATTATGGCGGGGAAATATCTAGTATAATAGAGGATGTTTGTTTTCTTTTTTCGGTAAAAGACCGAAATTCATTTAATCAAGTGAACATCATCGGTAATATTTTCACGAGTGGCGCTGCCACGAGTGAAAATATTACCGTTTGATGTTCATCAGGTGTAACAAATTTCGATCTTTCGTACGAAAAAACAAATATTCTATTTATTTCATGCTCCTAGCCTCATTTTTGTTGGGACGAGCGAAGTACAGGGGAGCTCTCGGCATTTCCATACCAGTAAGTTTATCAATCGGTAAATTCACCGGTCGAATAATCCACCAGTATTTCCCGAAAAACGACTGAAAACGTGAAAAATGGTATTAACAGCTTTGAAAAGCTTTCAGATTTATTCACTTGGCTGTGGAAGATTTAATTAAAATGAGTATAGATGTTTTTTTTTTTAATTTTTACTTTTTGTGGTGACGTTCCCCACCCAATAAGGCATATCTTGTTCCATAACGTCAAATGCCTTCGTGATATAATTCTCGGTGCTGAACTTTCCTAGGGTCCCTTGCTGCTCGATGCATAATTTTGATGCTCCTTTCTGGGATTTAGCTGTCCCTTCAGGAACGAAAAATGTCCCTGGACCTAAAGATGGAAAGAAAAATGTTTAAAATATGAGTCAAGTTCTGTGAAAACGGGGGGGGGGGGTGTTGTTATTCATCTGCAAAAAGTATCGACCCAGATCAGCCTGCGCACTCCGCGCAGGCTGACCTGGGTCGATACTTTTTCACTTTTGGTCAAATTTCTGTATATCCAAGGAACACTCTATCTCAGGGTTCAGCTGATTATTGGACAAAATGGAACCACAACCAAGTGATGACTTCCTCGGTGTAGTGGATTAGGAAGATGCATTAAACCCCCTTTTGTCTGAGCATGGCTAATATACTTTTTTTTCTCCATTCAATTAATGCTGATAATGCTGATGATGACGACGATTAAAAAAAAACAACAGATTTTGACGTGACTTCAGGGACGAAAAATATCCCTGAGTCTAACATCATGAGAAAACTGTTTTAAGATATGAGTCGTGCTCTGTGAAAAGGGAGCTTAATGCATCTGCGAAAAGTATCGACCCAGGTCAGCTTGAGCAGTCCGCGCAGGCTGACCTGGGTCGAAAGTTTGCGCTATTTGTCAATTTTCTGGGTGTCAAAGGACCAGTCTACCCCATGATCTAGAAAGTTGTTCGACAAAAATGGATTTCACGGGCCCATAATAATTTGACGACTTGCTTGGTATCATCAATCATCAATCACGAAGATGCATTGAGCCCTCTTTTGCCAGAGCGTGGCTGTTATATGTTTTTCTTCATTCAATTAGTGTTAATAATGACGATGTTCAAAGATCAGGTTGCACTATGATCTTTGTCTTCCGTGTCTCAAGGCAAAATATATCCTAGGTCGTGTTTGACCAAAAAAAAAAAAAAAAAAAAAGTGAGCCACGCTCTGTAAAAAGGGGGCTTAATGCATCTGCGAAAAGTATCGACCCAGGTCAGCCTGCGCAGTCCGCGCAGGCTGACCTGGGCCGAAACTTTTCGCTATTGGTCAATTTTCTGTATGTCAAGGAAGCAGTGTACCTCATGAATCAGTCGGTTGTTTAACAAAATGGATTTTATTGATCCATAGTTATGTGATGATTTGCTTGTCATCATGGACCACGGAGATGCATTAAGCCCCCTTTTGCCAGAGCACGGCTTAAGTATATATACGCGTACAAATGAAAAGGGGAAGCTACTACATATCACAGCAGTCTTTTGCATTCTTTGGGTTGCGTCCCTTTACGTCCATGTTAGAGTGACTGTGACTTCACTCAAAAGCCTTTTCTTACCATTTAGAACTTTGAGGACAAATATATGAATAAGTTGCTTTTGCTGATAGTAAAGAATAAAACCAGACTGCATAGAACTTACTAGTCGGATTTAAATTGTGCTCTATGCCTTCCCGCAAACAATATTCAGCGACGGAAGAGAATACTGTTGCAACGGCTTTTCTCAAGTCCGTTACGGAGGAGTGATGTTGGTAAACGCTGAACTCTTTACTAAACTACAAAATTTGCGACTTGTCGAATTTAAATGCATTTGTAGGCGACAAATTAAGTGCATATGATGCTGTGTGTCTATGATAAGATATAAAAACATTGTGGGAAAAGGAGAAAATGCTGGTTACCAGCATCTTCTCTTTTTCCCACAATGTTTTCACAATGTTCCTCAGGGTCGTTAGAACACGCGATTGTGTGGTACAGATCTAAATTAATTAAATGAAGATTTTCAGCCTGAAGGAAAACTAATTTGGGGGTTTCAAGATTCTTTTAACTGGAAAATGTCCACAGTATTGAACAGCGTAGATAAAAAATGCTTAGCCATGTAATCAGGCAGTAATGCAAAAGGTTTAAAACTAGGGAGTGGCTGGTTCGAATCCCCAGGTCAGCTAAATTCTTTCCGAGGATTGATGATTGTCATTGGAACAGAATTAAATTCCTTTCTCACCGCTGATCATCGTTCAGAGGATAGTTATGTGGGAAAGCAGCCAACTGCTTGAGAAGAATATTGTGCGGAGGACTGGTGCAGAAACTCCAAGAAAGCATAGAAAGGTGCACTAGCCGCCGCTATGTAACTGAAATAATGTTGAAGACGGAGTTTAACATCAAACAATACAAACCAAGATAAGAGAGCACGATCTATGCAGTCTGGTCTTGATCTACACTATCCGCAAAAGCGCACTGAGTCGCGTTTAGCAGTCTGAGATCCAAGGTAAGGCAGCACGATTTATGCAGTCTGGTCCTGGGTCCATATTCACCAACCATTCTTAAGAACGTTCTTAGTCTTGTTCTTCAAAATTTTCTACATGTGAAAGTAATACAACTCCTGATTGGCTAAACCATTTGGTTTAGCCAATCAGAAGTTGTGTTACTTTCAAATGTAGAAAATCTTGAAGAATAAGACTAAGAATATTCTTAAGAATGGTTGGTGAATACGGACCCTGATCTACACAGTCCGCAAAAGCGCATGGAGTCACGTTTAGTAGTCTTGAACTAAACATACAAAGCTACGTACCCGATTCACAGACAAACGGAATTCCTTTCTTCACATTTCGAGAGATATCTACTTTCAGTGACTTCACCTTTCCGTCAGCACCTGGAGAAAATAGAATGACAGAAGACATGTTAAATATTCAGCCATTCCTTCGGTAAATGCGTTTATGAATTACTTGTAGCACTTGATTTTTAAAAATAAGTGGCACATGAAGTGCTGATCATTGTTTCGGCGATGGTCATGTGAAAAAGCAGCCAGTGGCTTGGGGAGAACCTTGTTCGGGGTACTGGTAGAAACCCAAGGAATAGCATGGATACGTGCACTGTTGGCACCGATATAGCTGAAATACTGTTGAAAACGAGGTTAAATACCAAAACAAACCAAAACGGCCCTTTGTAGTTGTCGAAGTGCAAAGTGCAATTGTAGAGAGATTGCAATCCCAAAAAGATGCGATTTTGGCGATTAAATGACGTAATGGTCTTTCTGTGCAATCACTTATTCCATCTGGGCCAAGCTCTGACAAAAGGGGTTTAATGCATCTCCATGACGCATAATACCAAGTATGTCATCGCATCCATAAGAATGAATAAAATCCATTTTTCTGACAACCGGCTGCATCATGGGGTAGAACGGTCCTTGGACATGCAAAAAAAAATTAACAATACCGAAAAGTTTCGGTTCAGGTCAGCCTGCGCAGACTGCACAGGCTGACCTGGTTCGATACTTTTGGCAAATGTATTAAGTTCCCTTTTAACAGAGCATAGCTCCATTCAATATTTTTTCCGGCAGATATGACGTCATCATACGAGTACCTGGTTGATATCATCCCACTTAATCAACGCAAGTGTCAGGTCATTTGACATTCAAACTCGCCTTTGTAAGAGACCAACCCTATCATGTGAGCCAAAACTTAAATATATTGTCTGCAAATGCTTTCCATATTAACAATCAAAGGACTGGAAGTCCTGGAAAGCGGATTTGTGGAGTAGCATAAAGCTATAAAATGTTGTTATAAAAAGTAACATCACATGTGCAATCATTTTAAAATGGAGTTAGCGAGAGCAGGGAAAAGTCAAGACCTTTCTGCCGAGCGGGCCGCGCAGTAACTGTTATTCTATTACTGCTTAAGGATGTGATAATTTGATCCATCCATTTTACGCAGTTTTTTTTTGCTGGTATTAGATTTCGGACTATAGGTATTCACATGTAGGACAGTATATACGGTAGTGACAAAAGCGAGGTTGAGGTGTATAAGCTAAAACTGAAAGTAGAATGGGCGAAAGCGTGAATGACAGTATATTTGGTTCAGGGCAAACAGGTATCATAGTACAGTGTAAGCGCGCATGCGTCGTTACGCATGATGTATTAAGTTCCGGTCAGAACGATCACAGTAAGCTGATTTGCTATACAAATCCGCCAAAAAAGCGACAAAAGACTAAAATTGTGTCTTCTGGTAAACGGTTAAGGGCAGAGTTGACTTATCAAAACCTGACTGCTATGAGGTCATGACCAAAAAAAAAAAATCTTGAAAGCTTTTGAATAACATTCCCTTTCATCACGGTATAATTATTTCAACAAAGTCACGATATCATGAGCCTAAAAAAACTTATCCTTAATCAATCCTTAGGTTTCCGAGCGTAACTTTGAGAGCTTTTGAGGACTGTGTAGATTAATATCAGACTGCACAAAAAGTGCAGTCTGATCTCTTATCTACACTGTCTGCCTTGTCGAAACACATTACACAAAAGAGATCGTGAATCTGCTCTTATCTGGGACTTATTTCTAGATTGAAATTGTATGTTGAAGTTATCCGGCGCTTTTAGGAATTAACTATTAGACTACAAAGTCTCAAGGCGCTTTTGCGGCCACTGTAGATCAAGATCAGACTGCACAGAACGAGCAGTCTGATCATTGATCTACACTGTCCGATAAGGAGATATCTATCCCCTAAAAATGATTTTGAAACAGCAATTTTTCGGTTTTTGTTATCGACATGAAAGTTCTATTTTAGTCATTTAGTAGGCTAAGGATTAAATCTTCGTCGCTCTTGAACCAGTACAAGAAAGCGTTTGTTTAACGGGAAGTCATGCGTAAGATTTTTTGCACGATAGGCGGTGATTCATTTCCATGGAAACGAACTGGGAGTAAATTTCACATTTTTTTTCAATTCTAATTTTTTTTTTTCTTCGCGTCTGTATATTTCATTTTCATGTCTTATCAGCATGAATCAGCGGCGGGGTTTTATTATATTATTCGCCTGTCAAGAATTTCGCGCTCTCTCACATCAGAGACCCTAGACTGGTATCAGTCCTTTAAATAGAGGATTTTCATAAAATAAAACACAAAATAAAACTGCAAAGCAAGTACACTCATAGAATGTTCTCATGGTCTGATTTAATGTATTTCATCTGAAAGAGCAAGTAAAAACACATATTTCTGTAGGTTTTACTATAGTTGTGTTCCTTGTTTATCAGAATGACTCAAATGCAGGGCTACAGAGACCCGTGCAAACAAGAAAGATCCTTTTTTCAACCGTTATCCTGCTATATCAGTCCGTTAAATAAAGGATTTTCATAAAATAAAACACAAAAAAAAACACTGCAAAGCAAGTACACTCATAGAATGTTCTCATGGACTGATTTAACCCTTTCCCGTACAATGACGCCTTTTAACGCCCCTGGGAAAGAGGCCTTTTGAAAACATTGTGGGAAAAGGAGAGAATGCTGGTAACCAGCATTTTCTCCTTTTCCCACAATGTTTCCCACAATGTTTTCTGCCCTATCAAATAAAAATTGCACCATTTTAGCCACATTGAAATTGTCCTCTGCAAATGCTTTCAATTTGGACAAGGCTAAAATTTTGTCGTCTGGTAAAGAGTTAACGTATTTTAAATAAAGAGCAAGTAACAACACATATTTCTGTGGGTTTTACTTCAGTTGTGTTCCTTGTTTATCAGAATGACTCAAATGAATGGCCTGAATGCCAGGCTCTATGTACAGAGACCCGTGCAAACAAGGAAAGATCCTTTTTTCAACCGTTATCCTCCTAAATAAATTAAATGAAACTTTTAAGCCGATAGTAAAAAACCAGAAAAGTGCTATTTCAAACATTTTCATGTTTGAAGAAAAATATATCCCTATCGGACAGTGTAGATCCAAGATCAGACTGCACGTTCTGTGCAGTCTGATCTTGGATCTACACTGTCCGCAAAAGGTCAGTGAATCGCGCTTAGCAGCCTAAGGATTAAACGAAAAGATAGACAGCGTCCTCTAGGTGTATTGGACTATGGATAGTTCAACTATTTCGTGGTTCAGTTTGAAAAGAAATTTCGAGTAGGAACCATGCCAGTGAGTGTCTCTGAACCATCAGATTCAGTGTGAGGAATGGTGTTTCATGTACATAAAGAAACAGATGTAGATGTGAGTTTTTTCTTTTTCAGTATAGAACGTACATTTGAGTCATGCTCTGGAAAAAAGGGGGCTTAATGCATCTCCATGATGCATGATACAAAGCAAGTCATCGCATAATTATGGATCCATAAAGTGTCTAACAACCGACTGTATCATGAAGTAAACTGGTCGTTTGAAATACAGAAAATTTACCAAGAGCAAAAAGTTTCGGCCCAGGTCAGCCTGTGCGGAGTGCGCAGAATGACTTGGGTCGATACTTTTTGCGGATGCATCAAACGGTCGTTTTTTACTGAACGTAAGTTAGTCTTGAAGATTTGCCGTGTGTAATAATCGTAAATACAAAGTCACAGATTTGTTTCGCGTGGAAATGAGTTAACCCTTTACCATACGACAAAATTTTAGCCTTGTCCAAATTGAAAGCATTTGCAGACGACAATTTGTGTGTGGTTCAAATGGTGCAACTTTTATTTGATATGGTGGAAAACATTGTGGGAAAAGGAGAAAATGCTGGTTACCAGCATTTTCTCCTTTTCCCACGATGTTTTCAAAAGGCTTCTTTCCCAGGGGCGTCAAAAGGCGGCATTGTGCGGTAAAGGGTTAACCCTTTCCCTGACGAAAAAAATTCTAGACTTGTCCAGCTGGAAAGCATTTGCTGGCGACAAGGTAAACTTGGCTCAAACATTGGAATTCGTGTATAGAAAAAGCAGAAAACACAGTTGTGAAAGAACTTGCTAAGAAGAACATGCTAATCAGTGGTTGCAAGACTTTCCTACATTTTTTCCCACTATCTATTCGAAAGCCTTCTTCTTAAAATACGGGATCGTGATGTAAAAGGTTAACTCGGCCACCCAGGGACATGGGTCTTCCACAGGTTGGAGCCAAATGTTATTGTATATACTTTCACTGCTCCAACAATAACAATGTTGGTAACAAGACTTGTCTCTATAAATGTCAAACCGGAATGCTCAGCCCTGTCCAGTTTTGTTTACTGTTGCTGTACGGAATCTCGCGATGATCACGTTTTCACCTAACTTGCAAACCTTTATAAAAATATAAACACGGTATTCAGATATTCAGAAAAGTCTTGCGTGATTTTAGACACATACGTGCGAGATTTAAGCAAAGAGTATCCATTTTTCCTAGAATTTGTCCAATTGTCGTCATATTTTAATGGCGATTCAACATTTTCACTGCCAACTAAGTACAATTGAGCTTTTTTTTTGGGGGGGGGGGGTTCAAAGTACAGTTCCACTGCAACTAAAGGTAATTACGGTAGAGGTACTAAAGGTAATAAAGGTAACTAAAGGTAATTACGGTCATTTTCATTTCAGCATAAGGTAGCAGATACCGTAGAACCATTGCTCTGTGCAGATTCATCGTGATCTACACTGCCTAAAAGGCGATTCAAGTGGCGATGAAAGAGTTTGTAAATCTGGATCATGCCAAACAGAGTACATGACCAGGAGCCAAAATAAAATATGAGCCATGTTCTGTAAAAAGAGGTTATATTGTATCTGTGAAAAAGTATCAGCAGTCCGTGCAGGCTGAGCTGGGCCGAAACTTTTCGCTATTGTACAATTTTCTGTATGTCCAAGGAACACTGTACCTCATGATTAAGGCGATTGTTAAAATAGTAGCTATTATGGTTCCATAATTATGTGATGACTTGCTTGGTGATATGTATCACGGAGATGCGTTAAGCTCCCCTTTCCCAGAGCATGACTCATTGATGTCAGGAAAAAAAAAAAAAAAAAAAAAAAAACCACGATTAACCCTTTACTACACAGGTAGGCTATTTAAGACATACCACTAGCATTACTAATCCAAGAATTATAACTGGACTTTACATTAATTTAAACATGAGCGTATTCTGTGACGTAATCATCTGACTCTAATTTTTCCTTACAAAGTATAGAGGATATCTTCCAAGTTCACCATACACACAATTATCACTAGTGGTATTTCTACTGGATTTCAAGATATTAAAAAAAAACCAACAGTTTAAATGTAAAATATACTTTTTTTTTTTTTTTTTTTCAATATTTAGCGATTTACAAAATCCCCAAACTTCGGATTCATATTACAAGAATATAAAGATTGACTCCACAATCGAACAATTTCGCCTTATCCCGTACATGCATATCTAATTAAAATTTGTCAAAAAGACAGTAGATATGAAATAAAAGTCTTCTAGCTGCTGGCTCAGATACAGATATGTTAGTTTGGAAAAAAAATCTCGCAGTACCTGACAGGATAGCAGTGAGTTACAATACACGGTTAAATAACACATGGTCATAGTTTGTTTAGGGCACTGGTTATGTGGGTAAGCAGCCAGTGGCTTGGAAAGAATATTGTGCGGAGTACTGGTAAAAGAAACTCCAGGAAAGCATGGATAGGTGCACTGGCAGCCGCGATGTAACTGAAATAATGTTTAAAACGGCGTTAAACACCATACAATCAATCATTGTTTAGGGCACATATCGGAAATATTACAAATGAGCTATGTATGCACTGTGAAAAGGGGACTTGATGCATTTGCAAAAAAGTATCGACGCAGTTCGTGTAGGCTGAATTGGGCCAAAAGTGTTTGCTATCGGTCAGTTTTCTGTATGTCCACGAATCAGTTTACCTCATGATTCAGTTGGCTGTCAGGCAAAATGGACTTCATGGATCCATAATGACATGATGACTTGCTTGTCACTATGCATCAAGGAGAAGCACTAAGCAACCTTTTGAATATCGGTTTGTAAATTTTATTTCATTTATATATCAGGATAAGAGTTAAATCAACAGGCTAAGAGGTAACCAAAAGCATTACAGATTTATTTATAGACTTTCTATTAACTAGAGTGAGAGAGACAAATGCGAGGTAATTAGAGAAAAAATACAGTGCTTTTTTTTAATGAATCAGAAAACACTGTGGGGAAAAAAAACAACTTGTCTAAGAAGCAATAGCCCTTTTTCGCAAAGTTTTCAAGAGCTGGCTTGGTAAGTGTGAAGTTTGATAAACACATTACTGCACAGAGTGTTTTGACACTTATAAACAATTAAACTACTTATATACAAGATAATAGAACAAAACTGAAAATGTTGTTGAATGTATGAAAGTATGGAACACGCTAATTCAATAGGAAAAATTGCTTGTTTGTACAAAACAATTCCTACTTTTCTCTAAATGCTTTTAAAAAACATTATGAAGCTAAACACTAAAATATCGTACTAGCCCTTATTCTGCTGATTAAGTTAAATGATACCTTCAAGGCGATAGTGCAAGCCGAAATGTTACTATTTCAAAGTTATTTTTGAAAGAGCAATATCTCTTTATCGGACAGTGTAGATCCAAGATCAGACTGCACGTTCTGTGCAGTCTGATCTTGATCTACACTGTCCGCAAAAGGTCCTTGAGTCGCGCGTAGCAGTCTAAGAATTAGTACAGTTGAAGTTATGCAAGTGTCATATTTTGGCGCCAAGACATTAAATGTTGTGGCGGCAATTTTATGCACACTACTTGATGGGATTATAGTAAAGTGTGTACTTGACCCGGAAGAAAATTGAAATTGGCATTTTTCATTAAAACTAACTACTTTTTATGAAAGGTCATGCTGAACTTAATTTTCATGATGTTTTATAATTATAATGCATGTTTTCTATCTATTACGTCAATCTTAACAAAAAATAACAATGGAAAAGGGTGCAGTGTAATGTTTTTGTGTGAAGTTATTGGTCGCTTCAATCCTTTACCACACAATCCCAAGTTGTAGAGACCTTCAAGGAGAAGGCTTTTAAAAACATTGTGGGTAAAAGGAGAGAATGTTGGTAACCAGCTTTTTCTCCCTTTTTCCCTCCTTTTTTCCAATGTCTTCTACCTTACAGCTCATTTGTACGAATGTCAAATTTGTCATCATAAGTTTGTATTAATTGGAATACACACCATATCGTTGTCTGGGAAATTGTTTAACAATACTGATTTTCACCTATATCACAGCGACAGTTTGCCCATGTGCTCTCTTGGCTTCCCCAGAGAAGGTTTGGGTTCTCAAGTGCTCTACCAAACGACAATCCCACGCCACCATCGCTCCCAACATGTATCTAAACAAGAACCACTTGCACTGCAAATCCATGCCTTAAGGCTCTCTTACATCCCGTCGTGCGTGGTTAGAGATCGTGCGGACTCGGAGTTCCTGTCAGGCGTGGCGTTGTCGCAGGATGAAAATTAAATCGGAGGGGAAGTACGTAGTAAGTACTTAATGAGTGGGTGTGTCTTGCTCTAAACGTGAGGCCCGCAAGTGGTCTGTACACCTTTGTGGAAGTAGGAAGAAGTAAGGAGCACGTAAGATCTGTACTTCTGTCGCATACAATGAGTGGGATAATCGTACGTGAATTGCAAGTGAAGCGTACGTTTTAAGAAATCGTACTTACGAAGTAAGAGAAACGTAAGAAGCACGGAAGTGTTAAGCAAGACAATCGTGCGTCAAATTGGAAGAACGCACGGATAATCACAATAATATACAAGGGTGCACTGAGTCTCTTCATCATTCACTGATTCAGCATCCAATATGGCACTACCAAGAAGGATGCGCCATCGTCTTCTACAGCTGTTGCTGCAAGAGGAAGCGGAAGACCGTGATGCAGTGCTGGCAGTAGTTGCTCTGGATCGCCTGCAAGAGAGGCAAAGAAGAAGGAGGCGTTATGGGGTGAAGCCATGGCTGACAAAAAGACCTCTGTTTGGCCAGTATGAGACGTTGTTCCAGGAGCTTGACCAACAGTCTGCTGGAGACTACCTTGGGTTCATCCGTATGGATAGGAACCTGTTTGCTGAGGTGCTTCAACGTGTAGCTCCCCGGATCACCAAGGGTCCCAGGTAAGAGCAATGTTCACCAACAATGTGTATAGCATTGTTTGTAGGATATATTTACATTCTTGTTTTCTTCAGAGAAATGACAAGGAGTAACAAAGATTAACAAGGATTTATTGAACTCAGGACTTGAATATTACAAGTTTGCAGTACAACAATGTGCATTACATATATCAGATGAGTGAAATCAGTCTGGCCTCCTCCTCGCTGTTGAAGTCGTAGCGAGACAAGTTCTGCTTGCCTGTGGCACTTGTGGTGCTCTCTGCATCGGACTCCACACCTGAGCCTTCTTCTTCTCTTTCAGGCCTTTCCCCTTCTCTCTCCTCTGCAGCTACTTGTCTTTCCCTCTCTTTCCTTCTCCTCCTTTCTTCTGATTCCTCTTCCCTGCTCTTCCTGCTACCTGCTTTTCCCTTGGGAGGCATTGTGCAGAAAATGAGGAAGTTGAAATAATGCCTGACTCACTGCAGAAAATGTCGACGCGGAACTGAAAGCACGCTGTCCGTATCAGCTTTTATATAGGCGCACGATGCACCTGAGCATGTCTCAACACGTACTTCTGACGCACTTTTATCGTGATGGTCACGTGCGTCGTCTGAGTGTGACGTACTTTACAAGTACGGTAGTAGTACTCACCACGCACTTTGGAAGTAGGTAATACGCACGGAGGAAGTGGGCTCACCCCCCCTTTTGTTAACACGTACATTGAAAGCAAGTGGAAAGTAGGAGCATCTTGCGTGGTAAGTACGCCTTCGTGGGAGAATACCCCGGAATTGCTGCATGATTTGCCTGCGTTACACGCACGCCTATCGAACTTACTCAGTATTTTTGTCTTGCGTACTCCGAGCGTGCTCCAGGCGTGCTAATTGTCGCTGCCAGGTCGCAGCGAAAAACTGGCCTGCCAGTTTTCAGGCTGCGTGCTATGCGTCGTGTTTGCGACCACCAAAAAAAGTACTTTCCACTTGCGTGCATCTCACTACTTGGCCCATTTTTGGCACGCAAACTACTCGTAGTACCACGCACGACGGGATGTAAGAGAGGCTTAAGACTTAGTAGATCCATACGAGATTAAAGAAAAATGGTCCAATCCGGTTATTAAGTCCGATCCCGTTCGATACGGTTCGATCTGGTGACTTTACCTGCCGCTTTTAGCAATTTACTTGTCACAATGGAAAATACAAAGAAAAAAATGCGTTTTTTTTAAACTAAATTGGCAAAAAAAAGCTAATAAAGAACATATTACTTTGATGATTTGGCATTTGAATACTTTCTAGGGTTGACTTTTAGATTAACCCTTTCCCAAACAAGCCCTGGTTTTCACGTGTCTGCAGTACAAGTCTTTTGAAAACACTGTGGGAAAAGGAGAAACTGCTCGTAACGAGCAATTTTTCCTTTTCCCATGGTGTTTTCTACCCTTTTTGAGACCTTTCTGCCATTTTCATCAAATTTAAAATTGTCGTCTGCAGACTCTTTCAATTTGGACCAGTCCAAATTTTGTTGTTTGGGAAAGGGTTAAGTTTCTCAGCTACTTCCCTTTCTTATCGGTTTGACGAGCTCGTACCTGAACGGGACGGACCTACATGTAGCAACCCCCATCGAAAACACGAGGATGAAAATTGTTTTTTTAGCATAAGTAAAGATGACCCTAATTTGCATAGGTTACTGACTTATAATTACTGGTCTCATGATCGCTTGTCTAAAAATGTATTTTTGAATACATTGTGGAAAAAACAACTGCTTGTTGCAAGCAATTGCTTCTTATCCCACAATGCTTCGGAAAATGTCTTCAACAGGAGCTTAAATTGGCGTCTTTGTAGGGTAATGGAATATCTTGTTCATTTCAGGATGCGTGACGTAACGCAAAGGTGAAACTTTAATCTATTACTCAAATTACCGAATCAGAATTCAAGCGTGATAAGACATTCTGTCTTCCCATGGCAAAGTATAAAAAAGTACACTGCCAATGGACCGTTTGTTTGACCGTTTGTTCGTAGCACCTTTTTTATTTCATAATTTAAGTGTTGCCTTGATGCCCAGTCCAGCTATCGGCCTGCATCATTAGTACCTTCAACAGTAAGAAGCACGTTGGTGTAACTTTTCGTAAGCAACAAAATCACACTCATCCTGCTTGGCAAATCAATTCTGCTTTTTCCTTGCCCTTTGTTGTCCCGTCCTCTGATTTTTCCATCAAGTAATTTCATAAACATGTATCTGATGTGATGAAAACTTTTTATCCCTGCATATAATTGCTGAATACTGCCCTACAAATCCGCGTTTCAGAACTGTTAGTTCTTTGATTGTTTGCCTGTGTACCTTTGGGAACAAATTGTGATTCAAGCATCTAGTTTTCTTTTACACAAAACAGATCAGGATCGGACGGTACAAAACCTTCAGCCTGGTATTGGATCCACTGAGCATGATACTTTTTTGGATATCTGAAAATTTTAACAAGTTCAATACTTATGTCGTGTACAATGTCTAAAAAAAATCATCTGACACACAGTCGTGAGGACGGTGCCATCGTGAACGGGTCGAAGTCTAGCTCATGTTTCAAAGGACTAGTATGACTAGCATGTCTGCTGTGTGAGGACAAAAAAGGTCGTCGCATAAGAAATTCTGTTAGAAAGTTAATGAGTAAGATAACGTTCTAGATAGTTAAAAAAGAAAAACTGACGCATGTCACGCAAAGAGAACTTAACGATGTCTTAAGATGATTATATACGATTCATGTAGCGCTTCCCGAGTAAAAGATCACAAAGTTTTGCCTGAACTACTTTCATCTGAGTTCAACTCTGGATTTAAAAAGTAACGCAGTTTCTGATTGGCTAAAGCCAATCAGGAATTACGTTACTTTCAAATTTGAAATATTCTTGAGAATTAGACTAAGTATGTATATTACTGTGAATATTTGATGATAATGGGCCCTAGGAGGCAGAATGTCACATTAACCTATAAGTCGAAAATAGTTCTCTTCCTCTTTAACCCTTTCAGCGCCATAGGCGAAAACAGGAACTTTTGCGGATGGCATAGATCAAGA
Source organism: Tridacna gigas (assembly GCA_945859785.2). Lineage (NCBI taxonomy): Eukaryota > Metazoa > Mollusca > Bivalvia > Cardiida > Cardiidae > Tridacna > Tridacna gigas. Next base: position 63,878,615 of record OX244035.2, read on the forward strand.
TCAGACTGCACTGAACGTGCAGTCTGATCTTTGATCTATACTATCCGCTTGTTTAGTCAAGCCTATACAATAAAAATCTTTCTGGGTTTAAGCGGATTGTATTTTCAGCTGTCAAAAGAAGTCGAGCTTATTTCTTTGGCGCCGAAAGAGTTAAAGTCTTTACGGTAAGACCAACAGATATGACCTGGAATGTATCGCGAACTATTTTCCTGTTGTTTGAACTTTTACTTTAAAGACTCGTTTTTATTTCCACATTATATTCAGTTTGCAATGATGCGACCGGTACTTTCAGTTGAATATTAGACATGCTCAGCGAGCGAAAAGGGGCTTAATGCATCGGCAAAAAGTACCGACCAAGGTCAGCCTGCTCAGTCCGCGCAGGCTGACCTGGGCCGAAACTTTTTGCTTTCGGTAAATTATCTGCATGTCCAAAGACCAGTGTACCTCATGATTCACTTGGTTGTTAGACAAGATGGATCTTATGTAGATATAACACTGTGATGACATGCTTAAAATCATGCATCACGGAGATGCATTAAGCCCCCTTTTCACTGAGGGTGGCTCATCTATTGACGCCTTTTCCGATACTATAGTGCTTTGATTCATTGGGACATTACGTTAAGTTCACAGAGATGCAACCGAGTATTTTGTTTTAAAGGGGCATTAAGCACACAGGGCCTTCAAAACCGTAACTGGCAACTCTATCACTGGGCTATGGAGCCATCTTACATTTTTCTCCGTTTAGAAAGTATTTGAGCCGTGCTCTGTGAAAAGAGGGCTTAATGAATCTGCGAAAGGTATCGACCCAGGTCAGCCTGCGCAGTCCGCGCAGGCTGACCTGGGCCGAAACTTTTCGCTATGGGTCACTTTTCTGTATGTCCAAGGACCCATAAGTATGTGCTGGCTTGCTAGGTATCATAGGTCACGGAGATGCATTTAGCCACCCCCTTTTGCCGGAGCATGGCTAATCTATTCTTTGTTATACAATGATGGGTATACCGTTACTGCGCGGACTGCGCAGGCTGACCTGGGTTGACAGTTTTCGCAGATGCATTAAACACCCTTTTCATAGAGCGTGGTTCATTTATTTCCGTGTTTTAATTCTAAAATCACTTTTGAACGCGACTGAAAATTAGCAGTCACTGTTGAGATTTTCTTTAAAAAAATACAAAACGAAGTATTTCTAATGCCCCTTTAACATTGTTACGTCCTTCTCCTCACTTATGTGCTTTGATTCATTGCGACACAATAGATAGGTTTACAGTGTTGCGACCGATATTTTCGGCTGTACATTGTAACGCCTTTTACTGCACCCAAGTGCTTTGATTTACTAGATCGTAATAGTTACTTCATGGTAATGCGAATAGAAATTTTCGTTAAACATCGCAATGTCCTTTTCTGCACGAAAATACTTTAACTCTTTACCGAACAAATACAAGTTTTAACAACATAGAGAGAGAAGACATTTGAGAACATTGTGGAAAAAGGACAAAATGCTGGTAACCAGCATTTTCTCCTTTTCTCACAATGTTTTATGCACTTTGTAAGTAAATTATGTGATGTTAGCCACATTTAATATGTCTGTAAATACTTTCAAATCTTACAAGTCTTCACTTTTTTTTTTGTTCACGGGTTAATTCATTGCGACATAATCAGTACATACACCCCTTTCGATTTTAGCATTCTAACAAATGGAGGATTACGCCGGTCTGATAATTTTCAGTCGATTTTTTTCTGCGTATCGATTCTCTGTAAATTTGGTTACACGTGACAACTTTCTAAAAATAGCTCTGGGGTTGTTACAACATGACAGAGCTAATTTCCGGAACTCGAGGCCAAAATGGAATTATGTCTCCTGATAATATATTTTTACCAAATTATCACGTTAGTATTTTTCGTCTTGCAGTCGTTTGTTTCGGAAAACAATCGGGTAAGTTGAGACATTACTCGAAACAGGCAGTTTTCCCCTTTGCCATGTTGTAAACATAAGACTAGTCTGTTTTTGTCAGCAGAACAACATATCTTGAGAAAGTCGACCAAAGGTTTGCTGCACGTTCGTTCCCTATCCTGATCTTGATTTGTAATAGACTTCAAAATAAACAACCGAATTGGAAAGAAAGATAACTCGCGACTCAAAAGAAAAAACGAAAGTTGTTATCTCCCTTTATTCTTCAACCACGGACCAAAAAAAAAAAAAAAAAAACCGCACATACGACATAATTATCCGTTTGTAATTGAAAAAAAGGAACAAAAAAAAAAACATATTAATATACAATTAGTAGTATATCGGTAGAAGAAGTAGCAGTAGTGATAGTAGTAATAGTCGTAACAATAGTCGTAGGAGTACGGAAGTAGTGGTAGAAGTAATAGAAGTCGTAGCAGCAAAAGTAGTGGAAGTAGTAACCGTTATAGTAGTAGTAGTAGGAGTAGTATTTGTAGTAGCGGTAGAAGTAGTAGTAGCAGTAGCAGTAGTAATAGTAATGGTAGTAGTTATAACAATATGAACCATGCTCTGTGTCAATGGCCCTTAATGCATCTGCGAAAAGTATCGACTCAGGTCAGGCTGATCCGGGCCGAAACTTTTCGCTATTGGTCTATTTTCTGCATGTCAAAGGATGAGTCTACCTCATGATTCAGTCGGTTGTTTAAAAAAGCGGGTATTATGGATCCATAATTGTGAGATGGCTTGATTGGTATCATGGATCAAGAATGTGTATTAAGCTCCCTTTTGCCTGAGCATGACTCATGTCAATAATAACTCAATGCATTTGATGTTACTATTTCTTTATGTCAAGAAAGCGTTTCTACATAGAAAAAACAAACTATTTTTGCCCTCCTCAGTGGCATCCTGTATTCGAAAAAAGCATTGCGTCCTTTTCCCAAAATATTTTTGACGTCATTTGAAAGAAAAAAAAAAAAAAAAAAAAAAAAATCTCTATCCTGCATGTATCAACACCAAACGTAATAGTTCGAGTTTTTGTCATTTTGTCAAAATATAGCCTGTTGGTACAAAAGTATATGTGCCGTGCTCTGGCCAAAGGGGGTTTAATGCATGCCAGTGATGCATTGTACCGAGCAAGTCATCACATAACTCATATAATTCATACAATATAGACGTCAATCATTTTTCTTTCAATACTACAAGACCAAACAGTGCAGCAGCAACCCAGGACGCTATCCAAGCTATGACGCAGAAAGCAAATCCAGCGTGAAGATCGTAGATGGACTTGATGGAGTTGTAGATTTCGGCCGTGTACACGGAGAATCCGATCATCAGAAAGAGACCTGTAATATACAGTACGTACATGTCAGTGCTTTGATCGGATTGTTCAAATAACCTTTACAGCGCCAAATATGACAGAGCCATGCTCTGGCAATAAGGGTTTTAATGCATCTCAGTGGAAAAAGGTACACATTTGGAGTTCTATTAACCCTTTCCCAAACAAGCCCTGGTTTTCACGTGTCTGCAGTACAAGTCTTTTGAAAACACTGTGGGAAAAGGAGTAGTTACGAGCAATACGAGCAATTTCTCCTTTTCCCACAGTGTTTTCTACCCTTTTTGAGACTTTTCTGCCATTTTCATCAAATTTAAAATTGTCGTCTGCAAACTCTTTCAATTTGGACCAGTCTAAAATTTGTCGTTTGGGAAAGGGTTAAGTGGATGGTCTTTTTGCAATCGGGAACTCCGTTTTCTTTTTTTTTTAGACCAAATATGACGTCACAGTATACAGGTACCTATACATTTGAGTCATGTTCTGGCAAAAGGGGGCTTAATGAATGCATCTCCGTAATGCATTATACCAAGCAAGTCATCACATAATCATGGCTCCATAAAAGCCACTTTTTTTTTAAAAATAATTGGCTTTATCATGAGGTAAACTGGTCCTTAAACATACAGAAAATTGATCAGGGGCGAATAGTTTCGGCCTAAGTCAGCCTGCGCGGACTGCGCAGGCTGACCCGGGTCGATACTTTTCGCAGATGCATTAAGCCCCGTTTTCACAGAGCACGGCTTATTTATTTGAATACAGCCCAACCTGATCGAGGCGTGTTACTGACCATGTCACAACCCCACAGGAATTTGGAAACTCTTGGTGTCAAGTAAAAAAATAAACAAATTTACAAACTTTGTATTTCATTAACAAAATACAACAAAAAATGTACATTTTCATAATCATCTGTAATTGTTTGCACTTACGGATACTTTAGTAGCTAACTCTATACAGAAATGAATAACTTGTCAAAGTTCGGTGGAATGGTAAAAACCTAGATATCCCCTTTTAACCCTTTACCAGACGACAAAATTTCAACCTTGTCCAAATTGAAAGCATTTGCAGACGACAATTTCAGTGTGGCTCAAACTGAGCAATTTTCTCTTGATAGGGAAGAAAACATTGTGGGAAATGGAGAAAATACCGGTTACCGGCATTTTCTCCTTTTCCCACAATGTTTTCAAAAGGCTTCTTTCCCAGAGTCGTTAAAAGTCGGCTTTGTGCGGTAAAGGGTTAAATTGATAAAATCTAAATGCTGAGTTGTCACCATTAAATCGAAATTAATCTTAGAGCCCCTTGCCACTCAGAAATCCTCCTTTGTATAGATTTAATTTCAACTTTTGAATCGGTTTCCCAACTGAATCGTCATATTTGCAAAGCCTTGGGCTCTATATTCATGTCAAAACAGGTAAAATTGACCTTTGCACCGAAAATGTTAACAAAAAAAGAAAACAATGTTATTAGTGGTTTCTTCTTTAAAAAAAAATGTAAAAAAAATGTCGAATAAAATATGAAAAATTAAAGGTGCGATCTCTTCGGTCCTTGATCATTTACCAGAGCATAACATTTAGAAAACTCCAATTTGAAAGCATTTGCACGCGACAAATTAAGTGAGACTTAAATGATGAAATGTGTCTAAGAGTAGAAAGCTTGGCGGGACAGAAGAAAATGCCGGTTACCAGCATTTTCTTCATCTTTTTTTTAATCAAATTTTGTTTTCAAAAGCCTTTTTTTTTTCTCAGAGTAGTTTAGAAAAAAGATAGGGCTGTTTGGTAAAGGATTAACCTTTTACCACACAATGTCGACTTTTAACGACCCTGAGGAAGAGGGCTTTTGAAAATATTGCGGGAAAAGGAGAAAATGCTCGTAACCAACATTTTTCTTCTTTTCCCACAATGTTTTCTACCTCATCGACGAAGAATTATATCATTTGAGCCACTTTGAAATTGTTGTCTGCAAATGCTTTGAATTTGGACGGGTCCAGAAATTTGTCGTCTGGTAAAGGGTTAAAGGTTGACCGTGGTCATAAATTTATAGGTCATTCACAGATATGATTAATTTGCTGAGAGTTTGTGTGTTTGTACTTGTTTGTTTTGTAATAAAGGTGGATTCCTACAATGATCAGGTTACCATACAACGAAAAGTGCACCTATTTATATCTTCCTGGGATTCGTTAACAGTTGTATGCCGAGTTTTAGACGCACGATTATCATTGGGCTGCTTTTATCGTGGATATGCAACCAATCATAGGGCCCGAGTATACGAATCGCACCAATGGACTCTAAGATCGGTTAACTTTTGCGTATCGTACGACATCTTAGCCCTTTACCACACAATCCCGAGTTTTAACGATCCCGAGGAAAAAAGCCTTTTGAAAACATTGTGGGAAAAGGAGAAAATGCTGGTAACCAACATTTTCTCCTTTTTCCCCACAATGTTTTCTACTCTTCCCAAAACAAACTTTAATTTTTGTGTAACATTTATTTTTTCGTCTGCTGAAGCTTTCAGTTTTGACTTGCCTTAAATTTTGTCGTTTGGTTAAGAGTTAAACTGTCTCAAGTTTTGTACGGTACAGTTATTGCACGGTTGTTGGTAAAACATAGCCCTCCCCTCCCCTGGCGTTTCTACAACCAAGGTCCGTATTTACCAACCCTTAATATCTTCAGTTCTCAGTTTTGCTAAATTTGAAAACAATGCAATTTCTGATCGGCTGAACCTGATGGTTTAGCTGGAGTTCCCTTAACCAGTACTTCGCACAGTATTTTGCCATAGCTAATGGCTGCTTTCCCACATAACCATCGTCAAAAGAATGATCTGCTGCAAGAGAAGAATAATTCATGTCGTAATGACTATCATCAATCTTCAGAAAAAAAATAAATGGTTGAGCAAGAGATTCGAACCAGCAACCTCCTAGACTGAAGCCACAAGCCTTGTACGTTACTTACTGAGCTACAGGCACAGCAAGCACGTAAAGTTGTCTGCGAGAGGCAATGAAATTATAACGTACCGGTCGCAACAAGTGGCCCAGTCGTAGCGAAACCTAGAATCTTCTTTTCCTTCATGAGAAACAGTTTCATGGAACCACAGATAAGGGCGACCAGGTTCGACAAGAGGCCAAGTAACACCATGGCTTGAACAGCTCTCAGTTCATCGGTAGCTGAAATATATAAATAAAGAATAAATATGGAAATATGGAAATGGGGACGTTTTCACCAAAAGTGGGACGTTTTGACTAAGGGACGTTTTTACTGTGGGGCGTTTTAACCAGATACCATTAATAATACTTTGTGGAAAGGGGGTAAAATGTATCTGCGAAAAATATCAACCATAGTCAGCCGCTGCAAGCTTGGCAGTTTTAACTGGGTTGAAACTTTTTCCTGTTGGTGAATATTATGCGTGTTCAAGGGTCATCCTATCTCTTGATTCAGTCGGTTATTAGACAAAATGGATTTTATGGATCCATAATTGTGTGATGCCTTACTTGGTACAATGCTTTACGGAGATGCATTAAATCCCGCTTTTCCCAGAGCACGGCTAATGTACATGATTTTTGTTGGTGTTTAAAAATGGCGCTGTTCTGCGCTTTCCAGCAGTATATCTTTTATACCGCGGCGACAGCCAACCTGCTCATATGCATGTCTTTTCCAGGTTTAACTTGAACTGGGCTCAATCGCTGTAAGGCCTTGCCCATGCCCTCGTTGAAATATGGATTAGAGTGATTAGATTAAGATCAGATCTATCAAAGAAACGTGTAATATATAATAGGTTATGACCTAAGTTTAAGATAAAATTTTATTAACCCTTTGGCTGCTAAGCGCGACTCACTGACCTTTTACGGACAGTGTAGATCAAGATCAGACTGCACAGAACGTGCAGTCTGATCTTGGATCTACACTGACTGATATAGGAGATATTTTGTCTATAAAGATTAAGTTTTAAATAACATTTTTCGTTTTTTTTTGACTAGCGAAGCTAGTCTATAGGCATCAAGATTGACTTAGAGTCAAAGTAAACAAAAAAACAAAAAAAAAAACACAGATGCGAAATACTGCCTCACAGAAAAATACTTCTTTCTCTTAGAAATCTTAATTCTGTTATATATGACAGTTTTGACAAAAAACACTAAATCTCTACTACTCCAATTTGAACATGTCGTCTTACAAAGTACTAAACTTTGATTTGAAATGGGTTTATTACACGTAAAAACAAGGAGGTTATGTGATAATTCTTTATCTCCTGCAGATTGCCTTCTTCGTTTGGCAGCGATCTGTTTCTGAAACATGTCAGTGTGGCAACTGGAGAAATTGCTAGTGACGAGCATGTTTTCTTTTGCCACAGTGTTTTTTTTTTTTCATATGGTTAAACCTTATTCAGCCCAATTTATGTTAGTTACCCACTAATTCCTCGTCTGTAAATTCGTTTCGGGTGGACATCTTACACGTATGTGGGTATCCTTGAACGGCATGTTCTTGGAAAACAATGCAGACGCCAGTTTGACTACTTAGTCGAATGATCAGAGCTATAACTGGATTCCATTCTATAGAAACAAGTCATACGCCATTATCTAGACTAAGTCACTGCTTACTGTTGTTGGATAACTTTTTGTGGCATTTGTCGAAGACAATGCCCCTATGAGTTCAATACGGCATTTGGAAAATCATGTTTTTGTGCAAAACCGAAGGAAGTAAACCCAGTTAAACTCAGTTTTTCTCAGACATATAAGTGTTTCGATTGCACTCAGATATGAAACTGAAAATGGCGTATTGAATAAACTGGATCAGGCCATAGATCGTGGAAATACTTCCTTTTTATCGAAAATTGCTTTATCCGCTATGGAATTCTATAGCGGCGTAATGATACTCACAGACCGTGTTTATTCGTCCCAAAACCAGTTCGTTCCTTGACTTATTCGTCCCAGGGCTTGTTCGCCAGGACTTCTTCGTCCCACAAAAATGCACCCTTCTCTATCGGATTTGGCATGACTATATAGTAGGTTGACTTTCAAGCAAATATTTTGAAACTATTTCTGGTGTTTATTTTTCAAATTATTAATTCTACACACTGGCTCCCTTGACAAATGCCACACCAGTGTTTTCAACGCTTTGATTTAATATAAAGATACTTTAGTCGAAGGTAAGCGACGTCTGAAATGCCCAAACTTACGTTTGTCTGATAAAGAGCATACACCACTTTACTTTCACCTCTTTATGACAAACATCAAAGCTACCGCTTTGTTTTGGATAGAGCAAGGACGGGTGAAAAACAGTTTTATTCAAATCTTTTAACCCTTTACCACACGACCCCAACTTTTATCAACTCTGACAAAGATAGCCTTTGAAAATATTGAAGGAATAAACAGAAAATGGTGGTAACCAGCATTTGCTACCTTTTCTAACAACGGCTTTTACCTTTTAACAGAAAGTTTCATCATTTGAGCCACATTTAATTTGTCGTCTGCAAATGCTTTCAATATGGACTAGTCTAAAATTTTGTCGTAAGGTGAAGAGTTAAACTAGCGAAAAGGTAGTGGTGTGACTCTGTCATTATCTGACCGCGTTTTGCGGGATAAACTGTCAGTTGAGTGTCGCTTCAAACTTTCCATAGCATCGACTTTAAAGTAAGGAATTAGTATTGACAAAGTTCTGAATGTTATCACCACCCAGTCGACATTTCGTAGGATTAAATTGATTTTATTTTATTGAAGAGTATCTTACTTTCGAGATTAAAAAAAGAAAAGACTTAAGATATTCTTGGTTGAAAACGGAAAAAAAAAAAAAAATATATATATATATATATATATATATATATATATATAAACTTTCGAAAAAGAATAAGGTCGTATTGGTGAAATCTTGCAAACATGGCTGTCTTTAGGACATTTGCCAAACCTTTAGATTTCAATAGGCTTCTGAACTAGGATAGACTTGGCCATTGTTGCCTTGCCACACTGGAATGGTATCCTTCATTTGACTGAAGTACAATAATTCCTTGAAAATTGCATCAAGTAGGGCAGTGATCTTTTCCATACAATTTCGACTCTTTTATTATCCCTTACACAGAGGTTCAGTTTTGTGTGTATTTCGCTAGTGCACGGCGTTCCCAATAAGACCTTTCTGCGCCAACGGTGGTGTAGTGCGTTTGTACTACATGCTGTCCGCGTCCACCCAGCCACTCTACGGCAATACCACTGTGACCTTTCATTGTCAGCGACGATTCTACCACGACCATGATCTTTGCACGACACACCATCCATATTATCGTCCGCGCTGCGCTTAAAACATGATCCCTTTGCAGAACTTTTTCTGTTCGATAGCTTTCCAGTAGTTGGTATCCTGCTTGACGATATGTTGGACAATAAAAAAAGCAGCTCCTTGACTATTTCTGGTGAAACTCGGAGGAAGTTCTTGAACGAAACAGGGTCTCTCTGTCTCTATTCAACATAGATATGGAGCGGTTGAAGTGGATGACTTTTATCTGTGGACTTCCACGAACCATGGCCTAATCTAACATCTCTTTACGTTATCCTCTTTTACCTTCCCCTAATCAGACCTGAAGCTATACGATGGTCTCTTGTCTGCAGGTTGATAACAATGGTGTGCAGTGTTGGCAGCACACTGTCCATTTTCCTTTGAAGACATCGTATATAACCAGGGCCATTGGTGCTCTGAGAGGCTTATATGATGACAAATTTAAGAGAGTTTAAGGGATGACCGTCAATTAAAATGTTCGCCCTAAGTACATATGGCCCGCAACATGCGAAATGAGACCTTCGGACATTTGCGTAAAATGTCATTTCAGATTAGCCTGCGCAGTCCGCGCAGTCTGCTCCGAGACGGCACTTTACGACTACGTAAGATTTTGTCATATAGTAGACTTTCGTGAAACAGAAAATCACACAAGAACGGAAAGTGTCGTCTCGGATTAGTCAATAGGCTGATCTGGGACGACACACTTACGCATATGTCCGAAGGCCCCTTTTCGTCTGTTGCACGCCATATGAGAAACACAGTGCAAAGTTGGAAGGAAAGTTACTGTGGTAATAACCTATAGGAACGTCATAAATGCATAAAAGCTGGTCAAATTTAGAAGAGCTAAGATCAAGATTATAACTGGCGTGCAACACACGTAAAGGGGCCTTCGGATATATGAGTAAAAGTGTGTCGTCCCAGATCAGCCTGTGCAGTCTGTCACTAATCAAAGACGACACTCCCCGTTTTTGTGCGATTTCCTGTTTCACGAAAGTCTACTGTATGAAAAAATCTTATGTATGCGCGAAAGTCTACTGCATGAAAAAATCTTTTGTATGCGTAAAGCGCCGTCTCGGATTAGCCTCGACACTTTACGCAAAAGTCAGAAGGTCTCATTTCGCATGCTACGGGCCATACTGTACGGTCATTTGTGTTCTCGAGGCGCAGTACGTGGAATATACAGGGTCCTGCAGGGCCTGTATTCACCAACGATTCTTAAGAACATTTGTAGTTTTATTCTGGATTTAGAAATTAACATAACTTTTGATTTGCTGATCCATTTGGTTCAGCCAATCAGAAGTTGCGTTACTTTCAAATTTAGAAAATTCTTGAGAAGAATGGTTGGTGAATACGGACCCTGATATATCCGGCGTTGTCCAATGGTTAGAGCTATGAGATCGGAGAATAAGGGCTTGTATTATTTTTCTTTTTCAGCTTTAGGACCATTATTCACCATGTATTCTGTACTGCAGTCTTGGTCTTATACTAGATTTAAAAAGTAACGCATATATCTTCAGGATTGGCTAAACCAGATGGTTTAACCAATCAGAATTTGTGTTACTGTGACAGAAAACTCTCGACAATTAGACTTAGAATGAGATTAGATATGGCTGACCCTAGATTGGAGTCCCATCGATTTGTGCGGCATAGCGATCCTCCATCGCTTGCTCGTTACTTCTTAACCCTTCACCACACAATCCCGACTTTTAACAACCCTGAGAAAAAAGCCTTTTGAAAACATTGTGGGAAAAGGAGAAAGTGCTGGCAATCCCACAATGTTTTCTTCCCTATCAAAGACAAATTTCATCATTTGAGCCACAATGAAATTGTCTTCTGCAAATGCTTTCAATTTGGACAAGTCTACAATTTTTGTCGTGTGGTAAAGAGTTAACTCTTTACCAAACGACAACTCTTTGGACTAGAGCAAATTCAAAGCATTTGCAGACGACAAATTAAATGTTACGACCCTTTACCACACAATGCTGAATTTTAACGACCCTGAGGATGAAGGCTTTTGGAAATGTTGTGGGAAAAGGAGAAAATGCTGCAACCAGCATTTTCTCCTTTTCCCTCAATGTTTTGTGTTCTTCCTACTACAAATTTCAAATTTTGAGTCACATTTATCTTGTCTGAAATGCTTCCAATTTGGACAAGTTCAAAAGTTTGCCGTTTGGTAAAGGGTTTAATGATGATTTCTGTCTTTGATAGGTTTGAAAATATAATGGGGAAAGGAGATACCGGTATTTTCTCCATTTCCTACAATATTTCCAAAAGCCTTCTCTTTCGGGGTCGTTAAAATTCGGGATTGTGTTGTAAAGTGTTAACTACCAGACTTGCCGAAACTGAAAGTTTTTGTAGGCGACAAGTCAACAGTGGTTAAAATGGCGACAGTTGTACTTGATAGGGGAAAAATCATTGTGCTTAAAGGAGAAAATTCTGGTTACCAGCATGTTCTCTTTTTCCCATGAAAGTATGCTTTTGAAAACATTGATGTAAAAGAAAAAAATGCTAACGACCAGAATTTTCCCTTTTTCACGACGGTTTTGTCTTTTTAAAAGCAACACTTATCTTTGAAACCACGCTTGAATTGTCGTCTGCAAATGCTTTCAGATAGGACAATTCTAAAAGTTTGATGTTTGATAACGAGTAATAAAACAAACGTTCGATACGGACTACTTTCGTGTCACAGATTATCAACGGGAAACAATTGTACCACAAAAAAGATAGATAAGATAGCGCTAGAGTTACACGTGACAGGAAATATAATCCCCATAAACCCAGAGAACAATTGTTGTTGCTGTTGTTGTTTGCATAGGCACTTGGTTTCCACGACCTTTAGTTTTACAGTTTACATTTATTTCTGTATACAATAAACACTAGAAAGTATGGCAGCTGCCATGTATTAAAGCAACGGAAGTTCGTTGACTGGTTTCAAATTACACCGGTTCCCGAATCGTCACAAGCCGAACAAAGCCAATAAGGGTACCACTGTGCTCGTAATTTAAACACACCGTTCACTATATTACTAAATAGATTTTGTAAAGTAAATACTTTATAATTTGGTATGAATAACAAACAGCTATTATCAAGTGAGTTTATTTAAAAGTCCGACATAACCGTGGTAACCGTATTAGCTATGTTCCCTATGCGGCGATTCAGGAACCGGTGTAATTTGACACCAGTGAACGAACTTCCGTTGCTTCAAAATATGACAGCTGCGAAACCTTCTAGTATTTATAATGTATAGAAATAAATGTAAGTTTTGAAACTGAAAGTCATGGAAACCATGTGCCTATGGCCGTTGGTGGTGGTAATGGTGGTGGTTGTTGTAGTATGGTGTTTAACGCTGTTTTTCCATATAATTTAACACCGATATAATTGCTGAAGCGGGCTAAAACAGGATTTAACAACTTGCCAAACAGTCCCGAGTTTTAAAGACCCGGAGGAAGAAGGCTTTTCCATATATAACAGGAGAGGAAGAGACTGGTTACTTCCTTTTCCAGTGGTGATTTTGCCATTTCAAATGCAACGACTGTCATTTAAAACACGTCGTTTAATTTGTCGTCTGCAAATGCCTTGGAATTGGAAAAGTAAACACGTTTGCTGTGTGGTAAAGAGTGTTAACCAAACGGCAAAATTTAGGACACGTCCAATTTCAAAGCATTTGCAGACGGCAAATTATATGTTGCTAAAGTGATGATTTCTTCCTTTGATAGGGTAGAAAACATTGTAGGAAAAGGAGAAAATGCTGGTTACCAGCATTTTCTCCTTTTCCCACAATGTTTTCAAAGGGCTTCCCTCTCAGGGTTGTTAGGTTGTCGGAAAATATTCTAAGTCTATCTCGGCTATTCGCCGATGACACCTCCCTGGCTTGTTCTGCTTCACTTACAGCCGACATCGAAGGTATTTTGAACCATGGTTTAATTATGATATCACATTGGGCTGGACAATGGCTAGTTACTTTTAATCCATCTAAAACAATGGCAATGGTCGTTTCTAGCAATAGGAACGTTCATCTTCCAAGTTTGATTTTTGACGACGTCAGAATCAGCTTCGTTGACAACCATAAGCACTTAGGACTAACACTAAGCAGCAATGGCAAATGGAAAGAACACATAAATAATCTTTCACGATCGACATCCAAACTTCTCGGAATGATGAGAAGTCTAAAATTTAGTCTCAAAAGAGAGTCCTTAAATCAAATTTACATCTCATTCCTACGTCCTATCCTCGAATATGCCTCTGTAGTTTGGGACAACTGCACCAAGCGTGAAAAAAAAAATCTTGAAAAAATCCAAATCGAAACTGCTAGAATAGTCACACGTGTAATAAGATCCACGTCTATAAATAATATATATGAGGAAATCGGATGGCTAACCCTAGAGAACAGGCGAACATATCAAAAACTAGTTCTCATTTACAAAATTATTAATGGTTTAACTCCTGACTATCTTCTTGAAATTTTCCCGCGAAACGTAAGTGAAAGAACAACTTATATATTACGCAATATTCACCGAATCGACTTAGTCGCTTGTCGAACAGAATTATTTGCCAGATCATTCATCCCATCTGCAGTTTCTCTTTGGAACGAACTTCCGGAGGAAGTGAAATCTTCAGTCTCTATCATCATTTAAATAATACATCCTCCGAAGATTACAAGTACCAGTAGTTCCAAAATATTTCTACGTTGGTCAACGTAAGTTATCCGTAATTCATACAAGAATTTGTAACAAATGCAGTGATCTGAAGTATGACCTCTTCTCCAATCATATTTGCTCGAATTGCGCTTGTAGTTGTGGACACGCCATTGAAGACGCTGAGCACTACTTCTTCCAGTGCACCCAGTACACAACTCCGAGAAGACAACTTTTTCATGAACTTCGCCGTTTTCATCTTTTAAATGAAAATTTATTACTTTTTGGATCCGAAAGTCTCAGATTAGAAGATAATTGCACAATTTTTCTTGCCGTGCAATCTTACATTAAAGCTACCGAAAGATGACAATAAAATATGTTTAAACTAAACTAGGGTTGTTAAGAGTCGAAATTGTGTGGTAAAGAAGTTCAAACAAACGTTGCATGTGGACTACTTATGGTATCATAGATTATTAACGGGAAATGTTTTACAAAAGAGGACGATATTTCAGAGGGACAGGAAATAAAAACCACCATAACAGGAACGGAAAGTACTTTAAACTGTCCATCAGATATAAGATATCTATTGGCCATTTTCTGCATCTCAATACTTGTAAAAAACAAAAAAAAAAAAAAATTGTTCTTCCCTCCCCCCCAATAAAAATAGTTTTCCCACGCAAAATAGAAACGGTGATTTTAATGACAAAATTATGAAATGGACTTTGACCGGATTTTTCCCCCCATTTACTAATCATGAGATAATTATTATTTTATTGTTTATCCGCCAAATTGGTGAGCATTATAACAACAGTAATAGAATAAAGAGAATACAATAGAAAAAAAAAAAAAAAAAAATAAACATCAAACATAACAATCATAAAACCCACATGGTTAGAAATAGATCCAATTTGCAACCAAAGTCCAACCTGCAAAGAGCTTCTGCAACAAAAACACGAATATGCAAAAAAAAAAAAAAACCCTTCCTCGATCAAAAGGCGGGAGCACATGTCACGGTTGGAATAAACATGAAACAAGGTCAAAGTACTGAAAGTACTGACAAACTAGCAAATTTGATTGATTGATTGTTTGTATGGTATTTAGCCCTGTTTTCAACATTATTTCAGTTATGTGGCAGTGGACAGTGCTCATATCCATGCTTTCCAGGAGTTTCTTTTACCAGAATTGCGCACAATATTCTTTCCAAGCCACTGGCTGCTTTCCCCGCACATTTATATTATAACCAATTAGCCATCATTGAAACGTGAGAGAGAAATGAATCCTGTCGCAATGACTATCATCAATCCTCGAAGAGAAATTTGCCGAGTCGGGGATCGAACCAGCGATCTCCTGTTCCCAAGTCCTGTACGCTACCGACTGAGCTGCTGGGGCTAATGTGTGCTATTGATGAACTATAATCCAGTTTAAGTTTAACCCTTAACCTGCTAAAAATGTTAAATGAAACTTTCAAGCCGATGGTAAACACATGAATATTGCTATTTCAAAGTTACATTTTGGAGAAAATATATCCTCTTATCGGACAGTGTAGATCCAAGATCAGACTGCATGCTCTGCTTAATCTGATCTTAATCCACACTGTCCGATAAAAGTTATTGAGTCGCAGTAGTGCTGGTAAAAGAAACTCCAGGAGAGCATGGATAGGTGCTCTGGCCGCCGCAATATCACTGAAATAATGTTGAAACGGTGTTAAACACAATGCAATCAATTAGTCAATATCTAGTAGCACAAGATATAGTTAACTACATGTATTCAACTCTCTTACACTAGTCCAAATTCAAAGCTGTTGCAGACCATAAATTAAAAGTGACTGAACTGATGAAACCTGATTCCAAAAGGACAGAAAACAATGTGGGAAAAGGAGAAAATGGTGGTTACCAGTATTTTCTCCTTTTCCCGCAATGTTTTCAAAGGGATTTTTTCCCAGTATCGTTAAAACTTGGGACTGTTCGGTAAAGGGTTAATATTCAAGACTAGAATAACAGTTTAACATAACAGTTTAACTGTACACAATGATCTAAATAATGAATGACTGAAGGAATGACAGGGGTTCCCTGTTCAGTGAGGGTTAACTAACTGGGATTTGCTACAAGTTACCTAGGTGTATCTATTAATAAATTCATTCATAATGTTACAGTGGTGCGGGAAAAAGTGATTCTCTGCTTTGCATAGGTCACTTAATTTACATATTAGCAAAGATCTTGTACCCTATAAATGACAGCTTGTTCAGTTTATTACTTTGTAAGACGACATGTTCAAATTGGAGTGGTAGAGATTTAGTGGTTTTTGTCCAAATTGTCATATATAACAGAATTAAGATTTATAACAGAAAGAAGTATTTTCTGTGAGGTAGTATTTGGCAACTGTGGGGTTTTTTGTTTACTTTGTAGGTCAATCTTGATGCCTATAGACTAGCTACGCTAGTCTAAAAATTATCCAACAGATGTTTTTTTCACTCTTGCATCCCCCCTCCCCCAGATATGGTATCAATGAGCCATACTCTTGCAAAAAGGGGCTTACTTAATTCATGTTCCTGACGCATTATACCAAGAAAATCATCCAATGATTATGGATCCATAAAATCTGTTTTGTCTAACAACCGACTAGATCATGAAGTAGAATGGTCCTTGGACATGCAGAAAATTTACAAATAGCAAACAGTTTCGACTCATGTCAGCCTGCGCGGACTGCGCAGGCTGACATGAGTCGATACTTTTTGCAGATGCATTAAGCCCCTGTTTCATCAGCTCGGTTACAATAGTCATAGTTTAACAATAATAATGATAGTAACAGTTTACCTCCGTCAGAAGAGCAAACTTTATTACTCCCGGCCTCCAGGCAACCTTTCCACAAACCGGAATACTGTTTAGTACCAGATTGGTCAACAAACACCCAGTACTCAAGAGCAACTGATATAATTTCACACACAAAAGCAAAGGCAGCGAGGCCAAATCCTGCAAAACTCAAAATGTCCGCCATTTCTTTGGGCCTAACCGTTTGGACTAATGCAATGCCGGTCTTATCCGAACTCTTTATTTCTGTTCATACTACTCTCACTATTTAACTAATGATAAGTTGACCAAAAAGAGCAATGGTATCAGTCCAACCCTAGATACGAGTTGCCATTTTTATTAGCTCGAACACAAAAAGAGATGGTAGCAATATTGGCGACGACAACGATGGTCATGATGATGGTGATGAGGAGGAGGATGCTTCTACTGCTGCTGATGATGATGACGACGACGACATCGACGATGATGATGATGAGGAGGAGGAGGAGGAGTAGGAGGAGGAGGAGGCTAGTGCTGCTAACGACGATGACGATGATGGTTATGATTATGAGGAGGAGGATGACGACGAGGATCAGGATAATGATGAGGATACTGCTTCTAATGCTGCTGATGATGATGACCATTATCATCATCATGATATTTGTGAGGATCATGACATAGGCGACAACGAATGGCGATGACGATGTTTGTGACGGTATTCATTCATGCTATAGTTCAAAATCTTTTGAAACACTTCCATTGAAGACGACAAATTAAAACGCTCAAATCATGATTTATGTCTGAAAATGTAGAAAACATCGTGGGAAAAGGAGAAAAGGCTGGTTCCCAGCATTTTCTCCTTGTCTCGCAATGTTTTCAAAAGTCATTTCTGAAACTCTACATAGAGTGGTAAATGATTAACCCTAGTAGTGCTAAAATTGAAAATAGGCATTCTCAGTCAATGCCTAGGTATGTACTAGATGCAATTTAAGGCGGTATTTGACAGAATATCAGGCAAAAGAAGCGGACAATAATTATAAGATCCGTTCTGTGCAGTCTGATCTTGATCTATACTGTCTACATAAGCATCCTAATCCGGGTTCGAAGGTGCTGCTAGAGTTATTACCAAGAACTAATAACTTTTAAGTTGGTTAATTTCTATTCTTAGATCACCAGCTACATATAAACATCTTCAGTCAGGTTAACACTTAAGCTGCTGAATAAATGAAATGCATATTTCTATTCAATACTAAAAGCCCAAACATTGCGGTTTCAAAGTTGATTTCACCGGAAAGAAAATACCGTATCGGACAGAGTAGATCAAAGATCGACGGCAGGTTCTGTGCAGTCTGATCTTGATCTACACTGTCCGCAAAAGGTCAGTGGGTCGCAATCAGCAGTTTAAGGGTTAAAAGAGCATATAATTACAAAAGCTGGGCCCCGGTGGGGATGTCGCTGGTTCGAATCCCAAACTCCGAGGACCGATGATAGTCATTGCGACAGGATTCATTCCTCCCTCACCGCTGACCATTGTTTCGATGATGGTTCTGTGGGAAAGCCGCCAGTGGCTTGGAAAGAATATTGTGCGTAGTACTGGTAAAAAGAAACTCCAGGAAAGCATGGATAGGTGCACTGGCCGCCGCGATATAACTAAGATAATGTTGAAAACGGCGTTAAACACCATACAATCAATCATTGTAAACATAATACCATACAAACAGATACCATACTGTGTTTACAGCTTACAATGCATACACAATTTATGGACCACACATGTGGTCAGTTGTAAAAATAACTGTCAAAAACGACATGACAACTGGTCTTATACATCCGGTAAATCCCTCTTCCCTTAGGTTTTCGTCCAGTTTTAACAATAAGGGTTTTTTTTTTCAAATTATTTTTTCCCCTGATGTTAAACTAGATAAGTACCCTTTACAAATCTGCCATTTTTTCCTTTAGTGGAAAATTTGAGGGGATAAAAAGAGCATTCATTTGCCACAAGCAGCCGCTCCTTTTTCCACAGTGTTCTCCATTTGTTCTTACATCATAGGATATACACAGTTAAAACAGTCTTGCACCCCTTGTGTTTTTACCGGGTTTGATTTTCTGGCGTGAATGATATAAAATGGGGTAGAAATTGGAATCAGGTTGCTGCATACACCAGAAAAACAGTCTGTAACATCTGTAATGAACTGAACTGAGGTATTCCTTGACCTCATGGCTACTGATCGCGCTGTTTCAACCTCTTGTGAGAGGTACGAGACGAAGACTGCAAAAGGTTATACAAACCCTGGGCGGACGTATGCAATACTGATTGTGTGTGCCCACTCTCTGCAGGTCACATTCAATCTGCCGTGAGTTCTATTCCGACAAACAGTTCCAAGTTTTAACCAAACTTAAAATCCTCTAGTTATTTTTTTAAAATTCGAAAGCAGTATCTAAGCAAAATATACCTACTTACGATGAGGTCAAGGGATACTCCTGTTAAGTTCATTTCATAGGCAAAAGACTGGTCTGTTGGTGTATGCAGCAGCCAAATTCTAATTTCTACCTCATTTTATAATTATTATTCACGTCAGAAAATCAAAGCCAGTGAAAAGCACAGCGGATGCAAGACATTTTTACTATGTTTATATTACAATGAAAGAATAAATGTAGTGAATTAATTAATCAATGAAGTGATTAATTTCTTCCCCTTTTTAATATACTAGTATATTAGTCATGCTCTGGCAAAAAAAAGACTTAACCCTTAAGCTGCTAATCGCGACCCACTGACCTTTTGCGGACGGTGTAGATCAAGATCATACTGCACAAAACGTGCAATCTGATCTTTGATCTACACTGTCCGATACGGTATTTTCTTTCCGGTGAAATCAACTTTGAAACCGCAATGTTTGGGCTTTTAGTAATGAGTAGAAAGTTGCGTTTCATTTATTCAGCAGCTTAAGTGTTAATGCATCTCCGTGAAGCATGATACCAATCAAGCCATCACATAATTATGGATCCATAAGAGCCAGCTTTTAAAACAACCGACTGTATCATTAGGTAGAATGGTCCTTGGACATACAGAAAATTGACCAATAGCGAAAAGTTTCCGTCCAGGTCAGCCTGCGCGGACTGCGTAGGCTGACCTAGGTCGCTACTTTTCGCAGATGCATAGAAAAACCTTTCTCACAGAGCATAGCTCATATCTATTCATATTCAGTGTGCAAAAAATGAATGAATGAATGAATGATTGATTGATTGATAGATTGATTGATTGAACGAATGAATGAATGAATGAAACGATCGATCAATCTTAAAATTACAGTTAAAGTTGGCAGCTTCAGCTTTTGTTTTACTATCAATTTTTCTGCCAGCGACTGGAACTCCGACAGACCGCACTGAAACACATTGTCAGATTCATAAAGATATCAGTCTTTTTGAATGGTATGAATTATATTTGCCTGCATCTTGACTCCCGAAATGTTTACAAAGTCGCCAGTGGGACTCTTAGGAAACAATGAAACAATGAAATAGATAATACCATGTGGCTTAAGGAAATGGAAGTAAAACTCGGGAATAGAAATGATGCATTTTATTTTCCTTGCGTCTCTATTTATAAACGAAAGATAAAACAAGAATTATCTTTAACCCTTAACCTGCCTAGTGTGACTCACTGACCTTTTGCGAACTGTGTAGATCAAGATCAGACTGCACAAAACGTGCAGTCTGATCTTGGATCTACACTGTTCGATAATGAGATATTTTTCTCCAAAAAATAACTTTGAAATAGCATTATTTTACTATCGGCTTGAAAGTTTTTTATTAAAGTTATTTAGCAGGATAGGGTTAAAAAACGATAGACGGTGTAAGAATACTGGAATATGACTCACTATGAAGTACAGCAAAATGTAACTCACTGTTTTTTTTTTCAGAAAAGTAGTATTGGGTTATTGGGTAACGCTTATGAAAATATCCAATTTCCAAATAGCACAAGAAAAGCATCATTCTCTCCTGCATGAGATTCCTATGTTATCAATTAAAGCCTCGATGTACCGATTGGCAGTAGCAACGCTTGTCTAGTGGTTTCGTTAATGTGGGAGCAAATATGCCAGCAGGGGTCTGCCTAATAAACATGTGCACATTTTTGACCAATCGCAAATCACCATCTATTCATTCTTTATCAGTACTAGGAAGTAGGTCAAAAGCCAGCACATTCAGCTACGCCGAAAAAAAGATGAAAAAAAAAAAACCCGAATCTTACATTAAATACTGCCAATTAAATAGAGCAGATCATCCAGACAGCATTACGCTTCAATCAGAAATTACATTTCTAAGGACGATTAATCTGTTGAGGAGATATCGAACCAGATTTCGTTTCACAAGTTTTGAATATGATTTACTACAGACTTTTATTTTCATTCGCGTGCAAAAGTGAATTTGAAATTAAAACATAAACAGGGAAAAAAAAAAAAGACATTTGAGCCGTGCTCGGTAAAAAAAAAAGGGGGGGACTTAATGCATCTGCAAAGAGAATCGACCCGTGACAGCCTGCGCAGTTCGCGCAGGCTGACATGGGCCGAAACTTTTTGCTATCTTTCAATTTTGCGCACGTCCTAGGACAATTTTATTAGTATTTAGTAGGTTAACGTTAAGACAGAAACATAACAGTTGCTCAAAGTCGTGGGTTTGAGTCCTACCAGAGTTTTTTTGTTTTTTTTTTTCCTCCCAGTAATTTTCGTCCCTAACTAAGACTAAACAGTCACGTCCTTATGACTTTTTCTTACAAAATATCGACTTCACACCCCCCTAAACATATAGTGGTCAAAATCTGGTTAAATACAACTTTGAAGGCAAAACAATAATACTGTACTAATACAATGAATTTTATTAAAGCAAGCAAGAACTGCCAAAAGTAAAAAAAAAACGATTATTGTGAAGATGACAAACTGTTATTGCACGATCGTCCATGTGTAAGTCGCTGGCGGAGAGTTTAATTTCAAAACTAGTTTAAAAGTTGCCATGTCACTCTATCTTTTGTTCACTTGATTTTCAAATTCGTTTTTCTGCCTACGACTAACACTTGGACCGACCACACAATAACAGATTGTCATCTTGACAATATTTTTTATACTTTTTGCATAGTATGATTTAAACTTAACCCCTTATCGAACAATCCCGAGTTTTAACGATTTTCAGGGAGATATCTTTTGAAAACATTTTGGGAAAAGGAGAAACGCTGGTAAACAGCATTTTCTCCCTTTCCCAGAATGTTTTCTGTCCTTTCGTGGACAAATTTATCTTTTCGAACATATCCAATTTGTCGTCTGCAACAGCTTTCGAATTCGACAAGCCAAAAATGTTGTCGTTTGGTAAAGGATTAACTTAGTCACTCATCAATTTCAAAGATTTATTTTATTTTTGTGTCCTCCGTTACAAACTTGTTTGAGTCCGTTTGCATCGTTACTCCTTTGCCATCATCGTCGCTACCGCAAGCAGTCCGGCAGCTGCCCACGACGCCAGCCAGCCGATGATACAGAACGCAAAACCGGCATGTAAGGTAACGTCTATACCCGCGAGTTTGTAGGCATCTTTCAATGGCTGGAATTGTTTGTTAACGTACACAGCGAATCCGGCAATTAGAAAGAGACCTGAAAAGAATTGAAATTTAGTTGAACTGATTAAATGATGTTTTACGCTACTTTCAGCATTATTTCAGTCATATCACGGCGACAGCTGACATACTCATTTATGTCCTGGGTTTCACCAATACTAGGCTTTGGCTCTAAAGTGTCTTATCCAAAGACACGAAAAACCCAGTGCTTCCAGAGAAGCTCGAACTCGGGGTCAACAGCTTACGCATTCTATGTTTTACTACTGAGCCACGCAGGACTAATAAAATTATTACAAAAGATGGTTGAACATCTATTAATGAAAAAAAAAACTTAACATGTAACACTGTTGTAATGTTTTCAAAATCAATTATTTCTCACTTGATTTTAGATATGCCAATAACGACTTATAGTGGTACCAGAAACACTTAACTCTATACCACAGGGCAAAATTTTATACCAGCTAAAACTGAAAGCATTTACATATGACAAATTAGATGAAGCTAAAATGATGTGAATCTTCCCTTAGAGGGTAGAAAACACTGTGGGAAAGTGAAAAAAAAAAAAAAAAAAAAAAAATCCTTGCATTCAGAACTGTTTTCAAAAACCCTATTATTTGGGGTCTTTAAAGCTAAAGATGGCTTGGTAAAGAGCTGACGGCCAATAATTCCTTTCTTTTGTTTCCAAAACATTGCACGAAATGGAGCAATCGCTTGTTACTTTACCTCAATTTTTCTTTTCTTCTCGTTTTGCAAAGGCTCCCTGCTAACGCGAGTAAAAAGTCTTACAGTTTTTGTTTAGTGGTGGGCATGGGAGAAAGGCCCAGTTGTCCAAAATTTACCCTTTTTTCGCCTGGCGTTCTTTGCTGGGTAATTTTATGTGTGCAAAGCTTCACATGCAAAATTGCGTCGAGATGCCGATACCGTAAGAATACATTATGAGTGTGGGCCAATATCGGCCAATACAGCAAGGATGACTTAATTTGGGTCTACTAAAGTCATATATTATCAATCAATAAAGCTTTTTTAATCCTTTACTGCACAATGCCGCCTTTTAACGACCTTGGGAAAGAAGCCTTTTGAAAATATTGTGGGAAAAGGAGAAAATGCTGGTAACCAGAATTTTCTCCTTTCCCCACAATGTTTTCTACCCAATCAAAGAAAAATTGCACCATTTGAACCTCATTGAAAATGTCGTCTACAAATGCTTCATTTTGGACAAGGCTATGATTTTTCTGTCTGGTAAAAGGTTAAACCCTTTCAATGCAGTAAATGTGTCATGAGCAATACTTGTTTAACTCTCCCATCCCCACCCCCAATATCTAAATTCATGGTGTTTCCGATGTCATTCAACGGCTGCAAATATCATTCATATGAAAATATACAGATTTGTTTTGTGATAGTTTAGAATTAAAGAGTAGGACTATGTGGAATCGACTTGATCAGACTGCTCGTTTTTGTTCAGTACATCCTGATCTTGATCTACGCCGCGGCCATCTGCAAAGCTGCTCGTTTCGCTTTTTGCGGTGAGGTTAATTTTTGCAGAAAAAGGGCCAACATTACCAGCACCCCCAAGAAGTCCTGCTGCGATGTAACCGAGCATTTTCTGGGTTTTCATCATAAACAGCTTCAGCCCTCCACACACAATCGCTCCAACAATCAGGAGTAAGGCAAGAATCAACATCGCCCGAACGGCTTTCAGTTCTGTCGTTACAATAGTATCTTAAAGATAAGAATAATAAAATCGTATCAACATTGCAAAAGTGATGATTTGCATTATTGGTCGACAAGATCCAACGAAGACATCTGTATTCCGTAACCCTACTTCAGTGACATCGTCACAACTCGGCCGATTCCGTAACTATATCTAACCTAGTCCGTATAGAGGAGGTTTCCACGTGATGTCAGTCACATGATCTTAAACATGGCGGCCCATGGAAATCGACGAGTAACGACATCAACAACCACGAAAAGTCACTTACATCTATCAATCTGTCGCTGAAAACTGCCACCGGAATTGATAGACCGCGTTGAAAATTTAATATACAGACTGTTTATCAACGGAAATGTATTTAAAAAGATTTCGATAGAAAAGTGTGACTCGTGTTTTCTTTTTTTTAAAGTGTAGCCTTACAATTTAAGAACGGTACAACGGTGTATTTCCGGCGAAGAAATGTACCGCGTAGGTGCATGATAACCACCGTAATACAGCCGAGGGATTTGACCAACGGATCGCCAGAGGTTTTCTGACTGCCTACCTCGGTGAAACTTTTTTTTTTGTAAACTTTATTAGCCCCGTATACTGGATAGGGGAGGTCGTGGCCATCCTCCCTCTATCCTTACAACAATCGTTATTTACATCCAGTAACATTTGTGACCCCTGCGAACAGTGCAGACCAAGATTCCAGTGTAGATTGATTTTGGAATTCACTGCTCGCAAAGGTGACAAATTGCAGAATAAGAGTTAATAAAAATACGTGTACTTTTCAGAGATCCAGATAAAGTTATGTGTTTAAACAAACTAGTTGAAATATGATCATAAATTATTGATTTTATGGAAGAACACTGCGGGAAAATCTGAAATCGATCTTTGCGAGCAATTTCACTCCTCTCCACAATGCTCTTAAAATTCTTTTCTCTTCATTGTGTTAAACAGAGCATGAAGGGAAAGTGTCAAACAAACGGCCTATTTAGTTCACCGAATCTGGATCAATGAATAGTTATCAAAGACTAATAAGTTTTACAAAGCTATGCAAAAACAAGAAAAACAACTAATAAGAAAGTGAAAAAAAAAAAAAAAAAAAGGAAAGAAAGGGAAAAAGCAGAAATGACTTTTGGATAAGAGCAAAGAATGGGAATATATATATCAATGCATTTTATATCAAGAGTGGTTTTGAATAATATGTCGTACAATTGACCATCTTTCTAAGGCAGAGTCGGAAGATTTTGTTTCTTTATAAGTAGTCCAAGCCAAATGTAAACTATTTTGAAGGCCATAAATTGTCGGGACTTTCGATTTAGATTTACAAGAAGCGATATATCTTTTGAAATAAAGAAAGAGTGTGTATAACTTGTCGTCATTATTGAATGTATCGATTAGAACGTTGACACTATTTATAAGTCTTTGGGTTGATGGGTCTATTTCTCTTATTTTTGATTCTAAATGTTGTACCAGGATTTTCACCATTTCACATTCGTAAAATATATGGAGCAGACTCTCTTCAGTAGTATTGCAGAAACAGCATAAGTTACTTGGTGTAATGTTCATTTTGTTTAATAGGGAGTTAGTGGGGAAAAATCTATGAACTATTTTTACTTTTTACTTGCATCCATTGGATATACTAATCGTTTGAATTTTTAAAAATATTACTATGAATTTTTTTCCAATCAAAATTTTGAGTAGGAAACAAAAATTCCCATTTCTTTTGGTTAGTAGGAGTTTCATTGTTATCAATAAGTGTTTTATAAATTGTTTTGTTGGGTTTTTTATTTACCAAAATTTCATTTAAATAGCTATTAATACAGGGATTGGCATAGTCTAAAATCAAGTTTTCATTTTTATCAATATCAACTTTTCTTAAGAAGTTTTGGATAGTGTTTATCAGACCGTAATACCTCAAATAGTTATTTTTTTTTACCTAAAATCGTCTCTGTAGACTTTAAGCAAGTAATTTTTTTATTCTTATCCATTATGTCTCTGACATTTCTAATTCCTCTATCATATAAATCTTTGATAAAAATGACTTTTGAGTCTATTGTGAAATTTTCGTTGTAGAACAAGGGCATATTTAATATCAAGTCCCAAGAATCAATTTTAATTTTTGTCATATATTCTATGTATGATTTAAGTACGTCTCGCCAGAAATCGTTTTTTATTAGTTTAGAGATAAATTCGGAATAAGCTCTTCCTAAGTTTATTATTTTTCGTACGTCCATCATGTCATATACTAGTTGATAGCATATATTAGGTTTACAATTTATTAGATTTTTAAGCCATTTTAATTTCATGCTAGTGTTAAAGCTTTTGATATCTATCATTTTCATACCACCTTCTTCATAGCTTTTAATAAAAATAGATTTTTTTATTTTTGCCCTTCCATCCCATACAAAGTTGTATAGTAAATCGTTTAGACGTTTTATGAAATCTGTTTTCGGAGAAGGGAGACTAATAAATAAATGCGTTAAAAGTGGAATAAGAAGTGATTTTACAACAGTTACTCTGCCAATAGGTGTAAGTTTCCTTCTTTTCCAGTATGCTATACATTTTGAAATATTTTTAAGTTTTGGTTCATAATTCAAATCTATCATTTTCTGAAGATTGATATCAAAAGTTATTCCAAGTAGCACAAATTGTGTTTCACCCCAGTTTAATTTCCATTTAGTTTTTATTGAGTAAGCACTATACTTACGTGACCCTACCCAAATCAACTTCGTTTTGTCAAAATTGCACTTTAATCCAGATATAACATAAAACTTGTCAAGTACTTCTAAAACACTATTTAATGATTTTTCCGAGCCGTCTAGTAATAATGTAGTGTCATCAGCAAACTGGCTTATGGGACACTCAGTTTCTTTCACCCTTATACCTTTAATACTTTTACTTTGTCTTATTTTAATGCTTAAGATTTCAGAGCATAGGATGAAGATATATGGAGAAATAGGGTCTCCCTGACGGCAGCCCCTCTTCACCGTAAAGACATCTGATAGGAAACCATCTAACTGTACTCTTACTTGTGTATTATACAAAAATAATTTTATCCATTTCTTAAATGTAGGACCAAATCCAAAAAAGTCAAAAGTTTTTAAGATAAAGTCAAACGATAACGAGTCAAAGGCTTTTTCAAAATCTAGTAGCATTAATAAGCCAGGTATGTTATTGTCTTCACAGTATTTCATTATGTCATAGATTAAACGGGTATTTTCTCCTATAAAGCGATCCTCAAGGAAACCTGTTTGGTCATTTGAAATTAATTTGTCTAATACGGTTTTTAGTCGATTTGCTATTGTTCCAGACGCTATTTTGTATAAAACATTCAATAAGGTTATCGGTCTCCAATTTTTTTAAGAACTTTTTCGGTTTATTATCTTTTGGGATGCATGTTATGATTCCTGATTTTATAGAACTAGAAAAAGAGTCGTTCAATAGGGCGTAATTTAGGGATCTAACGACAAAATGCCCAATCTTAGGCCAAAAGACCTTAAAGAAGTTTGCTGAAAAGCCATCAGGACCTGGGCTTTTGTCATTTGACATTTGTTTTAAAGTCAAGGATACCTCTTGATAATTTAAAAGACCTAGACTTTTTGACTCGACATTATCTAACTTATTTACCGTACAATTAAGTAAAAAATCCATTATGCTGAAATCATCTGGGTTATCTTGTTTTTGAAATAAGTTTTCATAAAATAATTTTGTCTCGTTTAAGATTTCCTCTTGATTACTAGTTGTTTCACCGTTTTGTTTTTCTATAAAACTTATTGACTTTGCTGAATCGTGTTGTTTTTCAAGATTGCAAAAATATTTGATGACTTTTTCGCTTTCATCTATCCATTTTGAGCATGATCTTACAAAATACCCTTTAAGCTTTTCATTTCTTAATTTTTCTAATTCATCCTGAAGTTTAATTAATTTTTCCTTGTTGTTTTCATTTAAAGATTGTTCTAATTGCAAAATTTCGGCCAAAAGTACTTTCTCGCGATTTGATTTTACTTTACTTTTATGACCAGCAAAAGAGATCGTTTTTCCACGAATCTCCATTAAAAGGGTTTCTAAAAAAAAAGCTGATCATTGATAACTAGTTGTACTTGTGATCTATCCATATTTATTACATAATCATGGTCATAAACAGGTAAACAATATTGTAGTAATATCTCTTCAATTTTTTTGTTAATACAGTTAATGTAATCAATATCATGCAGCAAGGAATTATTAAATTTCCAAAGACCTCTTCCGTGTTTGATTTCAGTAAATTGTAGATCAATTAAAATAATTGAGTGATCGAATTTATAACTAATATCAATATCACAATTCCTTAGAAATGTTTAAGTTCTTTGGAAAGGAGATAAAAGTCAAGTCTTCCTTTTTGTAAAGGATTAACACGTTTCCAAGTGTACTTTCGTGAATTGCCATGTATTTCCCTGAAAGGATCCACCAGATTTCTATCATCCATGTGTTTTTGAACAATTTTCCTTGCTTTTTTATTATGGTCACTGTTTCTATAATTTTCATAATCTAAAGCTGAATCAATGACAATGTTAAAATCTCCACATATAATCAAGTTTTCGTTATTTGTAAAGGAATCAATTTCATCGAAGATATTTACGAAAAAGCTAGGGTTATCACTATTTGGTGCATACAGAGTTGTAAGGATAAAATCAATATCACAAAAGCTCAATTCCATTATTAGGTAATTTCCATTTCCTTCTTTTTTGAAACTGCGAACTTTAATATCTAAATGCTTTTTAAATAGTATTGCGACACCTTTTGAATTTGAAGTACCATGACTAAAGAAGCAATTTCCATCCCATTCAGAATAAACATTTTTTTTCAATTTGGTTTGTAAAATGTGTTTCTTGTAAACATAAAATATCGGTATCTTTTTCCTTAAAAAGGTTAAACAGATCTTGTCGCTTCTTGGCATTATTTAGACCACGGCAATTGTACGAGCAAATTTTCAAATTATCCATTTGTTGAAATGTTTAGGCCATATTTTATTGATAGATTAATTACGACAGAAGAAGAAATTTCACTCTTTATATAAACACACCAATGCATATACGTCAAAAATAAAGTAAATGTGCTAACTAAATGTGAAAAGAGCATTTGATGAGTGAAGAATGCAAATAATATATTACACAACTGCATGACCATGCGATAAATTTTTCTACATACAGTTACTCGTAGGGGATTTCTTTTACACATATCTAGGCTTTCGCGTTACAATAGGGGTTTAAATGTGAACGCTTTATGATGTGTACATTATGGAATATGAAACTAAGTGGGCATAATATTATGTGGAAGTCTTAAAGAGAAGAGAAAAAAAAAAAAAAAAAAACTGCAAATGACAGCTTGGCTGAAGCTTTTAGAATAGTCGTGAGTATAAGGTTGAAAACGCCCATTACGACCCTATCCCAAGAAAGTGCCCATTGCACTCCGGCGCGCGCGCGCGCGCGCACCTATAGAAATATATTAACGGTCAGTCGGGCTATTCGTTTCGGTGAAACTCTTGTCCCGAGATGACTAGTACACTTAAACTATTTGAGCAGCACTCTGGCAAAAGGGGATTCAATGCATCTTTGTAATTTATTACACCAGGCATGCATGCTGTCGTATAGAATGGATCCAGTTTCTCTAAAAGTCCAGCCGAATCATGAGTTAGAATGGTCATTTGAGATGCAGAAAATTTAACTACGGCATAAAGTTTCGACCCAGGTCAGCCTGCGCAGGTTGACATGTGTTGATACTTTTTTCCAGATGTATTAACCCCCCTTTTCACAGAGCATGACCCATTTAATTGTGTCAATATCTCATCAGACTTTTAAGCAAAATTTTTACCATTTTTCTACATGTAACCGTCACGATAGTCATTCCGGCGTGCAAACTGGTCTTGATCCACACTGTCTGCAAATGACTGACTGACCTCGATCTACATTGATTTCAAAAACCGCAAAAGTAGTGGCCAGCTCTATACCAGATGACGAAATATAGACTCACTCAAATTTATATCATTTGCTGACAATAAAATTAAATATAGGGTTAATTCAAGTTTGTGTGTGTTTTTTTTTTTTAGCTCGTTAACATTCGCTGAGGTCCGAAAAAATGGTTTAACACCCGAGTGCGAAGCATGAAGGCGTTTAATCACTATGAGGGCCTCTGCGAATGTAAACGACCGAAAAAAAAAAAAAAAAAACGTAAATAAACGCTGTTATTGCATGAAGTAAATGTATTTTAGCAATAACTTGCAACGAAAGCAAAAAATATCTCCATAAATATGAAAAAAAAGGGCTTGAAATGTACTGGACCTATACCGATTAAAACCGGAATTCGGTGATGACTTTTTTGTTAAGCGTTGTGCCACTGTTTCGATCTCTCGCTGTAATTCATTTCTACTGATATTTAATACACAGTGGTCTCAAATGGAAGTATACTGAAAGACAAAAGAAAGTATTCAGTTTTTGATCCTTCATATCTTTTTTTTTTTTTTTTTTATGTTTTTGACATGAGATCTTTAAAAACATATTGCTAATAAATTTGATATAATATTCTGTCATTAATTTATACACTGACACGATTGACTGGCTACAGTGCAGGTACATGTCGGTTTTGCATATCTGCACCTTCAACCTATTTCACAACAAATATACATGTATTGCTGTAAATCAGTATTTGGGTCTGTATTCACCAACCATTCTTAAAAACATTCTTTGTCTTATTCTCCAAGATTTTTAAACTTTGAAAGTAACACAACTTCTGATTGGCTAAACCAGATGGTTTAGCCAATCAGAAGTTGTGTTACTTTCAAATTTAGAAAATTCTGAAGAATAAGACTAAGAACGTTCTTAAGAACGGTTGGTGAATATGGACCTTGGTTTCCAAGTTGTTAATCTGAGTAAATGCCAGCTTTTCTTTCTATCAAACAATGGAACGGCTTTCAGAAGCCGATATAAATTATGACCTTGGAATTCTGCAGACTGGTCGTTTAAGGTAGGTCTGTGACTTGTTTGTTGCAATGTACACAAGTCACGGTTGATCGGC
Organism: Tridacna gigas; assembly: GCA_945859785.2. NCBI lineage: Eukaryota > Metazoa > Mollusca > Bivalvia > Cardiida > Cardiidae > Tridacna > Tridacna gigas. The sequence continues at coordinate 63,909,900 of OX244035.2, forward strand.
TGTGAAGGTGCTATGAGTTGAAGGAACTGCCTTTTGGTTGACCTAAAGTAAACTGTGTTGAAGTAAGACTAGTACATTGGGGATGGGTGTGGTTGGTGGATATCAGGAATCAACATTGCAAGGTCCTAGTAAATCACGTAAGTGAAACTGAATCGGGGTGATGTGCAGTGTCTGCACTCAATCAAATTTAGAAAAAAATCAAAGTCATAAACACGGTTTTGAATCTTTTGAGATCTGCAATGAATAAAATCGAATGAGCTTTGGTAACATCACATGAAAGTGTTTTGAAATTCGGCGAAAATGATTAAAAGTTATGCCAAAAAGAGTTAACTTGTCACAGAAATTTACCCACAGGCCAGATTATTGAAGCAAATTTAGTCTGATTAATATTTGTGTCGATCGAAATGGAAACATTTGCTAATCTGTAAAAGAAATAGGGACCTGCATGCTTATAAGTAGAGTTCGATACCGATCCGAGGTGTTCCAATTTTGTGCGAGCGTCCTTTGAAAAAATATTTGAGGGCCCGATCGTAGATTAGTTAAACTCAGGATGAACATGCATTAGTCAGCTGAAGTGAGCTAATGTCATGATATGATCAAACTAATGCAGAGAACGATGTGAAACACCAGTTAATCCATCAACCATTGAAAACCCCCGTCGTAATAAAAAGTCTTTTGCTAACCTTTGACGAACAACCCCCTTGTTTTATTGTTGATACTGGTGTATTGCTGACATTTTTTAGCATTTAGAAATTATTGAACTATTTAAAGAAAAAGATTGAAAGAGACTAGCTTCAACTATTTTGCCAAAAAAGCTAAAATTGAAAGGTTTATACTTTCCTTTGCCTCTGAGTATATTTGTTGAGGGCAATCTTATTGTGGCTAAAATGATTGCCGTTGTCTCGAAAAGGGTAAAAATTGTTGTGGAAGAGGAGAATATGTTGATTAGCGGCGTTATCACTCTTTCCCACAATGTCTTCAAAACCTGTTTTCCATCACCATCATCATCATGCTTTTGTTTTAATTATGAACTCAGGTAGGTTATCGAAGTTTACTGAAAATATTTCAAAGCGGTAAACTGACAGAAAATTTTCAAGATGCCTTAAGTTTTGTTCAACAACAGGCATTTTAACTAAAGTGACGAAACATGACTCGTTTATAATCACATATATCTTATGAACATCCGATCATTTAAATTACATGGTATATAAGATATTCTCTTTTGCACAGCAGGTTTATTGCATCTGCGAAAAAGTATCAGCAGATGTCAGGTTTATGCTTCTGCAAAGAGTATCGAATCATGTCTGCTTGTGCAGTCCGCGCAAATTTCTCCATGTCAAAGGACTACTCTACCTCACGATTCAGGTAATTTTTTGACAAAATAGATCCATACTCATGCGACTATTTGTTTCCAGAGCACCGCTCTGGAAGCAAATCGTCGCATAATTATGGATCTATTTTGTCAAATCATGCTCTGAGGAAGGTGATTTATGCATCTGCAAAACGTATGGACCCATGTCAGCCTGTCACACAGGCCTACATGGCTTGAAACTTTTTTCTGTTTGTAATTTTTTTCCATGTCCAAGGACATTTTTCCCCATGATTCAGTGGGTTTGTTTGATGAAATAGAGGATCTTACATGAGTGTTTATATATTATCATTTTTATCAAACGAGTTGACTAAAATTATATGACGCGAGCCTTGGCCAGCGTCAAATACATTTTAGTCAACGAGTTTGATAAAAATGATAATACATAAACACGTATGTGAGAATCTATTTATCACATAAAACGAATGGCAGACAAATAACTATCCTGCATCACCACCTTCAGCCTTTATACCGTTTACGGGTCCATGTTTAAAGTTGTTCGGTTTCAAATGTGTACATACACAAGTAGATGGCTCTTTGACATTTACACCTAAAGTAGAATGAAACAGTTTCTAGAGGGGATAATTCCCCCTATTTCCACAATTTTGTTGAGTTAAAAAAAAAAAAAAAAAAACATTTGCTGCATTTTTTGGTTTTTATTAAACATGTAAATAAAAACTTCACACGTATACGCCTTAGCTACAATGACTTCATTTTTCCGCGAAACGGCGTAGTAGTATAAATTCCGGCACGTACTCTGGCTGGTTTCTTCGTCTTCACGCGCTTATGACTAAAAACTGATCGGAACCGGGACCCAAAAAACGATAATACACTAGTGTATTTTCGAAAATAAGTCATGGGTTTAATACATTGCTGGAGGAGGTTTTATGTGATAAAATGGATTTTATTGATCCATAATTATGTGATGATTTGCTTGGTATTATGCATCACGGAGATGCATTAAAACCAAATTTTTTGCCAGTGTACCGCTTACAATTTTTTTTTTTTTTTGTAATTAATTGCGTTTATCTATTTGTTCATACATTCTGTGAACCTTCAATTCATACGCTCCCACATTCAACGTACCTGGAAGAGAAACGCACACCTTCTCAACGCATGCCTTCCACAATCCAAAAGAATATGTAAGACCACCTTGCTCATAATAAGTCCAGTAATTTAGTGCAACAGATACTATGACGCTTATTAATGCAAAAATAGCTGTACCAAATCCGGAAAATCCCAAAACTTCGACCATTTTGTCAAGCTTATTTTTTGGTGTGATAACCTTTTTTTTTTTAACTCAAAAAGTTTTATTAGGAATGTCTATAATTTTCGTATTTTTTTTTCACACACTTTGTTGAAGCACCGTCTCGTCGTCCGATTGCTCGTCTTATCAAGACCTCGGGCAGGTTTTAATATCCCTAAAGACACCGCTCCCCCCATAACAAGAAATCGAAACTGAAAGATTGAAACAGGCTAGAAACTGTGTATTCGTATTTTTTTGGTGGGGGGGATTTTCATTATTTGAACTTCTCTTACATTTTCGCTGCCAACAATACAAAATCAATTTGAGTTAGGTTACATTTTACCGTGAGGTAGCGGACGGTGTAGATCCAAGATCAGACTGCACGTTATGTGCAGTCTGATCTTGATCCACGCCGTCAGCAAAAACTGCAAACTATCACAGGGAGTGAATGGGTTAACAATTAAAGTACGTATGAGTACATTGGATCCAGGGAACTTTCATGTAAAACCAGATTGAGAGCGGGAAAAATCATTGCACTTTTGTATTAGACTGGATCATTACTGCAAAAAAAATAAAAATAAAATATTTTGGGTGAAAGAAGTAAATAACATTTTGTTATTTATTTATTTATTTATTTATTTATTTTCTTTGTTTTTGTCATGGTTTTTATTTTTATGTATTTATTTATTTTTTTATTTTTTTATTTTTTTTATTTTTTTCAATCCGTTTAAGCTTCAGTAATATTCATGAGTAAACGAATTTCTGAAATCAATAAAATAAGGTAGGTTGAATTTCAATCAATTTCCAAGATGGCGGCGAAAATAAATAAATAAATAAATAAATAAATAAATAAAGTGTGAAAAATCCTGTATTGGACCCATGGCAGCAGCCAGTCAGATCAATACATTTACGTAATGGCCCTGCATCTACTAATTGGTGCTGATTTTCTAATATTGGCCATGTTTTAATGAAATATTTACACTGCAATCTTGATACAGTGTATACAGTAAATTTTCAGCAGAATGCCAAATATCCATTAGCTAATTTATAGTGTTACGTTTTGTCATACAAAAGGCAACGCGAGAGTTGCGTCAACGTACAGAATAAATGTGCTGAAGGCTTAGATTACGACCAGAAACTTGATATTGTTTAATTTTACTCTCTCTCTCTCTCTCTCTCTTTCTCTCTCTCTCTCTCTCTCTCACACACACACACACACAAACACAGAAATTGTGTTTTGCTAATATAACATACTTTTTTATGAGTGATACCCTTTAGAGATCGTGCAGGCCGATCACAGTCTGCACTACCCGTAAGTTTCATGCTCAAGTCTGGCAGAATAAAACCCATTAACCCTTTACTGCACAATGCCGCCTTTTAACGCTCCTGGTAACCAGCATTTTCTCCTTTTCCGACAATGTTTTCTACCCTATCAAAAGAAAATTGCACCATTTGAGCCACATTGAAATTGTCATCTGCAAATGCTTTCAATTTGGACAAAGCTAAAATTTTGTCGTCCGGTAAAGGGTTAAACTGAAATAACCCAGCGCTATTTTTGGTCTAGGAATATAACTAAAAAAGTTCAGAATCAAGGTGTTTTAAGAAATTCTGAGTAAAGCAGACAGGTAGATCAAAGATCAGACTGCACATATTGTGCAGCCTTATCTTGGTTTACATTGGCTTCAAAAGCAACTAAATGTGTGACAGGCACTTGAATGCTCAAAGCAGAGTACATGCCCAACGTGTAACCCGCTCGAGTCAATTACCCGAAGACACGATTCACGAGGGTTGTTACTTGTCATTCCAAGAATGAACCGTTATCGTTTGTTTGTTTTTAAAGTAGCTCGGCAACTACATAATACGCAATCCTTATGCTGTAAATAACTAAAATGAAACTTTCAAGTCGAAAGTAAAACCCCAAATATTGCTATTTCAAAATTAGTTTTGGGGGACAAATATCGCCTTATCGGAAAGAGTAAATTCAGTCTGATCTTAATCTACGCTTGTCCGTGAAAGGTCAGTGAGTCGTGCTCAGCAGCTGAAGGATTAAAACTCATCGGAGTTGTAGGGCCCCGCAGTTGCAGCAAGCTACATTTTGCTCATTTCATCACAAGTACGTACCCTTTCAAGGTTGTCCTTGCTTTCTTTCAAAGCAGTAGGAATTTTTTTTGGAAAAAAAAAAATTAGTCAGCTGTATAATGTATATGTCAACGCCCAAAATTGATTTTTTTTTTTTTGCTGAATGTAACAGCACAGTTGATACAGTTGCAGAGAAAATATCTCTAGTTGTATATATCTTTGTTTTAGATGAAATTCTGATTTAAGGAAAATAAACTAAACAGACCACTTTAAGCCGGTATGTGATTACATTTGTATGTCTCGAGTGTCATGAAAAACCTACGTATCATTTGATTGATTTGTTTTTCAATTCATCACTACCACAGGTTGCTCATATTGACAAAGCCCCAGGAAGGCTGAAGGCTGGTACTTACGTTACGGGGAATAGTGCAAGATGCCGGGAAAAATCCATCCCATGTTACGCCAGGGTCCGTATTCACCAACCATTCTTAAGAATATTCTTAGTCTTACTCTCCAAGATTTTCTACATTTGAAAGTAACACAACTCCTGATTGGCTAAACCAAATGGTTTAGCCAATCAGGAGTTGTGTTACTTTCAACTGTAGAAAATTCTGGAGAACAAGACAAAGAACTTCTTAAGGTTGGTGAATACGGACCCATGGTTCTTCAACGCGCTCAGTGCATGGCACCGTCACGCAGGACCTAGATTTAGGTATGTCATCCAATAGACTGTTAGTAATTCTTTAGTTGACACACCTGCACCCTCAAGTCTCCCGATAACATGTCAAAGGACTCGTTTTGCCTCACGCTTCTGTATATTGTTAGACAAAATGGATTATATTTTTTTTTCCAACAGTTGCTCATATTTTACTGAAATTATGAACAGAAAAAAAGATAATCACAGTTTTATTTTCAACAGTTGCTCATATTTTACTGAAGTAATAAACAGAAAAAAAGGTAATTATAGTTTTATTTTCAACAGTTGCTCATATTTTACTGAAGTAATGAACAGAAAAAAAAAAGTAATTACAGTTTTATTTTCAACAGTTGCTCATATTTTACTGAAGTTATGAACAGAAAAAAAGGTAATTACAGTTTTATTTTCAACAGTTGCTCATATTTTACTGAAGTAATGAACAGAAAAAAAGGTAATTACAGTTTTATTTTCAACAGTTGCTCATATTTTACTGAAGTAATGAACAGAAAATAAGATAATTACAGTTTTCTTTTCAACAGTTGATTTCTTTCAATTTATTCTAAATTATTATCATTATTATTATTATTATTATCGTCTAAACGAGTTTGGAAGCAGAAAGTAAATTCTGTAGTTAACGAACACGAAACCGATCATTGAAGGTATAGGATGAGGGCTCATCCGGACTTCTCTCGATTTAGATTACTGCATACCGAGGTTACGCCATGTATCCTTTATCGCCTGTATCGAGAAAATATAAACCCCCACATTCTTAGATTATTGGCCAAAGTATGGGTAGCTTTACCCCATCCTCTACCGTCTATATGTCCTTTATGTTGTCTGATCATTAACGATGAAATTACACATATAATAAGTGATTGCCAAATGCTGCATACATCCAGAGATTCGTTTATAAACAATATACAAACCTATATAGATTGCTCCGTTGCAGACGAATTCAGAAACAGTACGTCAGACGTCAGACACTTTTTTGCTGAAAGTTCTCGAGTCACCAGTTTATAGTCCTATAACGCAGGAAACAAGAGTATTTCTGTTACAATGTACATTATCGTATGGATACACATGTCTTAGAAACGTTCTGTGAATTCTCAGAATGGAATTTCCACTCGGTTTCTGAGAAAATACATCCCTATTGTAAAAAAAAAAGTGAGGACAGGTAAAAAATAGGGGACTTGATAGTGCATCTAATTGATTTTTTCGGGCGAATATGCCCATCTGTTATTTGTTCGTTCGTCTTTTCTTTTTTCTTCTCTTCCTTTCTCTTTTTGATCCATAGATAAATAATTGAATAAATAAATTATTATTATTATTTTTTTATTTTTTTTTTTTTTAACTTTTAGCAAATGGGAGATAGATTTCCTCACTGCCTTCGTGATGAAAATAGAGTGATTATTACATTAAATAGGTGAGAAAGCCAAACTCAAAAATATAGCGCGGTTAAGTGTATATCATTATTTCAACTCTTATTAATATTTTATTTCCTGATTTGGCTACGTAGCTTCTTAAGGTGTTTCTTCTTATTTTTAAATTTTGAGTCCGAATTTCATAAATGTTTATGTGAATTTCTAGTGACCAACACCACCCGGCGTTAATTATGTGGGATCGTATTCTAATTAGTATGATGACGTCATATTTAATTTCATAAAAGTTGACGGAGGGTCAGGGACCAACCCGCCATTTGAACGCCAATTTTGCACCCATTTACACCATGTAATCGTCCGGTTTCTTAATGCTTGCAGACTAAAGCATATTATGTAATATATGTCAATTTTTAACAGAAACAACAACAACAACAGAAACAACAACAACAACAACAACAGCAACAAAAAAAAGGGGGAATTATTCGCAACTCAAAAATCTAAAGTGACAAAAGGTCTGAATATGTCGCTTTAACCCTTTCCCAAACGACAAATTCTGGACTGGTCCAAATTGAAAGAGTTTGCAGACGACAATTTTAAATTTGATGAAAATGGCAGAAAGGTCTTAAAAAGGGTAGAAAACACTGTGGGAAAAGGAGAAATTGCTCGTTACGAGCAATTTCTCCTTTTCCCACAGTGTTTTCAAAAGATTTATACTGCAGACACGTGATAACCAGGGCTTGTTTGGGAAAGGGTTAAATAACTTTTTACCGGACGAAATGACTTTGCTCAATTCGAAGCAATTTGCAGACGATAAGTTAATTGTGGCCAAGATAGTGGTATTTGTCTTTAAAAGGGAAGGGTAGAAAACTTTGTGTGAAAAGAAGAAAATATTCTTTTCCAGAATTTCCTCCTTTTCCTACAATGTTTTCAGAAAACCCTCTTCGTCAGGGCCGTTAAAGCTCCGTTTGAAAAAGTGTTAACTTTAATAGACATTTACCAGCAAAATATTTAACAGGAAACAAAGTTTTAGACTTTTCCAAAATTTAGGCATATGCGGACAGCAATTTTATGCGTCAAATAATGGAATTTATTTTTGATAATACTTGGAAAAAAAAATAAGGAAAAAAAAAAAAAAAAAGAGAAATTATTGAACACCAGCACTTTCCCAACTTAGTCCATAATGTTTTCAAAAAACCTTCTTCTTCCGGGTCCTTAAAACTCGGGATTGTTTGGCATAGGCTAATTAAACTCGTAAAATAGTGTTTGAAGACTTCCTAAAAAGGGAATTTATTTGTCGTTGAGCGAATGAACTACACTGTTATCAGACACCAAATTTTAGCACATGTCCCTTTTGACAGCAGTTTTCAGACTTTGAACAACAAATTTAAAGTGATCCAGATTATAGGAATTTGATATTGAAAATGGTTAAAAATATTGTGAGATAATGAGCAAGTGCTGGCTACTAACATTTTCTCCTTTTTCTCTAATGTTTTCAGAAACATTCTCTCCAAGGAGTTTGAAAGATACAAAACACTTTAGTAAAAGATTAAAACAAATACGAAAACCAGATTTCGTAGAATTTGTACATGTAATATCAAGTTTGAGCGTTGTACGATTTCGCAAAACCAGTCCTACCACCGAAATTGCCTTATTTGGTAAAAAAGATAACAATGTCGAACTTGTTGAAATTTGATCACAGATGTTTTCCTGGTACCCGAAATAATCTGCCAGGGCAAGATAAATCGAGAGAACCTTAACTTTTAAGCTGCTAAGTGAGACTCACTGACCTTTTGCGGACAGTGTAGATCAAGATCAGACTGTACAGAACGTGCAGTCTGACCTTAGATCTACGATGCCTGATATGGAGATATTTTTCTACAAAAAAAAATAAGTCGGAAAATTTGTTATTCGTTTTTACAATAGGCCTGAACGTATTATTTAACTTATTTAGCAGGATAAGGTTTGAATGATAACCTTTGATTTTTAGAAGGAGAGCTTGTAAATCTTGACACAACACGCTCGAGACGGGCCGCCATTGACCCTTTCAGCGCTATGGGCGAAAACATCAGCTCTTGTGGACGGTATAGATCCAAGATCAGACTGCACAGAACGTGCAGTCTGATCTTGAATCTATGCCGTCCACTTGTTTAGTCAAACGAAAAAGATGAAAAATCGTTAAGTTGCAGCGGAAAGAATTTTCAGCCGTTGAGAGAGTTTGAGTTTATATACTTTGCGTTAAAAGAGTCAACTGGTTACCAAACTACAATATTTTAGACTTTTCCAAATTGAAAGAATTTGCAGACGACAAATTAGATGTGTTTCAAAGACTGAAATTCGCCTTTGAAAGGGTAGAAAACAATGGGGGGAAAGGAGAAAATGCTGGTTACCAGGATTTTCTCCTTTTCTTAAATTGTTTTCAAAGGCCCTTTTCTCCAATGTCGTTATAAATTCAGGATTGACAACATACTATAAAGTGGTAAAATGTTGACACCCGTATACTGCTTCTTGCGTCGCCGCGTCGACGGTGTAGGTCAAGATCGGACTGCACGTCCTGTGCTACCTATATTTTGACCAATATATATCGTCATTTACAGTCGAACAACATCTCTATCCCCGAAAAAGGTTGAAACTGTTTATATGGTAACAAAAAAGATTATCTAATCTTGCAGTGTTGTGCACGGATTTAATTGTTTTTGTGGAGATTGTAGACCCAGATTTGCCTGCACGGAAGATGCCGTCTGATCATGGAACTACACTGTGCGGTACTTCACCAGATTTTCTGACTAAAGCAATTTTGAAATTGCGATATCTCTACCTTTAGTGCTGAACCATAGAATATCTATTTCATTTGTTTAGTTTGACAAGGGTTAAGATTGTTGTGATTGTATGGTGTTTAACGCCGTTTTCAACATTATTTCAGTTATATCGCGGCGGCCAGTGCACCTATCCATGCTTTCCTGGAGTTTCTTTTACCAGTGCTTCGCTCAATATTCTTTCCAAGCCACTGGCTTATAAGGGTTAAGAAAGGAGATCACAAAATCCAAAAGTCTGTAGTAAGGATAGTCATTACAAAGGTTTTAATGATGTACCCACATCAAAGGTTTGAGAAACGACCGTATTCAAGATACAGCCTCCACGGACTGCGAGGGTGACACGGGTCCATACTTTTTGCAAATGCATTAAGGTCCCTTTCTAAAGAGAATGGCTCATTTCTTCATTCCGAATCTCCATTGACATTTCATGTATTTCCATGTTTTCTTTTCAATTTATTGTGGGTCACAAAAATGAAGCTATCGCAATGAAACCTACATGAAAATAAAGCAATACGAATTCAAATTATAAGTATATTTTTTCAGACTTGATAAATTAAATTTGATAAAAACAAAAAAAAACAAAAAAAGTTGTTCAAAAAAAAAAAAAATTTTTTTTTTTTTTTTTATTACATTACGTTATTGGCGACGCCGCCAAAATTTAAGGAAATAACAACACCACTAAGTTTCAGAAAGCTACTAGCTTTGACGAGAAATAATATTCGGGTAAATAGCCCAGGTAACCTCGCTTACTACTCGTATAGTTCTTTATTATTATTATTATCATTGTTGTTGTTGCATGATCAGCGCCAGCGTAATTACTTTTCTTGCACACTGACAAAATGCATGTAAATCAATCTGAATTTGGAATTGGGTCAAATACTTTTGACGGTTGACTGTACGTAATAAGTTTAATTTTACGTTTTACCAAACGATTTCATGTTTAACCACCCTTAAGAAGACGGCCTAAATGCTGGTAAAGAGCATGTTTGCATTTCCTTAACTCTTTACCGAACGACAAAATTTTGGAGTAGACCAAACTGCAAGTATTTGCAGACGACAAAATAAATGTGGCCCAAATGATGATTTCTGTCTTACATAGGGTAGAAAACATTGTGGGAAAATGAAAAAATGCTGTTAACCAGCATTTCTTTTTTACTTTTTCCAGAATGTTTTCCAAAGTACGGTGGCACTGAGGTGACATGTGCATTTTTTTGTATTTATCTCGTTCCCACGAGGCAATAATTTGTTTTCTCGATTTTTTTTTTTTTTTATAAAAAATTATGCAAAAAACAAAATTCGTTTTCTAGAGTTTTTTTTTTTTTTTTTTTTTTTTTTTTATATAAACAATTTTGCGAAAAAAAAACCGAACTTTCATTTTCTCGATTTATTTTCATATAAAAAATTATGCAAAAAACGAAATATTATCTCGTTCGAACGAGATAATCAGCCAATCAAAGTTATCCATTATGTCGTTCACACGAGATAATAAGTCGTGCTCACGACATAATCATCCAATCAGATTCCTCCTACTAATTTTTGTTTTTTGCATATTTTTTTTATAAAAAAAAAAAAAAAAAAAAACACTCAAGGAAACGAATTTTGTTTTTTGCATATTTTTTTATATATATAAAAAAAAAAAAAAAAAAAAAAAAAAAATCGAGAAAACGAATTTTGTTTTTTGCATAATTTTTTATAAAAAAAAAAAAAAAAAAAAAAACTCGAGAAAACGAATTATTATCTCGTGGGAACGAGATAAATACAAAAAAATATACATGTCACCTCAGTGCCACCGTACCAAAGCCTTCTTCTTCGGGATCGTTAAAACTGGGGACGGTGAGATAAAGAATTAAATTGGCAACATGTTATAAATACAGTGGGTATTAGTTTAGCCACTCCTCGCGTATTAGCTTTTCGGCGTCGATGTATGCGCTGACTTTTGACCTACATCTTGGTGCTGATAAAGAATGAATAGTTTGTAATTTGCAATTGGTCAAAAATGTGCACATGTTTGTTCCGCGGTCCCCTGCTGGCATATTTGCTCACACAATTTTGAAAGCACCATGAACAAGCGTTGCTGCTGTTAATCGATACCTCGGGGCCTTGATTCATACCGTAGCAAAATAATGTAGCAGATAATGATTCTTTTCTTGCGTTATTTGGAAATTGGATATTTTCATAAGCGTTACCCAATAACCCAATACTACTGTTCAACAAAATGAAAAGCAGTGATGAAAAAGATGTAATGGTTCGTGAGATTACTGTTCATTATTTTACTTCATATTGAGCCACAAAAGAATTTCAATATTCATATTCCAGTATCTCTTAAGCCGTCTATCTTTCAAAAAGGTATTTCTTGTTTTACCCCCACAAAGAAAACAAATCCCATACAGTACTGACTTGCCTAAACGTAAATCGCGTCCAAACTCTTACAAACAACCAAATATAGAACATAACACTGAACAGCCGCGCCCGATAGCTCAACTGATAATAAACATGACTTGAAAACCAGAAGTTCCCCGTTCGATTCCCCAGCCGTAGCAATTTCTTTCAGGGGATTGATACTTGACATTGCGCTAGGACTCATTCCAATCCAAGCTGCTATCACTGTTACGATGTTTGTGTGGGAAAGCAAACTTTTATTTTTTATTGATCATTTGAATGTTGTTTTACGCCCTTTTCAACATTATTTCAGTCATATCACGGCGACAGCTCACATATTAATGTATTTACTGGGTTTCACCAGTACTAGGCTAGGGCTCTGAAGTGTCGTGCCTAAGGACACTCCCACGAAAAATCTAGTGGATCCAGTGAGGCTCCAGCCCGGGACCTCCGGGTCACGAGTCCTACACTTTACCAAGCAGGACCCCTGGGAAAGCAAACAGTGGCTTGAAAAGAATGTTGTTCGAAGTACTGGTAAAAGAAACTTTAGGAAAGCTGGCCGCCGCAACATAACTGAAATACGCTTCCACTGACAAATCTTTAAAACAACTTTTCATTCTTAGAGACCATAGTTATCGCTAATTATTATTCAAACACATATAACCAGATTGTTAATTAGTTATTTAAACACAAATTACCAGATCTTTACATTTGGTCATTACTGACTGATATTGAACAATACAATCACTTTCAAGTGCCATGGGCGAGAAAGGGGTCTTTCCGGACAGCATAGATAGAGATCAGACTGCACATAGCCTGCTGTCTGATCTCCAATCTATACCGTCCACCTTGTTTGGCCACACATTTCCCACAATATTTTCTACCCTATTAAAGACAAATTTTATGGTTTGATTAACATTTGATTTGTCGTCTGCAAATACTTTCAGTTTGCACATGGCTAAAATTTTGTCGTCTGGTAGGTAAAGTGTAAGTCTGCAATCGGAACAGTCTAAAGTTAGTCGGCACACTTCATCTGATAGTGTATCTCTGTAGCAGACGAAGAAGAAGAATATGGACCTGCCAAGGTTGAAGCATTTGCAGACGACAGATTTAATGATGTTCTTACTTATTGAACCTATCACCGAAAAGGTAGAAAACATAGTGTGAAATTGGGAAAGTGCTGGGTACCAGCTTATCAGCATTCTTCTCCTTTTCTCCGACAGTATTTCCGACAGTTTTCTTCCTTCTGGATCGTTTTCTTCGTTCTGGATTCTTAGAAAAGAGATTTTCTCTACCCCTGGTTAGCCCCATTTTTTTTAACCCTTTATCATACAATTCTGAGTTTTGACGACCCTGAAAAAGAAGGCTTTTGGAAACATTATTGGAAAAGGAGAAATGCTGGTAACCAGCATTTCTCCTTTTCCCATAATGTTTACTACCCATTCAGAGACAAATTTCATCATTTGAGTCGCGCAGAATTTGTCGTCTGCAAATGCTTTCAGTTTGGACAAGTCTAAAATTTTGTCGTTTGGTAAAGAGTTAAATAATAGCTAATTATTATATCAGGTATCTCAAGCTACTCTTAACCAGAAATGATTTCGTTAAATTGGCAAATGACAGACAAGTAGTCTATTTTCATGTGCAATAATGACATTTGAACGAAGAGATTGACAGATAACACGACCGATCCTACATTTTTGTGTTACTAGTCTGTGCAATTTCAGACTCGATTAAAGCAAGGGGTATCCAGTATCAAGGGCCATTAAACCAGATTTCAGTCCGTGCTCTTCTTCTTCTTCTTCTTCAGGATGGAGGATGATATTTTGTAAGGAAAAATTATAAGGACGTTAGTGTCTAACCTTTGTTAGGAAACAAAAACAGTACTGGCTCACGACCAGTGGCGGCCATTTTTTAAAACCTTTTCTAATCTGTAAGGTAATATTCTTCAAGTTCACAGCTCATACTTTACGTGGGCAAAACTAGGGTTCAATATTGTAAGATTCACGAGTGGAAATCTGAAATAGACTGTAACTGAAACTCGGCACGATATGAATAATCCGGTCGGTCAACAGACGAACTTACGTCACGAAGAGTACCAGTGGCGGCCAACCGAATAAACGTGAACAAACGTGGTAAACAGATACTTCCAGTGGTACTCGAATATACGACGTCCAAAAAAACAGCTATTCAATAATGCTGTACCGTTATTAACGTAAATGAGATAAATTTGAAGTAAAACACACACAACACAAACTCAGGAATTCGTTTTGTTTCTAGTTGTATAGAAATTAAACCGTTTTCAATAATTAGTGAGGATGAAATTAAAAGAAAAACTGAGCGTTTGAAAATAGGCAAATTAGCAAAATTATCATCTCAGAATTTGGGCTACGGTATTAACACTTAGGCTGCTAAGCGCGACTCACCGACCTTTTGCGGACAGTGTAGATTAAGATCAGACTGCACAGAACGTGCAGTCTGATCTTTGATCTACACTGTCCGATAAGGAGATATTTTTCTCGCCAAAGAATTCCTTTGAAATGGTAAAAATTGGGCTTTTTACAATCAGCTTGAAAGATTCATTTCATCTATTTGGCAGGATAAGGGTAAACAATGTTTATGTCCCTTTTAAATATTGTTTAGACTTACTGAAGGCATACTTGACGTGATTCTTCAGTATCTTCAAGCATTGGCAATGTAAGAAAGGTAACTCGGTCAACATAGTAAAGGAAAACGAAAAAAGGAGAATTGAACGTTGAAAATTATATCTCTTGTTTTAATAAAAGATACAAATGTACATCTATGTTCGTTGATTTTTTTCTTCATACATAAGAGCGATGCTCTGTGAAAAGGGGGCTTAATGCATCTGCGAAAGTATTGATCTAGGTCAGCCTGCGCAATTCGCGCAGGCCGACCTAGGCCGAAACTTTTCGCTATTGGTCAATTTCCTGTGTATCCAAGGACCAGTCTACCTCAAGGAGATGCATTAAGCCCCCGTTTGCCAGAGGATGGCTCATAACGAAGCTGACATGAGCTGGCGTTTGAGATTAAATCTTGTTGTACGAGTCTAGAAATCTGTTATTAAGCGAACCTTTGGCGAGCTTAATAACATTTCTTCTTGACGAGTTGAATGTATTTTACCTCAATAGTCAACGAATGTCAGATTCTTTTTATCAAATAACTATATTTCAATGTTTACATGTATAATGAACAGATCGCTCTATTTATGCAATTTTAGTTAGGTTTACTCATGAATAGGACCTTCTCACTTGCTTTGACTTGGGTTTAAGTTCGTGACGAAATTAGTTCCAAAGGCTGACATAGATGACTTTAAATCCGGAAATAGAACAAACCTTGGCTTAACCCCGTTCATCAGTTTGACTAAATTAACTGGAAAATTTGTGTACAACGTCGTTTCCAAATCGTGAGTACGTATATGTTTTTTTTGTATTTGAGTTCAACGCCGTTTAAATAGCTTAGGTCATATCACTGTGGTCGGTGCACCTACGCATGTTTTGCCTGGTTTTCTCACACCAGTTACTAACACAGCTTTGTTTAAAAGTCACTGAAAACTTTCCTCACATGCATCAGAGGTGAGAGGCGAAAAATCGTCGGAAAGAAAGTTTGCCTTAACCTGGTATCGAACTCGTAACCACAAGGTCACGAGTCAGATACACTAACCCCTGAGCTACCCGGGCGGGCAAATCGTGAGTAGGATATATTGCTTTAACAAATGATGTCATTAAATGATCCTATGACGTCATGTAATCTTATCTCAAACGAGATGTCTACGCATGTCATATCCTTCGAAGATTGACCTGTCAGCGCACTCGGTAAACCTAGGGTGATCCGTTGATCAAGTCCCTGGGCTGTATCACGTAGCTTGACATACACCTACACAGTTCATTTCATTGTCGGAATTACGCCGCTTTACCGTTCTTAAAATCGTAACACTCCATTTAGAGAAAGAAAACACTAGTCACAGTTTACTGCGGGAATCTTTCTAGATAGATCTACATTTCTGATGAAAAACAGTGTGTACATTTATTTTCAAACTCGTTCTATCAATTCCATTGGCATTTTTCAGCGGTAGATTGCTTTTCACCGAGGCTGTTGCCAATGCTAATCGATTTATATGGGCGCCGCCATGTTTAAGATGATGTGAATGGCAGTGTTTAAAAATGGAAACCCCCTTGATACAGACGAGGTTAGATGTAGTTACGAAATCTGCCGAGTGATGACGAGTGCTATCTGCTATGACGCATCACTATCCTGTATAAGACAAATATTAATGCGCGGTGCGTGAAATTAAAACCATGTCGCCAAACATGTAGGAAGCGAAAATGGTTAAAAATAATAAGTCTGTGAAAGAAATCAAACCTGTTTTTCGCTTCAAAATTCTTCAAGACATAATAATTGTAAACAGGTAAAATAATATAAAGAAATACCATTGTTTAATGCAAATCTTTCTATACAGTTTCTAACTATAGACATGGGGAAACCGGAATTTGTGTACGGTTTTTCACAGACTTTAACAACAATAAAAAGAAATGCTCCAACCATGCTGGGCTTCTACCGGGGCTATTAGACCTGTATCACTTATGCCGACGGCGGACATCGAACAACGAAGCCGAGCAGTCGTAAGGGGTTGTCTCAATATACATAAGAAACCAGTTCAATTTAGCCAAACAAAAAATATTCAAAAGTTTTAAACATTACTTCTGCGCTTTCAGTTCGTTCCACTGACCATTTAGCTTCCGATCACAAAGTGTCTTTATAAGTTTCAACAGAGTCAACATGATTGCCTGAGGTAACGGGTCTAGTTTTATTCGGCCTTTCTAATCAGCTGACAAACGAGTTGAGTACAATATCGACAAATACTAGTAAACTTTTCAAAGTATCGCTTTATTATACCTAATAATAATAGTAATACTAATGGTGATGATGATGATAATAATAATAATAATAATAATAATTATTATTATTATTATATGACTACTGTTTATGTAATTGAATTTGTAGGCCCTTCCATATTGACATTTCGTTGTTCAAGGATAGTGCACGTGTATCTCATGCCTAAAAGCCACTCTAGCTGCCAAAAGTTAACAAACGGGTGTCAATATGCATTTGAATTATAATCATCCTTCTAAAAGTATGGATTATATTGTGAAGATGACAATCTGTTATTGTACGGACGATCCAAGTGTTAGTCGCTGGCAGAAAAATAGATTTTAAAACCAGGTAAAAGGTCAACAAAAGTTCGAGCGACCTGGCAACTTTTAACCTGTTTTTAAATTTCATTTTTCTGCCAATGACTAACACTTGGGCCGACTGTACAATAACAGATTGCCATCTATACGGTAATGAATTCCATACTTTTAAATGGTATGATTTAAATTTGAGTGCATTTTAAAACCCGTTTTCTTTATTTTTGGCAGCCATTGGGCCTTGAAATACACCGATCGTAATTGGCACACTCCTTCAGTAGAGCCACTCATAAAGCGACCTGTTCGTAAATATTAGCGCATTTTATTTCAGAAATTTGAAAGCAAAGGCTTTAACTCAAATTAGTGTCATTTAAGTTTATTAATAAAATGTAAATAAACTCAATATATAAGCATAAGAACCCAAATTTTCCACATTGTTCTTTCAAAGGTGTCAGCATGTTTCACAACTTTTGAATTTTTAATGTACATTTACAGCTACAATTATGATCCCAAATGTTCGAAAGCTGATCCTCGCTCTAGTGTAAGGACACCCTCACATGCAAACTGGATTTCAGTTGATAATGTACAAACTGTTTGTCAGCGAAAATGTATTAGAAAAGACTCTGACTAGTGTTTTTCTTTTTCAAAGTGGAGTATTGCGATTTAAGAACGGTGAAGTGGTGTATTTTCGGCGAAGAAATGTTCAGTGTAGGTGCATGTTAAGCTACGTGAAACAGCCGAGGGATTTGATCAACGGATCACCCGAAGTTAACCGAATATAAGAATTTTAATAGCTGAATGAAAAAAGTCAGGAATGATATCGTGACTTCGATGGTACTCGGACGCGTGAAAACCAAGTACCAAAAACAGTATCTGCTTATCTTATCCCAGTGTCCTGCGTGGCGTAGTGGCTATAATGAGGGCCATTCTTGTAGATAAAATTATCTCCCATGCAAGATAAAGACTAAAGGTAACCAAATAACAGATTGGTCCTTTTACCTGTATTCCTTTGTTTTTATCCTTGATTCTTTTGGGGGTGTTGCGATAGAATAATTTGATTTATGACATTATGTAAGGTCCCCATGTAATTTCAAAGCAAATTATGTTCTCAATTATTAGAGAAATGCATATATCTCGACTTGCAAAACAATCTAGCCCAATTTTCCTGAGATATTATCTCAAGAATATATTTGTGTAGTGCAAGAAAATCAAGGATAAAATCCAAGTAATCCCCTGATCAGGACCAATGTAGTATTGGAGAGGAATCAAGGGAAATAACTGAAGAATGGCTCTCATTGAGATTTGTAATCAAGTTTGTTTCAAGCGTTCGATTACCACTTAAGTCGCGATGTCATTTAGTGCATTTAAGTGCCCCAACCTAGTGCCAAGTTCTGGTGAAAACCGGGGAGGACGTGAATAAATGAACTGGGCTGTCATGTACCTGTAAAACTGTTGAAAGCGGCCTAAGAAACTATTCAATCAAAAGCCAGATTTTTTAAAAATCCCTGTAATTATTTAGATCTACATAGGTGCGCCTCTGTAGCAAATACTAGAATAAATACCAAACACTTTTGAGACAACCCTTTTAAACTGTTCAACTTCGTCCTTCGTGGTCCGTCCTCGGCATAAATGATACAGGCCTAATAATTTCCAAGGCCTACGGGGGCTGTGTTTATAAATGACTGGTGTATAGGTTATATGCAAGCTAACTATGACTGGATGAACCGTACCGTTTTGGGTAAATGTATACGAGCCATGCTCTGGCAAAAGGGGTCTTAATGCATCTCCGTGGTATATAATACCAAGCAAGTCATCACATAATTATGAATAAATAAAATCCATTTTGTATAACAACCGACTGATTCATGAGGTACACTGGTCTTTTGACATACAGAAAATTGATCAATAGCGAAAAGTTTCGGCTCAGGTCAGCCTGCGCGGACTGCGCTGGCTGACCTGGGTCGATACTTTTCGCAGATGCATTGAGCCCCCTTTTCACAGAGCATGGCTCATATCTTATTTCGAAATTTGCCATATCTTGGAAAGTAGAACCAGGCGGTTCTGAACCCAGAATACCGACATCAGATAGGTATGTATTTTAAAAATGCCACCAAGCGGAAGATAATAACCTCAAACGTGTGTAAGACAAAAATCTTAATGGCTATATTACATAGAAGATAAGGGAGGTTACGCGATAAACATTATTCTACACAAATATGCAACCACACTCAAGTTATTCTGTATAATGTAAGTACTATGCTCATTTCCCTACAATATGACTATGTACAGATAAAAAAAAACACACTTATTTGCTTGATATGACCCTGGGCTGGCAGCTCAATCTTATTAATCCTTTACCACACAAACACGAGTTTCGACGATTGACGACTCTGGGGAAAAGTACGTTTGAAAGTACTGTGGGAAAAAGAAAACATGTTGGCATTTTTCTTTTTTCCCAACATGTTTTCTTTTTAATCCTTCAAATGACCAAATAATCATTTTATCCATACTTTATGTGTCGTCAACAAATGCTTTTAATTTGGACCAGTCTAAAATTTTGTTGTGTTGTGTAAAGTTAAAAGCAGTCCGCTAAAGTGTTCATCCGAGAATTGCTGGTAAAGAGTCCATTTAAGTGGACATTTCTGTCACCCGGTCAAAATTACACTATCAAGGTTCAGGCAGAGAAATAGAAGATACGTGAGAATTCTTACCACATAAGCTTCTAAACGATCGGAGCTCTGGCAAAAGGGGACTTAATGAATCTCCGTGATGCATTATATCAAGTAAGTCATCACATAAGTATGGATCCATAACATCCATTTTGTATACCAACTGACTGAATCATCAGGTATACACTGGTCCTTCGACAGGAAGAGAATTGACCGAGAACAAAATATTTCGACCCCTGTCAGCCTGAGCGAACTGAGCAGGCCGACCAGGGTCGATACTTTCTGCTGATTCATTAAGCCCCCTTTTCACAGAACATGGCTAAAATGATTTGAATCAACGTGTGAATTTATCGCATGCAGTGAGTCAAAACCGAACGACATTTGAGACGGTCTCTCTGACTGGCTGATCTATTGCAGGCTATAATTAGAAATCTATACTTTTTTTCTCAATCGACACCTTCGTCGTCAGATGATTCTTGAATTGGGCCACCACTCAAGAGCATATATATATATATATATATATGAGCCATGCTCTGTGAAAAGGGGGCTTAATGCATCTGCGAAAAGAATCGACCCAGGTGAGCTTGCGCGGACTGAGTCCGCGCAGGCTCACCTGGGCCGAAACTTTTCGCTATTGGTCAATTTTCTGCATGTCAAAAGACCAGCCCACCTTATGATATAGTCGGTTGACAGACAAAATGGATTTTATGGATCCCTAATTATGCGATGACCTACTTGTTATCGTGCATTACGGAGATGCATTAAGCCCCCTTTTGCCAGAGCATGGCTAAATATACACCTCTGTAAAGACTGATCTGAGTCGTAAGTCATGAAATTCCGGCTTACATATACTAGTCGACACTTAATATCATGTTGACTTTATGAAAGTCAATTTCAAGTGCACCTATATATCTACATGAATATACTTCTGTAAGAAATTATTTAATTTTAATCTTAATTTATATACAAATTATGAATAATTTTCATGCGTACCATTAATCATAACAAACACATAAAATATTGCTTTTATAAAAAAAAATCGTTTAAAAAAAAAACTACAGAAGTTACAATGCACTGGAACCTCGATAACTCGAACCCGAGAAAGACCGACATTTTTTCGAGTTATCGGAATTCGGATTATCGGGGTAAAGCACTAGAAACTTATAGATATCTCTACGTTATAAGCTCTTTTATGGTCATAAACGGTAAACCTCCGAAATTAACAATTAAACAATAGGTAACAGCTATCGGCTACAGTTCTGCCTTTCACGACAGTAAACAAGACATTTCGTGAAGTTGCGAGACTAGCAAATTCACGATGTGTTCGTTTAGGTGTAGTTTTCGCATGATCTTTGCAGATTCAAACCCTTTCACGCGTTTTATATTTATTACAGACAGAATTTGTCTTATACCTGTCAGAGCCATAGGCAAAAACAGGGTCCTTTCCGGGGAACATAGATCAAGGTCAGACTGCACTGAATGTGTCGTCTGATCTTAGATTCATATCGTCTGTTTAGTCAAGCCTATGAGATAGAAAAATCTTTCGAAGTTTTAACTCTTTGCCACATAATCCCAACTTTAAACGACCCTGTGTTATGAGGCTTTTGAAAACATTGTGGGAAAAGGAGAAAATGCCGGTAACCAGACGCATTAAGCCCCTTTTCACAGAGCTTGGCTCATTTTTTGATCCTCTGTTACTCACAATTCTTGGATTTATTTACACTTCTTCGATGTATCGTGGGACTCTAGAGTGACAAAACTTTGTACTCAGAACTAAGTTATGAGTATTTGCATTGGGCTGTTTTTCCAACGATGGTGCAACGTCATTGTTCGCTGGGAAATATTAAAGATGAAAAAGTGTTCTTTTTGGCGTTATCGTTTCATGTGCAGTCCCCACAGTTAAACAGTTCATCAGTTTTGGTTGCCAACATCAATTGAATTATTTATGTACCGTGGGACATTCCACTGACAAAACCACATCTTTACAAATACGTAAGTAATTCAAAATTTCATTCGTCTATTTGTTCCACGATGGTGAAACATCGGAGTTTCGCTAGGAAATATGGGAGATAAAAAGAGTGTTCTCTTTGACGTTATCATTTCACCGTCCCGACTTTTCAACAGTTCATCATCGTCTGTATCAACATTAGCTGACTTATTTTACACTTTATTTACGTACCGTGGGACAAAAGAATGTCAAAATGCCGTGTTCAACCAGTAAGTAATAACGAGTTCCATTGGTCCATTGGGTGAGAGAATGCACATTTTGACGTTACCATTTCCCTGTCCCCATGGTAAAACAGTTCTTCATCGATCGTTACGCACATGAGTTGAATTACTTTACTCTTCATCTAAGTACAGTGGGTTGTCCGTTACCCACAATACTTGGTTAACTTAACATCTTATCCGTGGGACACTCGACGGTTAAAATGTCGCACTTAACCCATAACTAATGAAGAATTTCATTGGTCCACTGGAACATCGATGACCCTACGCCTGTACTCTCTACCAATTAACTGACACGTTACAAATCAACCGTACAGAACTTTTTGCCTTGCCTAATTTTGGAAACAACATATGCACGCTTACGTCATAGGTAGAGTCCATTAACTTAGAACACAATTTTGATCAAATGAATGGTCGCACAATAAGTTTATAAAAATATTGATGAAAATGAGATTGCAGTCACAGATTTTCCCACGGCATGGAATGAAGTGTGAAGCAGAGGGACGGGTTACCGTGGGGACTGACGTTCACATTTCATACATCGTAAGCCGAATCTTTGAAAGTCGCAGTCTCTCTCTCTTTTTTATCACCATTTACTGCCGTTTTAGCTCTCAATTCTACGTCGCTTTCTTTCGTGATCTCCTGCTGCTGTTGGGTCTTCCTCCTATCAAAAAACAAAAAAAATATGAGCCATGCTCTGTGAAAAGGGGGGCTTAATGTCTCTGCGAAAAGTATCGATCCAAGGCAGCCTGAGCAGTCCGCGCAGGCTGACCTGAGCCGAAATCTTTCGCTATTGATCAATTTTCTGTATGTCCAGGGAACCAGTCTACCGCATGATTAACCCTTTCAGCGCCCTAGGCGAAAACAGGGACTTTTGCGGACGGCATAGATCAAGATCAGACTGCACAGAACGTGCAGTCTGATCTTTGATCTATGCCCTCCGCTTGTTTTGTCAAGCCTATATGATAAAAATCTTCCGGAGACTCAGTGGATTGTATTTACAGCCATCAAAAGAGGCCGAATTAGTTTATTTGGCGCCTGGAGTTAAGTCGGTTATTAAAATAAGGGGCTCTAAGGGATTCATAATCATGTTGACTTGCTTGGTATGATGCAAATCGGTAATGCATTAACCCCCCTTTTGCCAGAGCATGGCTCATATCTTTATAAAAGATAGACGACTTACATTTGCCTGCTGAAGGGGGGCCCTCAGAATAAAGATGTCCATATTTTTAACCAATAGCCAATTTCCAGTAATTCATTCGGATGAATCAATACCAAGAAGTTGGTCAAAACCCAGCGCGTTCAGCTACACCGAAAAAAGAATTAGTTTTTTAGGTTTTACGCCCCTTGTACTCTTTGGCACCGATCTGTGCAGCCTCATCTTGATCCATATTAGCATGAAATTTATGTCAATTTTTCATGTACAGAAAAATAATTTTGGGACGTTGTTTTAACCCTTTACCAGACAATCGAGGGTTTTAAGGAACCTAAAAAATAAGCCGCTTGACAACATTGTGGAAAAGGGAGAAAATGCATTTAATCAGCATTTTCTCCTTTCCCCAGAATGTTTTTAACCCATTCAGAGACAAAATCCTATCATTTGAGTCACTCTTATTTGTCACCTGAAAATGCTTTGAAATTGGGCCAGTGTAATATTTGTTGTTTGGTAAAGGGTTAAGGTATTGTGAATGTGTTTGTAGAAAACTAGCTGAGTAAGACGGATTACAGAACTGATTTGTTAGCGAGACTTTTCTCAGACTCAGTGGAATATATTTTCAACCATCCAAAGAGGTCGACTCTGTAGATGTTTGACGCTGAAAGAGTAAACGGTGTCCAAAATATCAACTGTCCACAAATTTGAAATAGAATTGTATATATAACTCTAACTCGATAAACCTTTCATTTACAATTTATATGGTTTGTTTTTAGAAATACATGTTTAAATCCACGAACCGTGACGAGATAACATAAACATTATCAAGTTGGGTTTATAAATTATCTTGTCAAGGTACGTAATTTTAAACCTGTTATCCCAAACATAAACAATAATATAAACCTATAAGGAAAGGTTTATCGAGTGAGAGCTACAGGACTTCTCATAAATAAACAATCTGTGTTACTGCATTAACAGAGCTCCAGATAAGAAGGAGTGATGGTATTCTTAATCCATTATTTCTCTTCCAAACCTTATGTTGTGGGCACTCATTAGAATCGTCTCGATGAGACGATTCAAATGAGTACCCATAAAATAGGATTTAGTGGAGAATAACTAATATTTTCAATTTTGAAATCAAAATCACTCCCTCTATCTGGAACTCTGGATTAATAGGAAGAAAACGGTCCGTTCAAAACCAAATGACAATCTCGGCCAATATTACCAAACTCGGCCGATACGAGAGAAACTCCGCCGATATGACTCGGTCCTTGTCAAATCCAATATGGACGACAAATCCCGGTCGTTGATTAATAAATTTGTCATTGTTCAAATGATTTCGTATTGGCCGAGTTATAGGCCCAAGGCCTACGGTATCAACCCGAGGCCGATGACCGAGGGGCCAAAGGCCGAGGGCTAGTACCGCAGATCTCGGACCTGGAACTCGGCCTATACGAAATTACTTGATTAATAACATTACAGAATAAAAGAATACAAACTTGAATACCTTCTATAAAGATACAAGGCCAAGAGAATTGCTACGAGAACCGCCACTGCCATGATAATGAAAGCTATAATCAAAGGTAGTTCCCAATCTGAAATGAGAGAAAATATGTCACTGTATATCTTTTATTGCTGATTACGTAGAGGAGTCTTCTTTCCCCTCCCCCCACACCTCCCCATCTCCATCAAGGCCCGCATCAGTGAAAATGACAACAGGAAAGCATCCACGTTGTTGTAGCCTGACTACAAAACATATTTATTCCAACCTGAGTTAAGAAAGCATCTGCGAAATACCCCCAAAAGAGCTTTGTAGCGGCCAGTTTTGCAATAAAAACGAGAACTGCAATAAATTATTATATGACAAAAATTTATTACATTTCACTTCACAACCAGTTTTGCAATAACGAGAACTGCAGTAAAATGATTTTATATATCATATTCGATCGTTTTCCATTCAGAACCAAGTTAGTGTGCAATTTAAATTGGATTATATAAGACCTAAACAAAGTCACAGAAAGTGATAATTCAAGGACCAATAACAGCATTTCAGGCTAAACACTATTAAGGCTTAAATCTTTGAAAACATTTATATAGTCGATTAAATACCTTATATAACATTAAATTGTGAATGGTCAAGTCACAATATATCTAAACCGGTATTGCAATAAATTATTGCAAAACTCGTTGCGATGACAGAAAATTTATTACATTTCATTTAACAACCAGTTTTGCAAAAAAAAAAAAAAAAAAAAAAAAACAAGAATTGCAATAAAATGATGTTATATATCATATTCGATCGCTTTACATTCAGGACCAAGTTAGAGTTACAATTTAAATTGGATTATGTAAGACCTAAACAGCCTGAATGCTGTTTTTGGTCTTTGAATTATCACTTTCTGTAACTTTGAAAGGAAGAGAATCGAATATGATATATGAAATTATTTTATTGCAATTCTCGTTTTATTGCAAAATTGGTTGTGAAGTGAAATGTAATAAATTTTTTGTCACCACAACGAGTTTTTCAATAATTTATTGCAATTCTCGTTTTTATTGCAAAACTAGTTGCTACAGAGCTTCCTGAGGGGAAACAATGTTGCTTAGTAGGAGTGTTTTCCAACAATTTTGCCTACTCTTGGAATTTAATATATACGTATGCCAAGCTCAGGCAAAAGAGGACTTCATGCATCTCCGTGATGCATGATTCAAAGCAAGCCATCACATGATTATGGATCAGTAAAATCCCTTTCGTATAACAACCGACTGAATCATGAGGTAGACTGGTCCTTTGACATGCAGAAAATTGACCAATGGTGAAAAGTTTCGGCCAGGTAAGCCTGCGCAGACTACGCAGGCTGACCTGAATCCATATTTTTCGCAGCTGTATTAAGCCCCTTTTCACAGAGCATTGCTCATATGATTGCTAAATGCAGGTTGCTTGTTTCATAGAGGTGACCACTAATACGAGTTTTACTGTATATAACTGTGATAAAAACATAACGACCGGCTTTTGACACAAGTTTTACCATTCCAACGTGCATTCAAGTGAAATTTTCCTGTTTTATGGTCTCAGAAATCGAGTATGTTTACGGAATCGAATTTCCCCTCTGAGTACCCAAAACTCACTGAAAAAACGTCACTGAAAAGTGACGTCACTGAAACCTAGGTATAACATGCAGTTTTGATGCATGAAGTCACTGCAATAGACTTTCAACGAATTTTCATTTAAACATGGATTTAAGCAACTCTAAGGTAAGTAAATAATCATGATTTGTTAGCAAATGTAAACGACCATTAGTTGTTTCAAATACCCATTAATTTATCATTTCCTTTTTTAGCGTGTACAAAGCATGACCTTTAACACTTTACGGTTTGTTTTCATGATGACTCGACGCTGCCATCTTTTATTTTGTGCTGTGCGATTGAGGTAGACTTTTCACGGAGCATGGCTCATATATTAAAACGTTTTTGTACCAAGTAAATTTTCTACAGGTAAATGAGTACTCGCTGTAATGCCTTTCGATCTCGAGAGACAGAGCCAGGCACCAGTCCCGAACAATTCAACGTGAGCGTGTTGTGTTACAAAAATAAAGATATATAATATGAGAAGTAGCTTACTGTCATTTGGAGCTTCCCTGTCTCCATTCCTTGTAGATTCAGCAGTATTACCTTCTTCATAATCTTTAGAAATCTTTTCTCCCCCAGGAACAGATAAATCGCCATCCGTCGGTACGACCGTATCGTGTCCGTCGGGTGTGTCATTTTCATCGAAATCTATCATCATTTCGGTCGTGGTCGTATCTAAGGACTTTTCACTTAATACAGTGTAAGTAGGAATGTTTGCAACATGTTTCGATTCTCTACTAGTGGTACTAAGAGGTTTAAACGGTGCAGCCGTACTCGTCGTTTCTATCGCTTCTGTTACAGATTCTGAAGATGTTTCTACAGTGTAAGTGAAGTCTGGCGTTACTAACCCTTTATCAGCGTCTGAATCACTAAAGTCTTCAATGTTATCATTAACGCTATAACTAGTACTTTTATCGTGTACGGTGGATCCTGTCGAAGAACTGATAGGTAGGGTTTTGTCAGTACTTGCTTTTGTTTGGACTTCACTAAGTAAATCCGTTGTGCTATTTATCGAATTTGTAAATAGTTGTGACCTATCAGTAGTTCCTTCATGAACAAATTTCATCGTTTCATCTACATTATATTCAGTATTGTTGTCCGAATATGGTACCACTGTAATGCTCTCCATTGGCTTTATTGTCTCGGTTCTTTCTGCTTCTTCATTGTCTGCAGTTGTGGCTGTGCCATATGGGTCAAAGGCTAAGGTAGTTTCTTCAATATCATCTGTAACATATATCGAGGAAGACGTTGATCGAGATTCCGTTGCATCTTTCTCTATTGCACGAGCTGTAGTATTTATAGATACTGAAGTGACTTCGACAGATTTCATTGAACTAACCATTGTATTCGTGGTTGTCTCTCCAGTAATGTCTTCGGTAGAAGTAACTGTTGCGATTGTTGGTGACGAATTTTCTGCACTTGTAGATGTTGTTTGTATCTGAACAGTAGACATTTGAGTATAAGATTTCGTATTGTCATCCACAATAAGAGCATCTTTTACTTTCTCTGTTACTGACGTGTTTTGTCTCGTAAAAACTGTCGGCAGTAAATTTGCAGATGTCGAGGATTCTCTTGTTGATGTTGAAAAACTACTCATTGCTTCAGTAGCGGGATGGGTTGTTGTAGAATACTCTGTTGACTTTATTGATGATGTAGTGTTTGGGACAGATGACGTTGTCACTGATGTCACTGGCGCTGATGAAGTTGTAGGTAAAGTTGATGACGTTGTTGGTAAAACTGATGGTGTTGTCGGTAAGCCTGGTGACGACAAAGGTAAAGATGATGACGTGGTAGTCATGTTAGTTACAGCAGATGAGGTAGTAGGCATTGTTGATGACGAAAGCGAAATTGTGGATGACGTTGTGGACATTGTTGATGACGTTGTTGGTATAGTTGATGAGGTTGTCATGGCTTTTTTCTCTTCGATCTCAACTTCAAAGTCTTTATAGATGGACATCTTGAACGATACAACGTAGTGAAAGGCATCGATGGCGGCTTTGTCTGTAATGACAAAGATATTCGTCTAAGTCATTCGTATTCAGCTTATGGAGAAAACACTCAGTCTTAAAAAAGTCGGTCTAGTGAGGTTGGAGAAAAATAACAAGTAGGAAACTATGTTCGTTTTTTAAGTTATATCACTGCCACTTGTACATCGTTCAATGATTGTAATGTTTCTTCCACCAGAACAACCACATTTTTTTCAAGGGATCGGTTACTTTTCTATGTAAAAAGTTCTAACAATATTCAGACGTGAGAAGGAAATAAATCTTGCCAAACTGTTATCAGCAACATTTTGGAGGTAAAAGCCGGGACAGGAACAAAAACAAGGAATATATACCTTTCAAACAAGCGTAGTTGTGCTCCTTGCTACATGTGTCATAAATATAGGAAAACTTCTTTCCCTTCCGCGTGGCGGCTAAGCACAACTTTGCTAAGGTCTCTGTAATAATACAAATACATTGTTTTTTTCATCATTCAAGCATTCGATTCTTCAAAAGTGACAATTAACCCGTTACGTACTACACAATCCTGTGCTATAAAGACCCTGACGAAGAAAAAGGATTTTTGAAGTCATTTTTGAGAAAAGGAGAAAATGCCTGTAACCAGCATTTTCTTCTTTCACACATTGTCTTCCACCGCTTGAAAGATAAAGCGCAACATTTGAGGTATTTTTTTTAGGTCCGTTGTATAAAAACTTTTATAAATTGGACAAGTCAAAAACTTGTGGTCTTGTTAAAACCTACCAACAAGCTTTCTAAAAAAACACAAACGACATTCATTTGAAGAAAAAGAAATGTTTTTATCGGTAGAAAAAAAAATCACAAATACACTGTAGTCGTGCAATGAAAAAGCAGTGCAGTAGTTCACACAAATTGAACTAGATATTTATTATACTTTCTTTTGACATTCAACCTTAATACTCAATTCAATGTAAAAATTATCTTGGTAATATATCCTGGCCCCATGCTGATTTTTTCATTTCAAGCATGCTTAGTACCTACGGAAGCACAGAGGGATCATGCGAGAAATAACTATTTTATCTCCTGGCCACGGGATAATAATTTATGGCAACGAATTCACTCTCTCGTGGGCACAAGAGAATAATTTGTTAGTTATCAAGACTTACATGTACCTGTCTCATGACTACGAAATAACTTGTAGGCTCAGGATATATTATTTTGTGGCTTCAAGATAATCATCCAATGAAAATGAGACAAATTAACCCTTAAACTGCTAAATAAATGAAACTAAAATGTTCACGCAATATTTAAAAAAAAAAATATTACGATTTCAATGTTGATTTCACCGGAAAGAAAAGACCGCATCGGACAGTGTAGATTTAAGATCAGACTGAAGGTTTTGTTCACTCTGATCTTGATCTACACTGTCCGCAGAAGGTAAGAGGGTTGCGCTTAGCAGCTTAAGGGTTAAGAAAATTCTTTCATTGGATAGCTATCTCGTTCTCACAGGATAATACATCATGGCCGTGAGAAAACTGAGTAGTTGCCACGAGATCACACTGTCGCTTTCCCCCTTTACTCTGTGTTTGTGTAACGGCACACATTTACTAACTTGCTACAGAGCTAGCTTTTGTAGCGACGTGGCAGAGCATTCGCCTTTGGATCTAGAGGTTCTGGGTTCAATCCCCGCCTTGGGATGTTAATGATCAGGGCTGGCTTACATTGAACTGAGTAGACACTACACACGAAATTTGCATTAACACTATCAGTAAGCAAGTATCAAGTCTGAAAACAAGTTTTACCAAACTGCATGATAGTGAAACCGCGTTAACTTGTCATTTAATGAATATTCCGTCTTTTTACGTGAACTATTTATAGATCTCCGATAAATTAACGATTTATTGGAAGTTTACATCGGGATTATGTGTCCATGTTAACCTCCACACCATGGACACGACGCCAAGATGAGTTTTTTATACAAATATAGTAACTCTTATCCTGCTAAATAAGTTAAATGAAGCTTTCAAGCCTATAGTAAAAAACAGAATAATACTATTCCAAACTTATTTTTTGGAGAAAACAATCTTCTTATCGGACAGTGTAGATCCAAGATCAGACTGCACGTTCTGTGCAGTCTGATCTTGAATCTACACTGTCCGCAAAAGGTCAACGAATCGCAATTAGCAGCCTAAGGGTTAAACATTTGAACTCCGTTTAGAAGGTGCCTCGGCAAATATCGGAAAAACTGAACACGGTCACGGAAACAAAGAAGTGACAAGTCAACGCGGTTTCACAATACTGTACGATTTTGCGTAAATATTAGCATAACTTTACGCCAGATCAAATATCGTACTGTTGGGTATAATTCCAACTCAATAAACCTTTCATAAACGGTTAATATTATTGTTTGTTTTTTAGGGAATACATGTTTAAAACCACAAACCACGATGAGATAATATAAAAACTATCGAGTTGGGTTTATAAATTATCTCGTCAAGGTACGTGATTTTAAACCTGTAATCCCAAACATAAACAATAGTATAAGCTGATAATGAAACGTTTATCGAGTAAGAGCTATAAAGCAGGCATTTGTTGTGTTTATATACAATCCCAAATAATTTCCGTAAATCTACGAAGTTTAGTGAAAGACGGCTCTAACTGTTAGATTGGCACCGAACGTAAAAAAAATGCACGCAGTTGCGAAACAGCACTTAGAATTAAAGATTCGGGGACGAATCTTTACAATATTATGGCGGGGAAATATCTAGTATAATAGAGGATGTTTGTTTTCTTTTTTCGGTAAAAGACCGAAATTCATTTAATCAAGTGAACATCATCGGTAATATTTTCACGAGTGGCACAGCCACGAGCGCAAATATTAACGTTTGATGCTCATGGGGTGTAACAAATTTCGATCTTTCGTACGAAAAAACAAATATTCTATTTATTTCATGCTCCTAGCCTCATTTTTGTTGGGATGAGCGAAGTACAGGGGAGCTCTCGGCATTTCCATACCAGTAAGTTTATCAATCGGTAAATTCACCGGTCGAATTATCCACCAGTATTTCCCGAAAAACGACTGAAAACGTGAAAAATGGTATTAGCAGCTTTGAAAAGCTTTCAGATTTATTCACTTGGCTGTGGAAGATTTAATTAAAATGAGTATAGATGTTTTTTTTTTTTTTTAATTTTTACTTTTTGTGGTGACGTTCCCCACCCAATAAGGCATATCTTGTTCCATGACGTCAAATGCCTTCGTGATATAATTCTCGGTGCTGAACTTTCCTAGGGTCCCTTGCTGCTCGATGCATAATTTTGATGCTCCTTTCTGGGATTTAGCTGTCCCTTCAGGAACGAAAAATGTCCCTGGACCTAAAGATGGAAAGAAAAATGTTTAAAATATGAGTCAAGTTCTGTGAAAAAAAAAAGGGGGGGGGAAATGTTGTTATTCATCTGCAAAAAGCATCGACCCAGATCAGCCTGCGCACTCCGCACAGGCTGACCTGGGTCGATACTTTTCACTTTTGGTCAAATTTCTGGATATCCAAGGAACACTCTATCTCAGGTTTCAGCTGGTTATTGGACAAAACGGATCTTATGGAACCACAACCGAGTAATGACTTCCTTGGTGTAATGGATTAGGGAAATGCATTAAACCACCTTTTGTCTGAGCATGGCTCATATACTTTTTTTTTTTTTTTTTTTTCTCCATTCAATTTATGCTGATAATGCTGATGATGACGACGATTAAAAAAACAGATTTTGTCGTGACTTCAGGGACGAAAAATATCCCTGAGTCTAACATTATGAGAAAACTGTTTTAAGATATGAGCCGTGCTCTTTGAAAAGGGAGTTTAATGCATCTGCGAAAAGTACCGACCCAGGTAAGCTTGAGCAGTCCGCGCAGGCTGACCTGGGTCGAAAGTTTGCACTATTTGTCAATTTTCTGGGTGTCAAAGGACCAGTCTACCCATGATCTAGAAAGTTGTTCGACAAAAATGGATTTCACGGGCCCATAATAACTTGACGACTTGCTTGGTATCATCAATCACGAAGATGCATTAAGCCCTCTTTTGCCAGAGGGTGGCTATTATATGTTTTCTTCATTCAATTAGTGTCAATAATGACGATGTTCAAAGATCAGGTTGCATTATGATCTTTGTTTTCCGTGTCTCACGGCAAAATATACCCTAAGTCGTGTTTGACAAAAAAAAGGGGGCTTAATGCATCTGCGAAAAGTATCGACCCAGGTCAGCCTGCGCAGTCCGCGCAGGCTGACCTGGGCCGAAACTTTTCGCTATTGGTCAATTTTCTGTATGTCAAGGGACCAGTGTACCTCATGAATCAGTCGGTTGTTAGACAAAATGGATTTTATTGATCCATAATTATGTGATGATTTGCTTGTCATCATGGACCACGGAGATGCATTAAGCCCCCTTTTGCCACAGCACGGCTCAGGTATATATACACGCGTGCAAATGAAAAGGGGAAGCTACTACATATCACAGCAGTCTCTTGCATTCTTTGGGTTGCGTCCCTTTACGCCCATGTTAGAGTGACTGTGACTTCACTCAAAAGCCTTTTCTTACCAATTAGAACTTTGAGGAAAAATATACGAATAAGTTGCTTTTGCTGACAGTAGAGAATAAGACCAGACTGCATAGAACTTACGAGTCGGATCTAGGATTTAAATTGTGCTCTATGCCTTCCCGCAAACAATATTCAGCGACGGAAGAGAATACTGTTGCAACGGCTTTTCTCAAGTCCATTACGGAGGAGTGACGTTGGTAAACGCTGAACTCTTTACTAAACTACAAAATTTGCTACTTGTCGAATTTAAAAGCATTTGCACGCGACAAATTAAGTGCATATGGTGCTATGTGTCTATGATAAGATATAAAAACATTGTGGGAAAAAGAGAAAATGCTGGTTACCAGCATTTTCTCCTTTTCCCGAAATGTTTTCAAAAGGCCTCTGTTCCTCACGAGATTGTGTGGTACAGATCTAAGTGAATTAAATGAAGATTTTCAGCCTAAAGGAAAACTAATTTGGGGGTTTCAAGGTTCTTTTGACTGGAAAATGTCCACAGTATTAAACAGCGTAGATCAAAAATGCTTAGCCATGTAATCAGGCAGTAATGCAGAAGGTTTAAAACTAGGGAGTGGTTGGTTCGAACCCCAAGCTCGGCCATTTTCTTTCCGAAGGTTGATGATTGTCATTGCGACAGAATTCATTCCCCGCTCATCCATTGTTTAGACGATTGTTATGTTGGGAATCAGTCAGCGGCTTGAGAAGAAAATAGTGAGGAGGACTGGTGCAGAAACTCCAAGAAAGCATAGATTGGTGCACTAGCCGACGCTATGTAACTGAAATAATGTTGAAGACGGCGTTTAACATCAAACAATGCAAACCAAGATAAGAGAGCACGATCTATCCAGTCTGGTCTTGATCTACACTGTCCGCAAAAGCGCACTGAGTCGCGTTTAGCAGTCTTAGATCCAAGGTAAGGCAGCACGATTTATGCAGCCTGGTCCTGGGTCCGTATTCACCAACCATTCTTAAGAACGTTCTTAGTCTTGTTCTTCAAAATTTTCTACATGTGAAAGTAATACAACTCCTGATTGGCTAAACCATTTGGTTTAGCCAATCAGAAGTTGTGTTACTTTCAAATGTAGAAAATCTTGAAGAATAAGACTAAGAATATTCTTAAGAATGGTTGGTGAATACGGACCCTGATCTACACAGTCCGCAAAAGCGCATTGAGTCACGTTTAGTAGTCTTGAACTAAACATACAAAGCTACGTACCCGATTCACAAACAAACGGAATTCCTTTCTTCACATTTCGAGAGATATCTACTTTCAGTGACTTCACCTTTCCGTCAGCACCTTGAGAAAATAGAATGACAGAAGACATGTTAAATATTCAGCCATTCCTTCGGTAAATGCGTTTATGAGTAATTTGTAGCACTCGATTTTAGACATAAGTGGCACATGAAGTGCTGATCACTGTTTCGGCGATGGTCATGTGAAAAAAGCAGTCAGTGGCTTGGGAAGAACCTTGTTCGGGGTACTAGTAGAAACCCAAGGAATAGCATGGATACGTGCACTGTTTGCACCGATATAGCTGAAATACTGTTGAAAACGAGGTTAAATACCAAAACAAAACAAAACGGCCCTTTGTAGTTGTCGAAGTGCAAAGTGCAATTGTAGAGGGACTGCATTCTTAAACAGATGCGATTTTGGCGATTAAATGACGTAATGGTCTTTCTATGCAATCGCTTATTCCATCTGGGCCAAGCTCTGGCAAAAGGGGTTTAATGCATGTCCATGACGCATAATACCAAGTATGTCATCGCATCCATATGAATGAATAAAATCCATTTTTCTGACAACCGGCTGCATCATGGGGTAGAACGGTCCTTGGACATGCAAAAAATTTAAAAATACCGAAAAGTTTCGGTTCAGGTCAGCCTGCGCAGACTGCGCAGGCTTACCTGGTTCGATACCTTTGGCAGATGTATTAAGCTCCCTTTTAACACAGCATAGCTCCATTCAATATTTTTTCCGGCAGATATGACGTCATCATACATGTACCTAGTTGGATATCATCCCACTTAAACAACGCAAGTGTCAGGTCATTTGACGTTCAAACTCACCTTTGTAAGAGACCAACCCTATAATGTGAGCCAAAACTTAAATATATTGTCTGCAAATGCTTTCCATGTTAACAATCAAAGGACTGGAAGTCCTGGAAAGCGGATTTGTGGAGTAGCATAAAGCTGTAATATGTTGTTATAAAAAGTAACATCACATGCAACACATGTGCAATCATTTTAAAATGGAGTTAGCAAGTGCAGCGAAAAGTCAAAACTATTCTGCAGAGCGGGCCGCGCAGTAACTGCTATTCTATTACTGTTTAAGGATGTGATAACTTGATCCATCCATTTTACGCAGTTTTTTTGCTGGTATTAGATTTCGGACTATAGGTATACACATGTAGGACAGTATATACGGTAGTGACAAAAGCGAAGTTGAGGTGTATAAGCTAAAACTGAAAGTAGAATGGGCGAAAGCGTGAATGACAGTATATTTGGTTCAGGGCAAACAGGTATCATAGTACAGTGTAAGCGCGCATGCGTCGTTACGCATGATGTATTAAGTTCCGGTCAGAACGATCACAGTAAGCTGATTTGCTATACAAATCCGCCAAAAAAGCAACAAAAGACTAAAATTGTGTCTTCTGGTAATCGGTTGAGGGCACAGTTGACTTATCAAAATCCTGACTGTTATGAGGTCATGACCAAAAAAAAATCTTGAAAGCTTTTAAAATAACATTCCCTTTCATCACGGTATAATTATTTCAACAAAGTCACGATATCATGAGCATAAAAGAACTTATCCTTAATCAATCCTTAGGTTTCCGAGCGTAACTTTGAGAGCTATTGAGGACTGTGTAGATCAATATCAGACTGCACAAAAAGTGCAGTCTGATCTCTTATCTACACTGTCTGCCTTGTCGAAGCACATTACACAAAAGTGATCGTGAATCTGCTCTTATCTGGGACTTATTTCTAGATTGAAATTGTATGTTGAAGTTATCCGGCGCTTTTAGGAATTAACTATTAGACTGCAAAGTCTCAAGGCGCTTTTGCGGCCACTGTAGATCAAGATCAGACTGCACAGAACGTGCAGTCTGATCATTGATCTACACTGTCCGATAAGGAGATATCTATCCCCTAAAAATGATTTTGAAACAGCAATTTTTCGGTTTTTGTTATCGACATGAAAGTTCTATTTTAGTTATTTAGCAGGCTAAGGATTAAATCTTCGTCGCTCTTGAACCAGCACAAGAAAGCGTTTGTTTAACGGGAAGTCATGCGTAAGATTTTTTGCACGATAGGCGGTGATTCATTTCCATGGAAACGAACTGGGAGTAAATTTCACATTTTTTTTCAATTCTAATTATTTTTTTTTCTTCGCGTCTGTATATTTCATTTTCATGTCTTATCAGCATGAATCAGCGGCGGGGTTTTATTATATTATTCGCCTGTCAAGAATTTCGCGCTCTCTCACATCAGAGACCCTAGACTGGTATCAGTCCGTTAAATAGAGGATTTTCATAAAATAAACACAAAATAAAACTGCAAAGCAAGTACACTCATAGAATGTTCTCATGGTCTGATTTAATGTATTTCATCTGAAAGAGCAAGTAAAGACACATATTTCTGTAGGTTTTACTATAGTTGTGTTCCTTGTTTATCAGAATGACTCAAATGCAGGGCTACAGAGACCCGTGCAAACAAGAAAGATCCTTTTTTCAACCGTTATCCTCCTAAATAAATTAAATGAAACTTTTAAGCCGATAGTAAAAAACCAGAAAAGTGCTATTTCAAACATTTTCATGTTTGAAGAAAAATATATCCCTATCGGACAGTGTAGATCCAAGATCAGACTGCACGTTCTGTGCAGTCTGATCTTGGATCCACACTGTCCGCAAAAGGTCAGTGAATCGCGCTTAGCAGCCTAAGGATTAAACGAAAAGATAGACAGCGTAGGGGTATTGGACTATGGATAGTTCAACTATTTCATGGTTCAGTTTGAAAAGAAATTTCGAGTAGGAACCATGCCAGTAAGTGTCTCTGAACCATCAGATTCACAGTGTAAGGAATGGTGTTTCACGTATATAAAGAAACAGATGTAGATGTGAGGTTTTTTTTTTTTTTTTCAGTATAGAACGTACATTTGAGTCATGCTCTGGAAAAAGGGGGCTTAATGCATCTCCATGATGCATGATACAAAGCAAGTCATCGCATAATTATGGATCCATAAAGTGTCTAACAACCGACTGTATCATGAAGTAAACTGGTCGTTTGAAATACAGAAAATTTACCAAGAGCAAAAAGTTTCGGCCCATGTCAGCCTGTGCGGAGTGCGCAGGCTGACCTGGTCGTATTTTATAGAACGTAAGTAAATCTTGAAGATTTTGCAGCGTGTAATCATTGTAAATACAAAGTCACAGATTTGTTTCGCGTGGAAATGAGTTAACCCATTCCCCGACGACAAAATTCTAGACTTGTCCAGCTGGAAAGCATTTGCTGACGACAAGGTAAACTTGGCTCAAACATTGGAATTCGTGTATATGAAAGAACATGCTAGTCAGTGGTCGGTAGACTTTTCTACATATTTCCCATTATCTGTTCGAAAGCCTTCTTCTTAAAATAAGGGATCGTGATGTAAAAGGTTAACTCGGCCACCCAGGGACATGGGTCTTCCACATGTTGGGGCCAAATGTTATTGTATATACTTTCACTGCTCCAACAATAACAATGTTGGTAACAAGATTTGTCTCTATAAATGTCAAACCGGAATGCTCAGCCCTGTCCAGTTTTGTTTACTGCTGCTGTACGGAATCACGCGATGATCACGTTTTCACCTAACGTGCAAACCTTTATAAAAATATAAACACGGTATTCAGATATTCAGAAAAGCCTTGCGTGATTTTAGACACATACGTGCGAGATTTAAGCAAAGAGTATCCATCTTTTCCTAGAATTTGTCCTATTGTCGACATATTTTAATGGCGAAATTTAACATTTTCACCGCCAACTATGTAAATTTGGGTTTGGGGGGACGGATTCAAAGTGCAGTTCCACAGTTCCACTGCAACTAAAGGTAATGAAGGTAAAGGTACTAAAGATAATAAAGGTAACTAAAGGTAATTACGGTCATTTTCATTTCAGCATAAGGTAGCAGATACCTTAGAACCATTGCTCTGTGCAGATTCATCGTGATCTACACTGCCTAAAAGGCGATTCAAGTGGCGATGAAGGAGTTCGTAAATCTGGATCATGCCAAACAGAGTACATGACCAGGAGCCAAAATAAAATATGAGCCATGTTCTGTTAAAAGGGGGTTTATTGCATCTGTGAAAAAGTATCCGCAGTCCGCGCAGGCTGACCTGGGCCGAAACTTTTCGCTATTGTACGATTTTCTGTATGTCCAAGGAACACTGTACCTCATGATTAAGTCGGTTGTTAAAAAAGTAGCCATTATGGTTCCATAATTATGTGATGACTTGCTTGGTGATATGCATCACGGACATGCGTTAAGCCCCCTTTTCCCAGAGCGTGGCTCATTGATGTCGGGAAAAAAAACACGATTAACCCTTTACTACACAGGTAGGCTATTTAAGACATACCACTAGCATTACTAGTCCAAGAATTATAACTGGGTTTTACATTAATTTAAACATGAGCGTATTCTGTGACGTAATCTTCTGACTCTAATTTTTCCTTTCAAAGTATAGAGAATATCTTCCAAGTTCACCATACACACATTTATCACTAGTGGTGTTTCTACTGGATTTCAAGATATTAAAAAAAACAGCTTAAATGTAAAATATACTTTTTTTTTTTTTTTCAATATTTAGCGATTTACAAAATCCCCAAACTTCGGATTCATATTACAAGAAGATAAAGATTGACTCCACAATCGAACAATTTCGCCTTATCCCGTACATGCATATCTAATTCAAATTTGTCAAAAAGACAGTAGATATGAAATAAAAGTCTTCTAGCTGCTGGCTCAGATACAGATATGTTAGTTTGGAAAAAAATCTCGCAGTACCTGACAGGATAGCAGTGAGTTACAATACACGGTTAAATAACACATGGTCATAGTTTGTTTAGGGCACTGGTTATGTGGGTCAGCAGCCAGTGGCTTGGAAAGAATATTGTGCGGAGTACTGGTAAAAGAAACTCCAGGAAAGCATGGATAGGTGCACTGGCAGCCGCGATGTAACTGAAATAATGTTGAAAACGGCGTTAAACACCATACAATCAATCATTGTTTAGGGCACATATCGTAAATATTACAATTGAGCTATGTATGCACTGTGAAAAGGGGACTTGATGCATTTGCAAAAAGTATCGACGCAGTTCGTGTAGGCTGACTTGGGCCAAAAGTGTTTGCTATCAATCAATTTTCTGTATGTCCACGGATCAGTTTACCTCATGATTCAGTTGGCTGTTATGCAAAATGGACTTCATGGATCCATAATGATATGATGACTTGCTTGTCACTATGCATCAAGGAGAAGCACTGAGCAACCTTTTGCCAGAGTATTTGGTTACTCATGTATGCGAGTTTTACTAAGAAAACTCACATCTACATCTATTTCTTCATATACATGAAACACCCCATTCAAACTATGCGAAGAAACTATTATAGATAAAAATGTTGGTAGAAAACATCAAAATGACTTTCATCTTCAACTTTGTTCTATTGCACTACTCCAAAGTCTAGGTAATCGGTATTCGCCAAATGTAGCTCCCCTTTTGCTGAATTGTTTTCAGTTTGTATTGGAGTTTAACGCCATTTTAACAGCACAGGTCCTATCATGGCGGTCAGTGACGCACCCATGTGTTGCCTGGCTTTCTCGCACCATTACTGACATTCTCTCCAAAGCCACTGACTACTTTTCTCACATGCATCAGAGGTGAGAGGCCTAAAATTTACGAGTCAGATACGCTAACCACTGAGCTACCTTTTTGCTGAAAAAGTCTTTCATAATTGTTGCCATTGCAATCGAAGCACCTTATCTGTGCCGTCTTATCTTCATCTGTGTTGTCCATAGAAGCACTTGTTATAACCCATTGGCTGATATGAGCAACTCACCGACCTTTTGTGGGCAGTGTAGATCAAGATCAGACTGCACGAAACGTTTAGTCTGATCTTTGATCTACACTGTCCGATAAATGAAATATTTTGTTCCCAAAAGTAAGTTTGAAAAAGCATTATTCGTGTTTTAAATATCGGTTTGTAAATTTTATTTCATTTACATATCACGATAAGGGTTAAATCAACAGGCTAAGAGGTAAACAAAAGCATTACAGATTTATTTATAGACTTTTTATTAACTAGTACGAGAGACACAAAATGCGAGGTAATTAGAGAAAAAATGCAGTGCTTTTATTGAATGAATCAGAAAACACTGTGGGAAAAAGAAACAACTTGTCTAAAAAGCAATAGCCTTTTTTCGCAAAGTTTTCTAGAGCTGGCTTGAGTGTAAAATGTCGTAAGTGTGAAGTGTGATAAACACATTACTGCACAGAGTGTTTTGACACTTATAAACAATTAAACTACTTACACACAAGATAATAGAACAAAACTGAAAATGTTGTTGAATGTATGAAAGTTAATTTAATAGGAAAAATTGCTTGTTTGTACAAAACAATCCCTACTTTTCTCAAAATGCTTTTAAGAAACATTATGAAGCTGCAGCCTAAACTATCGTATTAGCCTTATTCTGTTGATTAAGTTAAATGATACCTTCAAGGCGATAGTGCAAGCCGAAATGTTACTATTTCAAAGTTATTTTTGAAAGAGCAATATCTCTTTATCGGACAGTGTAGATCCAAGATCAGACTGCACGTTCTGTGCAGTCTGATCTTGATCTACACTGTCCGCAGAAGGTCCTTGAGTCGCGCTTAGCAGTCTAAGAATTAGTACAGTTGAAGTTATGCAAGTGTCATATTTTGGCGCCTAGACATTAAATGTTGTGGCGGCAATTTTATGCACACTACTTGATGGGGATTATAGTAAAGTGTGTACTCGACCCGGAAGAGCAGTGTAATGTTTTT
Organism: Tridacna gigas; assembly: GCA_945859785.2. Taxonomy (NCBI): domain Eukaryota; kingdom Metazoa; phylum Mollusca; class Bivalvia; order Cardiida; family Cardiidae; genus Tridacna; species Tridacna gigas. The sequence goes on from OX244035.2 coordinate 63,950,843, forward strand.
GTGTGAAGTTATTGGTCGCTTCAATCCTTTACCACACAATCCCAAGTTGTAGAGACCTTCAAGGAGAAGGCTTTTAAAAACATTGTGGGTAAAAGGAGAGAATGTTGGTAACCAGCTTTTTCTTCCTTTTTCCCTCCTTTTTTCCAGTGTCTTCTACCTTACAGCTCATTTGTACGAATGTCAAATTTGTCATCATAAGTTTGTATTAATTGGAATACACACCATATCGTTTTCTGGGAAATTGTTTAACAATACTGATTTTCACCTATATCACAGCGACAGTTTGCCCATGTGCTCTCTTGGCTTCCCCAGAGAAGGTTTGGGCTCTCAAGTGCTCTACCAAACGACAATCCCACGCCACCATCGCTCCCAACATGTATCTAAACCAGAACCACTTGCACTGCAAATCCATGCCTTAAGGCTCTCTTACATCCCGTCGTGCGTGGTTAGAGATCGTGCGGACTCGGAGTTCCTGTCAGGCGTTGGGTTGTCGCAGGATGAAAATTAAATCGGAGGGGAAGTACGTAGTAAGTACTTAATGAGTGGGCGTGACTTGCTCTAAACGTGAGGCCCGCAAGTGGTCTGTACACCTTTGTGGAAGTAGGAAGAAGTAAGGAGCACGTAAGATCTGTACTTCTGTCGCACACAATGGGTGGGATAATCGTACGTGAATTGCAAGTGAAGCGTACGTTTTAAGAAATCGTACTTACGAAGTAAGAGAAACGTAAGAGAAACGTAAGGAGCACGGAAGTGTTAAGCAAGACAATCGTGCGTCAAATTGGAAGAACGCACGGATAATCACAATAATATACAAGGGTGCACTGAGTCTCTTCATCATTCACTGGTTCAGCATCCAATATGGCACTACCAAGAAGGATGCGCCATCGTCTTCTACAGCTGTTGTTGCAAGAGGAAGCGGAAGACCGTGATGCAGTGCTGGCAGTAGTTGCTCTGGATCGCCTGCAAGAGAGGCAAAGAAGAAGGAGGCGTTATCGGGTGAAGCCATGGCTGACAAGAAGACCTCTGTTTCGCCAGTATGAGACGTTGTTCCAGGAGCTTGACCAACAGTCTGCTGGAGACTACCTTGGGTTCATCCGTATGGATAGGAACCTGTTTGCTGAGGTGCTTCAACGTGTAGCTCCCCGGATCACCAAGGGTCCCAGGTAAGAGCAATGTTCACCAACAATGTATATAGCATTGTTTGTAGAATATATTTACATTCTTGTATTCTTCAGAGAAATGACAAGGATTAACAAAGATTAACAAGGATTTATTGAACTCAGGACTTGAATATTACAAGTTTGCAGTACAACAATGTGCATTACATATATCAGATGAGTGAAATCAGTCTGGCCTCCTCCTCGCTGTTGAAGTCATAGCGAGACAAGTTCTGCTTGCCTGTGGCACTTGTGGTGCTCTCTGCATCGGACTCCACACCTGAGCCTTCTTCTTCTCTTTCAGGCCTTTCCCCTTCTCTCTCCTCTGCAGCTACTTGTCTTTCCCTCTCCTTCCTTCTCCTCCTTTCTTCTGATTCCTCTTCCCTGCTCTTCTTCCCCTTCCTGCTACCTGCTTTTCCCCTGGGAGGCATTGTGCAGAAAATGTGGAAGTTGAAATAATGCCTGACTCACTGCAGAAAATGTCGACGCGGAACTGAAAGCACGCTGTCCGTATCAGCTTTTATATAGGCGCACGATGCACCTGAGCATGTCTCAACACGTACTTCTGACGCACTTTTATCGTGATCGTCTGAGTGTGACGTACTTTACAAGTACGGTAGTAGTACTCACCACGCACTTTGGAAGTAGGTAATACGCACGGAGGAAGTGCGCTCACCCCCCTTTTGTTAACACGTACATTGAAAGCAAGTGGAAAGTAGGAGCATCTTGCGTGGTAAGTACGCCTTCGTGGGAGAATACCCCGGAATTGCTGCATGATTTGCCTGCGTTACACGCACGCCTATCGAACTTACTCAGTACTTTTGTCTTGCGTACTCCGAGCGTGCTCCAGGCGTGCTAATTGTCGCTGCCAGGTCGCAGCGAAAAACTGGCCGGCCAGTTTTCAGGCTGCGTGCTATGCGTCGTGTTTGCGACCACCAAAAAAAGTACTTTCCACTTGCGTGCATCTCACTACTTGGCCCATTTTTGGCACGCAAACCACTCGTAGTACCACGCACGACGGGATGTAAGAGAGGCTTAAGACTTAGTAGATCCATACGAGATTAAAGAAAAATGGTCCAATCCCGTTATTAAGTCCGATCCCGTTCGATACGGTTCGACCTGGTGTCTTTACCTGCCGCTTTTAGCAATTTACTTGTCACAATGGAAAATACAAAGAAAAAAATGTGTTTTTTTTAAAACTAAATTGGCAAAAAAAAGCTAATAAAGAACATATTACTTTGATGATTTGGCATTTGAATACTTTCTAGGGTTGACTTTTAGATTAACCCTTTTCCAAACAAGCCCTGGTTTTCACGTGTCTGCAGTACAAGTCTTTTGAAAACACTGTGGGAAAAGGAGAAATTGCTCGTAACGAGCAATTTCTCCTTTTCCCATAGTGTTTTCTACCTTTTTTGAGACCTTTCTGCCATTTTCATCAAATTTAAAATTGTCGTCTGCAAACTCTTTCAATTTGGACCAGTCTAAAATTTGTCGTTTGGGAAAGGGTTAAGTTTCTCAGCTATTTCCCTTTCTTATCGGTTTGACGAGCTCGTACCTGAACGGGACGGACCTACATGTAACAACCCCCATCGGAAACACGAGGATGAAAATTGTTTTTTTAGCATAAGTAAAGATGACCCTAATTTGCATAGGTTACTGACTTAAAATTACTGGTCTTATGATCGCTTGTCTAAAAATGTATTTTTGAATACATTGTGGAAAAAACAACAGCTTGTTGCAAGCAATTGCTTCTTTCCCCACAATGCTTCGGAAAATGTCTTCAACAGGAGCTTAAATTGGCGTCTTTGTAGGGTAATGGAATATCTTGTTCATTTCAGGATGCGTGACGTAACGCAAAGGTGAAACTTTAATCTATTACTCAAATTACCGAATCAGAATTCAAGCGTGATAAGACATTCTGTCTTCCCGTGGCAAAGTATAAAAAAGTACTCTGCCAATGGACCGTTTGTTTGACCGTTTGTTCGTAGCACCTTTTTTATTTCAAAATTTAAGTGTTGCCTTGGTGCCCAGTCCAGCTATCGGCCTGCATCATTAGTACCTTCAACAGTAAGAAGCACGTTGGTGTAACTTTTCGTAAGCAACAAAATCACACTCATCCTGCTTGGCAAATCAATTCTGCTTTTTCCTTGCCCTTTGTTGTCCCTGCCTCTGATTTTTCCATCAAGTAATTTCATAAACATGTATCTGATGTGATGAAAATGTTTTTATCCCTGCATATAATTGCTGAATACTACCCTACAAAACAGATCAGGATCGGACTGTACAAAGCCTGGTATTGGATCCACTGAGCATGATACTTTTTTGGATATCTGAAAATTTTAACATTTTCTCCTTTTCTCACAATGTTTTATGCACTTTGTAAGTAAATTATGTGATGTTAGCCACATTTAATATGTCTGTAAATACTTTCAAATCTTACAAGTCTTCACTTTTTTTTGTTCACGGGTTAATTCATTGCGACATAATCAGTACATACACCCCTTTCGATTTTAGCATTCTAACAAATGGAGGATTACGCCGGTCTGATAATTTTCAGTCGATTTTTTTCTGCGTATCGATTCTCTGTAAATTTGGTTACACGTGACAACTTTCTAAAAATAGCTCTGGGGTTGTTACAACATGACAGAGCTAATTTCCGGAACTCGAGGCCAAAATGGAATTATGTCTCCTGATAATATATTTTTACCAAATTATCACGTTAGTATTTTTCGTGTTGCAGTCGTTTGTTTCGGAAAACAATCGGGTAAGTTGAGACATTATTCGAAACAGGAAGTTTTCCCCTTTGCCATGTTGTAAACATAAGACTAGTCTGTTTTTGTCAGCAGAACAACATATCTTGAGAAAGTCGACCAAAGGTTTGCTGCACGTTCGTTCCCTATCCTGATCTTGATTTGTAATAGACTTCAAAATAAACAACCGAATTGGAAAGAAAGATAACTCGCGACTCAAAAGAAAAAACGAAAGTTGTTATCTCCCTTTATTCTTCAACCACGGACCAAAAAAAAAAAACCGCACATACGACATAATTATCCGTTTGTAATTGAAAAAAAGGAACAAAAAAAAAAAAAATATTAATATACAATTAGTAGTATATCGGTAGAAGAAGTAGCAGTAGTGATAGTAGTAATAGTCGTAACAATAGTCGTAGGAGTACAGAAGTAGTGGTAGAAGTAATAGAAGTCGTAGCAGCAAAAGTAGTGGAAGTAGTAACCGTTATAGTAGTAGTAGTAGGAGTAGTATTTGTAGTAGCGGTAGAAGTAGTAATAGCAGTAGCAGTAGTAGAAGTAATGGTAGTAGTTATAACACTATGAACCATGCTCTGTGAAAATGGCCCTTAATGCATCTGCGAAAAGTATCGACTCAGGTCAGGCTGATCCGGGCCGAAACTTTTCGCTATTGGTCTATTTTCTGCATGTCAAAGGATGAGTCTACCTCATGATTCAGTCGGTTGTTTAAAAAAGCGGGTATTATGGATCCATAATTGTGAGATGGCTTGATTGGTATCATGGATCAAGAATGTGTATTAAGCTCCCTTTTGCCTGAGCATGACTCATGTCAATAATAACTCAATGCATTTGATGTTACTATTTTTTTATGTCAAGAAAGCGTTTCTACATAGAAAAAACAAACTATTTTTGCCCTCCTCAGTGGCATCCTGTATTCGAAAAAAGCATTGCGTCCTTTTCCCAAAATATTTTTGACGTCATTTGAAAAAAAAAAAAAAAAAAAAATCTCTATCCTGCATGTATCAACACCAAACGTAATAGTTCGAGTTTTTGTCATTTTGTCAAAATATAGCCTGTGCGGTTTATTGGTACAAAAGTATATGTGCCGTGCTCTGGCCAAAGGGGGTTTAATGCATGCCAGTGATGCATTGTACCAAGCAAGTCATCACATAACTCATATAATTCATACAATATAGACGTCAATCATTTTTCTTTCGATACTACAAGACCAAACAGTGCAGCAGCAACCCAGGACGCTATCCAAGCTATGACGCAGAAAGCAAATCCAGCATGAAGATCGTAGATGGACTTGATGGAGTCGTAGATTTCGGCCGTGTACACGGAGAATCCGATCATCAGAAAGAGACCTGTAATATACAGTACGTACGTGTCAGTGCTTTGATCGGATTGTTCAAATAACCTTAACAGCGCCAATTATGACAGAATCGTGCTCTGGCAATAGGGGTTTTAATGCATCGCAGTGGAAAAAAGGTACACATTTGGTGTTCTATTAACCCTTTCCCAAGCAAGTCCTGGTTTTCACGTGTCTGCAGTACAAGTCTTTTGAAAACACTGTGGGAAAAGGAGAAATTGCTCGTAACGAGCAATTTCTCTTTTTCCCACAGTGTCTTCTACCCTGTTTGAGACTTTTCTGCCATTTTCATCAAATTTAAAATTGTCGTCTGCAAACTCTTTCAATTTGGACCAGTCCAAAATTTGTCGTTTGGGAAAGGGTTAAGTGGATGGTCTTTTTGCAATCGGGAACTCCGTTTTATTTTTAGACCAAATATGACGTCACAGTATATTCGTACCTATACATCTGAGTCATGCTCTGGCAAAAGGGGGCTTAATGAATGCATCTCCGTAATGCATTATACCAAGCAAGTCATCACATAATCATGGCTCCATAAAAGCCACTTTTTTTTTAAATAATTGACTTAATCATGAGGTAAACTGGTCCTTGAACATTCAGAAAATTGATCAGTAGCGAAAAGTTTCGGCCCAGGTCAGCCTGCGCGGACTGCACAGGCTGACCCGGGTCGATACTTTTCGCAGATGCATTAAGCCCCCTTTTCACAGATCACGGCTCATTTATTTGAATACAGCCCAACCTGTTCGGAGCGTCTTATGGACCATGTCACAACCCCACAGAAATTTGAAAACTGTTGGCGTCAAGTTATAAAAAAAACAAATTTACAAACTTTGTATTTCATTAACGAAATACCACAAAAAAGGTATATTTTCATAATTATCTGTAATTGTTTGCACTTACGGATACTTTAGTAGCTAACTCTATACAGGAATGAATAACTTGTCAAAGTTCGGTGGAATGGTGGAAACCCAGATATCCCCTTTTAACCCTTTACCAGACGACAAAGTTACAACCTTGTCCAAATTGAAAACATTTGCGTACGACAATTTCAATGTAGCTCAAATGGGGCAATTTTCTCTTGATAGGGAAGAAAAACCGGCATTTTCTCCTTTTCCTACAATGTTTTCAAAAGGCTTCTTTGATTTAAACATATTTTATTTGCATATTCTTATGAAATGTACAGTACATAATAATTTACAAATAATTCAACATTTTTTCTGCAAAATGGATCAGAACGAAAGCAGAGCTTATAGTGTTCTTCTCCAAATTGCTGGCTTGAACGAGTACAGAAAGGCTTCTTTCCCAGGCCGTTAAAAGGCGGCATTGTGCGGTAAAGGGTTAAATTGATAAAACCTAAATGCTGAGTTGTCACCATTAAATCGAAGTTAATCTTAGAGCCCCTTGCCACTCAGAAATCCTCCATTGTATAGATTTAATTTCAACTTTTGAATCGGTTTCCCTATTGAATCGTCATATTTGCAAAGCTTTGGGCTCTATATTCATGTCAAAACAGGTGAAATTGACCTTTGCACCGAAAATGTTAAAAAAAAAGAAAACAATGTTATTAGTGGTTTCTTCTTTAGAGCCCCTTGCCACTCAGAAATCCTCCATTGTATAGATTTAATTTCAACTTTTGAATCGGTTTCCCTATTGAATCGTCATATTTGCAAAGCTTTGGGCTCTATATTCATGTCAAAACAGGTGAAATTGACCTTTGCACCGAAAATGTTAAAAAAAAGAAAACAATGTTATTAGTGGTTTCTTCTTTAAAAAAAATGTAAAAAAAAAATGTCGAATAAAATATGAAAAATTAAAGGTGCGATCTCTTCGGTCCTTGACCATTTACCAGAGCATAACATTTAGAAAACTCCAATTTGAAAGCATTTGCACGCGACAAATTAAGTGAGACTTAAATGATGAAATGTGTCCAAGAGTAGAAAGCTTGGCGGGACAGAAGAAAATGCCGGTTACCAGCATTTTCTTCATCTTTTTTTTTAATCAAATTTTGTTTTCAAAAGCCTTATTTTTTTTCTCAGAGTAGTTTAGAAAAAAAGACAGGACTGTTTGGTAAAGGATTAACCCTTTACCACACAATTGCGACTTTTAACGACCCTGAGGAAGGGGGCTTTTGAAAACATTGCGGGAAAAGGAGAAAATGCTCGTAACCAACATTTTTCTTCTTTTCCCACAATGTTTTCTACCTCATCGACGAAGAATTATATCATTTGAGCCACTTCGAAATTGTTGTCTGCAAATGCTTTGAATTTGGACGGGTCCAGAAATTTGTCGTCTGGTAAAGGGTTAAAGGTTGACCGTGGTCATAAATTTATAGGTCATTCACAGATATGATTAATTTGCTGAGAGTTTGTGTGTTTGTACTTGTTTGTTTGGTGATAAAGTTGGATTCCTACATTAATCAGGTAACCATACAACGGAAAGTGCACCTATTTATATCTTCCTGGGATTCGTTAACAGTTGTATGCCGAGTTTTAGAGGCACGATTATCATTGGGCTGCTTTTATCGTGGATATGCAACCAATCATAGGGCCCGAGTATACGAATCGCACCATTGGACTCTAAGATCGTTTAACTTTTGCGTATCGTACGACATCTTAGCCCTTTACCACACAATCCCGAGTTTTAACGATCCCGAGGAAAAAAGCCTTTTGAAAACATTGTGGGAAAAGGAGAAAATGCTGGTAACCAACATTTTCTCCTTTTCCCCACAATGTTTTCTACTCTTCCCAAAACAAATTTCAATTTTTGTGTAACATTTATTTTTTCGTCTGCTGAAGCTTTCAGTTTGGACTTGCCTTAAATTTTGTCGTTTGGTTAAGAGTTAAACTGTCTCAAGTTTTGTGCGGTACAGTTATTGCACGGTTGTTGATAAAACACAGCCCTCCCACCCCAGGCGTTTCTACAACCAAGGTCCGTATTTACCAACCCTTAATATTTTCAGTTCTCAGTTTTGCTAAATTTAAAAAACAACGCAATTTCTGATTGGCTGAACCTGGTGGTTTAGCTGGAGTTTCCTTAACCAGTACTTCGCACAGTATTTTTCCATAGCTAATGGCTGCTTTCCCACATAACCATCGTCAAAACAATGATCTGCTGCAAGAGAAGAATAATTCATGTCGTAATGACCATCATCAATCTTCAGAAATAAAAATGGCTGAGCAAGAGATTCGAACCAGCGACCTCCTAGTCTGAAGCCACAAGCCTTGTACGTTACTGACTGAGCTACAGGCACGGCATGCACGTAAAGTCGTCTGCTAGAGGCAATGAAGTTATAAAGTGCCGATCGCAACAAGTAGCCCAGTCGCAACGAAACCTAGAATCTTCTTTTCCTTCATGAGAAACAGTTTCATGGAACCACAGATAAGGGCGGCCAGGTTCGACAAGAGGCCAAGTAACACCAAGGCTTGAACAGCTCTTAGTTCATCGGTAGCTAAAATATATAAATAAAGAATAAATATGGAAATATGGAAATGGGGACGTTTTCACCAAAAGTGGGACGTTTTGACCGTGGGACGTTTTTACTGTGGGCGTTTTAACCGGATACCATAAATAATATTTTGTGGAAAGGGGGTAAAATGTATCTGCGAAAAGTATCAACCATAGTCAGCCGCTGCAAGCCTGGCAGTTTTAACTGGGTTGAAACTTTTTCCTACTGGTGAATATTATGCGTGTTCAAGGGCTATCCTTTCTCTTGATTCGGTCGGTTATTAGACAAAATGGATTTTATGGATCCATAATTGTGTGATGCCTTACTTGGTACAATGCTTTACGGAGATGCATTAGATCCCGCTTTTCCCAGAGCACGGCTAATGTACATGATGTTTTGTTGGTGTTTAAAAATGGCGCTGTTCTGCGCTTTCCAGCAGTATATCTTTTGTGCCGCGGCGACAGCCCACCTACTCATATGCATGTCTTTCCTAGGTTTAACTTGAACCCGGCTCAATCGCTGTAAGGCCTTGCCCATGCCCTCGTTGAAATATGGATTAGAGTGATTAGATTAAGATCAGATCTATCAAAGAAACGTGTAATACATAATAGGTTAGGACCTAAGTTTAAGATAAAATTTTATTAACCCTTTGGCTGGTAAGCGCGACTCATTGAACGTGCAATCTAATCTTGGATCTACACTGTCCGATAAAGGAGATATTTTGTCTCTAAAGATTAAGTTTTAAATAACATTATTCGGGTTTTTTACTATTGGCTTGAAAGTTCCAATTAAGTTTTCTAACAGCTTAAGGGTGAAAGGAGCTTAGAGAACTATTAATTAAGCCAGCTTCTGGCGAGTTTAATAACATTTTTGTATACTAGTTTAAAAAAAAAATACTATAAAGCCAAGGAATTCCAGAATCTTTTTACCACATAACGATATGCCAAACGTTATATATCAGAACAAACAAAATCACACATGAGCACGTGGTAATTTCCACGAACAAACCTGTTTCACTTCTCTGAAAGAAGTGATCCATGCTCTGTGAAAAGGGGGCTTAACGCAAATGCGAAAAGTATCGATCCAGGTCAGCCTGCGCAGTCCGCGCAGGCTGACCTGGGCCGAAACTTTTCGCTATTGGTCAATTTTTTGTATGTCCATGGACCTGTCTACTTTATGCTTCAGTGGGTTGCTTAAAAAAGTGGGTATTATGGATCCATAATTATGTGATGGCTTGATTCATACAATGCATCACGATTATGCATTAAGCCCCCGTTTGCAAGAGCGTGGCTCAAGTATAAAATGACATTACACATTACGTCACATAATGTTTTTATCTCAAACTTGTGGAAGTTTAAGAAGATTTGAAATGGGTTTATTACACGTAAAAACAAGGAGGTTATGTAATAATTCTTTATCTCCTGCAGATTGCCTTCTTCGTTTTGCAGCGATCTGTTTCTGAAACATGTCAGTGTGGCAACTGGAGAAATTGCTAGTGACGATCATGTTTTCTTTTTACCACAGTGGTTTTTTTTTTTTTTTTTTTCACATGGTTAAACTTTATTCAGCCTAATTTATGTTAGTTACCCACTAATTCCTCGTCTGTAAATTCGTTTCGGGTGGATATCTTACACGTATGTGGGTATCCTTCAACGGCCATGTTCTTGGAAAACAATGCAGACGCCAGTTTGACTACTCAGTCAAGCGATCAGAGCTATAACTCGATTCCATTCTATAGAAACAAGTCAAACGCCATTATCTAGACTAAGTCTCTGCTTACTGTTGTTGGATAACTTTTTTAATGTAAAGATACTTTAGTCGTAGGTAAGCGACGTCTGAAATGCCAAAACTTACGTTTGTCTGATAAAGAGCATACACCACTTAACTTTCATATATGTGATTGTATGGAAAAGGGTGGAGCTTTCTGTTTGCGAGCAAATGCAAACAGTTCAACTATTTAGGATTCCATTTTATAAGCGTTCAAGTGGAGGTTATAAGATATAACACCTCTTTATGACAAACATCAAAGCTCCCGTTTTGTTTTGGATAGAGCAAGGACAGGTGAAAAACAATTTTATTCAAATCTTTTAACCCTTTACCACACGACCCCGACTTTTATCAATTCTGACAAAGATAGCCTTTGAAAATACTGAAGGACAAAAACAGAAATAGGTGGTAACCAGCATTTTCTACCTTTTCCAACAACGTTTTTTACCTTTTAACAGAAAGTTTCATCATTTGAGCCACATTTAATTTGTCGTCTGCAAATGCTTTCAATATGGACTGATCTAAAATTTTGTCGTGTGGTGAAGAGTTAAACTAGCGAAAAGGTAATGGTGTGACTCTGTCATTATCTGCCCGCGTTTTGCGGGATAAACTGTCAGTTGAGTGTCGCTTCAAACTTTCCATAGCATCGACTTTAAAGTAAGGAATTAGTATTGACAAAGTTCTGAATGTTATCACCACCAAGTTGACATTTCGTAGGATTAAATTGATCTTATTTTATTGAAGAGTATCTTACTTTCGAGATTAAAAAAAGAAAAGACTTAAGATATTCTTGGTTGAAAACGAAAAAAAAAAAAAAAAATATATATATATATATATAACTTTCGAAAAAGAATAAGGTTGTATTGGTGAAATCTTGCAAACATGGCTGTCTTTAGGACATTTGCCAAACCTTTAGATTTCAATAGACTTCTGAATTAGGATAGACTTGGCCATTGTTGCCTTGTCACACTGGAATGGTATCCTTCATTTGACTGAAGTACAGTAATTCCTTGAAAATTGCATCAAGTAGGGCAGTGATCTTTTCCATACAATTTCAACTTTTTTATTATCCCTTACACACAGGTTCAGTTTTGTGTGTATTTCGCTAGTGTACGGCGTTCCCAATAAGACCTTTCTGCGCCAACGGTGGTGTAGTGCGTTTGTACTACATGCTGTCCGCGTCCACCCAGCGACTCTACGGCAATACCACTGTGATCTTTCATTGTTAGCGACGATTCTACCACGACCATGATCTTTGCACGACACACCATCCATATTAGCGTCCGCGCTGCGCTTAAAACATGATGCCTTTGCGGAACTTTTTCTGTTCGATAGCTTTCCAGTAGCTGGTATCCTGCTTGACGATATGTTGGACAATCAAAAAAGCAGCTCCTTGACTATTTCTGGTGAAACTCGGAGGAATTCTTGAACAGGGTCTCTCTGTCCCTACTCAACATAGATATGGAGCGGTTGAAGTGGATGATTTTTATCTGTAGACTTCCACAAACCATGGCCTAATCTAACATCTCTTTACGTTATCTTCTTTTTTTCTTCCCCTAATCAGACCTGAAGCTATACGATGGTCTCTTGTCTGCAGGTTTACAACAATGGTGTGTTGTGTCAGCAGCACACCGTCCATTTTTCTTTGAAAACATCGTATATAACCAGGGCCATTGGTGCTTTGAGATGCTTACATGATGACAAATTTAAAAGAGAGTTAAACGGCTGACCGTCAATTAAAGTGTTCGTCATAAGTACATAATTGGCCCGCAACATGCGAAATGAGACATTCGGACATTTGCGTAAAGTGTCGTTCTAGATTAGCCTGCGCAGTCCGCGCAGTCTAATCCAAGACGGCACTTTACGACTACATAGGATTTTGTCATACCGTAGACTTTCGTGAAACAGAAAATCACATAAGAACGAAAAGTGTCGTCTCGGATAAGTCAATAGGGACTGCACAGGCTGATCTGGGACGACACACTTACGCATATGTCCGAAGGCCCCTTTTCGTGTGTTGCACACCATATAAGAAACACAGTGCAAAGTTAGAATGAACGTCGTTATGGTAATAACCTATAGGAACGTCATAAATGCATAAAAAGCAGGTCAAATTTAGAAGAGCTAAGATCAAGATTATAATTGGCGTGCAACACACGCAAAGGGGCCTTCGGACATATGCGTAAAAGTGTGTCGTCCCAGATCAGCCTTTGCAGTCTGTCACTAATTAAAGCCGACACTTCCCGTTTTTGTGCGATTTCCTGTTTCACGAAAGTCTACTGTATGAAAAAATCTTATGTATGCGTAAAGCGCCGTCTCGATTAGCCTCGACACTTTACGCAAATGTCAGAAGGTCTCATTTCGCATGTTGCGGGCCATATTGTGCGGTCATTTGTGTTCTCGAGGAGCAGTACGTGGACTATACAGGGTCCTGCAGGGGCCTGTATTCACCAACCATTCTTAAGAACATTTGTACTTTTATTCTGGATTTAGAAATCAACATAACTTTTGATTTGCTGATCCATTTGGTTCAGCCAATCAGAAGTTGCGTTACTTTTAAATTTAGAAAATTCTCGAGAAGATTGTTTGTTGAATACGGACCCTGATATATCCGGTGTTGTCCAATGGCTAGAGCTCTGAGATCGGAGAATAAGGGCTCGTATTATTTTTCTTTTTCAGCTTTAGGACCATTATTCACCATGTATTCTGTACTGCAGTCTTGGTCTTATACTAGATTTAAAAAGTAACGCATATATCTGATTGGCTAAACCAAATGGTTTAACCAATCAGAATTTGCGTTACTTTGACAGAAAACTCTCGACAATTAGACTTAGAATGAGATTAGATATGGCTGACCCTAGATTTGAGTCCCATCGATTTGTGCGGCATAGCGATCCTCCATCGCTTGCTCGTGACTTCTTAACCCTTCACCACACAATCCCGACTTTTAACAACCCTGAGAAAAAAGCCTTTTGAAAACATTGTGGGAAAAGGAGAAAGTGCTGGCAATCCCACAATGTTTTCTTCCCTACCAAAGACAAATTCTATCATCTGAGCCACATTGAAATTGTCTTCTGCAAATGCTTTCAATTTGGACAAGTCTACAATTTTTGTCGTGTGGTAAAGAGTTAACTCTTTACCAAACGACAACTCTTTGGACTAAACCAAATTCAAAGCATTTGCAGACGACAACTTAAATGTTACGACCCTTTACCACACAATGCCGAATTTTAACGACCCTGAGGATGAAGGCTTTTAAAAATATTGTAGGAAAAGGAGAAAATGCTGCAACCAGCATTTTCTCCTTTTCCCTCAATGTTTTCTGTTCTTCCTACAACAAATTTCAAATTTTGAGTCACATTTATCTTGTCTGAAATGCTTCCAATTTGGACAACTTCAAACGTTTGTGGTTTAGTAAAGGGTTTAATGATGATTTCTGTCTTTGATAGGTTAGAAAATATTATGGGGAAAGGAGATACCAGTATTTTCTCCTTTTCCTACAATATTTCCAAAAGCCTTCTCTTTCGGGGTCGTTAAAAGTCGGGACTGTGTTGTAAAGTGTTAACTACCAGACTTGCCAAAACTGAAAGTTTTTGTAGGCGACAAGTCAACAGTGGTTAAAATGGTGAAAATTGTACTTGATAGGGGAAAAATCATTGTGCTTAAAGGAGAAAATTCTGGTTACCAACATGTTCTCTTTTTCCCATGGGAGTATGCTTTATAAAACATTGATGTAAAAGAAAAAAAATGCTAATGACCAGAATTTTCCCTTTTTGACGACGGTTTTGTCTTTTTAAAAGCAACACTTATCTTTGAAACCACGCTTGAATTGTCGTCTGCAAATGCTTTCAGATAGGACAATTCTAAAAGTTTGATGCTTGATAACGAGTAATAATACAAACGTTCGACACGGACTACTTTCGTGTCATAGATTATTAATGGGAAACAATCTAACCTCAAAAAAGATAGATAAGATAGCGCTAGAGTTACACCTGACAGGAAATATAATCCCAATAAACCCATAGAATAATTGTTGTTGCTGTTGTCGTTAGCATAGGCACTTGGTTTCCACGACCTTAGTTTTACAATTTACATTTATTTCTGTATATAATAAATACTGAAAGGTATGGCAGCTGCCATGTATTAAAGCAACGGAAGTTCGTTGATTGGTTTCAAATTACACCGGTTCCCGAATCGTCGCAGAGCGACCATAGCCAATACGGGTACCACGGTACTCGTAATTTAAACACACCGTTCACTATATTAGTACATAGATTTTCTAATGTAATTACTTTAATAATATGGTATGAATAACAAACAGCTATTATCAAGTGAGTTTATTTAAAAGTCCGACATAACCGTGGTAACCGTATTAGCTATGTTCCCTATGCGGCGATTCAGGAACCGGTGTAATTTGACACCAGTGAACGAACTTCCGTTGCTTCAAAACATGACAGCTGCGAAACCTTCTAGTATTTATAATGTATAGAAATAAATGTAAGTTTTGAAACTGAAAGTCATGGAAACCATGTGCCAATGGCTGTTGGTGGTGGTAATGGTGGTGGTTGTTGTAGTATGGTGTTTAACGCTGTTTTTCCACATAATTTAAAACCGACATAATTGCTGAAGCGGGCTAAAACAGGATTTAACAACTTATGAAACAGTCCCGAGTTTTAAAGACCCGGAGGAAGGAGGCTTATCCATATATAACAGGAGAGGAAGAAACTCTTGGTACTTCCTTTTCCAGTGGTGATTTTGCCATTTCAAAGGCAACGACTGTCATTTAAAACACGTCGTTTAATTTGTCGTCTGCAAATGCCTTGGAATTGGAAAAGTAAACACGTTTGCTGTGTGGTAAAGAGTGTTAACCAAACGGCAAAATTTAGGACACGTCCAATTTCAAAGCATTTGCAGACGGCAAATTATATGTTGCTAAAGTGATGATTTCTTCCTTTGATAGAGTAGAAAACATTGTAGGAAAAGGAGAAAATGCTGGTTACCAGCATTTTCTCCTTTTCCCACAATGTTTTCAAAGGGCTTCCCTCTCAGGGTTGTTAGGTTGTCGGAAAATATTCTAAGTCTATCTCGGCTATTCGCCGATGACACCTCCCTGGCTTGCTCTGCTTCACTTACAGCCGACATCGAAGGTATTTTGAACCATGGTTTAATTATGATATCACATTGGGCTGGACAATGGCTAGTTACTTTTAATCCATCTAAAACAGTGGCAATGGTCGTTTCTAGCAATAGGAACGTTCATCTTCCAAGTTTGATTTTTGACGACGTCAGAATCAGCTTCGTTGACAACCATAAGCACTTATGACTAACACTAAGCAGCAATGGCAAATGGAAAGAACACATAAATAATCTTTCATGATCGACATCCAAACTTCTCGGAATGATGAGAAGTCTAAAATTTAGTCTCAAAAGAGAGTCCTTAAATCAAATTTACATCTCATTCCTACGTCCTATCCTCGAATATGCCTCTGTAGTTTGGGACAACTGCACCAAGCGTGAAAAAATCCAAATCGAAACTGCTAGAATAGTCACACGTGTAATAAGATCCACGTCTATAAATAATATATATAAGGAAATCGGATGGCTAACCCTAGAGAACAGGCGAAAATATCAAAAACTAGTTCTCATTTACAAAATTATTAATGGTTTAACTCCTGACTATCGTCTTGAAATTTTCCCGCGAAACATAAGTGAAAGAACAACTTATATATTACGCAATATTCACCAAATCGACCTAGTCGCTTGTCGAACAGAATTATTTGCCAGATCATTCATCCCATCTGCAGTTTCTCTTTGGAACGAACTTCCGGAGGAAGTGAAATCTTCAGTCTCTATCATCATTTAAATAATACATCCTCCGAAGATTAGAAGTACCAGTAGTTCCAAAATATTTCTACGTTGGTCAACGTAAGTTATCCGTAATTCATACAAGAATTCGTAACAAATGCAGTGATCTGAAGTATGACCTCTTGCGCTTGTAGTTGTGGACACGCCATTGAAGACGCTGAGCACTACTTCTTCCAGTGCACCCAGTACACAACCCCGAGAAGACAACTTTTTCATGAACTTCGCCGTTTTCATCTTTTAAATGAAAATTTATTACTTTTTGGATCCGAAAGTCTCAGATTAGAAGATAATTGCACAATTTTTCTTGCCGTGCAATCTTACATTAAAGCTACCGAGAGATTTACATAAACGTCTTACAGCCTTAAGTCACCTTACTACTCCTGTCTTCTGTCACTTTTCTCCATGTTACTGACTGACAACCAGGTATTCTATTACCGCTCCATCATTAAACATGTAAATTCTCAGTTACGAACACTTGAAAGAATTCAATTCATAGCTGGAAAATAACTGTCTTGTTTTTTGCCAGAAATGATCAGAAATATACACTTGTTATGATTTTAGAAGACTTTCATAGTTTGTAGATTATCTAAAGGGAATGGCCGAATCTAAGTTGTGAGAACTTGTGGCCAGACCCTTTTGCCTAACTTGTATCTTTTTTTGTGCGTGTGTGTCATGTACATATATTGTACGATTTGTATAAAGATGACAATAAAATATGTTTAAACTAAACTAGGGTTGCTAGGAGCCGAAATTGTGTGGTAAAGAAGTTCAAACAAACGTTGCATGTGGACTACTTATGGTATCATGGATTATTAACGGGAAATGCTTTACAAAAGAGGACGATATTTCAGAGGGACAGGAAATAAAAACCACCATAACAGGAACGGAAAGTACTTTAAACTGTCCATCAGATATAAGATATCTATTGGCCATTTTCTGCATCTCAATACTTGTAAAATGCAAAAAAAAAAAAAAAAAAATGTTCTTCCCCCCCCAATAAGAATAGTTTTCCCACGCAAAATAGAAACGGTGATTTTAATGACAAAATTATGAAATGGACTTTGAACGGATTTTTTCCCCCGTTTACTAATCATGAGATAATTATTATTTTATTGTTTATCCGCCAAATTGGCGAGCATTATAACAACAGTAATAGAATAAAGAGAATACAATAGAAAAAAAAAATAAACATCAAACATAACAATCATAAAACCCACATGGTTAGAAATAGATCCAATTTGCAACCAAAGTCCAACCTGCAAAGAGCTTCTGCAACAAAAACACGAATATGCAAAAAAAAAAACCCCTTCCTCGATCAAAAGGCGGGAGCACATGTCACGGTTGGAATAAACATGAAACAAGGTCAAAGTACTGAAAGTACTGACAGACTAGCAAATTTGATTGATTGATTGTTTGTATGGTATTTAGCCCTGTTTTCAACATTATTTCAGTTATGTGGCAGTGGACAGTGCTCATATCCATGCTTTCCAGGAGTTTCTTTTACCAGAATTGCGCACAGTATTCTTTCCAAGCCACTGGCTGCTTTCCCCGCACATTTATATTATAACCAATTAGCCATCATTGAAACGTGAGAGAGAAATGAATCCTGTCGCAATGACTATCATCAATCCTCCGAGAGAAATTTGCCGAGTCGGGGACCGAACCAGCGATCTCCTGTTCCCAAGTCCTGTACGCTACCGACTGAGCTGCTGGGGCTAATGTGTGCTATTGATTAACTATAATCCAGTTTAAGTTTAACCCTTAACCTGCTAAAAATGTTAAATGAAACTTTCAAGCCGATGGTAAACACATGAATATTGCTATTTCAAAGTTACATTTTGGAGAAAATATATCCTCTTATCGGACAGTGTAGATCCAAGATCAGACTGCATGCTCTGCTTAGTCTGATCTTAATCCATACTGTCCGATAAAAGTCATTGAGTCGCAGTAGTGCTGGTAAAAGAAACTTCAGGAAAGCATGGATAGGTGCTCTGGTCGCCGCAATATCACCGAAATAATGTTGAAACGGCGTTAAACACAATGCAATCAGTTAGTCAATATCTAATAGCACAAGATATAGTTAACTACATGTATTCATCTCTCTTACACTAGTCCAAATTCAAAGCTGTTGCAGACCATAAATTAAAAGTGACTGAACTGATGAAACCTGATTCCAAAACGACAGAAAACAATGTGGGAAAAGGAGAAAATGGTGGTTACCAGTATTTTCTCCTTTTCCCGCAATGTTTTCAAAGGGATTTTTCCCCAGTATCGTTAAAACTTGGGACTGTTTGGTAAAGGGTTAATATTCAAGACTAGAATAACAGTTTAACATAACAGTTTAACTGTACACAATGATCTAAATCATGAATGACTGAAGGAATGACAGGGGATCCCTGTCCAGTGAGGGTTAACTAACTGGGATTTGCTACAAGTTACCTAGGTGTATCTATTAATAAATTCATTAATAATGTTACAGTGGTGTAGGAAAAAGTGATTCTCTGCTTTGCATAGGTCACTTGTTTTACATATAAGCAAAGATCTTGTACCCTATAAATGACATCTTGTTCAGTTTATTACTTTGTAAGACGACATGTTCAAATTGGAGTGGTAGAGATTTATTGGTTTATGTCCAAATTGTCATATATAACAGAATTAAGATTTATAACAGAAAGAAGTATTTCCTGTGAGGCAGTATTTGGCAACTGTGGGTTTTTGTTTTGTTTTTTTGTTTACTTTGACTCTAGGTCAATTTTGATGCCTATAGACTAGCTACGCTAGTCTAAAAATTATCCAACAGATGTTTTTTAACTCCTGCATCTCCCCCTCCCCTAGATATGGTATCAATGAGCCATGCTCTTGCAAAAAGGGGCTTAATTCATGTCCCTGACGCATTATACCAAGAAAATCATCCCATGATTATGGATCAATAAAATCTGTTTTGTCTAACAACCGACTAGATCATGAAGTAGAATGGTCCTTGGACATGCAGAAAATTTACAAATAGCAAAAAGTTTCGACTCATGTCAGCCTGCGCGGACTACGCAGGCTGACATGAGTCGATACTTTTTGCAGATGCATTAAACCCCCGTTTCATCAGAGCATGGCTCGATTACAATAGTCATAGATTAATAATAATATTAATAATAATAATAAGAGTTTACCTCCGTCAGAAGAGCAAACTTTATTACTCCCGGCCTCCAGGCAACCTTTCCACAAACCGGAATACTGTTTAGTACCAGATTGGTCAACAAACACCCAGTACTCAAGAGCAACTGATATAATTTCGCACACAAAAGCAAAGGCAGCGAGGCCAAATCCTGCAAAACTCAAAATGTCCGCCATTTCTTTGGGCCTAACCGTTTGGACTAATGCAATGCCGGTCTTATCCGAACTCTTTATTTCTGTTCATACTACTCTCACTATTTAACTAATGATAAGTTGACCATAAAAGAGCAATGGTATCAGTCCAACCCTAGATACGAGTTGCCCTTTTTATTAGCTCGAACACAAAAAGAGAAAATGTTGGATGGTAGCAATATTGGGGACGACAACGATGGTCATGATGGTGATGAGGAGGGAGATGCTTCTACTGCTGCTGATGATGATGACGACATCGACGATGATGATGTTGATGATGAGGAGGAGGAGGCTAGTGCTGCTGACGACGATGACGATGATGGCTATGATTATGAGAAGGAGGATGACGACCAGGATCAGGATAATGATGAGGATGCTGCTTCTACTGCTGCTGGTGATGATGACGAGGATGATGATCATCATCATGATAATATTTGTGAGGATCATGACATAGGCGACAACGAATGGCGATGACGACGTTTGCGACGGTATTCATTCATGCTATAGTTCAAAATCTTCTCTTGGAACATTTCCATTGAAGACGACAAATTAAAAAGCTCAAATCATGATTTATGTCTGAAAATGTAGAAAACACCGTGGGAAAAGGAGAAAATGCTGGTTCCCAGCATTTTCTCCTTATCTCGCAATGTTTTCAAAAGTCATTTCTGAAACTCTATATAAAGTGGTAAAGAATTAACCCTAGTAGTGCTAAAATTGAAATATGCATTCTCAGTCAATGCCAAGGTATGCACCAGATGCAATTTAAGGCGGTATTTGACAGAATATCTGGCAAAAGAAGCGGAAAATTAGATCCGTTCTGTGCAGTCTGATCTTGATCTATACTTTCCACATAAGCATCCTAATCCGGTTCGACGGTGCTGCAAGAGTCATAACCAAGTAATAATAGCTTTTAGGTTGGTTTATTTCTATCCTTAGATCACTAGCTAAATACAAATAACATCTTCAGTCAGGTTAAAAGCACCTATAATTACAATTTTCGAATTTAGGGGTCACATACATGTATATCATAATTTTTCTATTTATAGAAGCTCCTTACAAGCATCATACACTTTTTTCCTTTGGCACATTTAAACAGTTCTTTTCGAACTGGCCATGTCAAATTTAGAAATGATGGAGAAAGGTAGGTTTTCAATGCAATTTTGATAAGAAGAGCAGTTATTACACCCATGCATTGTTTAAGATTATTGAAAAGAAGCATTCAGTTTGTCTTTGAAACAGGAGGTCATGACCTTTCCTTCTTTGTTCCAATAGTTTTGTAAACTGGTACCCGTTGTATCTCCCGTAGCCGTCCGATAGACAACAGGCAACACCCGATTTATCGACGGCTGCTATTGGTTTTCATATGTACCAAATCCACAATCACACAGCTCGTAGCAGAATGCCCTCATTTGTTTTAAAATTACCGAGCAATATTCTATCTATGGCTAAGATTTTCATGATAGACAAAGATTTTTCTGACCGTTATCAATTTATCAAAATCGGTAAAGAATTTAATATTTTTCGGTAATGTCTATTACTGTGCATAAATAAGATCACAATTTAAATTTCCAAGTCTCGCGTTATCTCATGAAATCTCGAACCGGGCAGAAACTCGACTTGTAAGGATTGGGTGTTACCTGTTGTTGATGTAAAGATCGATAACAGGCTGCCAGTTTAATAGTTTTGACCCAAATGCGAAACTGAGGGGTCATGGAGTTAGTGGCTAGTTTTAGCCGTAAAAACAATGGCGGGGTAATGCCATGAAAGATTGCGAAAAAAGGACATGGTAACGTGCTATTTTTGATTTTATCCTCAAATTATGTATTGTTTCGAGTTTCAATTTAGCTTGGCATTTTCAGGCTAGTCTCCTGGGTTTGCATTTTGTGAATTTTGGAATAACGGCTAAAATGGCTTATTTTGTCAATTTTTTTCCGACCATACCAGTTGCCTGTATTGGTCAGTAATTTCACTATTACACAAGTTTAACATGATTTCTTGATGAAATCTAAAAACATGGGGTTATGCTGTTGCATTTAAAAGCTCTTTATCATTTCAGGCTGATTCTATAGACGTTTTGTTGAAGAACTTCTGTTTGGCGTGTTGACAATCGACACACGTTTCACTGACAACCGTGTTCTGGGGCCTTTGTTACTGACTGACAGACCGACCGACCGAATAACCGACCGACCGACCGAATAACCGACTGATTGATTGATTGATCGGTTGATTGATTGGCGTTTTTATCATCATTTCAGCCATATCGCCGTGGCCAGTACACCTATAATGCTTTCTTGGAGTCCTCCCCCCCAACCAGTACTTAGCACAATATTCTTCCAAAGCCACTGGCTGCTATCCCACATAACTATCGTCGAAACAATGATCAGCGGTGAGAGAGGAATGAATCCTGTCGCAATGACTATCATCAGTCCTCGGAAAGAAACTGGCCGAGCAGGGAATCGAACCAGCGCCCCCCCCCCTCCAGGGGCCCAGGTTTACATCCTGTAAGGCTACTGACTGTGCTATTGGGGCTCGGCTTTTCTACGTAATAGCAATATTCGTCTAAGAATTTGCTTCTATAACTTTTTATCAAAAGACAGAATTTCAGAATTGTCCAAATTAATCCTTTACCACACAATTCCGAATTTTAACGAACCTGAAAAAGAAATCTTTTAAAAATATTTTGGGAAAAAGGAGAAAATGCTGGTTACCAGCATTTTCTCCTTTTCCCATAATGTTTTCAACCCTTTCAAAGACAAGTTCTATCATTTGAGCCACATCTAATCTGTCGTCTGCAAGTGCTATCAATTTGGACCAGTCTGGAAGTCTGTCGTTTGGTAAAGGGTCAAAAGCATTTGCAGACAACATATTAACGGTAGTTCAAATAATAGATTCGTCTTTTGTAAGATAGAAACTATTCCCACGTTGTTTTAAGAAGCCTTTGCCCAAAGAATTTTTTAATCCTCATCCTGCTAAATAAGTGAAATGAAAATTTCAAGCCGACAGTGAAATTCTGCTTTTTTTTAAAAATATTTGTTGGGGAAAGATATCTCCTTGTCGAACAATGTAGACCCATGATCAGATTGCACATTATGTGCAGTCTGATCTTAATCCGCGCAAAAGGTCCTTGAGTCGCTCTTATCTACCAAGGGGTTCTCGACATTGTGTGGAAAATCCTTGGGTTGACAAACGTCAATTTGATAGAAAAGTTTGTAAACATAAAACCATACAAACAGATACGATACTGGTGTTTACTGTTTACAGTGCAATAAATCAATGAATTTCTTAATCAGTTTGTACATATCTATTCATATTCAATGAATGAATGAATGAATGAATGGATGGACGGACGGACGGACGAACGGGAGGGCGGATGGACGGACGGACGGAATGGCTGACCGACCGAAGGACGGACGGACGGAGGTATGGATGGATGGATGGATTGATGGATGGATGGATCAATCGATCGATCAATCGATCAATCATTCAACCTACCTACCTACCTACCTACCAACCAACCAACCAACCAACCAATCACGCTTAAAACTAAAACTAAAGTTTGCACTTTTAGTTTTATATTTACAATTGAGTTTTCTGCTAACGACTGGAACCATGACGGACCGCACAGTAACATATTGTCAAACTGATGGTAATATCAGTCTTTTTAATTAGTATGAATGAAATTGCCTGCAGCTTGACTTCTGAGTTCTCTTCATTTGACCGCAAGTTGGCCTTTAACGAAACAATGAAAGAGGTGATACCTTGAGGCTTTAAGAAATTAAAGAACGCTTGGGAAAAGGAATGGTGCATTTTATTTTTCATCGTGTCTCTATTCATACAAAGATAAAAATGAATCTATTTTTAA
Source organism: Tridacna gigas (assembly GCA_945859785.2). Classification (NCBI taxonomy): domain Eukaryota; kingdom Metazoa; phylum Mollusca; class Bivalvia; order Cardiida; family Cardiidae; genus Tridacna; species Tridacna gigas. Next base: position 63,974,418 of record OX244035.2, read on the forward strand.
ATACTAGAGAAGATCATTCAGACAGCATTACATGTCTATCAGAAATAACATTTCTAAGGAAAAATCTATTGAAGGGGCATTGAACCAGATTTTGTTTCGCAAGCTCTGTAGCAAATCTTTAAACAGACTGTAGATTTTCATTCGCGAGCATAGAGCAAAATACTGAAGTTGAAACATTAATCGATAACACATGTAGAAAACAAGAGGAATTACAGAGTTTCTTTTTTAGGGGTGTGAGGGAGGGACGCGGGGGGTACTGTAACATTCTGGTAGTTGACACAGATACAGAACAATTGGCCCATAATTGGCTTAGACAGTAAAGTCGCCGACTCTCGTTTTGGAGGTCATGGGTTCGTGTCCAACCAGAGGTTTATTTTTCTCAGCATTTTTTTTTTAACCAAAACTGAGTGTCATCATCCACGTCCTCGTGATGTTTCCTTAACTCTTTACCAAACGACAAAATTTTAGACTAGTCCAAATTGAAAGCATTTGCAGACGTACAATATAAATGACACTGAAAAATTGAAATATGTTTTGGGAAGGGTAGAAAACATTGTGGGAAAAGGAGTAAATGCTGGTTACCAGCATTTTCTCCTTTTCCCACAATGTTTTCAAAAGGTTTCTTTTACAGTGTCGTTAAAAGTCGGGATTGTGTGGTAAAACGTTAATTACTACAAACTTTTAACCCTCAGATCAATACCGGGTTAAATGCCCCTTTAAAGGCAAATTGATAAAGCTGTGCTAATTTTATAAAATCCATTAAACTCAACCAAAATGCATCATGAAGAACACAGTTTTTTTTTTTTTTTTTTTCTGTCTTGCAGCCCAACAGCTGTGATACAATTAGCGAAAAGGATAATTTCTCCGACTGTAACAATATGTTAACATGTTAAACCTTTATTTGACCCTTTAACGAACAATCCCGAGCTTTACCGATTTTGGGGAAAAAAGCCTTTAAAAACATCTTGGGAAAAGGAGAAATTCCTGCATGGTAATCAGCATTTTCTCCTTTTCCCACAATGCTTTTGTCCTTTAGTAAACATATCCTATCATTTGAAACATATTCAATTTGTCGTCTGCAACTACTTTCAAATCAGACGAGCCTCCTTTCTTTTTTTTGGTAAAAAATTAACCTAGCCATTCATGAATTTAAAAGGCGTTTATGTGTTGTCTGCTGCAAATATGCTTGAGTTTAAACCTAATCGTTAACCATTGTTACTCCTTTTCCATCATTGTCGCCACCGCAAACAGTCCGGCAGCTGCCCACGACGCAAGCCAGCCTGTGATACAGAGTGCAAAACCGACGTGTAAAGTCGGAGTGGGTCCACCAAGGAGTTTGATAAGATCTTTAGCGGGCAGGAACACTTTACTGACGTACACGGCAAACCCGACAATCAAAAAGAGACCTGAAGAGAAAAGAAATGTATTTGAATTTATTATATAGTGTTTCACGCAGTTTCCAACATATTTCCTTCATATTACGGCGACAGCTTACATATTCATTTATGTCCTGGGTTTCACCAGTACTAGGTTAGTGCTCTGAAGTGTTTTGTCCAGGGACACTCCGACGAAAAACCCAGTTCTTCCAGAGAGGCTCGAATTCAGGGCCCCCAGGTAACGAATTCCACGCTATACCACTGAGCCATGAAGAACCTTTAAATCTTTACCAAACGACAAAATTTTGGATTGGACCATATTGAAAACATTTGCAGACGACTAATGGAATGTTGCTAACATGGTGATTTCTGCCTGTGATACGGTAGAAAACATTGTAGGAAAAGAAGAAAATGATGGTACCAGCATTTTCTCCTTTTCCCACAATGTTTTCAACAGCCTTCTATTTCAAGGTCGTTAACACTCGGGATTGTGTGGTAAGGGGTTAAAAAAAGAAAGAAACATGTTATAACATCTTTTAGTGAAAAAATTAACATTGGGCACTGCTGTAATGTTTTTCAGCTCCATTAATACTCAGCATATTCGAAGATATAGTATTCCAGTAAAAGAGTAGTACCAATAAAGAGTAGTACCAATAACGAGGAGTAGGATACCAGAAACACCTTTAAGGGGGGTAGATAATTCCGTCATTTGTTTTCACAAACATTAAGGAAAAGGAAGCGATTTCTTGTTACTGTTTTTCTCTCTAATGTTCCTTGCTTTGAAAAAGTAAATCCCGCACAGTGTATGCTTAGACCTGAACATAGAGAGAACAGCAAAGTTATTCAAAAAGTCGTCTTTTTTTCCCAGGTGTTCGTTTTTCAAACTGTAATTATGAATTAAAAAATTGCAGACATATCATTTACATGACGAATATGGTCCGCTGAATGCCAAATGACAAACTCGGCCAATAGTAGCAAACTTTGCCAATACAAGAAATCTCGGCCAACATCAAACAAAATAAGGCCAATATGACTCGGTTAATATCAAATCCAAAATAGACGAGAAATATCGACCATTGTAATATAATAAACGGTCATTTATCAAGTAATGTCGTATTGGCCGCGTTACCGGTCCCAGGTATCCAGTATCAGCCCCGGACTTTCCTCGGGCTAATACTGCAGACCTCGGACCTCTATATATCTTTATTAAAGTCTCATTCATATACAAAGCAAAGTTAAAACACATTCAGGAACAATTCCAGTAAAAAAAGTATATGACCATTCTACAAAAGAATTATAAGAGACTAGTATTTAAATGTTAAATGTATAAAAGGAACAGAAAAGAGACAATATTTACGAACAAAGCCACCCATAAAAAAAAAAAAAAAAACATGGCGAATATGAAATTACTTGATCAGTGAATTATTATTGTTATTATTAATACAAATTCAACAATACTTATTGACCCTGGCTTTATGAAATATGATTCCTTAACACTTGCACACAAACAACATTCAAATGTTATACCACTTGTGTATGATATACTTCTTTCTAAAGATTTAAACAGGTAATAGAATAAAATGGACAAACCAACTACAGGAGTCATATAAAATAAATCCTTTTACCTTTAGTTAACCTTTTCTGGCACAATAAATGTTTCAAATAAAATCTTTTTTTCATTTTCCACATAAATAAACTCGTCGTGTTTCCACGACCATTAAACGCCCTTAAAAGTTATTCATAAGAAAATGTAGAGACTTATTTTGTAAAAGATTAGAATAAAGGAGAAGGACAATGCATATTCAAGATCAGACTGCACATGATGTGTAGTCTGATCTTGACTTACGACGTCCAAAAAGCTGCCTGTATTACATGTTGCGGGGGAAAGGTAACTCTACAGGAAAAATATCAAAATTACCAGCAGCCCCAAGAAGTCCCACTGCAATGTAACCAAGCATTTTCTGGGTTTTCATCATGAACTGTTTCAGCCCTCCACACACAATGGCTCCAGCAATCAGAAGTAATGCAAGGATCAACACTGCTCGAACAGCTTTCAGTTCTGTGGATACTGAGGCATCTGTAGATTAAGAATGATAAAGTTACATTAAGTTCCAAAAAAAAGATATCGTCGTTACTGGTCGACAAGTTTAACCCTTAGGCTGCTTATTGTGACCTACGGACCTTTTGCGGACAGCGTAGATCAAGATCAGACTGCACAAAAGGTGCTGTCTGATCTTTGATCTACACTGTCCAATAAAGAGATAGCTTTCCTCCAGAAATACCCTTGAAATAGGAAAATTTTAGGCTTAAACTATCGGCTTGAAATTTTCATTTCTTTTATTCAGCAGGATAAGGGTTAACAAGCATCTGCATATTCCGTGACCCCACTTCGGTGAGGCTCGTTTCCCGAGCAGTTTGTTCGTTTGTTTGTATTGTGTTTAACGCCGTGTTCAGCATTATTTCAGTTTTATCGCTGCGGCCAGTGCACCTATCCATGCCTCTCTGCAGTACCTTTAACCAGCACTTCGTACAATATACGTACCAAGCCACTGGCTGCTTTCCAAGATATCCATCGCTGAAACAATGATCAGCGGTGAGAGACGAATGAATTCTGTCGCAACGACTATCGTCAGTCCTCGGAAAGAAATTGGTCGAGCTCCAGAGATGATTAGTTTACTTAGCTCTTTACCAATCGGCAAAATTTTAGACCCTTCCAAATTGAAAGCATCTGCCGACAACAAATCAAATGTGACCCAAATGATGATTTCAATCTTTGAAAGGGTAGAGAACATTGTGGGAAGAGGAGAAAATGCTGGTTACCAGCATTTTCTCCTTTTCCCACAATGTTTTCAAAAGGCCTCTTCCTCAGGGTCGTTAAAAGTCGGGATTGTTTGGTGAAGAGTTAAGCTGAACTGCTGCTCTGGCAAAAGGGGTTTTAAAGCATCTTTGTAACGCTTTACGCCAAGCATTTTCACATAACATGAATCCATTTTGTCTGAAAACCGGCTGAAACATAAGTATGCACGGTCCTTTGACACGGAGAAAATTTAACAATACAAAAATGTGTCGTCAGGTCAGCATGCGCGGACTGGGCAGACTGACCCGAGTTGATACTTTTTGCAGATGTATCAAATCCCCTTTTCACAGAGCAAGACTCATTTAATTGTGGCATTAGCCTGTTCGACCCTAACACCAAATTTTAATATTTTTTTTACTGCATGTAACCGTTCCACTTTCTCTTCATTTGCAGAGAAAAGTATGTTTTGTAGTATTTATCTGCACCGTGTATCATCGACTCCGGAACTTGGTACCAGCTAAAGCGGTGATAAACAAAAACTGATCGTGTCCAGGTTAAGAAAATTCTTTATTTTGATGTTATGTCGCGATATTATGCGTCAATGAGAATATCTCCATTTACGGAACATATTTTTGTTTCAAATGCACATCCAGAAATGATATGAAAATGATTTTAAGTTCACTTTTTATTGTAAAACGAGCTGCCTGGTACTGCCGAAATCACGTTTCTTCGTCGAAACCCACCGGTTTATCATACAAACGGTTGGGACAAATTTTACTTCATCATTATGCATATGTATTTCCATCACCGCTGCTTATATATAATCAGTAGTTTTCTCAAAACAATAATGGAACTCGATAAAAACATCATAAAACTCGGAAGGCTTGAGTACGACAACTTGAGGCACTGCATAAAAATACTGGACGGCGTCTTGCTAGCTAACTGTACGGCGATTTATTGTGAAAATAACAGAATTTAATGCAATGTAGCGCGCGAAAGGGTATTGTTTCCTAATTAGTACCATTTTCACAGTTGCCAACGTAAGTTATAAGAGAATTTATTTGTTGGAGTATGGTCATATCGAAAGAAAAAAAGCACGCACCTCGACTGGAAGCCAATTCCTCTCGCAGGCCGTGCAAGTAGTCTAGCCACAAAACTACCGAGTCGTACCGAGCCTGTGACGATAAGTTTGTAATTCGGGAAATATTACCCGAGAGAAATATTTCCAGTATCTTGACCTAAAGATGGATTCTTTTATACGAGGGCCATTAATTTTGTAGGGTACGTTGTATTTATAGTAGAGACTTAGTTTTAAACGGTGAACTCGTATACAGGAAAGTTTAAACCTTTCTTAAAAAGATGGGGAAAAACACAGTAGTATCATGGTCACTGGCATGAATTTAGTGCAATAAAAGGTTTCTCAAGCTGTAACAATATCGGTGGTATTATTTGAGATTTTCGAGACGCTGGTTCAGCCATGCCTTATCTAGGCCTATCTCAGATAATCATGAGTACATGTTGTAGAAAAGTTAGCTATTTCAAAAATGAAATTGTACGTGAAATGTTAATCAGTTTTCTTAAAAAAGAAACTGTCATACTGAGTATGGCATTACTTGACGACTCACGCGGACTGTTTCCACAACGTTCTGTTTCCGAGTATAATATATAATTCCATAAAATCTGTTGACCCTACCACGACCACAAAACTAATCGAAAGCAAATTTTTCTTAGAGCAGAACACTGTGACGACCTGCGACTCATTCTTCGTTCTTAAATTTTCAGTTTCTGGCATTTTCTCGCAGAAACATTATTTCAAACCCAACAACCCCCTCCGCTTTTCTGAGCAGGGTGGATGTGGTAAATGACCATGCCAGTTTCCAGTATAAAAACAGTATAATATGTTCTTGTGACTGTTGTGTTTGTGTTTGAATCTTGTTATGTATCTGCAAAGGTTCTCTATTGAGATTAACTGAAATAACACAAGCGTGCTTACTACAGAAACTTTAATACAAGAACTAAAGAAAGTTGTCCAGCAGACGAACGCTTCATACATAATGAGCATGCTCAAAGATATACTATAGTCTTTATCAAACAATCGAAGATGTAGTTATTAAACATATATAGAACAGTGACGGTATTTTGTAGCAGGTGCATGCATACGAATTGCGTATTAAATTAAAGTGTAGTTGTTGATCTTAACATTGATATCAAATATGAATGGTTTCCTAGGTGGGCAATCGCCGCAGATGAACTTTTCAAACGGCCTTCGTACCGGGCCACAGCAACTCGTACAACCAATATGCGCGCCCAGCAAATGCATTAGCTCAGCCTCCGTATCTATAGTCAGAGTCTGGTCAGAGTCAGGGGTAAAAGAATGCGTCAAAATAGCCACTTTTGCTGTATCATACCGACGCAAGTTGCCGTACAGTTAATTTAGTAAAATTTTCATGTTGCCGTACAACAACCTTTCAAGTCGCCGTACTCCCAAGGATTCTTGTTTTCGAGAATAATTCAATCAAATCTTGATTGTTGCATATGAAACTTATACCGAAGTCAATTCCAAATGTCCGGAATATTTTGATATTAAAAACCAAGGGTAACAAGCTTTGTAAGAACGCAAAACGAACGATTTTCAATGGGATATGGTGGTTTGAGCAGTACCATCTAGTAGGATTTCGCTGTTTTTTGCAGCATGGTGAAATATTATTTTTGACTCACAATCACGGACAACAGTTGGACATCTCTAATCACCGATGCCTATCGTTTGGGAGGAAGACACTCATTAAAAACCATTCAAAAAAACGATTGACTCACCCCACTACGTGCCATGACTACCTTTTGTGTCGACTCGGCTGGTACCAAGTTCCGGAGTCGATGATACACGGTGATCTGGGCTCGGTTTCTCTCTCTGTCTCTCTGTCTCTCTCTCTCACATACACACACACACACACACACACATCTTAAGTCTCTTATTTTGCTCAAATCTAACAAACTTATTTTCCAACTTAAGTTGAATTTGTTACTTGAGACGCATTTCACTAACCTTAACAAACTTTAGTAACATTTTCAAATCCTGAGTTGACACAAAGTGCATCTATAAAAAATACTGCAAAAAGTATCGACCCATGTCAGCCTGTTCAGTCCACGTGGGCTGACACGGATTGATTATTTTTTGCTGCCTGAAAATTTTCTGCAAGTCCAAGGACCGTTCTAAGACTCACGATTTAGTCGGTAGTTACACAAAAACAGATTTTATGTATTTATAAAAAAAAATTATGTGGTGATTCGCTTGGTATAATGCATCAAAGAGATGCATTAAATTCCGGAGTGCTGCACACACACACACACACACACATACTGTGTGTGTGTGTGTGTGTGTGTGTGTGTGTGTGTGTGTGTGTGTGTGTGAGAGAGAGAGCCATGGTCTGGCAAAAGGGGGCTTAATGTATCTCCGTGATGCATGATACCAAGCAAGTCATCACATGATTTTGGATCCATTTTGTATAACAACTGACTGAATCATGAGGTAGACTGGTCCTTGGACATACAGAAAATTGACCAATACCGAACAGTTTCGGCCCTGGTCAGCCTGCGCGGACTGCGCAGGCATCTGTTACCATTTTATTCACCCGCCTGCGCGCTCAAACTCTCACAAGACGGGTGTTTGTCGCGCTCAAACTCACAAGACGGGTGTTTGTACTGTACCTGGAAAAGAAACGCAGACACTGTCAACGCATGTATTCCACAATCCTGCATAACTTTTAACACCATTTTGGTCAACGTAGGTCCAGTAATCTACTGCAACAGACACTATGACGCTTATTAATGCAAAAATAGCTGTACCAAATCCGGAAAATCCCAAAACTTCGACCATTTTGTCAAGCTTATTTTTTGGTGTGATAACCTTTTTTTTAAACTCAAACAGTTTTATTAGGAATGTCTATAATTTTCGTTTTTTTTTTTTTTTCACACACTTTGTTGAAGCACCGTCTCGTCGTCCAGAGCTCGATTGCTCGTCTTATCAAGACCTCGGGCGGGTTTTAATATCTCTAAAGACACCGCTCCCCCAATAACAAGAAATTGAAAATGAAAGATTGAAACAGGCTAGAAACTGTGTATTCGTATTTTTTTTTTTTTTTTTTTTGGGGGGGGGGGGTATTTTCATTATTTGAACTTCTCTTACATTTTCGCTGCCAACAATACCAAATCAATTTGAGTTAGCTTACATTTTACCGTGAGGTAGCGGACGCTGTAGATCCAAGATCAGACTGCACATTATGTGCAGTCTGATCTTGATCCACGCCGTTAGCAAAAACTGCAAACTATCGCAGGGAGTGAATAGGTTAACAATTAAAGTACGTATGAGTACATTGGATCCAGGGAACTTTCATGTAAAACCAGATTGACAGCGGGAAATATCATTGCACTTTTGTATTAGACTGGATCATTACTACAAAAAAAATAAAATATTTTGGGTGAAAGAAGTAAATAACATTTTGTTATTTTTTATTCATTTATTTATCTATTTATTTATTTATTTTCTTTGTTTTTGTCATGACTTTTTTTTCAATCCGCTTAAGCTTCAGTAATATTCATGAGTAAACGAATTTCTGAAATCAATAAAATAAGGTAGGTTGAATTTCAATCAATTTCCAAGATGGCGGCGAAAAAAAAAAAAATAAATAAATAAAGTGTGAAAAATCCTGTATTGGACCCATGGCAGCAGCCAATCAGATCAATACATTTACGTAATGGCCCTGCATCTACGTATTGGTGCTGATTTTCTAATATTGGCCATGTTTTAATGAAATATTTGCACTGCAATCTTGATACAGTGTATACAGTAAATTTTCAGAATAATGCCAAATATGCATAAGCTAATTTATAGTGTTACGTTTTGTCATACAAAAGGCAACGCGAGAGTTGCCTCAACGTACAGAATAAATGTGCTGAAGGCTTAGATTACGACCAGAAACTTGATATTGTTTAATTTTACTCTCTCTCTCTCTCTCTCTCTCTCACACACACACAAACACAGAAATTGTGTTTTGCTAATATAACAGACTTTTTATGAGTGATACCCTTTAGAGATCGTGCAGGCCGATCACAGTCTGCACTACCCGCAAGTTTCATGCTCAAGTCTGGCAGAATAAAACTTATTAACCCTTTTTGCCGCCTTTTAACGCCCCTGGGAAAGAGGCCTTTTGAAAACATCGTGGGAAAAGGAGAAAATGCTGGTAACCAGTATTTTCTCCTTTTCCCACAATGTTTTCTACCCTATCAAAAGAAAATTGCACCATTTGAGCCACATTGAAATTGTCATATGTAAATGCTTTCAATTTGGACAAGGCTAAAATTTTGTCGTCTGGTAAAGGGTTAAACTGAATTAACCCAGCGCTATTTTTTGTCTAGGAATATAACTAAAAAAGTGCAGAATCAAGGTGTTTTAAGAAATTCTGAGTAAAGCAGACAGTGTAGATCAAAGATCAGACTGCACAATTGTGCAGCCTTATCTTGGTTTACATTGGCTTCAAAAGCAACTAAATGTGTGACAGGCACTTGAATGCTCAAAGCAGAGTACATGCCCAACGTGTAACCCGCTCGAGTCAATTACCCGAAGACACAATTCACGAGGGTTGTTACTTGTCATTCCAAGAATGAACCGTTATCGTTTGTTTGTTTTTAAAGTAGCTTGGCAACTACATAATACGCAATCCTTATGCTGTAAATAACTAAAATGAAACTTTCAAGTCGAAAGTAAAACCCCAAATATTGCTATTTCAAAATTAGTTTTGGAGGACAAATATCGCCTTATCGGAAAGAGTAAATTCAGTCTGATCTTAATTTACGCTTGTCCGTGAAAGGTCAGTGAGTCGTGCTTAGCAGCTGAAGGATTAAAACTCATCGGAGTTGTAGGGCCCCGCAGTTGCAGCAAGCTAAATTTAGCTCATTTCATCACAAGTACGTACCCTTTCAAGGTTGTCCTTGCTTTCTTTCAAAGCAGTAGGAATTTTTTTTGAAAAAAAAATAGTCAGCTGTATAATGTATATGTCAACGCCCAAAATTGATTTTTTTTTTTTTTGCTGAATGTAACAGCACAGTTGATACAGTTGCAGAGAAAATATCTCTAGTTGTATATATCTTTGTTTTAGATGAAATTCTGCTTTAAGGAATATAAACTAAACAGACCACTTTAAGCCGGTATGTGATTACATTTGTATGTCTCGAGTGTCATGAAAAACCTACGTATCATTTGATTGATTTGTTTTTCAATTTATCACCACCACCGGTTGTTCATATTGACAAAGCCCCAGGAAGGCTGAAGTCTGGTACTTACGTTACGGGGAATAGTGCAAGATGCCGGGAAAAATCCATCCCATGTTACGCCAGGGTCCGTATTCACCAACCATTCTTAAGAATATTCTTAGTCTTACTCTTCAAGATTTTCTACATTTGAAAGTAACACAATTCCTGATTGGCTAAACCAAATGGTTTAGCCAATCAGGAGTTGTGTTACTTTCAACTGTAGAAAATTCTGGAGAACAAGACAAAGAACTTCTTAAGGTTGGTGAATACGGACCCAGGGTTCTTCAACGCGCTCAGTGCATGGCACCGTCACGCAGGACCTAGATTTAGGTATGTCATCCAATAGACTGTTAGTAATTCTTTAGTTGACCAACCCTGGGGATCACACCTGCACCCTCAAGTCTCCCGATAACATGTCAAAGGACCCGTCTTGCCTCACGCTTCTGTATATTGTTAGACAAAATGGATTGTATGAATCAATAATAATATAATGGCTTGCTTGATATAATCAGTCACGGTGATGCATTTAACCCCCTTTTTGCCAAAGCACTGCTCATATTTTATTGAAGTAATGAACAGAAAAAAGGGTAATTACAGTTTTATTTTCAACAGTTGCTCATATTTTACTGAAGTTATAAACAAAAAATAAAAGGTAATTACAGTTTTATTTACAACAGATGCTCATATTTTACTGAAGTAATGAACAGAAAAAAGGTAATTACAGTTTTATTTTCAACAGTTGCTCATATTTTACTGGAGTAATGAACAGAAAAAAGGGTAATTACAGTTTTATTTTCAACAGTTGCTCATATTTTACTGAAGTAATGAACAGAAAAAAAGGTAATTACAGTTTTATTTTCAACAGTTGCTCATAATTTATTGAAGTAATAAACAGAAAAAAAGGTAATTACAGTTTTATTTTCAACGGTTGCTCATATTTTACTGAAGTTATGAACAGAAAAAAAGGTAATTATAGTTTTTTTTCAACAGTTGCTCATATTTTACTGAAGTAATGAACAGAAATAAAAGGTAATTACAGTTTTATTTTCAACAGTTGCTCATATTTTACTGAAGTTATGAACAGAAAAAAGGTAATTATAGTTTTTTTTCAACAGTTGCTCATATTTTATTGAAGTAATGAACAGAAAAAAAAGGTAATTACAGTTTTATTTTCAACAGTTGCTCATATTTTACTGAAGTTATCAACAGCAAAAAAGGTAATTACAGTTTTACTTTCAACAGTTGCTAATAATTTATTGAAGTAATAAACAGAAAAAAAAGGTAATTACAGTTTTATTTTCAACAGTTGCTCATATTTTACTGAAGTAATAAACAGAAAAAAAGGGGTAATTATAGTTTTTTTTTTTTTTTTTTTTTTTTTTTTTTTCTTTTTCAACAGTTGCTCATATTTTACTGAAGTTATGAACAGAAAAAAAGATAATTACAGTTTTATTTTCAACTGTTGCTCATATTTTACTGAAGTAATAAACAGAAAAAAAGGTAATTATAGTTTTATTTTCAACAGTTGCTCATATTTTACTGAAGTAATGAACAGAAAAAAAAAAGTAATTACAGTTTTATTTTCAACAGTTGCTCATATTTTACTGAAGTTATGAACAGAAAAAAAGGTAATTACAGTTTTATTTTCAACAGTTGCTCATATTTTACTGAAGTAATGAACAGAAAAAAAAGTAATTACAGTTTTTTTTTTTCAACAGTTGCTCATATTTTACTGAAGTAATGAACAGAAAATAAGATAATTACAGTTTTCTTTTCAACAGTTGATTTCTTTCAATTTATTCTAAATTATTATAATTATTATTATTATTATTATTATCGTCTAAACGAGTTTGGAAGCAGAAAGTAAATTCTGTAGTTAACGAACACGAAACCGATCAATGAAGGTATAGGATGAGGGCTCATCCGGACTTCTCTCGATTTAGATTACTGCATACCGAGGTTACGCCATGTATCCTTTATCGCCTGTATCGAGAAAATATAAACCCCCACATTCTTAGATTATTGGCCAAAGTATGGGTAGCTTTACCCCATCCTCTACCGTCTATATGTCCTTTATGTTGTCTGATCATTAACAATGAAATTACACATATAATAAGTGATTGCCAAATGCTGCATACATCCGGAGATTCGTTTATAAACAATATACAAACCTATATAGATTGCTCCGTTGCAGACGAATTCAGAAACAGTACGTCAGACACTTTTTTGCTGAAAGTTCTCGAGTCACCAGTTTATAGTCCTATAACGCAGGAAACAAGAGTATTTCTGTTACAATGTACATTATCGTATGGATACACATGTCTTAGAAACGTTCTGTGAATTCTCAGAATGGAATTTCCACTCGGTTTCTGAGAAAATACATCCCTATTGTAAAAAAAAAAAGTGAGGACAGGTAAAAAAATAGGGGACTTGATAGTGCATCTAATTGATTTTTTCGGGCGAATATGCCCATCTGTTATTTGTTCGTTCGTCTTTTCTTTTTTCTTCTCTTCTTTTCTCTTTTTTGATCCATGTTTCATTGTTAGATTTACGAACTGTAATCAAATATTATTTATTAATCTCCAGAAGGAGGAAATAAATAAATAGGTAAATACATGAATAAATAAATTATTATTATTATTATTGTTTTTTTTTTTTTTTTTTTTAACTTTTAGCAAACGGGAGATAGATTTCCTCACTGCCTTCGTGATGAAAATAGAGTGATTATTAAATTAAATAGGTGAGAAAACCAAACTCAAAAATATAGCGCGGTTAATCATTATTTCAACTCTTATTAATATTTTATTTCCTGATTTGGCTACGTAGCTTCTTAAGGTGTTACTTCTTATTTTTAAATTTTGAGTCCGAATTTCACAAATGTTTATGTGAATTTCTAGTGACCAACACCACCCGGCGTTAATTATGTGGGATCGTATTCTAATTAGTATGATGACGTCATATTTAATTTCATAAAAGTTGACGGAGGGTCAGGGACCAACCCGCCATTTGAACGCCAATTTTGCACCCATTTACACCATGTAATCGTCCGGTTTCTTAATGCTTGCAGACTAAAGCATATTATTAATACATGTCAATTTTTAACAGAAACAACAACAACAACAACAGCAACAAAAAAAGGGGAATTATTCGCAACTCAAAAATCTAAAGTGACAAAAGGTCTGAATATGTCCCTTTAACCCTTTCCCAAACGACAAATTTTGGACTGGTCCAAATTGAAAGAGTTTGCAGACGACAATTTTAAATTTGATAAAAATGTCAGAAAGGTCTTAAAAAGGGTAGAAAACACTGTGGGAAAACGAGAAATTGCTCGTAACGAGCAATTTCTCCTTTTCCCACAGTGTTTTCAAAAGACTGCAGACACGTGATAACCAGGGCTTGTTTGGGAAAGGGTTAAATAACTTTTTACCGGACGAAATGATTTTGCTCAATTCGAAGCAAATTTGCAGACGATAAGTTAATTGTGGCCAAGATAGTGGTATTTGTCTTTAAAAGGGAAGGGTAGAAAAGATTGTGTGAAAAGAAGAAAATGTTCATTTCCAGAATGTCCTCCTTTTCCTACAATGTTTTCAGAAAACCCTCTTCGTCAGGGCCGTTAAAGCTCCGTTTGAAAAAGTGTTAACTTGAATTGACATTTCCCAGCAAAATATTTAACAGGAAACAAAGTTTTAGACTTTTCCACAATTTAGGCATCTGCGGACAGCAATTTTATGTGTGTCAAATAATGGAATTTATTTTTGATAATACTTGAAAAAATATAAGGAAAAAAAAAGAGAAATTATTGAACACCAGCACTTTCCCAACTTAGTCCATAATGTTTTCAAAAAACCTTCTTCTTCCGGGGCCTTAAAACTCGGGATTGTTTGGCATAGGCTAATTAAACTCGTAAAATAGTGTTTGAAGACTTCCTAAAAAGGGAATTTATTTGTCGTTGAGCGAATGAACTACACTGTTATCAGACAACAAATTTTAGCACATGTCCCTTTTGACAGCAGTTTTCAGACTTTTGAACAACAAATTTAAAGTGATCCAGATTATAGGAATTTGATATTGAAAATGGTTAAAAATATTGTGAGATAATGAGCAAGTGCTGGCTACTAACATTTTCTCCTTTTTCTCTAATGTTTTCAGAAACATTCTCTCCAAGGAGTTTGAAAGATACAAAACACTTTAGTAAAAGATTAAAACAAATACGAAAACCAGATTTCGTAGAATTTGTACATGTAATATCAAGTTTGAGCGTTGTACGATTTCGCAAAACCAGTCCTACCACCGAAATTGCCTTATTTGGTAAAAAAGATAACAACGTCGAACTTGTTGAAATTTGATCACAGATTTTTTCCTGGTACCCGAAATAATCTGCCAGGGCAAGATAAATCGAGAGAACCTTAACTTTTAAGCTGCTAAGTGAGACTCACTGACCTTTTGCGGACAGTGTAGATCAAGATCAGACTGTACAGAACGTGCAGTCTGACCTTAGATCTACGATGCCTGATATGGAGATATTTTTCTACAAAAAAAATAAGTCGGAAATTTTGTTATTCGTTTTTACAATAGGCCTGAACGTATTATTTAACTTATTTAGCAGGATAAGGTTTGAATGATAACCTTTGGTTTTTTAGAGGGAGAGCTTATAAATCTTGACACAACACGCTCGAGACGGGCCGCCATTGACCCTTTCAGCGCTATGGGCGAAAACATCAGCTCTTGTGGACGGTATAGATCCAAGATCAGACTGCACAGAACGTGCAGTCTGATCTTGAATCTATGCCGTCCAATTGTTTAGTCAAACGAAAACGATGAAAAATCGTCAAGTTGCAGCGGAAAGAATTTTCAGCCGTCGAGAGAGGTTGAGTTTATATACTTTGCGTTAAAAGAGTTAATTGGTTACCAAACGACAATATTTTGGACTTTTCCAAATTGAAAGAATTTGCAGACGACAAATTAGATGTGTTTAAAAAACTTAAATTCGCCTTTGAAAGGGTAGAAAACAATGTGAGGAAAGGAGAAAATGCTGGTTACCAGGATTTTCTCCTTTTCTTAAATTGTTTTCAAAGGCCCTTTTCTCCAATGTCGTTATAAATTCAGGATTGACAACACACTATAAAGTGATAAAGTGTTGACACACGTATACTGCTTCTTGCGTCGCCACGTCGACGGTGTAGGTCAAGACCGGACTGCACGTCCTGTGCAGCCTTATCTTGGATCTACACCTTCCGCTACCTATATTTTGACCAATATATATCTTCATTTATAGTCGAACAACATTTCTATCCCCGAAAAAGGTTGAAACTGTTTATATGGTAACAAAAAAGATTATCTAATCTTGCAGTGTTGTGCACGGATTTAATTGTTTTTGTGGCGATTGTAGACCCAGATTTGCCGGCACGGAAGATGCCGTCTGATCATGGAACTACACTGTGCGGTACTTCACCAGATTTTCTGACTAAAGCAATTTTGAAATTGCGATATCTCTACCTTTAGTGCTGAACCAGAGAATATGTATTTCATTTGTTTAGTTTGACAAGGGTTAAGATTGTTGTGATTGTATGGTGTTTAACGCCGTTTTCAACATTATTTCAGTTATATCGCGCCGGCCAGTGCACCTATCCATGCTTTCCTGGAGTTTCTTTTACCAGTGCTTCGCTCAATATTCTTTCCAAGCCACTGGCTGACAAGGGTTAAGAAAGGAGATCACAAAATCCAAAAGTCTGTAGTAAGGATAGTCATTACAAAGGTTATAATGATGTACCCACATCAAAGGTTTCAGAAACGACAGTATTCAAGATACAGCCTGCAAGGACTGCGAGGGTGACACGGGTCCATACTTTTTGCAAATGCATTAAGGTCCCTTTCTACAGAGAATGGCTCATTTCTTCATTCCGAATCTCCATTGACATTTCATGTATTTCCATGTTTTCTTTTCAATTTATTGTGGGTCACAAAAGTGAAGCTATCGCAATGAAACCTACACGAAAATAAAGCAATATGAATTCAAATTATAAGCATATTTTTTTCAGACTTGATACAATGAAATTTGATAAAAACAAAAACAAAAAAAAAAAAAACAAAAAAAAAAGTTGTTCAAGAAAAAAAAAAAAAAGTGTTTTTTTTTTTTATTACATTACGTTATTGGCGACGCCGCCAAAATTCAACGAAATAACAACACCACTAAGTTTCAGAAAGCTTCTAGCTTTGACTAGAAATAATATTATAATAATATTCGGGTAAATAACCTCGCTTACTACTCGTATAATTTATTATTATTATTATTATTGTTGCATGATCAGCGCCAGCGTAATTACTTTTCTTGCACACTGACAAAATGCATGTAAATCAATCTGAATTTGGAATTGGGTCAAATACTTTTGACGGTTGACTGTAGGTAATAAGTTTAATTTTACGTTTTACCAAACGATTTCATGTTTAACCACCCTTAACAAGACGGCCTAAATGCTGGTAAAGAGCATGTTTGCATTTCCTTAACTCTTTACCGAACGACAAAATTTTGGAGTAGACCAAACTGCAAGTATTTGCAGACGACAAAATAAATGTGGCCCAAATGATGATTTCTGTCTTACATAGGGTCGAATACACTGTGGGAAAAGGAAAAAATACTGTTAACCAGCATTTCGTTTTTACTTTTTCCAGAATGTTTTCCAAAGTACAGTGGCACTGAGGTAACATGTGCATTTTTTTTGTATTTATCTCGTTTTCACGAGACAATAATTTGTTTTCTCGAGTTTTTTTTTTTTTTTTTTTTTTTTTTTTATAAAAAATTATGCAAAAAACAAAATTCGGGTTTTTTTTTTTTTTTTTTTTTTTTTTTTTTTTTTTTCAATAAAAAATTATGCAAAAAACAAAATTCGTTTTCTAGAGTTTTTTTTTTTTTTTTTTTTTTTTTTATAAACAATTTTGCAAAAAAAGCCCAACTTTCATTTTCTCGATTTATTTTCAAATAAAAAAATTATGCAAAAAACGAAATACTATCTCGTTCGAAAGAGATAATCAGCCAATCAAAGTCATCCATCATGTCGTTCGCACGAGATGATAAGTCGTGCTCACGACATAATCATCCAATCAAATTCCTCCAACTAAGTTTTGTTTTTTGCATAATTTTTTATTAAAACAAAAAAAAAGAAAAAAATCAAGAAAACAAATTTTGTTTTTTGCATAATTTTTTATAAAAAAAAAAGAAAAAAAACTCGAGAAAACGAATTTTGGTTTTTGCATAATTTTTTATAAAAAAAAAAAGAAAACTCGAGAAAACGAATTATTATCTCGTGGGAACGAGATAAATACAAAAAAAATGCACATGTCACCTCAGTGCCATCGTACCAAAGCCTTCTTCTTCGGGATCGTTAAAACTGGGGACGGTGAGATAAAGAATTAAATTGGCAACAGGTTATAAATACAGTGGGTATTAGTTTAGGCACTCCTCGCGAATTAGCTTTTCGGCGTCGATTTATGCGCTGGCTTTTGACCTACTTCTTGGTGCTGATAAAGAATGAAGAGTTTGTAATTTGCAATTGGTCAAAAATGTGCACATGTTTGTTCCGCGGTCCCCTGCTGGCATATTTGCTCACACAATTTTGAAAGCACCATGAACAAGCGTTGCTGCTGTTAATCGATACCTCGGGGCCTTGATTCATACCGTAGCAAAATAATGTAGCAGATAATGATTCTTTTCTTGCGTTATTTGGAAATTGGATATTTTCATAAGCGTTACCCAATAACCCAATACTACTTTTCAACAAAATGAAAAGCAGTGAAGAAAAAGATGTAATGGTTCGTGAGGTTAGGCCTACTGTTCATTATTTTACTTCATATTGAGCCACAAAAGAATTTCAATATTCATATTCCAGTATCTCTTAAGCCGTCTATCTTTCAAAAAGGTATTTCTTGTTTTACCCCCACAAAGAAAACAAATCCCATACAGTACTGACTTGCCTAAACGTAAATCGCGTCAAAACTCTTACAAACAACCAAATATAGAACATAACACTGAACAGCCGCGCCCGATAGCTCAACTGATAATAAACATGACTTGAAAACCAGAAGTTCCCCGTTCGATTCCCCAGCCCTAGCAATTTCTTTCAGGGGATTGATACTAGACATTGCGCCAGGACCCATTCCAATCCAAGCTGCTATCATTGTTACGATGTTTGTGTGGGAAAGCAAACTTTTTTTTTTTCTATTTGATCATTTGAATGTTGTTTTACGCCCTTTTCAACATTACTTCAGTCATATCACGGCGACAGCTCACATATTCATGTATTTACTGGGTTTCACCAGTACTAGGCTAGGGCTCTGAAGTGTCGTGCCTAAGGACACTCCCACGAAAAATCTAGTGGATCCAGTGAGGCTCCAACCCGGGACCTCCGGGTCACAAGTCCTACACTTTACCAAGCAGGACCCCTGGGAAAGCAAACAGTGGCTTGAAAAGAATGTTGTTCGAAGTACTGGTAAAAGAAACTTTAGGAAAGCTGGCTGCCGCAACATAACTGAAATCCGCTTCCACTGACAAATCTTTAAAACAACTTTTCATTCTTAGAGACCATAGTTATCGCTAATTATTATTCAAACACATATAACCAGATCGTTAATTAGTTATTTAAACACATATTACCAGATCTTTACATTTGGTCATTATTGACTGAAATTGAACAATACAGTCACTTTCAAGTGCCATGGGCGAGAAAGGGGTCTTTCCGGACAGCATAGATAGAGATCAGACTGCACATAGCCTGCTGTCTGATCTCCAATCTATACCGTCCACCTTGTTTGGTCATACATTTCCAACAATATTTTCTACCCTATTAAAGACAAATTTTATGGTTTGATTAACATTTGATTTGTCGTCTGCAAATACTTTCAGTTTGGACATGGCTAAAATTTTAACATCTGGTAGGTAAAGTGTAAGTCTGCAATTGGAACAGTCTAAAGTTAGTCGGCACACTTCGTCTGATAGTGTATCTCTGTAGCAGACGAAGAAGAAGAATATGGACCAGCCAAGGTTGAAGCATTTGCAGACGACAAATTTAATGATGTTCTTACTTATTGAACCTACCACCGAAAAGGTAGAAAACATAATGTGAAATAGGGAAAGTGCTGGGTACCAGCTTACCAGCATTCTTTTTCTTTTCTCCGACAGTATTTCCGACGGTTTTCTTCCTTCTGAATCGTTAAAATATGGAATTCTTTGGAAAAGAGATTTTCTCTACCCACGGTTACCCCCATTTTTTTTAACTCTTTATCATACAATTCTGAGTTTTGACGACCCTGAAAAAGAAGGCTTTTGAAAACATTATTGGAAAAGGAGAAATGCTGGTAACCAGCGTTTCTCCTTTTCCCATAATGTTTACTACCCATTCAGAGACAAATTTCATCATTTGAGTCGCGCAGAATTTGTCGTCTGCAAATGCTTTCAGTTTGGACAGGTCTAAAATTTTGTCGTTTGGTAAAGAGTTAAATAATAGCTAATTATTATTTCAGGCATCTCAAGCTACTCTTAACCAGAAATGATTTCGTTAAGTTGGCAAATGACAGACAAGTAGTCTATTTTCATGTGCAATAATGGCATTTGAACGAAGAGATTGACAGATAACACGACCGAGCCTACATTTTTGTGTTACTAGTCTGTGCAATTTCAGACTCGATTAAAGCAAGGGGTATCCAGTATCAAGGGCCATTAAACCAGATTTCAGTCCGTTTTCTTCTTCTTCTTCTTCTTCAGGATGGAGGATGATATTTTGTAAGGAAAAATTATAAGGACGTTACTGTCCAACCTTTGTTAGGAAACAAAAACAGTACTGGCTCACGACCAGTGGCGGTCATTTTTTAAAACCTTTTCTAATCTGTAAGGTAATATTCTTCAAGTTCACAGCTCATACTTTACGTGGGCAAAACTAGGGTTCAATATTGTAAGATTCACGAGTGGAAATCTGAAATAGACTGCAACTGAAACTCGGCACGATATGAATAATCCGGTCGGTCAACAGACGAACTTACGTCACGGAGAGTACCAGTGGCGGCCAACCGAATAAACGTGAACAAACGTGGTAAAAAGATACTTGCAGTGGTACTCGAATATACGACGTCCAAAACAGCTATTCAATAATGCTGTACCGTTACTAACGTAAATGAGATAAATTTGAAGTAAAACACACACAACAGAAATTCAGGAATTCGTTTCGTTTCTAGTTGTATAGAAATTAAACCGTTTTTAATAATTAGTGAGGATGAAATTAAAAGAAAAACTGAGCGTTTGAAAATAGGCAAATTAGCAAAATTATCATCTCAGAATTTGGGCTACGGTATTAACACTTAGGCTGCTAAGCGGGACTCACCGACCTTTAGTGGACAGTGTAGATTAAGATCAGACTGCACAGAACGTGCAGTCTGATCTTTGATCTACACTGTCCGATAAGGAGATAGTTTTCTCGCCAAAGAATTCCTTTGAAATGGTAAAAATTGGGGTTTTTACAATCAGCTTGAAAGATTCATTTCATTTATTTGGCAGGATAAGGGTAAACAATGTTTATGTCCCTTTTAAATATAGTTTAGACTTACTGAAGGCATACTTGACGTGATTCTTCAGTATCTTCAAGCATTGGCAATGTAAGAAAGGTAACTCGGTCAACATAGTAAAGGAAAACGAAAAAAGGAGAACTGAAGATTGAAAATTATATCTCTTGTTTTAATAAAAGATACAAATGTACATCTATGTTCGTTGATTTTTTTCCTCATACATAAGAGCGATGCTCTGTGAAAAGGGGGCTTAATGTATCTGCGAAAGTATTGATCTAGGTCAGCCTGCGCAATCCGCGTAAAAACGTAACACTCCATTTAGAGAAAGAAAACACTAGTCACAGTTTACTGCGGGAATCTTTCTAGATAGATCTACATTTCTGATAAAAAAAAAAACAGTTTGTACATTTATTTTCAAACTCGTTCTATCAATTCCATTAGCATTTTTCAGCGGTAGATTGCTTTTCACCGAGGCTGTTGCCAATCAATGCTAATCGATTTATATGGGCGCCGCCATGTTTAAGATCATGTGAATGGCAGTGTTTAAAAATGGAAACCCCCTTGATACAGACGAGGTTAGATGTAGTTACGAAATCTACCGAGTGATGACAAGCTGTCTGCTATGACCCATCACTATCCTGTACAGGACAAATATTAATGCGCGGTGCGTGAAATTAAAACCATGTCACCAAACATGTAGCAAGCGAAAATGGTTAAAAATAATAAGTCTGTGAAAGAAATCAAACCTGTTTTTCGCTTCAAAATTCTTCAAGACATAATAATTGTAAACGTGTAAAATAATATAAAGAAATACCATTGTTTAATGCAAATCTTTCTATACAGTTTCTAACTATAGACATGGGGAAACCGGGATTTGTGTACGGTTTTTCACAGACTTTAACAACAGTAAAAAGAAATGCCCCAACCATGCTGGGCTTCTACCGAGGCTATAGACCTGTATCATTTATGCCGACGACGGACATCGAACAACGAAGCCGAACAGTCGTAAGGGGTTGTCTCAATACACATAAGAAACAATTCAATTTTTGCCAAACAAAAAATATTCAAAAGTTTTAAACATTACTTCTGCGCTTTCAGTTCGTTCCACTGATCATTTAGCTTCCGATCACAAAGTGTCTTTATAAGTTTCAACAGAGTCAACATGATTGCCTGAGGTAACGGGTCTAGTTTTATTTGGCCTTTCTAATCAGCTGACAAACGAGTTGAGTACAATATCGACAAATACTAGTAAACTTTTCAAAGTATCGCTTTATTATACCTAATAATAATAGTAATAGTAATGGTGATGATAATAATAATAATAATAACAATTATTATTATTATTATTATATGACTATTGTTTATGTAATTGAATTTGTAGGCCCTTCCATCTTGACATTTCGTTGTTCAAGGATAGTGCACGTGTATCTCATGCCTAAAAGCCACTCTAGCTGCCAAAAGTTAACAAACGGGTGTCAATATGCATTTGAATTATAATCATACCTTCTAAAAGCATGGATTATATTGTGAAGATGACAATCTGTTATTGTACGGACGATCCAAGTGTTAGTCGCTGGCAGAAAAATAGATTTTAAAACCAAGTAAAAGGTCAACAAAAGTTCGAGCGACCTGGCAACTTTTAACCTGTTTTTAAAGTTCATTTTTCTGCCAATGACTAACACTTGGGCCGGTGTAATGCAGAGAAATGACCCTCCCCTACAAGATGACCATGGGTCATTTCACTACGTAGAGGAATGACCCGGGTCATTATTCTACGTAGAGAAATGACCCCAGACGGCGGTCTGGGGACATTTCTCTGCGTAGAATAATGACCCGGGTCATTCCTGTACGTAGTGAAATG
Organism: Tridacna gigas; assembly: GCA_945859785.2. Lineage (NCBI taxonomy): Eukaryota > Metazoa > Mollusca > Bivalvia > Cardiida > Cardiidae > Tridacna > Tridacna gigas. Next base: position 63,997,306 of record OX244035.2, read on the forward strand.
ACCAATGGGTCATTTTGTAGGGGAGGGTCATTTCTCTGCATTACACCGGCCGTACAATAACAGATTGCCATCTATACAGTAATGAATTCCATACTTTTAAATGGTATGATTTAAATTTGGGTGCATTTTAACATCCGTTTTCTTTATTTTTGGCAGCATTGGGCCTTGAAATACACCGATCGTAATTGGCACACTTCTTCAGTAGAGCCACTCATAAAGCGACCTGTTCGTAAATATTAGCGCATTTTATTTCAGAAATTTGAAAGCAAAAGCCATAACTCAAATTAGTGTGATTTAAGTTTATTAATAAAATGTAAATAAACTCAATATATAGGCGTAAGAACCCAAATCTTCCACGTTGTTCTTTCAAAGGTGTCAGCATGTTTCACAACTTTTGAATTTTTAATGTACATTTACAGCTACAATTATGATCCCAAATGCTCGAAAGCTGATCCTTGCTCTAGTGTTTGTACATATAAGGACACCCTCACGTGCAAACTGGATTTCAGTTGATAATGTACAAACTGTTTGTCAGCGAAAATGTGTTAGAAAAGATTCTGACTAGTGTTTTTCTTTTTCAAAGTGGAGTACTGCGATTTAAGAACGGTAAAGTGGTGTATTTTTGGCGAAGAAATGTACAGTGTAGGTGCATGTTAAGCTACGTGAAACAGCCGAGGGATTTGATCAACGGATCACCAGAGACTAACCGAATGTAAGAATTATAATAGCTGAATGAAAAAAGTCAGGAACGATATCGCGACTTCGATGGTACTCGAACGCGTGAAAACCAAGTACCAAAAACAGTATCTGCTGATCTTATCCCAATGTCCTGCGTGGCGTAGTGGCTATAATGAGGGCCATTCTTGTAGATAAAATTATCTCCCTTGCCAGATAAAGACTAAAGGTAACCAAATAACAGATTGGTCCTTTTACCTGTATTCCTTTGTTTTTATCCTTGATTCTTTTGGGGTGTTGCGATAGAATAATTTGATTTATGACATTATGTAAGGTCCCCATGTAATATCAAAGCAAATTATGTTCTCAATTATTAGAGAAATGCATATATCTCGACTTGTAAAACAATCTAGCCCAATTTTCCTGAGATATTATCTCAAGAATATATTTGTGTAGTGCAAGAAAATCAAGGATAAAATCCAAGTAATGCCCTGATCAGGACCAATGTAGTATTGGAGAGGAATCAAGGGAAATAACTGAAGAATGGCTCTCATTGAGATTTGTAATCAAGTTTGTTTCAAGCGTTCGATTACCACTTAAGTCGCGACGTCATTTAGTGCATTTAAGTGCCCCAACCTAGTGCCAAGTTCTGGTGAAAACCGGGAAGGATGTGAATAAATGAACTGTGCTGTGATGTACCTGTAAAAGTGTTGAAAGCGGCCTAAGAAACTATTCAATCAAAAGCCAGATTTTTTTAAAATCCCTGTAATTATTTAAATCTACATAGGTGCGCCTCTGTAGCAAATACTAAAATAAATACCGAACGCTTTTGAGAGAACCCTTTTAAACTGTTCAACTTCGTCGTTCGTGGTCCGTCCTTGGCATAAATGATACAGGTCTATTTCTAAGGCCTACAGGGGCTGTGTTTATAAATGACTATAATTATGCTAGCTAACTATGGCTGGATGAACCGTACCGTTTTGGGTAAATGTATAAGAGCCATGCTCTGGCCAAAGGGGTCTTAATGCATCTCCGTGATATATAATACCAAGCAAGCCATCGCATAATTATGAATCTATAAAATGCATTTTGTATAACAACCGACTGATTCATGAGGTACACTGGTCTTTTGACATACAGAAAAATTGACTAATAGCGAAAAGTTTCGGCGCAGGTCAGCCTGCGCGGACTGCGCAGGCTGACCTGGGTCGATACTTTTCGCAGATGCATTAAGCCCCCTTTTCACAGAGCATGGCTCATATCTTATTTCGAAATTTGCCATATCTTGGAAAGTAGAACCAGTCGGTTCTGAACCCAGAATAACCACATCAGATAGGTATTTATTTTAAAAATGCCACCAAGCGGAAGATGATAACCTCAAACGTGTGTAAGACAAAAATCTTAATGGCTATATTACATAGAAAATAAGGAAGGTTATGCGATAAACATTATTCTAAACAAACATGCAACCACACTCAAGTATTCTGTATAATGTAAGTACGTTGCTCTTTTCCCTACAATATGACTATGTACAGATAAAAAAAAACACACTTATTTGCTTAATATGACCCTGGACTGGCAGCTCAATCTTATTAATCCTTTACCACACAAACACGAGTTTTGACGATTGACGACTCTGGGGAAAAGTACGTTTGAAAGTATTGTGGGAAAAAGAGAACATGCTGGCATTTTTCCTTTTTCCCAACATGTTTTCTATTCTTCAAAAGGCAAAATAATCATTTTATCCATATCTTATGTGTCGTCAGCAAATGTTTTTTTAATTTGGACTAGTCTAAAATTTTGTCGTGTTGTGAAAAGTTGAAAGCAGTCCGCTTAGGTGTTCATCCGAGAATTGCTGGTAAAGAGTCCATTTAAGTGGACATTTCTGTCACCCGGTCAAAATTATGCTATCAAGGTTCAGGCAGAGAAATAGAACATACGTGAGAATTCTTACCACATAAGCTTCTAAATGATCGGAGCTCTGGCAAAAGGGGACTTAATGAATCTCCGTGCTGCATTATATCAAGTAAGTCATCACATAAGTATGGATCCATAAAATCCATTTTGTATACCAACTGACTGAATCATCAGGTATACACAGGTCCTTCGACAGGAAGAGAATTGATCGAGAACAAATTATTTCGACCCATGTCAGCCTGAGTGAACTGAGCAGGCCGACCAGGGTCGATACTTTCCGCTGATTCATTAAGCCCCCTTTTCACAGAATATGGCTAAAATGATTTGAATTAACGTGCGAATTTATCGCATGTAGTGAGTCAAAACCGAACGACATTTCAGACGGTTTCTCTGATTGGCTGATCTATTGCAGGCTATATTAGAAATCTATACTTTTTTTTCAAACTCTGTGACCCAATCGACACCTTCGTCGTCAGATGATTCTTGAATTGGGCCACCACTCGAGAGCATATATATATATATATATATATATATATATATATATATATTTATATATTGTGTGTGTGTGTGTGTGAGTGAGCCATGCTCTGTGAAAAGGGGGCTTAATGCATCTGCGAAAAGAATCGACCCAGGTGAGCCTGCGCGGACTAAGTCTCACCTGGGCCGAAACTTTTCGCTATTGGTCAATTTTCTGCATGTCCAAAGACCAGCCCACCTTATGATATAGTCGGTTGATAGACAAAATGTATTTTATGGATCCCTAATTACGCGATGACTTACTTGTTATTGTGCATTACAGAGATGCATTAAGCCCCCTTTTGCCAGAGCATGGCTCAATATACACCTCTGTAAAGATTGATCTGAGTCGTAAGTCATGAAATTCCGGCTTACACATACTAGTCGACACTTAATATCATGTTGACTTTATGAAAGTCAATTTCAAGTGCACGTATATATCTACATGAATATACTTCTGTAAGAAATTATTTAATTTTAATCTCAATTTATATACAAATTATGAATAATTTTCATGCGTACCATTAATTATGACAAACACATAAAATATTGCTTTCATAAAAAAAAAAAAAATCGTTTAAAAAAAAAACTACAGAAGTTACAATGCACTGGAACCTCGATAACTCGAACCCGAGAAAGACCGATATTTTTTAGAGTTACCGGAATTCGGTTTATCGGAGGGAAAGCACTAGAAACTTATAGGTATCTCTACGTTATAAGCTCTTTAATGGTCATAAACGGTAAGCCTCCGACATTAACAATTAAACAATAGGTAACAGCTATCGGCTACAGTTCTGCCTTTTACGACAGTAAACAAGATATTTCGTGAAGTTGCGAGACTAGCAAATTCATGATGTCTCGTTTAGGTGTAGTTTCGCATGATATTTGCAGATTCAAACCCTTTCATGCGTTTTATATTTATTACAGACAGAATTTGTCTTATACCTGTTAGAGCCATAGGCAGAAAAATGTTTTCCTTTCCGGGGAACATTGATCAAGGTCAGACTGCACTGAATGTGTCGTCTGATCTTAGATCCATATCGTCTGTTTAGTCAAGCCTACGAGATAGAAAAATCTTACGAAGTTTTAACTCTTTGCCACATAATCCCAACTTTGAACGACCCTATGGTATGAGGCTTTTGAAAACATTGTGGGAAAAGGAGAAAATGCTGGTAACCAGATGCATTAAGCCCCTTTTCACACAGCATGGTTCATTTTTTAATCCTCTGTTACTCACAATTCTTGGATTAATTTACACTTCTTCGATGTATCGTGGGACTCTAGAGTGACATAACTTTGTCCTCACAACTAAGTTATGAGCATTGCATTGGGCTGTTTTTCCAACGATGGTGCAACGTCATTGTTCGCTGGGAAATATGAGAGATGAAAAAGTGTTCTTTTTGGCGTTATCGTTTCATGTGCAGTCCCCACAGTTAAACAGTTCATCAGCTTTGGTTGCCAAGATCAATTGAATTATTTATGTACCGTGGGACATTCCACTGACAAAATCACGTCTTTACAAATACGTAAGTAATTCAAAATTTCATTCGTCTATATGTTCCACGATGGTGAAAAATCGGAGTTTCGCTAGGAAATATGAGAGATAAAAAGAGTGTTCTCTTTGACGTTATCATTTCACCGTCCCGACTTTTAAACAGTTCATCATCGTCGGTACCAACATTAGCTGACTTATTTTACACTTTATTTACGTACCGTGGGACATAAGAATGTCAAAATGCCGTATTCAACCTGTAAGTAATAACGAGTTCCATTGGTCCGTTGGGTGAAAGAATGCACTTTTTCACGTTACCATTTCCCTGTCCCCATGGTAAAACAGTTCTTCATCGATCGTTGCGCACATGAGTTGAATTACTTTTCTCTTCATCTAAGTACAGTGGGTTGTCCGCTACCCACAATACTTGGTTAACTTAACATCTTATCTATGTATCGTGGGACACTCGACGGTTAAAATGTCGCACTTAACCCATAACTAATGAAGAATTTCATTGGTTAACTGGAACATCGATGACTCTATGCCTGTACTCTCTACCAATTAACTGACACGTTACAAATCAACCGTACAGAACTTTTTGCCTTGCCTAATTTTGGAAACAACATATGCACGCTTACGTGATAGGTAGAGTCCATTAACTTAGAACACAATTTTGATCAAATGAATGGTCGCTCAATAATTTATAAAGATATTGATGAAAATGAGATTGTAGTCACAGATTTTTCCACGGCATGGAATGAAGTGTGGAGCAGAGGGATGGGTTACCGTGGGGACTGACGTTCACATTTCATACATCGTAAGCCGAATCTTTGAAAGTCGCAGTCTCTCTCTCCTTTTTATCACCATTTACTGCCGTTTTAGCCCTCAATTCTACGTCGCTTTCTTTCGTGATCTCCTGCTGCTGTTGGGTCTTCCTCCTATTAAAAAACAAAAAGATATGAGCCATGCTCTGTGAAAAGGGGGGCTTAATGTCTCTGCGAAAAGTATCGACCCAGGGCAGCCTGAGCAGTCCGCGCAGGCAGATTTGAGCCGAAATCTTTCGCTATTGATCAATTTTCTGTATGTCCAGGGAACCAGTCTACCGCATGATTAACCCTTTCGGCGCCATAGGCGAAAACAGGGACTTTTGCGGACGGCATAGATCAAGATCAGACTGCACAGAACGTGCAGTCTGATCTTTGATCTATGCCCTCCGCTTCTTTTGTCAAGCCTATATGATAAAAATCTTCCGGAGACTCAGTGGATTGTATTTACAGCCATCAAAAGAGGCCGAATTAGTTTATTTGGCGCCGAAAGAGTTAAGTCGGTTATTAAAATAAGGGGCTCTAAGGGATTCATAATCATGTTGACTTGCTTGGTATGATGCAAATCGGTAATGCATTAACCCCCCTTTTGCCAGAGCATGGCTCATATCTTTATAAAAGATAGACGACGTACATTTGCCTGCTGAAGGGGGCCCTAAGAATAAAGATGTCCACATTTTTAACCAGTAGCCAATTTCTAGTAATTCATTCGGATGAATCAATACCAAGAAGTTGGTCAAAACCCAGCGCGTTCAGCTACATCGAAAAAAGAATTAGCTCTTTAGGTTTTACGCCCCTTGTACTCTTTGGCACCGATCTGTGCAGCCTGATCTTGATCCATATTAGCATGAAATGTATGTCAATTTTTCATGCACAGAAAAATAATTTTGGGACGTTGTTTTAACCCTGTACTAGACAATCGAGGGTTTTAAGGAACCTAAAAAATAAGCCGTTTGACAACATTGTGGAAAAGGGAGAAAATGCATTTCATCAGCATTTTCTCCTTTCCCCAGAATGTTTTTAACCCATTCAGAGACAAAATCCCATCATTTGAGTCACACTTATTTGTCACCTGAAAATGCTTTGAAATTGGGCCAGTGTAATATTTGTTGTTTGGTAAAAGGTATTGTGAATGTGTTTGTAGAAAACTGGCTGAGTAAGACGGATTACAGAACTGATTTGTTAGCAAGACCTTTCTCAGACTCAGTGGAATATATTTTCAACCATCCAAAGAGGTCGAGTTTGTAGATGTTTGACGCTGAAAGAGTAAACGGTGTCCAAAATATCAACTGTCCACAAATTTAAGTACAAAAATAGACTTGTACATATAACTCTAACTCGATAAACCTTTCATTTACAGTTTATATTGTTGTTTGTTTTTAGGAATACATGTTTAAATCCACGAACTGTGACGAGATAACATAAACATTATCAAGTTGGGTTTATAAATTATCTCGTCAAGGTACGTGATTTTAAACCTGTTATCCCAAACATAAACAATAATATAAACTGATAATGAAAGGTTTATCGAATGAGAGCTACAGGACTTCTCATAACTAAACAAACTGTGTTATTGCATTAACAGATAAGAAGGAGTGATGGTATTCTTAATCCATTATTTCTCTTCCAAACCTTATGTTGTGGGTACTCATTAGAATTGTCTCGATGAGACGATTCAAATGAGTACCCATAAAATAGGGTTTAGTGGAGAATAACTAATATTTTCAATTTTGAAGTCAAAATCACCCCCTCTATCTGGAACTCTGGATAAATAGGAAGAAAACGTTCCGTTCAAAAGCAAATGACAATCTCGGCCAATATCACCAAACTCGGCCGATACGAGAAAAACTCCGCCGATATGACTCGGTCCTTGTCAAATCCAGTATGGACGACAAATCTCGGTCGTTAATTAACAAAATTGACATTGTTCAAATGATTTCGTATCGGCCGAGTTATAGGCCCAAGGCCTACGGTATTAACCTGAGGCCGATGAGCGAGGGACCAAAGGCCGAGGGCTAATACCGCAGATCTCGGACCTGGAACTCGGCTGTTACAGAATAAAAGAATACAAACTTGAATACCTTCTATAAAGATACAAGGCCAAGAGAATTGCTAAGAGAATCGCCACTGCCATGATAATGAAAGCTATAATCAAAGGTAGTTCCCAATCTGAAATGAGATAAAATATGTCACTGTATATCTTTTATTGCTGATTACGTAGAGGAGTCCTCTTTCCCCTCCCCCCACACCTCCCCATCCCCATCAAAGCCCGCATCAGTGAAAATGACCATAGGAAAGCATCAACGTTGTTGTAGCCTGACTACAAAACACATCTATTCCAACCTGAGTTAAGAAAGCATCTGCGAAATACCCCCAAAAGAGCTTTGTAGCGGCCAGTTTTGCAATAAAAACGAGAACTGCAACAAATTATTATATGACAAAAATTTATTACATTTCACTTCACAACCAGTTTTGCAATAATAACGAGAACTGCAATAAAATGATTTTATGTATCATATTCGATCGTTTTCCATTCAAAACCAAGTTAGTGTGCAATTTAGATTGGATTATATAAGACCTAAACAAAGTTACAGAAAGTGATAATTCAAGGACCAATAACAGCATTTCAGGCTAAACACTATTAAGGCTTAAATCTTTGAAAACATTTATATAGTCGATTAAATACCGTATATAACATTAAACTGTGAATGGTCAAGTCACAATATATCTAAACCAGTATTGCAATAAATTATTGCAAAACTCGTTGCGATGACAGAAAATTTATTACATTTCATTTCACAACCAGTTTCGCAACAAAAAACGAGAATTGCAATAAAATGATTTTATATATCATATTCGATCGCTTTACATTCAAAACCAAGTTAGAGTACAATTTAAATTGGATTATGTAAGACCTAAACAGCTTGAATGCTGTTTTTGGTCTTTGAATTATCACTTTCTGTAACTTTGAAAGGAATATGATATATAAAATTATTCTATTGCAATTCTCATTTTATTGCAAAATTGGTTGTGAAGTGAAATGTAATAAATTTTTTGTCATCGCAACGAGTTTTTCAATAATTTATTGCAATTCTCGTTTTTATTGCAAAACTAGTTGCTACAGAGCTTCCTCAGGAGAAACAATGTTGCTTAGTAGGAGAGTTTTTCAACAATTTTGCCTACTCTTGGAATTTAATATATACGTATGCCATACTCAGGCAAAAGAGGACTTCATGCATCTCCGTGATGCATGATACAAAGCAAGCCATCACATGATTATGGATCAATAAAATCCATTTTGTATAACAACTGACTGAATCATGAGGTAGACTGGTCCTTTGACATGCAGAAAATCGACCAATGGTGAAAAGTTTCGGCCAGGTAAGCCTGCGCAGACTACGCAGGCTGACCTGAATCGAAAAAAAGCCCCTTTTCACAGAGCATTGCTCATATGATCGCTAAATGCAGGTAGCTTGTCTCATAGAGGTGACCACTAATACGGGTTTTACTGTATATAACTGTGATAAAAACATAACGACCGGCTTTTGACACAAGTTTTACCATTCCAACGTGTATTCAAGTGAAATTTTCCTGTTTTATGGTCTCAGAAATCGAGTATGTTTACGGACTCGAATTTCCCCTCTGAGTACCCAAAACTAACTGAAAAATCGTCACTGAAAAGTGACGTCACTGAAACCTAGGTATAACATGCAATTTTGATGCATGAAGTCACTGCAATAGACTTTCGACGAATTTTCATTTAACCATGGATTTAAGCAACTCTAAGGTAAGTAAATAATTATGATTTGTTAGCAAATGTAAACGACCATTGGTTGTTTCAAATACCCATTAATTTATCATTTCCTTTTTTAGCGTGTACAAAGCATGACCTTTAACACTTTACGGTTTGTTTTCATGACGACTCGACGCTGCCATCTTTTATTTTGTGCTGTGCCCTGTGAACTCCTAGTGTTTAGCAATATACTTTCGGAGCATATTATCCAATCAGATGGCGAGAAATTTCTTTGCAATATAATCAAATTATTGGGTTATGGGGGAGAATTTTCTTGAAAGAAACATGCTTGTAGTTATACATACAGTCCCTTAATCAGCAATTTAACCCCAGACCTCGCCGGACCAATACAGCCAACTGTTGTCAGGTCCGAATGAAATGACTAGGTCATCGTTTTTGCTTAACTAATTTTGTACCTTCTCTTGTAGTTTGTTTGTTTAAATGGTGTTTCCACATTATTGCTGTTATATCAAGGCGGCAAGTTCAACTACCCATGCTGTCCTAGAGTTTTTCCGAGAGTTTCTCTACCAGTAAACTTCCCACGAAATTCTTCCCAAGCCACTGGCTGCTTTCCCACATAACCGTCATTGAAAAAATCATTCGCTCTGGGTGATAGAAAACGTGGCAAAAAGGACAAATTTCTCAAGACGACCAATTTCACCTTTTGTCATAACAAAATCAAAACTTATTGGTACGTTTATATATAAGCCATGCGCTGGCAAAAGGGGGTTTAATGCATCTCCGTGATGTATCACATCAAGCAAGTCTCTATATAATCATGGATCCAACAAAATCCAGTTCGTCTAACAATCGACTGAGGTAGACTTTTCACGGAGCATGGCTCATATATTAAAACGTTTTTGTACCAAGTAAATTTTCTACAGGTAAATGAGTACTCGCTGTAATGCCTTTCGATCTCGAGAGACAGAGCCAGGCACCAGTCCCGAACAATTCAACGTGAGCGTGTTGTGTTACAAAAATAAAGATATATAATATGAGAAGTAGCTTACTGTCATTTGGAGCTTCCCTGCCTCCATTCCTTGTAGATTCAGCAGTATTACCTTCTTCATAATCTTTAGAAATCTTTTCTCCCCCAGGAACAGATAAATCGCCATCCGTCGGTAGGACCGTATCGTGTCCGTCGGGTGTGTCATTTTCATCGAAATCTATCATCATTTCGGTCGTGGTCGTATCTAAGGACTTTTCACTTAATACAGTGTAAGTAGGAATGTTTGCAACATGTTTCGATTCTCTACTAGTGGTACTAAGAGGTTTAAACGGTGCAGCCGTACTCGTCGTTTCTATCGCTTCTGTTACAGATTCTGAAGATGTTTCTACAGTGTAAGTGAAGTCTGGCGTTACTAATCCTTTATCAGCGTCTGAATCACTAAAGTCTTCAATGTTATCATCAACGCTATAACTAGTACTTTTATCGTGTACGGTGGATCCTGTCGAAGAACTGATAGGTAGGGTTTTGTCAGTACTTGCTTTTGTTTGGACTTCACTAAGTAAATCCGTTGTGCTATTTATCGAATTTGTAAATAGTTGTGACCTATCAGTAGTTCCTTCATGAACAAATTTCATCGTTTCATCTACATTATATTCAGTATTGTTGTCCGAATATGGTACCACTGTAATGCTCTCCATTGGCTTTATTGTCTCGGTTCTTTCTGCTTCTTCATTGTCTGCAGTTGTGGCTGTGCCATATGGGTCAAAGGCTAAAGTAGTTTCTTCAATATCATCTGTAACATATATCGAGGAAGACGTTGATCGAGATTCCGTTGCATCTTTCTCTATTGCACGAGCTGTAGTATTTATAGATACTGAAGTGACTTCGACAGATTTCATTGAACTAACCATTGTATTCGTGGTTGTCTCTCCAGTAATGTCTTCGGTAGAAGTAACTGTTGCGATTGTTGGTGACGAATTTTCTGCACTTGTAGATGTTGTTTGTATCTGAACAGTAGACATTTGAGTATAAGATTTCGTATTGTCATCCACAATAAGAGCATATTTTACTTTCTCTGTTACTGACGTGTTTTGTCTCGTAAAAACTGTCGGCAGTAAATTTGCAGATGTCGAGGATTCTCTTGTTGATGTTGAAAAACTACTCATTGCTTCAGTAGCGGGATGGGTTGTTGTAGAATAATCTGTTGGCTTTATTGATGATGTAGTGTTTGGGACAGATGACGTTGTCACTGATGTCACTGGGCTGATGAAGTTGTAGGTAAAGTTGATGACGTTGTTGGTAAAACTGATGGTGTTGTCGGTAAGCCTGGTGACGACAAAGGTAAAGATGATGACGTGGTAGTCATGTTAGTTACAGCAGATGAGGTAGTAGGCATTGTTGATGACGAAAGCGAAATTGTGGATGACGTTGTGGACATTGTTGATGACGTTGTTGGTATAGTTGATGAGGTTGTCATGGCTTTTTTCTCTTCGATCTCAATTTCAAAGTCTTTATAGATGGACATCTTGAACGATACAACGTAGTGAAAGGCATCGATGGCGGCTTTGTCTGTAATGTTAAAGATATTCGTATAAGTCATTTGTATTCAGCTTATGGAGAAAACACTCAGTCTTAAAAAAGTCGGTGTAGTGAGTGTCACATTAAGTTTTTGGGTGCAGGGTGAGTGTAGGGTTAAAATTATGTATAGTATGGGTGATTGCGAGCGCACGAGAATTTTACCTGTATGTATTCACCTGGCAGGATCATGATTAGCGAGCAACTCGCTGTTTCTATGATTTTGCTTGGTGAACACTGCTCGCCGGCAGATTAAATACCAGTCTCTCCATGGTGTCGGCGGGCAGTCATTTTGTTTGCAGTCGTCTTGCTAGGACGTGAGATCGGTGTAGTGTGGATGGACTTTTGCGTTAGCTTCCTTTTGGGGTGAGTAAGAACACTTTTATTTTATTATTGCTGTAAATTTTCTAGTATTGAATTATGTTTTGTATTGTTGCGTTTCAAGATTTAGTGTTCGTTATGTTGCTTGAAAGTGAACCTATGTTCATTTTCATGCAATATAATGGTGGGGTCGATTTTTGGAATGCATCGTTACAACAATTGTGACATTTTTACGTCCTTTGGTTTGTAGGACGGACTACCTATAATGTGTTTACATTTATAGTGTTTCGGTTATAGAAACATTGTGGAAGACGGTGTTAAAAGAAAGTCATGTTATTGCTGTTCATTCGTTGTCATAGCCTTGTCTTCATTTCAAGGTTATTCTATGCTAGTTGTATTGTTGTGACTATTGTAATATTGTTTTGTTTGTATATAATTCTTGCAATCTGAATATTGTGACGTGTTAAATTTGTAGTTATAAAATGTTTATGTGAGAACTTTTGCCTTTGTCGTTGAGCCGGTATAGAGCTTCGTCTTGGGTATAGGTTTCGATGTTATCAAGCTTAAGTTCCTTTCATTTCAATGTTTTCATGTTTTCTGTAGTTGCGTTCACGCTTTTGTAAACATTGTGGTAGAGAGAGTTAGTTCGCATTCATGAACTTGACAACTTTATTTTGTTTTGTTTGTAGACTGTTACTAGTACTAGTACTGTGGCTTGGATATGCCATGAAGATGTATGCTCGCACCATTTACTGACAAAATCTGATATGTTGAGAGAACAGAATTGAAGCTATAGAACATTCCATATCCAATAAAGGCATAGTGAGGACCACCAAGTGGGTCGTGGACCAGGTAGCATAATCGGCCTGGGTCTTTTGGTTTGCTGTACGTGGGTAGTGTCTAGAGTTTGGAGACAGTTATCATTCTCTTCATAGATCAGGGATTACGTAAGAATTATTTAAGCTTTCGTGTTTCGCATTAATTTCATTTTCGTTGTGCTTTATTTCCACTTCAAGTAAGGACGCTCTGCAGGGCCTTTAATTCCTGGCATCTTGGATCCTAGACGTTTATTACCGCTGTATTGAGCTCCCTTTCTTCAAGCGTGGACATGTGTATTTGTTGACTGCAGTGTTTTATTTATTATATAAGTGTTTTTAATAAAGAGTAGTATTTTTTGCATACCCTTTTGTATAGATTATTTCTTTATCCAAACCAGAGCTCGGTCATCTTGTGACAGTGGGGTTGGAGAAAAATAACAAGTAGGAAACTATGTTCGTTTTTTAAGTTATATCACTGCCACTTGTACATCGTTCAATGATTGTAATGTTTCTTCCACCAGAACAACCACATTTTTTTCAAGGGATCGGTTACTTTTCTACGTAAAACGTTCTAACAATGTTCAGACGTGAGAAGGAAATAAATCTTGCCAAACTGTTATCAGCAACATTTTGAAGGTAAAAGCCGGTACAAGAACGAAAACAAGGAATATATACCTTTCAAACAAGCGTAGTTGTGCTCCTTGCTACATGTGTCATAAATATAGGAAAACTTCTTTCCCTTCCGCGTGGCGGCTAAGCACAACTTTGCTATGGTCTCTGTAATAATACAAATACATTGTTTTTTTTCCATCATTCAAGCATTCGATTCTTCAAAAGTGACAATTAACCCGTTACGTACTAATAATTTAATATCAATGGTTTTCATGAATATTGGCGAGTTCTGATTGGCTAAAAAATTTTTTTCATAGCTCCATGAAAAAAAAAAAAAATCACATTGTGCCGGAACTACTTTAGCTTTCAAACTAATGTAAACAAACATGTATACAAATATGAGTGGAAGGGGCTTTAGAAACTCCAACGTTATATTCAAAAATAAAGAAAATGAATGAAGTTTGAATTATTTCCGTGGGTGTATGTTGTCTGTAATATTAAATTATAAGGAACGAAGAGAATTTTTTTTTCATGGAGGTATGAAAAAAAAAAAAAGCCTAATCACACTTTGGTATGAAACCGCTTGGCGGTTTCATACAGTGTGATTAGGTTTTCTTTTTTCATACCTCCATGAAAAAAAAATTCTCTTCATTCCTTAACACAATTCTGTGCTATAACAACCCTGACGAAGAAAAAGGATTTCTGAAGTCATTTTTGAGAAAAGGAGAAAATGCTGGTAACCAGCATTTTCTTCTTTCACACATTGTCTTCCACCGCTTGAAAGATAAAGCTCAACATTTGATGTATTTTTTTAAGTCGGTTGTATAAAAACTTTTATAAATTGGACAAGTCAAAAACTTGTGGTCTTGTTAAAACCTACCAACAAGCTTTCTAAAAAAACACAAACGACATTCATTTGAAGAAAAGGAAATGTTTTTATCGGCAGAAAAAAAAATCACAAATACACTGTAGTCGTGCAATGAAAAAGCAGTGCAGTAGTTCACACAAATTGAATTAGATATACACTTTCTTTTGACATTCAACCTTAATACTCAATTCAATGTAAAAATTATCTTGGTAATATATCCTGGCCCTATGCTGAATTTTTTTCATTTCAAGCATGCTTAGTACCTACGGAAGAACAGAGGGATCATGCGAGAAATAACTATTTTATGTCCTGGCCACGGGATAATAATTTATGGCAACGACTTCTCTCTCTCGTGGGCACAAGAGAATAATTTATTAGTTATCAAGATTTACATGTACCTGTCTCATGACTACGAAATAAATAACTTGTAGGCTCAGGATATATTATTTCGTGGCTTCAAGATAATCATCCAATGAAAATGAGACAAATTAACCCTTAAACTGCTAAATAAATGAAACGAAACTTTTCACGCAATATTAAAAACCAAATATTACGATTTCAATGTAGATTTCACCGGAAAGAAAAGACCGCATCGGACAGTGTAGATTTAAGATCAGACTGCACGTTTTGTGCAGTCTGATCTTGATCTTGATCTTGGTCCGCAAAAGGTAAGAGGGTCGCGCTTAGCAGCTTAAGAGTTAAGAAAATTCTTTCGTTGGATAGCTATCTCGTTCTCACAGGATAATACATCATGGCCGTGAGAAAACTGAGTAGTTGCCACGAGATCACACTGTCGCTTTCCCCCTTTACTCTGTGTTTGTGTAATGGCACACTTTTACTAACTATAGAGCTAACTTTTGTAGCGACGTGGCAGAGCATACGCCTTGGGATCTAGAGGTTCTGGGTTCAATCCCCGCCTTGGGATGTTAATGATCAGGGCCGGCTTACATTGAACTGAGTAGACACTGCACACGAAATTTGCATTAACAGTATCAGTAAGCAAGTATCAAGTCTGAAAACAAGTTTTATCACACTGCATGATAGTGAAACCGCGTTAACTTGTCATTTAATGAATATTCCGTCTTTTTACGTGAACTATTTATAGATCTCCAATAAATTAACGATTTATTGGAAGTTTACATCGGGATTATGTGTCCATGTTAACCTCCACACCATGGACACGACGGCAAGATGAGTTTCTTATACAAATATAGTAACTCTTATCCTGCTAAATAAGTTAAATGAAGCTTTCAAGCCTATAGTAAAAAACAGAATAATGCTATTTCAAACTTATTATTTGGAGAAAACAATCTTCTTATCGGACAGTGTAGATCCAAGATCAGACTGCACGTTCTGTGCAGTCTGATCCTGATCTACATTGTCCTCAAAAGGTCAACGAATCGCACTTAGCAGCCTAAGGGTTAAACATTTGAACTCCGTTTAGAAGGTGCCTCGGCAAATATCGGAAAAAACCGAACACGGTCACGGAAACAAAGAAGTGACAAGTTAACGCGGTTTCACAATACTTTACGATTTTGCGTAAATATTAGCATAACTTTAAGCCAGCTCAAATATCGTACTGTTGGGTATAATTCCAACTCAATAAACCTTTCATAAACGGTTAATATTATTGTTTGTTTTTTGGGGAATACATGTTTAAAACCACGAACCACGATGAGATAATATAAAAACTATCGAGTTGGGTTTATAAATTATCTCGTCACGGTACGTGATTTTAAACCTGTAACCCCAAACATAAACAATAGTATAAGCTGATAATGAAACGTTTATCGAGTAAGAGCTATAAAGCAGGCATTTGTTGTGTTTATATACAATCCCAAATAATTTCCGTAAATCTACGAAGTTTAGTGAAAGACGGCTCCTAACTGTTAGATTGGCACCGAACGTAAAAAAATGCACGCAGTTGCGAAACAGTACTTGGAATTAAAGATTCGGGGACGAATCTTTACAATATTATGGCGGGGAAATATCCAGTATAATAGAGGATGTTTTTTTTCTTTTTTCGGTGAAAGATCGAAATTCATTTTATCAAGTGGACATCATCGGTAATATTTTCACGAGTGGCGCAGCTACGAGTGAAAATATTACCGTTTGATGCTCATGAGGTCTAACAAATTTCGATCTTTCGTACGAAAAAACAAATATTCTATTTATTTCATGCTCCTAGCCTCATTTTTGTTGGGACCAGCGAAGTGCAGGGGAGCTCTCGGCATCTCCGTACCAGTAAGTTTATCAATCGGTAAATTCACCGGTCGAATAATCCACCAGTATTTCCCGAAAAACTACTGAAAACGTGAAAAATAGTATTAACAGCTTTGAAAAGCTTTCAGATTTATTCATTTTGCTGTGGAAGATTTAATTAAAATGAGTATAGATGTTTTTTTTTAATTTTTACTTTTTGTGGTGACATTCCCCACCCAATAAGGCATATCTTGTTCCATAACGTCAAATGCCTTCGTGATATAATTCTCGGTGCTGAACTTTCCTAGGCTCCCTTGCTGCCCGATGCATAATTTTGATGCTCCTTTCTGGGATTTAGCTGTCCCTTCAGGAACGAAAAATGTCCCTGGACCTAAAGATGGAAAGAAAAATGTTTAAAATATGAGTCAAGTTCTGTGAAAAAGGGGGGGAATGTTGTTATTCATCTGCAAAAAGTATCGACCCAGATCAGCCTGCGTACTCCGCACTTCCTTGGTGTAATGGATTAGGGAGATGCATTAAACCTCCTTTTGTCTAAGCATGGCTCATATACCTTTTTTTTCTCCATTCAATTAATGCTGATAATGCTGATGATGACGACGATTAAAAAAACAGATTTTGTCGTGACTTCAGGGACGAAAAATATCCTTGAGTCTAACATCATGAGAAAACTGTTTTAAGATATGATCCGTGCTCTGTGAAAAGGGAGCTTAATGCATCTGCGAAAAGTATCGACCCAGGTCAGCTTGAGCAGTCCGCGCAGGCTGACCTGGGTCGAAACTTGACGCTATTTGTCAATTTTCTGGGTGTCAAAGGACCAGTCTACCCCATGATCTAGAAAGTTGTTCGACAAAAATGGATTTCACGGGTCCATAATAACTTCACGACTTGCTTGGTATCATCAATCACGAAGATGCATTAAGCCCTCTTTTGCCAGAGCGTGGCTGTTATATGTTTTCTTCATTCAATTAGTGTTAATAATGACGATGGTCAAAGATCAGGTTGCACTATGATCTTTGTCTTCCGTGTCTCAAGGCAAAATATATCCTAAGTCGTGTTTGAAAAAAAAAAAAAGTGAGCCACGCTCTGTAAAAAGGGGGCTGAATGCATCTGCGAAAAGTATCGACCCAGGTCAGCCTGCGCAATCCGCGCAGGCTGACCTGGGCCGAAACTTTTCGCTATTGGTCAATTTTCTGTATGTCAAGGAACCAGTGTACCTCATGAGTCAGTCGGTTGTTAGACAAAATGGATTTTATTGATCCATAATTATGTGATGATTTGCTTGTCATCATGGACCACGGAGATGCATTAAGCCCCCTTTTGCCACAGCACGGCTCAGGTATATATACGCGTGCAAATGAAAAGGGGAAGCTACTACATATCACAGCAGTCTTTTGCATCCTTTGGGTTGCGTCCCTTTACGTCCATGTTAGAGTGACTGTGACTTCACTCAAAAGCCTTTTCTTACCATTTAGAACTTTGAGGACAAAATACGAATAAGTTACTTTTGCTGACAGTAGAGAATAAGACCAGACTGCATAGAACTTACGAGTCGGATATCGGATTTAAATTGTGCTCTATGCCTTCCCGCAAACAATATTCAGCGACGGAAGAGAATACTGTTGCAACGGCTTTTCTCCAAGTCCGTTACGGAGGAGTGATGTTGGTAAACGCTGAACTCTTTACTAAACTACAAAATCTGCTACTTGTCGAATTTAAAAGCATTTGCACGCGACAAATTAAATGCATATGATGCTATTTGTCTATGATAAGATATAAAAACATTGTGGGAAAAAGAGATAATGCTGGTTACCAGCATTTTCTCCTTTTCCCACAATGTTTTCAAAAGGCCTCTGTTCCTCACGAGATTGTGTGGTACAGATCTAAAGTGAATTAAATGAAGATTTTCAGGCTAAAGGAAAACTAATTTGGGGGTTTCAAGGTTCTTTTAACTGGAAAATGTTCACAGTATTGAATAGCGTAGATCAAAAATGCTTAGCCATGTAATCAGGCAGTAATGCAAAAGGTTTAAAACTAGGGAGTAGCTGGTTCGAAGCCCAAGCTCGGCCAATTTCTTTCCGAAGGTTGATGATTGTCATTGCGAAAGAATTCATTCCCCTCTCATCGCTGATCATTGTTTAGACGATTATTATGTTGGGAATCAGTCAGCGGCTTGAGAAGAAAATAGTGCGGAGGACTGGTGCAGAAACTCCAAGAAAGCATAGATAGGTGCACTAGCCGACGCTATGTAACTGAAATAATGTTGAAGACGGCGTTTAACATCAAACAATACAAACCAAGATAAGAGAGCACGATCTATGCAGTCTGGTCTTGATCTACACTGTCCGCAAAAGCGCACTGAGTCGCGTTTAGCAGTCTGAGATCCAAGGTAAGGCAGCACGATTTATGCAGTCTGGTTCTGATTTACACACTGTCCGCAAAAGCACATTGAGTCACGTTTAGTAGTCTTGAACTAAACATACAAAGCTACGTACCCGATTCACAAACAAACGGAATTCCTTTCTTCACATTTCGAGAGATATCTACTTTCAGTGACTTCACCTTTCCGTCAGCACCTTGAGAAAATAGAATGACAGAAGACATGTTAAATATTTAGCCATTCTTTCGGTAGATGCGTTTATGAGTAATTTGTAGCACTTGATTTTTAAAAATAGGTGGCACATGAAGTGCTGATCATTGTTTCGGCGATGGTCATGTAAAAAAGCAGCCAGTGGCTTGGGGAGAACCTTGTTCGGGGTACTGATAGAAACCCAAGCAATAGCATGGATACGTGCACTGTTTGCACCGATATAGCTGAAATACTGTTGAAAACGAGGTTAAATACCAAAACAAAACAAAACGGCCCTTTGTAGTTGTCGAAGTGCGAAGTGCAATTGTAGAGAGACTGCATTCCTAAAAAGATGCGATTTTGGCGATTAAATGACGTAATGGTCTTTCTGTGCAATCGCTTATTCCATCTGGGCCAAGCTCTGGCAAAAAGGGTTTAATGCATCTCCATGACGCATAATACCAAGTATGTCATCGCATCCATATGAATGAATAAAATCCATTTTTCTGACAACCGGCTGCATCATGGGGTAGAACGGTCCTTAACAATACCGAAAAGTTTCGGTTCAGGTCAGCCTGCGCAGACTGACCTGGTTCGATACTTTTGGCAGATGTATTAAGCTCCCTTTTAACACAGCATAGCTCCATTCAATATTTTTTCCGGCGGATATGACGTCATCATACATGTACCTAGTTGGATACCATGCCACTTAATCAACGCAAGTGTCAGGTCATTTGACATTCAAACTCGCCTTTGTAAGAGACCAACCCTATCATATGAGCCAAAACTTAAATATATTGTCTGCAAATGCTTTCCATATTAACAATCAAAGGACTCGAAGTCCTGGAAAGCGGATTTGTGGAGTAGCATAAAGCTATATAATAATAATAATAATATGTTGTTATAAAAAGTAACATCACATGCAACACATGTGCAATCATTTTAAAATGGAGTTAGTTAGGGTTAGGCGAAAAGTCAAAACTATTCTGCAGAGCGGGCCGCTAACTGCTATTCTATTACTGTTTAAGGATGTGATAACTTGATCCATCCATTTTACGCAGTTTTTTTGCTGGTATTAGATTTCGGACTATAGGTATACACATGTAGGACAGTATATACGGTAGTGACAAAAGCGAAGTTGAGGTGTATAAGCTAAAACTGAAAGTAGAATGGGCGAAAGCGTGAATGACAGTATATTTGGTTCAGGTCAAACAGGTATCATAGTACAGTGTAAGCGCGCATGCGTCGTTACGCATGATGTATTAAGTTCCGGTCAGAACGATCACAGTAAGCTGATTTCCTATACAAATCCGCTAAAAAAGCGACAAAAGACTAAAATTGTGTCTTCTGGTAAACGGTTAAGGGCACAGTTGACTTATCAAAATCCTGACTGTTATGAGGTCATGACCAAAAAATCTTGAAAGCTTTTGAATAACATTCCCTTTCATCACGGTATAATTATTTCAACAAAGTCACGATATCATGAGCCTAAAAGAACTTATCCTTAATCAATCCTTAGGTTTCCGAGCGTAACTTTGAGAGCTATTGAGGACTGTGTAGATCAATATCAGACTGCACAAAAAATGCAGTCTGATCTCTTATCTACACTGTCTGCCTTGTCGAAACACATTACATAAAAGAGATCGTGAATCTGCTCTTATCTGGGACTTATTTCTAGATTGAAATTGTATGTTGAAGTTATCCGGCGCTTTTAGGAATTAACTATTAGACTGCAAAGTCTCAAGGCGCTTTTGCGGCCACTGTAGATCAAGATCAGACTGCACAGAACGTGCAGTCTGATAATTGATCTACACTGTCCGATAAGGAGATATCTATCCCCTAAAAATGATTTTGAAACAGCAATATTTTGGTTTTTGTTACCGACATGAAAGTTCCATTTTAGTTATCTAACAGTCTAAGGATTAAACTTCGTCGCTCTTGAACCAGTACAAGAAAGCGTTTGTTTAACGGGAAGTCATGCGTAAGATTTTTTGCACGATAGGCGGTGATTCATTTCCATGGAAACGAACTGGGAGTAAATTTCACATTTTTTTCAATTCTAATTATTTTTTTTTTTCTTCGCGTCTGTATATTTCATTTTCATGTCTTATCAGCATGAATCAGCGGCGGGGTTTTATTATATTATTCGCCTGTCAAGAATTCCGCGCTCCCTCACATCAGAGACCTTAGACTGGTATCAGTCCGTTAAATAGAGGATTTTCATAAAATAAACACAAAATAAAACTGCAAAGCAAGTACACTCATAGAATGTTCTCATGGTCTGATTTAACGTATTTTAAATAAAGAGCAAGTAACAACGCGTCCGTTAAATAGGGGATTTTCATAAAATAAACACAAAATAAAACTGCAAAGCAAGTACACTCATAGAATGTTCTCATGGTCTGATTTAATGTATTTCATCTGAAAGAGCAAGTAAAAACATATATTTCTGTAGGTTTTACTATAGTTGTGTTCCTTATTTATCAGAATGACTCAAATGCAGGGCTACAGAGACCCGTGCAAACAAGAAAGATCCTTTTTTCAACCGTTATCCTGCTATATCAGTCCGTTAAATAAAGGATTTTCATAAAATAAAACACAAAATAAAACTGCAAAGCAAGTACACTCATAGAATGTTCTCATGGTCTGATTTAATGTATTTCATCTGAAAGAGCAAGTAAAAACACATATTTCTGTAGGTTTTACTATAGCTGTGTTCCTTGTTTATCAGAATGACTCAAATGCAGGGCTACAGAGACCCGTGCAAACAAGAAAGATCCTTTTTTCAATCGTTATCCTGCTATATCAGTCCGTTAAATAAAGGATTTTCATAAAATAAAGCACAAAATAAAACTACAAAGCAAGTATACTCATAGAATGTTCTCATGGTCTGATTTAACCCTTTCCCGTACAATGACGCCTTTTAACGCCCCTGGGAAAGAGGCCTTTTGAAAACATTGTGGGAAAAGGAGAAAATGCTGGTAGCTTTTTGTTTTTTGAGGAAAAATATGTCCCTATCAGACAGTGTAGATCCAAGATCAGACTGCACGTTCTGTGGATCTACACTGTCCGCAAAAGGTCAGTGAATCGCGCTTAGGAGCCTAAGGATTAAACGAAAAGATAGACAGCGTAGGGGTATTGGACTATGGATATTTCAGCTATATCGTGGTTCAGTTTGAACAGAAATTTCGAGTAGGAGCCATGCCAGTGAGTGTCTCTGAACCATCAGATTCACAGTGTAAGGAATGGTGTTTCACGTACATAAAGAAACAGATGTAGATGTGAGTTTTTTTTTTTTTTTTTTTTCAGTGTAGCACGTACATTTGAGTCATGCTCTGGAAAAAGGGGGCTTAATGCATCTCCATGATGCATGATACAAAGCAAGTCATCGCATAATTATGGATCCATAAAGTGTCTAACAACCGACTGTATCATGAAGTAAACTGGTTTTTTGAAATACAGAAAATTTACAAAGAGCAAAAAGTTTCGGCCCAGGTCAATCTGTGCGGAGTGCGCAGGCTGACTTGGGTGGATACTTTTTGCGGATGCATCAAACGGTCGTTTTCTATAGAACGTAAGTAAGTCTTGAAGATTTGCCGCATATAATAATAGTAAGTACAAAGTCACAGATTTGTTTCAGGTGGAAATGAGTTAACCCTTTCCCCGATGATAAAATTCTAGACTTGTCCAGTTGGAAAGCATTTGCTAACGACAAGGTAAACTTGGCTCAAATATTGGAATTCGTGTGTAGAAAAAGAAGAAAACACAGTTGTGAAAGAAGAACATGCTAGTCAGTGGTTGCAAGGCTTTTCTACATTTTTTCCACTATCTATTCGAAAGCCTTCTTCTTAAAATACGGGATCGTGATGTAAAAGGTTAACTCGGCCACCCAGGGACATGGGTCTTCCACATGTTGGGGCCAAATGTTATTGTATATACTTTCACTGCTCCAACAATAACAATGTTGGTAACAAGACTTGTCTCTATAAATGTCAAACCGGAATGCTCAGCCCTGTTCAGTTTTGTTTACTGTTGCTGTACGGAATCTCGCGATGATCACGTTTTCACCTAACTTGCAAACCATTATAAAAATATAAACATGGTATTCAGATATTCAGAAAAGCCTTGCGTGATTTTAGACACATACATGCGAGATTTAAGCAAAGAGTGTCCATTTTTTCCTAGAATTTGTCCGATTGTCGTCATATTTTAATGGCGATTCAACATTTTCACTGCCAACTAAGTACATTTGAGGTGTGTTTTTTTTTTTTTGGGGGGGGTTCAAAGTACAGTTCCACTGCAACTAAAGGTAATTACGGTAGAGGTACTAAAGGTAATAAAGGTAACTAAAGGTAATTACGGTAGAGGTACTAAAGGTAATAAAGGTAACTAAAGGTAATTACGGTAGAGGTACTAAAGGTAATAAAGGTAACTAAAGGTGATTACGGTAGAGGTACTAAAGGTAATAAAGGTAACTAAAGGTAATTACGGTCATTTTCATTTCAGCATAAGGTAGCAGATACCGTAGAACCATTGCTCTGTGCAGATTCATCGTGATCTACATGCCTAAAAGGCGATTCAAGTGACGATGAAGGAGTTCGTAAATCTGGATCATGCCAAACAGAGTACATGACCAGGAGCCAAAATAAAATATGAGCCATGTTCTGTAAAAAGGGGGGGTTTATTGCATCTGTGAAAAAGTATCCGAAGTCCGCGCAGGCTGACCTCGGCCGAAACTTTTCGCTATTGTACAATTTTCTTTATGTCCAAGGAACACTGTACCTCATGATTAAGTCGGTTGTTAAAAAAAGTAGCCATTATGGTTCCATAATTATGTGATGACTTGCTTGGTGATATGCATCACGGAGATGGGTAAAGCCCCCTTTTGCCAGAGCGTGGCTCATTGATGTCAGGAAAAAAAGCACGATTAACCCTTTTTCTACACAGGTAGGCCATTTAACCCTTTCCCAAACGACAAATTTTGGACTGGTCCAAATTGAAGGAGTTTGAAGACAACAATTTTAAATTTGATGAAAATGGCAGAAAGGTCTCAAAAAGGGTAGAAAACACTGTGGGAAAAGGAGCAATTTCTCCTTTTCCCACAGTGATTTCAAAAGACTTGTACTGCAGACAAGTGAAAACTAGGGTTTGTTTGGGAAAGGGTTAAGACATACCACTAGCATTACTAATCCAAGAATTATAACTGGACTTTACATTAATTTAAACATGAGCGTATTCTGTGACGTAATCTTCTGACTGTAACTTTTCCTTACAAAGTATAGAGAATATCTTCCATGTTCACCATACACACAATTATCACTAGTGGTATTTCTACTGGATTTCAAGATATTTAAAAAAGAAAAAAAAAAAAAAAAAAAAAAAAACAGTTTGAATGTAAAATATACTTTTTTTCTTCAATATTTAGCGATTTACAAAATCCCCAAACTTCGGATTCATATTACAAGAAGATAAAGATTGACTCCACAATCAAACAATTTCGCCTTATCCTGTACATGCATATCGAATTCAAATTTGTCAGAAAGACAGTAGATATGAAATAAAAGTCTTCTAGCTGCTGGCTTAGATACAGATATGTTAGCTTGGAAAAAAATCTCGCAGTACCTGACAGGATAGCAGTGAGTTACAATACACGGTTAAATAACACATGGTCTTAGTTTGTTTAGGGCACATATCGGAAATATTACAAATGAGTTGTGCTCTGTGAAAACGGGGCTTAATGCATTTGCAAAAAGTATCGACGCAGTTCGTGTAGGCTGAATTGGGCCAAAAGTGTTTGCTATCGGTCAGTTTTCTGTATGTCCACGAATCAGTTTACCTCATGATTCAGTTGGCTGTCAGGCAAAATGGACTTCATAGATCCATAATGATATGATGACTTGCTTGACACTATGCATCAAGGAGAAGCACTAAGCAACCTTTTGCCAGAGTATTAGGTTACTCATGTATGCGAGCTTTACTAAGAAAACTCACAGCTACATCTATTTCTTCATATACATGAAACACCCCATTCAAACTCTGCGAAGAAACTATTATAGATAAAAATGTTGGTAGAAAACATCAAAATGACTTTCATCTTCAACTTTGTTCTATTGCACTACTCCAAAGTCTAGGTAATCGGTATTCGCCAAATGTAGCTCCCCTTTTGCTGAATTGTTTTCAGTTTGTATTGGAGTTTAACGCCATTTTAACAGCACAGGTCCTATCATGGCGGTCAGTGACGCACCCATGTGTTGCCTGGCTTTCTCGCACCATTTCTGACATTCTCTCCAAAGCCACTGAATACTTTTCTCACATGCATCAGAGGTGAGAGGCCTAAAATTTACGAGTCAGATACGCTAACCACTGAGCTACCTTTTTGCTGAAAAAGTCTTTCATAATTGTTGCCATTGCAATCGAAGCACCTTATCTGTGCCGTCTTATCTTCATCTGTGTTGTCCATAGAAGCACTTGTTATAACCCATTGGCTGATATGAGCAACTCACCGACCTTTTGTGGGCAGTGTAGATCAAGATCAGACTGCACGAAACGTTTAGTCTGATCTTTGATCTACACTGTCCGATAAATGAAATATTTTGTTCCCAAAAGTAAGTTTGAAAAAGCATTATTCGTGTTTTAATTCGGATAAATATCGGTTTGTAAATTTTATTTCATTTACATATCACGATAAGGGTTAAATCAACAGGCTAAGAGGTAAACAAAAGCATTACAGATTTATTTATAGACTTTTTATTAACTAGTACGAGAGACACAAAATGCGAGGTAATTAGAGAAAAAATGCAGTGCTTTTATTGAATGAATCAGAAAACACTGTGGGAAAAAGAAACAACTTGTCTAAAAAGCAATAGCCTTTTTTCGCAAAGTTTTCTAGAGCTGGCTTGAGTGTAAAATGTCGTAAGTGTGAAGTGTGATAAACACATTACTGCACAGAGTGTTTTGACACTTATAAACAATTAAACTACTTACACACAAGATAATAGAACAAAACTGAAAATGTTGTTGAATGTATGAAAGTTAATTTAATAGGAAAAATTGCTTGTTTGTACAAAACAATCCCTACTTTTCTCAAAATGCTTTTAAGAAATATTATGAAGCTGCAGCCTAAACTATCGTATTAGCCTTATTCTGTTGATTAAGTTAAATGATACCTTCAAGGCGATAGTGCAAGCCGAAATGTTACTATTTCAAAGTTATTTTTGAAAGAGCAATATCTCTTTATCGGACAGTGTAGATCCAAGATCAGACTGCACGTTCTGTGCAGTCTGATCTTGATCTACACTGTCCGCAAAAGGTCCTTGAGTCGCGCTTAGCAGTCTAAGAATTAGTACAGTTGAAGTTATGCAAGTGTCATATTTTGG
Organism: Tridacna gigas; assembly: GCA_945859785.2. Taxonomy (NCBI): domain Eukaryota; kingdom Metazoa; phylum Mollusca; class Bivalvia; order Cardiida; family Cardiidae; genus Tridacna; species Tridacna gigas. The sequence goes on from OX244035.2 coordinate 64,023,831, forward strand.
CGCCTAGACATTAAATGTTGTGGCGGCAATTTTATGCACACTACTTGATGGGGATTATAGTAAAGTGTGTACTCGACCCGGAAGAGCAGTGTAATGTTTTTGTGTGAAGTTATTGGTCGCTTCAATCCTTTACCACACAATCCCAAGTTGTAGAGACCTTCAAGGAGAAGGCTTTTAAAAACATTGTGGGTAAAAGGAGAGAATGTTGGTAACCAGCTTTTTCTTCCTTTTTCCCTCCTTTTTTCCAATGTCTTCTACCTTACAGCTCATTTGTACGAATGTCAAATTTGTCATCATAAGTTTGTATTAATTGGAATACACACCATATCGTTTTCTGGGAAATTGTTTAACAATACTGATTTTCACCTATATCACAGCGACAGTTTGCCCATGTGCTCTCTTGGCTTCCCCAGAGAAGGTTTGGGTTCTCAAGTGCTCTACCAAACGACAATCCCACGCCACCATCGCTCCCAACATGTATCTAAACCAGAACCACTTGCACTGCAAAACCATGCCTTAAGGCTCTCTTACATCCCGTCGTGCGTGGTTAGAGATCGTGCGGACTCGGAGTTCCTGTCAGGCGTTGGGTTGTCGCAGGATGAAAATTAAATCGGAGGGGAAGTACGTAGTAAGTACTTAATGAGTGGGCGTGTCTTGCTCTAAACGTGAGGCCCGCAAGTGGTCTGTACACATTTGTGGAAGTAGGAAGAAGTAAGGAGCACGTAAGATCTGTACTTCTGTCGCACACAATGAGTGGGATAATCGTACGTGAATTGCAAGTGAAGCGTACGTTTTAAGAAATCGTACTTACGAAGTAAGAGAAACGTAAGGAGCACGGAAGTGTTAAGCAAGACAATCGTGCGTCAAATTGGAAGAACGCACGGATAATCACAATAATATACAAGGGTGCACTGAGTCTCTTCATCATTCAGTGGTTCAGCATCCAATATGGCACTACCAAGAAGGATGCGCCATCGTCTTCTACAGCTGTTGTTGCAAGAGGAAGCGGAAGACCGTGATGCAGTGCTGGCAGTAGTTGCTCTGGATCGCCTGCAAGAGAGGCAAAGAAGAAGGAGGCGTTATCGGGTGAAGCCATGGCTGACAAGAAGACCTCTGTTTCGCCAGTATGAGACGTTGTTCCAGGAGCTTGACCAACAGTCTGCTGGAGACTACCTTGGGTTCATCCGTATGGATAGGAACCTGTTTGCTGAGGTGCTTCAACGTGTAGCTCCCCGGATCACCAAGGGTCCCAGGTAAGAGCAATGTTCACCAACAATGTGTATAGCATTGTTTGTAGGATATATTTACATTCTTGTATTCTTCAGAGAAATGACAAGGATTAACAAAGATTAACAAGGATTTATTGAACTCAGGACTTGAATATTACAAGTTTGCAGTACAACAATGTGCATTACATATATCAGATGAGTGAAATCAGTCTGGCCTCCTCCTCGCTGTTGAAGTCATAGCGAGACAAGTTCTGCTTGCCTGTGGCACTTGTGGTGCTCTCTGCATCGGACTCCACACCTGAGCCTTCTTCTTCTCTTTCAGGCCTTTCCCCTTCTCTCTCCTCTGCAGCTACTTGTCTTTCCCTCTCCTTCCTTCTCCTCCTTTCTTCTGATTCCTCTTCCCTGCTCTTCTTCCCCTTCCTGCTACCTGCTTTTCCCTTGGGAGGCATTGTGCAGAAAATGTGGAAGTTGAAATAATGCCTGACTCACTGCAGAAAATGTCGACGCGGAACTGAAAGCACGCTGTCCGTATCAGCTTTTATATAGGCGCACGATGCACCTGAGCATGTCTCAACACGTACTTCTGACGCACTTTTATCGTGATCGTCTGAGTGTGACGTACTTTACAAGTACGGTAGTAGTACTCACCACGCACTTTGGAAGTAGGTAATACGCACGGAGGAAGTGCGCTCACCCCCCTTTTGTTAACACGTACATTGAAAGCAAGTGGAAAGTAGGAGCATCTTGCGTGGTAAGTACGCCTTCGTGGGAGAATACCCCGGAATTGCTGCATGATTTGCCTGCGTTACACGCACGCCTATCGAACTTACTCAGTACTTTTGTCTTGCGTACTCCGAGCGTGCTCCAGGCGTGCTAATTGTCGCTGCCAGGTCGCAGCGAAAAACTGGCCGGCCAGTTTTCAGGCTGCGTGCTATGCGTCGTGTTTGCGACCACCAAAAAAAGTACTTTCCACTTGCGTGCATCTCACTACTTGGCCCATTTTTGGCACGCAAACCACTCGTAGTACCACGCACGACGGGATGTAAGAGAGGCTTAAGACTTAGTAGATCCATACGAGATTAAAGAAAAATGGTCCAATCCCGTTATTAAGTCCGATCCCGTTCGATACGGTTCGACCTGGTGACATTACCTGCCGCTTTTAGCAATTTACTTGTCACAATGGAAAATACTAAGAAAAAAATGCGTTTTTTTTTAAAACTAAATTGGCAAAAAAAAGCTAATAAAGAACATATTACTTTGATGATTTGGCATTTGAATACTTTCTAGGGTTGACTTTTAGATTAACCCTTTTCCAAACAAGCCCTGGTTTTCACGTGTCTGCAGTACAAGTCTTTTGAAAACACTGTGGGAAAAGGAGAAATTGCTCGTAACGAGCAATTTCTCCTTTTCCCATAGTGTTTTCTACCTTTTTTGAGACCTTTCTGCCATTTTCATCAAATTTAAAATTGTCGTCTGCAAACTCTTTCAATTTGGACCAGTCTAAAATTTGTCGTTTGGGAAAGGGTTAAGTTTCTCAGCTATTTCCCTTTCTTATCGGTTTGACGAGCTCGTACCTGAACGGGACGGACCTACATGTAACAACCCCCATCGGAAACACGAGGATGAAAATTGTTTTTTTAGCATAAGTAAAGATGACCCTAATTTGCATAGGTTACTGACTTAAAATTACTGGTCTTATGATCGCTTGTCTAAAAATGTATTTTTGAATACATTGTGGAAAAAACAACAGCTTGTTGCAAGCAATTGCTTCTTTCCCCACAATGCTTCGGAAAATGTTTTCAACAGGAGCTTAAATTGGCGTCTTTGTAGGGTAATGGAATATCTTGTTCATTTCAGGATGCGTGACGTAACGCAAAGGTGAAACTTTAATCTATTACTCAAATTACCGAATCAGAATTCAAGCGTGATAAGACATTCTGTCTTCCCATGGCAAAGTATAAAAAAGTACTCTGCCAATGGACCGTTTGTTTGACCGTTTGTTCGTAGCACCTTTTTTATTTCAAAATTTAAGTGTTGCCTTGGTGCCCAGTCCAGCTATCGGCCTGCATCATTAGTACCTTCAACAGTAAGAAGCACGTTGGTGTAACTTTTCGTAAGCAACAAAATCACACTCATCCTGCTTGGCAAATCAATTCTGCTTTTTCCTTGCCCTTTGTTGTCCCTGCCTCTGATTTTTCCATCAAGTAATTTCATAAACATGTATCTGATGTGATGAAAATTTTTTATCCCTGCATATAACTGCTGAATACTCCCTACAAATATGCGTTTCAGAACTGTTAGTTCTTTGATTGTTTGCCTGTGTACCTTTGGAAACAAATTGTGATTCAAACATCTGGTTTTTTTTTTTACACAAAACAGATCAGGATCGGACGGTACAAAACCTTCAGCCTGGTATTGGATCCACTGAGCATGATAATTTTTTTTTTTTTTTTTTTTTGATATCTGAAAATTTTAACAAGTTCAATACTTATGTCGTGTACAATGTCTAAAAGATCATCTGACACACAGTCGTGAGGACGGTGCCATCGTGAACGGGTCGAAGTCTAGCTCATGTTTCAAAGGACTAGTATGGCTAGCACGTCTGCTGTGTGAGGAAAAAAAGGTCATCGCGTAAGAAATTCTGTCAGAAAGTTAATGAGTAAGATAACGTTCTAGATAGTTAAAAAAGAAAAACTGACAGATGTCACGCAAAGAGAACGTAACGATGTCTTATGATGATTATATACGATTCATGTAGCGCTTCACGAGTAAAAGATCACAAAGTTTTTGCCTGAACTACTTTCATCTGAGTTCAACTCTGGATTTAAAAAGTAACGCAGTTTCTGATTGGCTAAACCGTCCGGTTTAGCCAATCAGAAATTACGTTACTTTCAAATTTGAAATAATCTTGAAAATTAGACTAAGTATGTATATTACTGTGAATATTTGATGATAATGGGCCCTAGGAGGCAGAATGTCACATTAACCTATAAATCGAAAATAGTTCTCTTCCTCTTTAACCCTTTCAGCGCCATAGGCGAAAACAGGAACTTTTGCGGATGGCATAGATCAAGATCAGACTGCACAGAACGTGCAGTCTGATCTTTGATCTATACCATCCGCTTGTTTAGTCAAGCCTATACGATAAAAATCTTTCTGGGTTTAAGCGGATTGTATTTTCAGCTGTCAAAAGAAGTCGAGCTTATTTCTTTGGCGCCGAAAGAGTTAAAGTCTTTACGGTAAGACCAACAGATATGACCTGGAATGTATCGCGAACTATTTTCCTGTTGTTTGAACTGTTACTTTAAAGACTCGTTTTTATTTCCACATTATATTCAGTTCGCAATGATGCGACTGGTACTTTCAGTTGAATATGAGACATGCTCTTCAAAAAGGGGGCTTAATACATCGGCAAAGAGTACAGACCCAGGTCAGCCTGCTCAGTCCGCGCAAGCTGACCTGGGTCGAAACTGTTTGCTTTCGGTAAATTATCTGCATGTCCAAAGACCAGTGTACCTCATGATTCAGTTGGTTGTTAGACAAGATGGATTTTATGTACATATAACACTGTGATGACATGCTTAAAATCATGCATCACGGAGATGCATTAAGCCCCCTTTTCACTGAGCGTGGCTCATCTATTGACGCCTTTTCCGATACTATAGTGCTTTGATTCATTGGGACATTACGTTAAGTTCACAGAGATGCAACCGAGTATTTTGTTTTAAAGGGGTATTAAACACGCACGGCCTTCAAAACCGTAACTGGCAACTCTATCACTGGGCTGTGGAGCCACCTTACATTTTCCTTCGTTCAAAAAGTATTTGAGCCGTGCTCTGTGAAAAGGGGAGTAATGAATCTGCGAAAAGTTTCGACCCAGGTCAGCCTGCGCAGTCCGCGCAGGCTGATCTGGGCCGAAACTTTTCGCTATTGGTCAGTTTTCTGTATGCCCAAGGGACCCATAAGTATGTGATGGCTTGCTTGGTATCATGGATCACGGAGAAACATTTAGCCACCCCGTTTTGCTAGAGCATGGCTAATTTATCCTTTGTTATGCAATGAATATGTTTTACCTGTCAGATTAACGAATTACAATAATACAATATGTTTCATGAATATGTATGTATATATGTATGCATGTCAAAATATGTATCTATGTCTGTATAAGTATGTGTATGTATAAATGAGTGGGTGTGTTTGTGCTAGTGTATATATATTTATTTATTGCTTTTTACATTTTTTTTTGGGGGGGGGGTTGAAGGGGGTGGTCATGCTTGGGTGAGGGAGTGAGTGTGAGTATTAGAGTATTAGAGAGAGAGAGACAGACAGACAGACAGGCAGACAGACAGACAGACAAACAGGGGGAAGAGGGCATTGTGTGGCTGCGCAGGTGTGATTTTTTATACTTTTTATCAGAGGGCCATGTAGAATATAAGATATATATGATTGTCTTAAACATGCTACCCTCTATAAATAAAGTTATTATTATTATCATTATTATTATTATTATTATTATTATTATTGGTATATACTAACGGAATAGGAAATTTTATTGTACCAGTATTAAGTCGATTATTCTTCGTGTTTTCAGCATTTATTAATGTGCCACGCTCTGTGAAAAGGGGGCTTAATGCATCTCCGTGATCCATGATATCCAAGCAAGTCATTACATATTTATGGATCTATAAAATCCATTTTGTCTAACAACCGACTGAATCATCAGAAGCACTGTACCTTGGTCATACAGAACATTGACCAATAGCGAAAAGTTTCGGCCCAGGTCAGCCTGCGCGGACTGCGCAGACTGACCTGGGTCGATACTTTTCACAGATGCATTAAACCTCCCTTTTACAGGGCGTGGTTCACTTATTTTCGTGTTTTAATTCTAAACCCATTCCTGAACGCGATTCAAAATTAGCAGTCACTGTTTAGATTTTCTAAAAAATAAACTTACTAAACGTAATATCGTATATGTCCCTTTAACATTGTTACGTCCTTCTCTTCACTTAAGTGCTTTGATTTATTGCGACACTATAGGTAGGTTACAGTGTTGAGACCGATATTTTCGGCTGTACATTGTAACGCCTTTCTCTGTTCTCAAGTGCTTTGATTTACTAGATCGTAATTCATGGTAATGCGAGTAGAAATTTTCGTTAAACATCGCAATGTCCTTTTCTGCACGAAAATACTTTAACTCTTTACCGAACAAATACAAGTTTTAACGACATAGAGAGAGAAGACATTTGAGAACATTGTGGAAAAAGGACAAAATGCTGGTAACCAGCATTTTCTCCTTTTCTCACAAAGTTTTCTGCACTTTGTAAGTAAATTATATGATGTTAGCCACATCTAACATGTCTGTAGATACTTTCAAAATTTACAAGTCTTCATTTTTTTTGTAACGGGTTAATTCATTGCGACGTAATCAGTATATCCACCCCTTTCGAATTTGGCATTGTAACAAAAGGAGGATTACGCCGGGCTGAGAATTTTAAGTCGAATTTTTTCTGCGTATCGATTCCCTGTAGATTTGGTTACACGTGACAACTTTCTAAAAATAGCTCCGGGGCCCAAATAGGATTATGTCTCCTGATAATATATTTTTACCAAATTATCGCTTTAGTATTTTTCGTCTTGCAGTCGTTTGTTTCGGAAAACAATCGGATAAGTTGAGGCATTACTCGAAACAGGCAATTTTCCCCTTTGCAATGTTGTAAACACAAGTCTAGTCTGGTTTTGTCAGCAGAACAACATATCTTGAGAAAGTCGACCAAAGGTTTGCTGCATGTTAGTTCCCTATTCTGATCTTGATTGGAGAGGTCATCAGACCTCTCCAACAGTGGTGAGTTTAAAACGCAGACTGCCACAGAATTCGCTGTCTAAATCCATTTTTCTTGCGAAATTAGTATGGTACACAGTCTGTTTCGTCATGGTTTTGTAAATAAAGCGAAATCAAAAAACAGAAATAAGAAATAGACGTGGTTCTATTTTTAGGAATGACGGACAACTCGCCCCAAAGACAACTCGCCAAAAGACAACTCGCCCCACAAAAAAATCGTTGTGTAGTTTTATAAATACGTTCAGGTGATAGTAATAAGAGCGGGGCGAGTTGTCTCATAACTTGGGGCTAGTTGTCTTCTGAAGGTGAGTCGAGTTGCCTTGTGGCGAGTTTTTTTGGGGGGAGCGAGTTGCCTTGGGGCGAGTTATCTTTGGGGCTAGTTGTCCTGCACCCACTTTTAGATATGACGAATTTCAGAAAAGATTTGTTACATTAATTTGCCATGATTACAAATGACCTCTCAAATAACTTTAATTCTTCATTAAGCAAATAAATCTAAGCAGAAGAAAAAGTATGAAGAATTTTGTTAAAACAGAGAAAGAAGACCGCTGGACAAGATCATGCGACTTGAGAAGGCGGAAAGAAGATCAAATGACCGTCATGTAAAGCAAAAGAGGTTGAAATTAAAGGCCAATAAACTATTTGAAAACACTGACGCTGACCTCTCCTGGCTTCTTTTTGAAAGAAGCCAACTTGTTTATAATAGACTTCAAAATAAGCAACCGAACTGGAAAGAAAGATAACTCGCGACTCAAAAGAAAAACGAAAGTTGTTATCTCCCTTTATTCTTCAACCACGGACCAAAAAAAAACCGCACATACGATATAATTATCCGTTTGTAATTGAAAAAAAAAACGAACAAAAAAAAAGACATGTAAATATACAATTAGTGGTATATCGGTAGAAAGAAGTAGCAGTAGTGATAGTAGTAATAGTCGTAACAGTAGTCGTACGAGTACAGAAGTAGTGGTAGAAGTAATAGAAGCCGTAGCAGCAAAAGTAGTGGAAGTAGTAGTAGTATTTGTAGTAGCTGTGGAAGTAGTAGTAGCAGTAAAAGTAGTAGTAGTGGTAGTAGAAGTAGAAGCAATAGTAGCAGTTATAAAAAATATGAACCATGCTCTGTGAAAAGGGTGTTTAATGCATCTGTGAAAAGTATCGACCCAGGTCAGCCTGCGCAGTCCGCGCAGGCTAACCTGAGCCGAAACTTTTCGCTATTGGTCAATTTTCTGCATGTCAAAGGACCAGCCTACCTCATGAATAAGTCGTTTAAAAAAAAAAAAAAAAATCGGGTATTATGGATCCATAATTGTGAGATGGCTTGATTGGTATCAAGAAGGTGCATTAAGCCCCCTTTTGCCAGAGCATGACTCATATCAATAATAACTCAATGCACTTGATGTTACCTTTTTTTTTCCTTATGTCAAGAAAGCGTTTCTACATAAACAAAACAACTATTTTTGCCCTCCTCAGTGGCATCCTGTATTCGAAAAAAGCAATGCGTCCTTTTCCCAAAATGTTTTTGACGTCATATGAAAAAAAAAAAAAAAAAAAAATCTCTATCCTGCATGTATCTACAGCAAACGCACTAGTTCGAGTTTTTGTCATTTTGTCAAAATATAGCCTATACGGTTTATTGGTACAAAAGTATATGTGCCGTGCTCTGGCCAAAGGGGGTTTAATGCATGCCAGTGATGCATTGTACCAAGCAAGTCATCACATAATTATGGATCCATGAAATCCGTTTTGTCCAACAATCAACTGAATCATGATGTAGAATTGTCTTTTGACATGCAGTAAATTTACAAAAAGCAAAACGTTTCGACCGATGTCAGCCTGTGCGGACTGCACAGGCTGACATGGGTCGATACCTTTTTGCAGATGCATTACGCCGCCTTTTCACAAAGCAGGGCTCATATAATTCATACAATATAGACATCAATCATTTTTCTTTCGATACTACAAGACCAAACAGTGCAGCAGCAACCCAGGACGCTATCCAAGCTATGACGCAGAAAGCAAATCCAGCGTGAAGATCGTAGATGGACTTGATGGAGTCGTAGATTTCGGCCGTGTACACGGAGAATCCGATCATCAGGAAGAGACCTGCAATATACAGTACGTACTTGTCAGTGCTTTGATCGGATTGTTCAAATAACCTTTACAGCGCCAAATATGACAGAGCCATGCTCTGGCAATAGGGGGTTTTAATGCATCTCAGTGGAAAAAGGTACACATTTGGAGTTCTATTAACCCTTTCCCAAACAAGTCCTGGTTTTCACGTGTTTGCAATACAAGTCTTTTGAAAACACTGTGGGAAAAGGAGAAATTGCTCGTAACGAGCAATTTCTCCCTTTCCCACAGTGTTTTCTATCCTTTTGGAGAACTTTCTGTCATTTTCATCAAATTTAAAGTTGTCGTCTGCAAACTCTTTCAATTTGGACCCGTCTAAAATTCATCGTTTGGGAAAGGGTTAAGTGGAAGGTCTTTTTGCAATCGGGAACTCCGTTTTTTTTTTAAGACCAACTACGACGTGACAGTATACAGGTACCTATACATTTTAGTCATGCTCTGGCAAAAGGGGGCTTAATGAAAGCATCTCCGTGATGCATTATACCAAGCAAGTCATCACATAATTATGGCTTCATAAAGCCACCTTTTTTTTCAATAATTGGCTTTATCATGAGGTAAACTGGTCCTTAAACATACACCGGTCCCAGGTATCCAGTATCAGCCCCGGACTTTCCTCGGGCTAATACTGCAGACCTCGGACCTCTATATATCTTTATTAAAGTCTCATTCATATATAAAGCAAAGTTAAAACACATTCAGGAACAATTCCAGTAAAAAAGTATATGACCATTCTACAAAAGAATTATAAGAGACTAGTATTTAAATGTTAAATGTATAAAAGGAACAGAAAAGAGACAATATTTACGAACAAAGCCACCCATCAAAAAAAAAAAAAAAAAAAAAAAAAGTACATGGCGAATATGAAATTACTTGATCAGTGAATTATTATTATTATTATTATTATTATTGTTATTATTAATACAAATTTAACAATACTTATTGACCCTGGCTTTATGAAATATGATTCCTTAACACTTGCACACAAACAACATTCAAATGTTATACCACTTGTGTATGATATACTTCTTTCTAAAGATTTAAACAGGTAACAGAATAAAATGGACAAACCAATCTCATAGAATTTTTTTTTTTTTTTAATTTTGCTCACCGGTATTAATTCTTAAAAATGGGCGATAATGGTTTATAAGTTTTGTTCCCTGTGAATGTATGCAAAAAGTGACTAGTTTGCAGAATTTTATATGATGGCAGACATATTTAGTTGAACCATGTTCTGACAAGAAGGGCCGAGCCCCGTAGCTCAGTCAGTAGCGTACAGGACTTGAGAACATGGACTCTCTGCTTCGATCCCCGGCTCGGCCAATTTCTTTCCGAGGATTGATGATAGTCAATGCGACAGGCTTCATTCCTCTCTCACCGCTGACCATTGTTTCGACGATGGTTATATGGGAAAGCAGCCAGTGGCTTGGAAAGAATTTTATGTGGAGTACTGGTGAAAGAACCACCAGGAATGCATGGAAAGGTGCACTGGCCGCTGCGATATAACTGAAATAATGTTGAAAACGGCATTAAACAGCATACAATCAATCAATTAATCAATCTGGAAAAGGGTGATTTAATGCAACTCCGTGCTGTATTATACCAAGCAAGTAGTCACAGTATTACGGATCATCAAAAAAAATTCTATTTCATCTATAAACAGGCTGAAACTTGATATGGAATTGTCCTGTGACATGTGAAAATTTACCAAAAGCAAAAGGTTATGACCAAGGTCAGCCTGCGCTGACAGCGCAGGCTGACCTGAGTCGATACTTTTTGCAAATGCATCAAACCCACTTTTAAGACAGCATGGCTCATATGTAGATACACATGCTGGTGTAGGCCTAGATCGGCCTGTCAGTGGTCTCTAATTCGATGTGGATCTACACCAGTCATATAAAATAAATCCTTTTACCTTTAGTTAACCTTTTCTGGCACAATAAATGTTTCAAATACAATATTTCTTCATTTTCCATATAAGTAAACTCGTCGTGTTTCCACGGCCATTAAACGTCCTTAAAAGTTATTCATTTGAAAATGTAGAGACTTATTTTGTAAAAGTTTAGAATAAAGAAGAAGGACAATGCATATTCAAGATCAGACTGCACATGATGTGTAGTCTGATCTTGACTTACGACGTCCAAAAAGCTGCTTGTATCGCATGTTGCGGGGAAAAAGTTAATTCTACAGGAAAAATATCAAAATTACCAGCAGCCCCAAGAAGTCCCACTGCAATGTAACCAAGCATTTTCTGGGTTTTCATCATGAACTGTTTCAGCCCTCCACACACAATGGCTCCAGCAATCAGGAGTAATGCAAGGATCAACATTGCTCGAACAGCTTTCAGTTCTGTGGATACTAAGGCATCTGTAGATTAAGAATGATAAAGTTACATTAAGTTCCAAAAAAAGATATCGTCGTTACTGGTCGACAAGTTTAACCCTTAGGCTGCTTATTGCGACCTACGGACGTTTTGCGGACAGCGTAAGTCAAGATCAGACTGCACAAAAGGTGCTGTCTGATCTTTGATCTACACTGTCCAATAAAGAGATATCTTTCCTCCAGAAATACCCTTGAAACAGGAAAATTTTAGGCTTAAACTATCGGCTTGAAATTTTCATTTCTTTTATTCAGCAGGATAAGGGTTAACAAGCATCTGCATATTCCGTGACCCCACTTCGGTGAGGCTCGTTTTTCGAGCAGTTTGTTCGTTTGTTTGTATTGTGTTTAACGCCGTGTTCAGCATTATTTCAGTTTTATCGCGGCGGCCAGTGCACTTATCCATGCCTTTCTGCAGTTCCTTTAACCAGCACTTCGCACAATATACGTACCAAGCCACTGGCTGCTTTCCAAGATATCCATCGCTGAAACAATGATCAGCGGTGAGAGACGAATGAATTCTGTCGCAACGACTATCATCAGTCCTCGGAAAGAAATTGGTCGAGCTCCAGAGATGATTAGTTTACTTAACTCTTTACCAATCGGCAAAATTTTCGACCCGTCCAAATTGAAAGCATCTGCCGACAACAAAACAAATGTGACCCAAATGATGATTTCAATCTTTGAAAGGGTAGAAAACATTGTGGGAAAAGGAGAAAATGCTGGTTACCAGCATTTTCTCCTTTTCCCACAATTTTTTCAAAAGGCTTCTTCCTCAGGGTCGTTAAAAGTCAGGATTGTGTGGTAAAGAGTTAAGCTGAACTGCTGCTCTGGCAAAAGGGGTTTCAAAGCATCTTTGTAACGCTTTACGCCAAGCATTTTCACATAAGATGAATCCATTTAGTCTGAAAACCGGCTGAAACATAACTATGCGCGGAGAAAATTTAACAATGTAAAAATGTGTCGTTAGGGTCAGCATCCGCGGACTGGGCAGACTGACCTGAGTTGATACTTTTTGCAGATGTATCAAATCCCCCTTTTCACAGAGCAAGACTCATTTAATTGTGGCATTAGCCTGTTCGACCCTAACACCAAATTTTAACATTTTTTTTACTGCATGTAACCGTTCCACTTTCTCTTCATTTGCAGAGAAAAGTATATTTTGTAGTATTTATCTGCACCGTGTATCATCGACTCCGGAACTTGGTACCAGCTGAAGCGGTGATGAGCAAAAACTGATCGTGTCCAGGTTAAGAAAATTCTTTATTTTGATGTTATGTAGCGATATTATGCGTCAACGAGAATGTCTCCATTTACGGAACATATTTTTGTTTCAAATGCACATCCAGAAATGATATGAAAATGATTTTAAGTTCACTTTTTATTGTAAAACGAGCTGCCTGGTACTGCTGAAATCATGTTTCTTCGTCGAAACCCACCGGTTTATCATACAAACGGTTGGAACAAATTTCACTTCATCATTATGCATATGTATTTCCATCACCGCTGCTTATATATAATCAATAGTTTTCTCAAAACAATAATGGAACTCGATAAAAACATCATAAAACTCGGAAGGCTTGAGACACTGCATAAAAATACTGGACGGTGTCTTGCTAGCTAACTGTACGGCGATTTATTGTGAAAATAACAGAATTTAATGCAATGTAGCGCGCGAAACGGTATTGTTTCCTAATTAGTACCATTTTCACAGTTGCCAACATAAGTTATAAGAGAATTTATTTGTTGGAGTATGGTCATATCGAAAGAAAAAAAGCCTGGAAGCCAATTCCTCTCGCAGGCCGTGCGAGTATCCTAGCAACAAAACTACAGAGTCGTATATCGGCCTGTGACAATAAGTTTGTAATTCGGGAAATATTACCCGAGAGAAATATTTCCAGTATCTTGACCTAAAAATGGATTCATTTATACGAGGGCCATTAACTTTGTAGGGTACATTGTATTTATAGTAGAGACTTAGTTTTAAACGGTGAACTCGTATAAAGGAAAGTTTAAACCTTTCTTAAAAAGATGGGGAAAAACACAGTAGTATCATGGTCACTGGCATGAATTTAGTGCAATAAAAGGTTTCTCAAGCTGTAACAATATCGGTGGTATTATTTGAGATTTTCGAGACGCTGGTTCAGCCATGCCTTATCTAGGCCTATATCAGATAATCATGAGTACATGTTGTAGAAAAGTTAGCTATTTCAAAACCAACAACCGCCTCCCCTTTTCTGAGCAGGGTGGATGTGGTAACTGACCATGCCAGTTTCCAGTATAAAAACAGTATAATATGTTCTTGTGACTGTTGTGTTTGTGTTTGAGTCTTGTAATGTTTCTGCAAAGGTTCTCTATTGAGATTAACTGAAATAACACAAGCGTGCTTACTACAGAAACTTTAATACAAGAACTAAAGAAAGTTGTCCAGCAGACGAACGCTACATACATAATGCGCATGCTCAAAGATATACTATAGTCTTTATCAAACAGTCGAAGATGTAGTTATTAAACATATATAGAACAGTGACTGTATTTTGTAGCAGGTGCATGCATACGAATTGCGTATTAAATTAAAGTGTAGTTGTTGATCTTAACATTGATATCAAATATGAATGGTTTCCTAGGTGGGCAATCGCCGCAGATGAACTTTTCAAGCGGCCTTCGTACCGGGCCGCAGCAACTCGTACAACCAATATGCGCGTCCAGCAAATGCATTAGCTCAGCCTCCGTATCTATAGTCAGAGTCTGATCAGAGTCTTCGCTGGTCGCCTGAAGTAGGGTTGGGTCCTTAGCTATCCATAGAGTGGTCATTGAAGACACTGATCTAAACGAACAGACTGATCTTAGCAGGATGCACATGTAAACTGTAGAATTTGTTGTGCTCCGGCTCATTTATTAGCGTCCAACCATCTAAAATCTTGGACCACCATGAATCGCGGACAACTGCTTAGTACCACGAGAATGCAACTTTTTTTTTTTTTTTTTTTGCGTGGCTGAATGCGGTGGCTTTTCACCTACTTCTTGGTATTAATAAAGAATGAATAGATGGTAATTTGCAATTGGTAAAATATGCGCACATGTTCGGCGGGCCCCTGCTGGCATATTTCCTCGAACTTTATGAAACCACTATCAACAAGTGTTGCTATTGCTAAACGATACCCCGGGCCTTGATTCATACCATAGTAAACTAATGTAGTAGGGAATAATTCTTTTCTTGTGCTATTTGGAAACTAAACATTTTCATGAGCGTCACCCAAATAGCCCGATACTACTTTTTAATAAACTTAAAATCACTGAGGAGAAAGAGGCAAATTGCTCGTGAGGTTAATTTTCATTATTTTACTTCATATTGAGCCACAAACGAGTTTCAATATTCATATTCCAGTATCTCTTACGGCGTCTATCTTTTTTAAAGATATTTCTTTTTACTTTTCTAAATCCCTTACTGCCGCGTTTCATGGTAGTCCCTTTCTATATTTTAAACGGACTATTTTTGCCTTTTTGTGACGTCAAAAAGCTACATATGTTATTCGTCCTAATGTAGACGCCTCTTGGTGCAATATCCGCTAGCGAAGGGCATTAGAACCTGCAAAGGGGTAAAAGAATGCGTCAAAATAGCCACTTTTGCTGTATCATACCGACGCAAGTTGTCGTACAGTTAATTTAGTAAAATTTTCATGTTGCCGCACAACAACCTTTCAAGTCGCCGTACTCCCAAGGATTCTTGTTTTCGAGAATAATTCAATCAAATCTTGATTATTGCATATGAAACTTATACCGAAGTCAATTCCAAATGTCCGGAATATTTTGATATTAAAAACCAAGGGTAACAAGCTTTGTAAGAACGCAAAACGAACGATTTTCAATGGGATATGGTGGTTTGAGCAGTACCAGCTAGTAGAATTTCGCTGTTTTTTGCAGCATGTTGAAATATTATTTTTGACTCACGATCACGGACAACAGTTGGACATCTCTAAACACCAATGCTTATCGTTTGGTAGGAAGACATTCATTAAAAACCATTCAAAAAAAAAAAAACGATTGACTCACCCCACTACGTGCCATGACTACCTTTTGTGTCGACTCGGCTGGTACCAAGTTCCGGAGTCGATGATACACGGTGATCTGGGCCCGGTTTCTCTCTCTCTCTCACACGCACACACACACACACACAAAATCTTAAGTCTCTTATTTTGCTAAAATCTAACAAACTTATTTTCCAACTTAAGTTGAATTTGTTACTTGAGACGCATTTCACTAACCTTAACAAACTTTAGTAACATTTTCAAATCCTGAGTTGACACAAAGTGCATCTACAAAAAATACTGCAAAAAGTATCGACCCATGTCAGCCTGTTCAGTCCACGTAGGCTGACACGGATTGATTATTTTTTGCTGCCTGATAATTTTCTGCAAGTCCAAGGACCGTTGTAAGACTCACGATTTAGTCGGTAGTTACACAAAATAGATTTTGTGTATTTATAATTATGTGGTGATTCATTTGGTATAATGCATCAAGGAGGTGCATTAAATTCCGGAGTGCTGCACACACACACACACACACACGTGTGTGTGTGTGTGTGTGTGTGTGTGTGAGCCATGGTCTGGCAAAAGGGGCTTAATGTATCTCCGTGATGCATGATACCAAGCAACTCATCACATGATTTTGGATCCATTTTGTCTAACAACTGACTGAATCATGAGGTAGACTGGTCCTTGGACATACAGAAAATTGACCAATACCGAACAGTTTCGGCCCTGGTCAGCCTGCGCGGACTGCGCAGGCATCTGTTACCATTTGATTCACCCGCCTACGCGCTCAAACTCTCACAAGACGGATGTTTGTACTGTACCTGGAAAAGAAGCGCAGACACTGTCAACGCATGTATTCCACAATCCTGCATAACTTTTAACACCATTTTGGTCAACGTAGATCCAGTAATCTACTGCAACAGACACTATGACGCTTATTAATGCAAAAATAGCTGTACCAAATCCGGAAAATCCCAACACTTCGACCATTTTGTCAAGCTTATTTTTTGGTGTGATAACCTTTTTCTTTTAACTCAAACAGTTTTATTAGGAATGTCTATAAGTTTCGTTTTTTTTTCACACACTTTGTTGAAGCACCGTCTCGTCGCCCAGAGCTCGATTGCTCGTCTTATCAAGACCTCGGGCGGGTTTTAATATCCCTAAAGACACCGCTCCCCCAATAACAAGAAATCGAAAATGAAAGATTGAAACAGGCTAGAAACTGTGTATTCGTATTTTTTTTTTGGGGGGGGGGCGGGGGGAGGGGTATTTTCATTATTTGAACTTCTCTTACCTTTTCGCTGCCAACAATACAAAATCAATTTGAGTTAGCTTACATTTTACCGTGAGGTAGCGGACGCTGTAGATCCAAGATCAGACTGCACGTTATGTGCAGTCTGATCTTGATCCACGACGTCAGCAAAAACTGCAAACTATCGCAGGGAGTGAATAGGTTAACAATTAAAGCATGTATGAGTACATCGGATCCGGGGAGGTTTCATGTAAAACCAGATTGACAGCGGGAAATATCATTGCACTTTTGTGTTAGACTGGATCATTACTGCAAAAAAAAAATATATATTTTGGGTCAAAGAAGTAAATAACATTTTGTTATTATTTATTTATTTATTTGTTTTTGTCATGATTTTTTTTTCAATCCGTTTAAGCTTCAGTAATATTCATGAGTAAACGAATTTCTGGAACCAATAAAATAAGGTAGGTTGAATTTCAATCAATATCCAAGATGGCGGCGAAAAAAAAAAAAAAATAAATAAATAAATAAAGTGTGAAAAATCCTGTATTGGACCCATGGCAGCAGCCAATCAGATCAATACATTTACGTAATGGCCCTGCATCAACGTATTGGTGCTGATTTTCTAATATTGGCCATGTTTTAATGAAATGTTTGCACTGCAGTCTTAATACAGTGTATACAGTAAATTTTCAGCATAATGCCAAATCTTCATTAGCTAATTTATAGTGTTACGTTTTGTCATACAAAAGGCAACGCGAGAGTTGCGTCAACGTACAGAATAAATGTGCTGAAGACTTAGATTACGACCAGAAACTTGATATTGTTTAATTTTACTCTCTCTCTCTCTCTCTCTCTCTCTCTTTCTCTCTCACACACACACACACAGAAATTGTGTTTTGCTAATATAACAGACTTTTTATGAGTGATACCCTTTCGAGATCGTGCAGGCCGATCACAGTCTGCACTACCCGCAAGTTTCATGCTCAAGTCTGGCAGAATAAAACCCATTAACCCTTGACTGCACAATGCCGCCTTTTAACGCCCCTGGTAAAGAGGCCTTTTGAAAACATTGCGGGAAAAGGAGAAAATGCTGGTAACCAGCATTTTCTCCTTTTCCCACAATGTTTTCTACCCTATCAAAAGAAAATTGCACCATTTGAGCCACATTGAAATTATCGTCTGCAAACGCTTTTAATTTGGACAAGGCTAAAATTTTGTCGTCTGGTAAAAGGTTAAACTGAATTAACCCAGCGCTATTTTTTGTCTAGGAATATAACTAAAAAAAGTGCAGTATCAAGGTGTCTTAAGAAATTCTGAGTAAAGCAGACAGTGTAGATCAAAGATCAGACTGCACATATTGTGCAGCCTTATCTTGGTTTACATTGGCTTCAAAAGCAACTAAATGTGTGACAGGCACTTGAATGCTCAAAGCAGAGTACATGCCCAACGTGTAACCTGCTCGAGTCAATTACCCGAAGACACGATTCACGAGGGTTGTTACTTGTCATTCCAAGAATGAACCGTTATCGTTTGTTTGTTTTTAAAGTAGCTTGGCAACTACATAATACGCACTCCTTATGCTGTAAATAACTAAAATGAAACTTTCAAGTCGAAAGTAAAACCCCAAATATTGCTATTTCAAAATTAGTTTTGGGGGACAAATATCGCCTTATCGGAAAGACTAAATTCAGTCTGATCTTAAGCTTGTCCGTGAAAGGTCAGTGAGTCGTGCTTAGCAGCTGAAGGATTAAAACTCATCGGAGTTGTAGGGCCCCACAGTTGCAGCAAGCTAAATTTTGCTAATTTCATCACAAGTACGTACCCTTTCAAGGTTGTCCTTGCTTTCTTTCAAAGCAGTAGGAATTTTTTTTGGAAAAAAAAAAAATTAGTCAGCTGTATAATGTATATGTCAACGCCCAAAACTGTTTTTTTTTTTTTTTTGCTGAATGTAACAGCACAGTTGATACAGTTGCAGAGAAAATATCTCTAATTGTATATATCTTTGTTTTAGATGAAATTCTGATTTAAGGAAAATAAACTAAACAGACCACTTTAAGCCGGTATGTGATTACATTTGTATGTCTCGAGTGTCATGAAAAACCTACGTATCATTTGATTGATTTGTTTTTCAATTTATCACTACCACAGGTTGCTCATATTGACAACGCCCAGGAAGGCTGAAGGCTGGTACTTACGTTACAGGGAATAGTGCAGGATGCCGGGAAAAATCCATCCTATGTTACGCCAGTGTCCGTATTCACCAACCATTCTTAAGAATATTCTTAGTCTTACTCTCCAAGATTGTCTACATTTGAAAGTAACACAACTCCAGATTGGCTAAACCAAAGTTTGGTGAATACGGACCCAGTGTTCTTCAACGCGCTCAGTGCATGGCGCCGTCACGCAGGACCTAGATTTAGGCGTGTCATCCAATAGACTGTTAGTATATTTTTTAGTTGACCAACCCTGGGGATCACACCTACACCCTAAAGTCTCCCGATAACATGTCAAAGGACCCGTCTTGCCTCACGCTTCTGTATATTGTTAGACAAAATGGATTGTATGAATCAATAATAATATAATGGCTTGCTTGATATAATCCATCACGGTGATGCATTTAACCCCTTTTTTTGCCAAAGCACTGCTCATATTTTACTGAAGTTATGAACAAAAAAAAAAGGTAATTACAGTTTTATTTTCAACAGTTGCTCATATTTTACTGAAGTAATAAACAGAAAAAAAGGTAATTACAGTTTTATTTTCAACAGTTGCTCATATTTTACTGAAGTTATGAACAGAAAAAAAGGTAATTACAGTTTCATTTTCAACAGTTGCTCATATTTTACTGAAGTTATGAACAGAAAAAAGGGTAATAACAGTTTTATTTTCAACAGTTGCTCATATTTTATTGAATTAATAAACAGAAAAAAAAGTAATTACAGTTTTATTCTCAACAGTTGCTCATATTTTACTGAAGTTATGAACAGAAAAAAAGGTAATTATAGTTTTTTTTTTTTTTTTTTTTCAACAGTTGCTCATATTTTACTGAAGTAATGAACAGAAAAAAAAGGTAATTTCAGTTTTATTTTCAACTGTTGCTCATATTTTACTGAAGTAATGAACAGAAAAAAAGGTAATTATAGTTTTATTTTCAACAGTTGCTCATAATTTACTGAAGTAATGAACAGAAAAAAAAAGGTAATTACAGTTTTATTTTCAACAGTTGCTCATATTTTACTGAAGTTATGAACAGAAAAAAGGGTAATTACAGTTTTATTTTCAACAGTTGCTCAGATTTCACTGAAGTAATGAACAGAAAAAAAGGTAATTACAGTTTTATTTTCAACAGTTGCTCATATTTTACTGAAGTAATGAACAGAAAATAAGGTAATTACAGTTTTCTTTTCAACAGTTGATTTCTTTCAATTTATTCTAAATTATTGTTATTATTATTATTATCGTCTAAACGAGTTTGGAAGCAAAAAGTGAATTCTGTACTTAACGAACACGAAACCGATCACTGGAGGTATAGGATGAGGGCTTATCCGGACTTCTCTTGATTTAGATTACTGCATACCGAGGTTACGCCATGTATCCTTTATCGCCTGTATCGAGAAAATATAAACCCCCACATTCTTAGATTATTGGCCAAAGTATGGGTAGCTTTACCTCATCCTCTACCGTCTATATGTCCTTTATGTTGTCTGATCATTGACGATGAAATTACACATATAATAAGTGATTGCCAAATGCTGCATACATCCAGAGATTCGTTTATAAACAATATACAAACCTATACAGATTGCTCCGTTGCAGACGAATTCAGAAACAGTACGTCAGACACTTTTTTGCTGAAAGTTCTCGAGTCACCAGTTTATAGTCCTATAACGCAGGAAACAAGAGTATTTCTGTTACAATGTACATTATCGTATGGATACACATGTCTTAGAAACGTTCTGTGAATTCTCAGAATGGAATTTCCACTCGGTTTCTGAGAAAATACATCCCTATTGTTAAAAAAAAAGTGAGGACAGGTAAAAAAATAGGGGACTTGATAGTGCATCTAATTGATTTTTTCGGGCGAATATGCCCATCTGTTATTTGTTCGTTCGTCTTTTCTTTCTTCTTCTCTTCTCTTCTCTTTTTGATCCATGTTTCATTGTTAGATTTACGAACTTACGAACTGTAATCAAATATTATTTATTAATCTCCAGAAGGAGGAAATAAATAAATAAATATATAAATAAATAAATAAATAAATGAATAAATAAATTATTATTATTATTATTATTTTTTTTTTTGTTGTTGTTTTTTTTTAAATTTAAGCAAACGGGAGATAGATTTCCTCACTGCCTTCGTGATGAAAATAGAGTGATTATTAAATTAAATAGGTGAGAAAGCCAAACTCAAAAATATAGCGCGGTTAAGTGTATATCATTATTTCAACTCTTATTAATATTTTATTTCCTGATTTGGCTACGTAGCTTCTTAAGGTGTTTCTTCTTATTTTTAAATTTTGAGTCCGAATTTCACAAAGGTTTATGTGAATTTCATGTGACTTATACCACCCGGCGTTAATTATGTGGGATCGTATTCTAATTAGTATGATGACGTCATATTTAATTTAATAAAAATTGACGGAGGGTCAGGGATAACCCACCATTTGAACGCCAATTTTGCACCCATTTACACCATGTAATCGTCCGGTTTCTTAATGCTTGCAGAGTAAAGTATATTATGTAATACATGTTAATTTTTAACAGAAACAACAACAACAACAGCAACAACAACAACAGCAACAACAAGAACAGCAACAAAAAATCGAGGGAATGATTCGCAACTCAAAAATGTAAAGTGACAAAAGGTCTGAATATGTCGCTTTAACCCTTTCCCAAACGACAAATTTTGGACTGGTCGAAATTGAAAGAGTTTGCAGACGACAATTTTAAATTTGATGAAAATGGCAGAAAGGTCTTAAAAAGGGTAGAAAACACTGTGGGAAAAGGAGAAATTGCTCGTTACGAGCAATTTCTCCTTTTCCCACAGTGTTTTCAAAAGACTTATACTGCAGACACGTGATAACCAGGGCTTGTTTGGGAAAGGGTTAAATAACTTTTTACCGGACGAAATGATTTTGCTCAATTCGAGGCAAATTTGCAGACGATAAGTTAATTGTGGCCAAGATAGTAGTATTTGTCTTTAAAAGGGAAGGGTAGAAAACTTTGTGTGAAAAGAAGAAAATATTCGTTTCCAGAATTTCCTCCTTTTCCTACAATGTTTTCAGAAAACCCTCTTCGTCAGGGCCGTTAAAGCTCCGTTTGAAAAAGTGTTAACTTGAATAGACATTTACCAGCAAAATATTTAACAGAAAACAAAGTTTTAGACTTTTCCAAAATTTAGGCATATGCGGACAGCAATTTTATGCGTCAAATAATGGAATTTATTTTTGATAATACTTGGAAAAAAAAAATAAGGAAAAAGAAAAAAAAAAGAGAAATTATTGAACACCAGCACTTTCCCAACTTAGTCCATAATGTTTTCAAAAAACCCTCTTCTTCCGGGTCCTTAAAACTCGGGATTGTTTGGCATAGGCTAATTAAACTCGTAAAATAGTGTTTGAAGACTTCCTAAAAAGGGAATTTATTTGTCGTTGAGCGAATGAACTACACTGTTATCAGACACCAAATTTTAGCACAT
Organism: Tridacna gigas; assembly: GCA_945859785.2. Lineage (NCBI taxonomy): Eukaryota > Metazoa > Mollusca > Bivalvia > Cardiida > Cardiidae > Tridacna > Tridacna gigas. The sequence continues at coordinate 64,046,391 of OX244035.2, forward strand.
GTCCCTTTTGACAGCAGTTTTCAGACTTTGAACAACAAATTTAAAGTGATCCAGATTATAGGAATTTGATATTGAAAATGGTTAAAAATATTGTGAGATAATGAGCAAGTGCTGGCTACTAACATTTTCTCCTTTTTCTCTAATGTTTTCAGAAACATTCTCTCCAAGGAGTTTGAAAGATACAAAACACTTTAGTAAAAGATTAAAACGAATACGAAAACCAGATTTCGTAGAATTTGTACATGTAATATCAAGTTTGAGCGTTGTACGATTTCGCAAAACCAGTCCTACCACCGAAATTGCCTTATTTGGTAAAAAAGATAACAATGTCGATCTTGTTGAAACTTGATCACATATACTTTCCTGGTACCCGAAATAATCTGCCAGGGCAAGATAAATCGAGAGAACCTTAACTTTAAAGCTGCTAAGTGAGACTCACTAACCTTTTGCGGACAGTGTAGATCAAGATCAGACTGTACAGAACGTGCAGTCTGACCTTAGATCTACGATGCCTGGTATGGAGATATTTTTCTACAAAAAAAATAAGTCGGAAATTTTGTTATTCGTTTTTACAATAGGCCTGAATGTATTATTTAACTTATTTAGCAGGATAAGGTTTGAATGATAACCTTTGATTTTTAGAAGGAGAGCTTGTAAATCTTGACAAAACACGCTCGAGACGGGCCGCCATTGACCCTTTCAGCGCTATGGGCGAAAACATCAGCTCTTGTGGACGGTATAAATCCAAGATCAGACTGCACAGAACGTGCAGTCTGATCTTGAATCTATGCCGTCCACTTGTTTAGTCAAACGAAAAAGATGAAAAATCGTTAAGTTGCAGCGGAAAGAATTTTCAGCCGTTGAGAGAGTTTGAGTTTATATACTTTGCGTTAAAAGAGTCAGTTGGTTACCAAACGACAATATTTTAGACTTTTCCAAATTGAAAGAATTTGCAGACGACAAATTAGATGTGTTTCAAAGACTGAAATTCGCCTTTGAAAGGGTAGAAAACAATGTGGGGAAAGGAGAAAATGCTGGTTACCAGGATTTTCTCCTTTTCTTAAATTGTTTTCAAAGGCCCTTTTCTCCAATGTCGTTATAAATTCAAGATTGACAACATACTATAAAGTGGTAAAGTGTTGACACCCGTATACTGCTTCTTGCGTCGCCGCGTCGACGGTGTAGGTCAAGATCGGACTACACGTCCTGTGCAGCCTTATCTTGGATCTACACCTTCGGCTACCTATATTTTGACCAATATATATCGTCATTTACAGTCGAACAACATCTCTATCCCCGAAAAAGGTTGAAACTGTTTATATGGTAACAAAAAAGATTATCTAATCTTGCAGTGTTGTGCACGGATTTAATTGTTTTTGTGGAGATTGTAGACCCAGATTTGCCGGCACGGAAGATGCCGTCTGATCATGGAACTACACTGTGCGGTACTTCACTAGATTTTCTGACTAAAGCAATTTTGAAATTGCGATATTTCTACCTTTAGTGCTGAACCAGAGAATATCTATTTCATTTGTTTAGTTTGACAAGGGTTAAGATTGTTGTGATTGTATGGTGTTTAACGCCGTTTTCAACATTATTTCAGTTATATCGCGGCGGCCAGTGCACCTATCCATGCTTTCCTGGAGTTTCTTTTACCAGTGCTTCGCTCAATATTCTTTCCAAGCCACTGGCTGACAAGGGTTAAGAAAGGAGATCACAAAATCCAAAAGTCTGTAGTAAGGATAGTCATTACAAAGGTTATAATGATGTACCCACATCAAAGGTTTGAGAAACGACCGTATTCAAGATACAGCCTGCACGGACTGCGAGGGTGACACGGGTCCATACTTTTTGCAAATGCATTAAGGTCCCTTTCTACAGAGAATGGCTCATTTCTTCATTCCGAATCTCCATTGACATTTCATGTATTTCCATGTTTTCTTTTCAATTTATTGTGGGTCACAAAAATGAAGCTATCGCAATGAAACCTACATGAAAATAAAGCAATACGAATTCAAATTATAAGTATATTTTTTCAGACTTGATACAATGAAATTTGATAAAAACAAAACAAAAAAGTTGTTCAAGAAAAAAAAAAAAAAGTTTTTTTTTTTTTTTAATTACATTACGTTATTGGCGACGCCGCCAAAATTCAACGAAATAACAACACCACTAAGTTTCAGAAAGCTACTAGCTTTGACGAGAAATAATATTATAATAATATTCGGGTAAATAGCCCAGGTAACCTCGCTTACTACTCGTATAGTTCTTTATTATTATTATTATTATTATTATTGCATGATCAGCGCCAGCGTAATTACTTTTCTTGCACACTGACAAAATGCATGTAAATCAATCTGAATTTGGAATTGGGTCAAATACTTTTGACGGTTGACTGTACGTAATAAGTTTAATTTTACGTTTTACCAAACGATTTCATGTTTAACCACCCTTACGAAGACGGCCTAAATGCTGGTAAAGAGCATGTTTGCATTTCCTTAACTCTTTACCGAACGACAAAATTTTGGAGTAGACCAAACTGCAAGTATTTGCAGACGACAAAATAAATGTGGCCCAAATGATGATTTCTGTCTTACATAGGGTAGAAAACATTGTGGGAAAAGGAAAAAATACTGTTAACCAGCATTTCGTTTTTACTTTTTCCAGAATGTTTTCCAAAGTACTGTGGCACTGAGGTGACATGTGCATTTTTTTTGTATTTATCTCGTTCCCACGAGACAATAATTTGTTTTCTCGAGTTTTTTTTTTTTTTTTTTTTTTTTTTTTTTTTTTATAAAAAATTATGAAAAAAACAAAATTCGTTTTTCTCGAGTTTTTTTTTTTTTTTTTTTTTTTTTTTTTTTTTTTTCAATAAAAAAATTATGCAAAAAACAAAATTCGTTTTCTAGAGTTTTTTTTTTTTTTTTTTTTTATATATATATATATATATAAACAATTTTGCCAAAAAAACCCAACTTTCATTTTCTCGATTTATTTTCATATAAAAAAATATGCAAAAAACGAAATACTATCTCGTTCGAACGAGATAATCAGCCAATCAAAGTCATCCATTATGTCGTTCGCACGAGATGATAAGTCGTGCTCACGACATAATCATCCAATCAGATTCCTCCAACTAATTTTTGTTTTTTGCATAATGTTTTATAAAAAAATAAAAAAACAAAACAGAAAAACAAAAAAAAAAAAAACAAAAAAAATCAAGAAAACGAATTTTGTTTTTAGCATATTTAAAAAAAAAAAAAAAAAAAAAACTCGAGAAAACAAATTTTGTTTTTTGCATAATTTTTTATAAAAAAAAAAAAAAAAAAAAAAAAAAAAAAAAACTCGAGAAAACGAATTTTGGTTTTTGCATAATTTTTTATAAAAAAAAAAGAAAACTCGAGAAAACGAATTATTATCTCGTGGGAACGAGATAAATACAAAAAAAAATGCACATGTCACCTCAGTGCCACCGTACCAAAGCCTTCTTCTTCGGGATCGTTAAAACTGGGGACGGTGAGATAAAGAATTAAATTGGCAACATGTTATAAATACAGTGGGTATTAGTTTAGCCACTCCTCGCGTATTAGCTTTTCGGCGTCGATGTATGCGCTGGCTTTTGACCTACTTCTTGGTGCTGATAAAGAATGAAGAGTTTGTAATTTGCAATTGGTCAAAAATGTGCACATGTTTGTTCCGCGGTCCCCTGCTGGCATATTTGCTCACACAATTTTGAAAGCACCATGAACAAGCGTTGCTGCTGTTAATCGATACCTCGGGGCCTTGATTCATACCGTAGCAAAATAATGTAGCAGAAAATGATTCTTTTCTTGCGTTATTTGGAAATTGGATATTTTCATAAGCGTTACCCAATAACCCAATACTACTTTTCAACAAAATGAAAAGCAGTGAGGAAAAAGATGTAATGGTTCGTGAGGTTAGGCCTACTGTTCATTATTTTACTTCATAATGAGCCACAAAAGAATTTCAATATTCATATTCCAGTATCTCTTAAGCCGTCTATCTTTCAAAAAGGTATTTCTTGTTTTACCCCCACAAAGAAAACAAATCCCATACAGTACTGACTTGCCTAAACGTAAATCGCGTCCAAACTCTTACAAACAACCAAATATAGAACATAACACTGAACAGCCGCGCCCGATAGCTCAACTGATAATAAACATGACTTGAAAACCAGAAGTTCCCCGTTCGATTCCCCAGCCCTAGCAATTTCTTTCAGGGGATTGATACTAGACATTGCGCCAGGACCCATTCCAATCCAAGCTGCTATCATTGTTACGATGTTTGTGTGGGAAAGCAAACTTTTTTTTTCTATTTGTTCATTTGAATGTTGTTTTACGCCCTTTTCAACATTACTTCAGTCATATCACGGCGACAGCTCACATATTCATGTATTTACTGGGTTTCACCAATACTAGGCTAGGGCTCTGAAGTGTCGTGCCTAAGGACACTCCCACGAAAAATCTAGTGGATCCAGTGAGGCTCCAACCCGGGACCTCCGGGTCACAAGTCCTACACTTTACCAAGCAGGACCCCTGGGAAAGCAAACAGTGGCTTGAAAAGAATGTTGTTCGAAGTACTGGTAAAAGAAACTTTAGGAAAGCTGGCTGCCGCAACATAACTGAAATCCGCTTCCACTGACAAATCTTTAAAACAACTTTTCATTCTTAGAGACCATAGTTATCGCTAATTATTATTCAAACACATATAACCAGATCGTTAATTAGTTATTTAAACACATATTACCAGATCTTTACATTTGGTCATTATTGACTGAAATTGAACAATACAGTCACTTTCAAGTGCCATGGGCGAGAAAGGGGTCTTTCCGGACAGCATAGATAGAGATCAGACTGCACATAGCCTGCTGTCTGATCTCCAATCTATACCGTCCACCTTGTTTGGTCACACATTTCCCACAATATTTTCTACCCTATTAAAGACAAATTTTATGGTTTGATTAACATTTGATTTGTCGTCTGCAAATACTTTCAGTTTGGAGAAGGCTAAAATTTTGTCGTCTGGTAAAGTGTAAGTCTGCAATTGGAACAGTCTAAAGTTAGTCGGCACACTTCATCTGATAGTGTATCTCTGTAGCAGACGAAGAAGAAGAATATGGACTAGCCAAGGCTGAAGCATTTGCAGACGACAGATTTAATGATGCTCTTACTTATTGAACCTATCACCGAAAAGGTAGAAAACATAATGTGAAATAGGGAAAGTGCTGGGTACCAACTTACCAGCATTCTTCTCCTTTTCTCCGACAGTATTTCCGACGGTCTTCTTCCTTCTGGATCGTTAAAATATGGGATTCTTTGGAAAGAGATTTTCTCTACCCATGGTTACCCCCATTTTTTTAACCCTTTATCATACAATTCTGAGTTTTGACGACCCTGAAAAAGAAGGCTTTTGAAAACATTATTGGAAAAGGAGAAATGCTGGTGACCAGCATTTCTCCTTTTCCCATAATGTTTACTACCCATTCAGAGACAAATTTCATCATTTGAGTCGCGCAGAATTTGTCGTCTGCAAATGCTTTCAGTTTGGACAAGTCTAAAATTTTGTCGTTTGGTAAAGAGTTAAATAATAGCTATTTATTATATCAGGTATCTCAAGCTACTCTTAACCAGAAATGATTTCGTTAAGTTGGCAAATGACAGACAAGTAGTCTATTTTCATGTGCAATAATGGCATTTGAACGAAGAGACTGACAGATAACACGACCGATCCTACATTTTTGTGTTACTAGTCTGTGCAATTTCAGACTCGATTAATCCAGTATCAAGGGCCATTAAACCAGATTTCAGTCCGTTTTCTTCTTCTTCTTCTTCTTCAGGATGGAGGATGATATTTTGTAAGGAAAAATTATAAGGACGTTAGTGTCTAACCTTTGTTAGGAAACAAAAACAGTACTGGCTCACGACCAGTGGCGGCCATTTTTTAAAACCTTTTCTAATCTGTAAGGTAATATTCTTCAAGTTCACAGCTCATACTTTACGTGGGCAAAACTAGGGTTCAATATTGTAAGATTCACGAGTGGAAATCTGAAATAGACTGTAACTGAAACTCGGCACGATATGAATAATCCGGTCGGTCAACAGACGAACTTACGTCACGAAGAGTACCAGTGGCGGCCAACCGAATAAACGTGAACAAACGTGGTAAAAAGATACTTGCAGTGGTACTCGAATATACGACGTCCAAAACAGCTATTCAATAATGCTGTACCGTTACTAACGTAAATGAGATAAATTTGAAGTAAAACACACACAACACAAACTCAGGAATTCGTTTTGTTTCTAGATGTATAGAAATTAAACCGTTTTTAATAATTAGTGAGGATGAAATTAAAAGAAAAACTGAGCGTTTGAAAATAGGCAAATTAGCAAAATTATCATCTCAGAATTTGGGCTACGGTATTAACACTTAGGCTGCTATGCGCGACTCACCGGCCTTTTGCGGACAGTGTAGGTCAAGATCAGAACGTGCAGTCTGATCTTTGATCTACACTGTCCGATAAGGAGATATTTTTCTCGGCAAAGAATTTCTTTGAAATAGCAAAATTTGGGTTTTTACAATCAGCTTGAAAGATTCATTTCATTTATTTGGCAGGATAAGGGTAAACAATGTTTATGTCCCTTTTAAATATTGTTTAGACTTACTGAAGGCATACTTGACGAAATTCTTCAGTATCTTCAAGCATTCAAGTAAGAAAGATAACTCGGTCAACATAGTAAAGGAAAACGAAAAAAAGAGAATTGAAGATTGAAAATTATGTCTCTTGTTTTAATAAAAGATACAAATGTACATCTATCTTCGTTGATTTTTTCCTCATACATAAGAACGATTCTCTGTGAAAAGGGGGCTTAATGCATCTGCGAAAGTATCGACCTAGGTCAGCCTGCGCAGTCGGCGCAGGCTGACCTAGGCCGAAACTTTTTGCTATTGGTCAATTTTTCTGTATATCCAAGGACCAGTCTACGTCAAGGAGATGCATTAAGCCCCCTTTTGCCAGAGGGTGGCTCCTAACGAAGCTGACAGGAGCTGGCGTTTGAGATTAAATCTTGTTGTACGAGTCTAGAAATCTGTTATTAAGCGAACCTTTGGTGAGCTTAATAACATTTCTTCTTGACGAGTTGAATGCATTTTACCTCAATAGTCAACGAATGTCATATTCTTTTTATCAAATAACTATATTTCAATGTTTACATGTATAATGAACAAATCTCTCTATTTATGCAATTTTAGTTAGGTTTACTCATGAGTAGGACCTTCTCACTTGCTTTGACTTGGGTTTAAGTTCGTGACGAAATTAGTTCCAAAGGCTGACATAGATGACTTTAAATCCGGAAATAGAACGAACCTTGGCTTAACCCCGGTCATCAGTTTGACTAAATTAACTGGAAAATTTGTGTAAAACGTCGTTTCCAAATCGTGAGTACGTATATGTTTTTTTGTATTTGAGTTCAACGCCGTTTAAATAGCTTAGGTCATATCACTGCGGTCGGTGCACCTGTGCATGTTTTGCCTGGCTTTCTCACACCAGTTACTAACACAGCTTTCTTTAAAAGTCACTGAAAACTTTCCTCACATGCATCAGAGGTGAGAGGCGAAAAATCGTCGGAAAGAAAGTTTGCCTTAACCTGGTATCGAACTCGTAACCACAAGGTCACGATTCAGATACACTAACCGCTGAGCTACCCGGGCGGACAAATCGTGAGTAGGATATATTGCTTTAACAAATGATGTCATTAAATGATCCTATGACGTCATGTAATCTTTTATCACATAACAACCCTTGTTTCCAATGTAATATAGCCATTACGAATTTTCTTGTCTCACACACGTGTGAGATAAGATTTCATGACGTCATAGGTCGAAGCACTTTACATATGTATTCCTACGCTAAAATTCCAAAACATGACTGACCTACATTTTGCGGTCGGGTCGGGTTAAGTTCATTTTGGTACAAAATAAACTTACCTCTATCATGAAAAGGATGGCACTAGCTGCTGGATTATCCGAGACAAAAAGATTGACAAACCACAGCGCCCGAAAGCACTTGGTACAAAAGTTGTCTGAGAATAATATTCCGGCAAATCAAATTATGCAAATCACCGGTCATAAGAATATCCAATCAGTCAATAATTATAGTCACATCAGTGAATTTCAACACAAAAACATTTCTGAAATCCTTACATCGTCAAAAAAAACAGCAAAATCCTTGCACAATCCAGCAAATGCAGTGTAACAGTAACCGCGGCACAAATTCCTCAGAATACACATTTCACGGCGGTCTGAATAATGTTTGCTGGAAATATTTTCGGTGGCACGTTCAACATAAACATTATGTCATCTTCAAACGATAATAATCCACAAAATGATCCCGAATCTGTTAAGAAACGAAGGCGTATCATAGTTGACAGTGACTCCGAGTAGTCTTACTCGCACCAAACACAACTTGCAGACTTTACACACACGTGTTTGTTGCATACATGTGTATTGCTCTGTTTACATTGTAGTTATGTATAATGCATAGGGCCTATGTTTTGAACATTTATTCGTTTGTAACAGGTTGATTTATGTTCTTCTGGTGATAAAATAATCTCTAAGAGTTATATGTTTAAATTGTTAGATTTGAATAAACAATTGTTGTAGTCTTGTAGAGTCTAGTAAGTTTAATGTACGCCACGTTGGAACTATTTTTTATCACGGACTCACATTCCCTTCAGAGAAGTGACACGGCCTCATTCATGGAGATGAGTATGTTTTGTACCCTTATTTTTTTTATTTAATTTGCTTGGATTCGGTTATGTGATAAAAAGAATCTGACATTCGTTGATTGTTGTGATAAAATTTTATTAAACTCGTCCAGAAAAATGTTATTAAGCTCGCCAAAGGCTCGCTTAATAACATTTTTCAAGACTCGTTTAATAAAATTTTATCTCAACAGTCAACTCATGACAGATCCTATATATCTCAAACGAGGTGTCTACGCATGTCATATCCTTCGAAGATTGACCTGTCAGCGCACTCGGTAAAACTAGGGTGATACGTTGATCAAGTCCGTGGGCTGTATCACGTAGCTTGACATGCACCTACACAGTTTATTTCATTGTCGGAATTACGCCGCTTTACCGTTCTTAAAAACGTAACACTCCATTTAGAGAAAGAAAACACTAGTCACGGTTTACTGCGGGAATCTTTCTAGATAGATCTACATTTCTGATAAAAAAAAAAAACAGTTTGTACATTTATTTTCAAACTCGTTCTATCAATTCCATTGGCATCACTATCCTGTACAGGACAAATATTAATGCGCGGTGCGTGAAATTAAAACCATGTCACCAAACATGTAGCAAGCGAAAATGGTTAAAAATAATAAGGCTGTGAAAGAAATCAAACCTGTTTTTCGCTTCAAAATTCTTCAAGACATAATAATTGTAAACGGGTAAAATAATATAAAGAAATACCATTGTTTAATGCAAATCTTTCTATACAGTTTCTAACTATAGACATGGGGAAACCGGGATTTGTGTACGGTTTTTCACAGACTTTAACAACAGTAAAAAGAAATGCTCCAACCATGCTGGGCTTCTACCGGGGCTAATATTTCCAAGGCATACAGGGGCTGTGTTTATAAATGACTATAATTATGCTAGCTAACTATGGCTGGATGAACCGTACCGTTTGGGATAAATGTATACGAGCCATGCTCTGGCCAAAGGGGTCTTAATGCATCTCCGTGATATATAATACCAAGCAAGTCATCACATAATCATGAATCAATAAAATCCATTTTGTATGACCTGACCTGGGTCGATACTTTTCGCAGATGCATTGAGCCCCCTTTTCACAGAGCATGGCTCATATTTTATTTCGAAACTTGCCATAAGTAGAACCAGTCTGTTCTGAACCCAGAATACCGACATCAGATAGGTATGCATTTTAAAAATGCCACCAAGAGGAAGATAATATACTCAAACGTGTGTAAGACAAAAATCTTAATGGCTATATTACATAGAAAAAAGGGAGGTTATGCGATAAACATTATTAACATGCAACCACACTCAAGTATTCTGTATAATGTAAGTACGTTGCTCTTTTCCCTATAATATGACTATGTACAGATAAAAAAAACACACTTATTTGCTTGATATGACCCTGGGCTGGCAGCTCAATCTCATTAATCCTTTACCACACAAACACGAGTTTTGACGATTGACGACTCTGGGGAAAAGTACGTTTGAAAGTATTGTGGGAAAAAGAGAACATACTGGCATTTTTCCTTTTTCCCAACATGTTTTCTATTCTTCAAAAGGCAAAATAATCATTTTATCCATATCTTATGTGTCGTCAGCAAATGTTTTTTAATTTGGACTGGTCTAAAATTTTGTCGTGTTGTGAAAAATTGAAAGCAGTCCGCTTAGGTGTTCATCCGAGAATTGCTGGTAAAGAGTCCATTTAAGTGGACATTTCTGTCACCCGGTCAAAATTATGCTATCAAGGTTCAGGCAGAGAAATAGAACATACGTGAGAATTCTTACCACATAAGCTTCTAAATGATCGGAGCTCTGGCAAAAGGGGACTTAATGAATCTCCGTGCTGCATTATATCAAGTAAGTCATCACATAAGTATGGATCCATAAAATCCATTTTGTATACCAACTGACTGAATCATCAGGTATACACTGGTCCTTCGACAGGAAGAGAATTGACCGAGAGCAAAATATTTCGACCCATGTCAGCCTGAGCGAACTGAGCAGGCTGACCAGGGTCGATACTTTCTGCTGATTCATTAAGCCCCCTTTTCACAGAACATGGCTAAAATGATTTGAATTAACGTGCGAATTTATCGCATGCAGTGAGCCAAAACCGAACGACATTTGAGACGGTCTCTCTGATTGGCTGATCTATTGCAGGCTATATTAGAAATCTATACTTTTTTTTTTTCAGACTCAGTGACTCAATCGACACCTTCGTCGTCAGATGATTCTTGAATTGGGCTACCAGCTTTCAAGAGCCATTTTTTTTTTTTTTTTTTTATATTATATATATATATATACTCTTTGAAAAGGGGGTTAATGCATCTGCGAAAAGAATCGACGCAGGTGAGCCTGCGCGGACTGAGTCCGCGCAGGCTCACCTGGGCCGAAAATTTTCGCTATTGGTCTATTTTCTGCATGTCAAAAGACCAGCCCACCTTATGATATAGTTGGTTGATAGACAAAATGGATTTTATGGATCCCTAATTACGCGATGACTTACTTGTTATCGTGCATTACGGAGATGCATTAAGCCCCCTTTTGCCAGAGCAATGCTCCATATACACTTCTGTAAAGACTTATCTGAGTCGTAAGTCATGAAATTCCGGCTTACACATACCAGTCGACACTTAATATCATGTTGACTTTATGAAAGTCAATTTCAAGTGCACGTATATATCTACATGAATATACTTCTGTAAGAAATTATTTAATTTTAAGCTTAATTTATATACAAATTATGAATAATTTTCATGCGTACCATTAATTATAACAAACACATAAAATATTGCTTTTATAAAAAAAAATCATTAAAAAAAAAAAAAAACTACGGAAGTTACAATGCACCGGAACCTCGATAACTCGAACCCGAGAAAGACCGATATTTTTTCGAGTTATCGGAATTCGGATTATCTGGGGGAAAACACTAGAAACTTATAGATATCTCTACGTTATAAGCTCTTCTATGGTCATAAACGGTAAGCCTCCGACATTAACAATTCAACAATAGGTAACAGCTATCGGCTACAGTTCTGCCTTTTACGACAGTAAACAAGATATTTCGTGAAGTTGCGTGACTAGTAAATTCACGATGTGTTCGTTTAGGTGTAGTTTTCGCATGATCTTTGCAGATTCAAACCCTTTCATGCGTTTTGTATTTATTACAGACAGAATTTGTCTTATACCTGTCAGAGCCATAGGCAAAAACATGTTTTCCTTTCCGGGGAACATAGATCAAGGTCAGACTGCACTGAATGTGTCGTCTGATCTTAGATCCATATCGTCTGTTTAGTCAAGACTATGAGATAGAAAAATCTTTCGAAGTTTTAACTCTTTGCCACATAATCCCAACTTTGAACGACCCTGTGGTATGAGGCTTTTGAAAACATTGTAGGAAAAGGAGAAAATGCTGGTAACCAGATGCATTAAGCCCTTTTTCACAGAGCATGGTTCATTTTTTAATCCTCTGTTACTCACAATTCTTGGATTAATTTACACTTCTTCGATGTATCGTGGGACTCTAGAGTGACATAACTTTGTACTCACAACTAAGTTATGAGTATTTGCATTGGGCTGTTTTTCCAACGATGGTGCAACGTCATTGTTCGCTGGGAAATATGAAAGATGAAAAAGTGTTCTTTTTGGCGTTATCGTTTCATGTGCAGTCCCCACAGTTAAACAGTTCATCAGCTTTGGTTGCCAAGATCAATTGAATTATTTATGTACCGTGGGACATTCCACTGACAAAATCACGTCTTTACAAATACGTAAGTAATTCAAAATTTAATTCGTCTATTTGTTCCACGATGGTGAAACATCGGAGTTTCGCTAGGAAATATGGGAGATAAAAAAGAGTGTTCTCTTTGACGTTATCATTTCACCGTCCCGACTTTTCAACAGTTCATCATCGTCTGTATCAACATTCGCTGACTTATTTTACACTTTATTTACGTACCGTGGGACAAAAGAATGTCAAAGTGCCGTGTTCAACCAGTAAGTAATAACGAGTTCCATTGGTCCATTGGGTGAGAGAATGCACTTTTTGACGTTACCATTTCCCTGTCCCCATGGTAAAACAGTTCTTCATCGATCGTTACGCACATGAGTTGAATTACTTTACTCTTCATCTAAGTACAGTGGGTTGTCCGTTACCCACAATACTTGGTTAACTTAACATCTTATCCGTGGGACACTCGACGGTTAAAATGTCGCACTTAACCCATTACTAATGAAGAATTTCATTGGTCCACTGGAACATCGATGACCCTACGCCTGTACTCTCTACCAATTAACTGACACGTTACAAATCAACCGTACAGAAGTTTTTGCCTTGCCTAATTTTGGAAACAACATATGCACGCTTACGTGATAGGTAGAGTCCATTAACTTAGAACACAATTTTGATGAAATGAATGGTCGCTCAATTAGTTTATAAAGATATTGATGAAAATGAGATTGCAGTCACAGATTTTCCCACGGCATGGAATGAAGTGTGAAGCAGAGGGATGGGTTACCGTGGGGACTGACGTTCACATTTCATACATCGTAAGCCGAATCTTTGAAAGTCGCAGTCTCTCTCTCCTTTTTATCACCATTTACTTCCGTTTTAGCTCTCAATTCTACGTCGCTTTCTTTTGTGATCTCCTGCTGCTGTTGGGTCTTCCTCCTATCAAAAAACAAAAAGATATGAGCCATGCTCTGTGAAAAGGGGCTTAATGTCTCTGCGAAAAGTATCGACCCGGGACAGCCTGAGCAGTCTGCGCAGGCTGACCTGGGCCGAAATCTTTCGCTATTGATCAATTTTCTGTATGTCCAGGGAACCAGTCTACCGCATGATTAACCCTTTCAGCGCCATATGCGAAAACAGGGACTTTTGCGGACGGCATAGATCAAGATCAGACTGCACAGAACGTGCAGTCTGATCTTTGATCTATGCCCTCCGCTTGTTTTGTCAAGCCTATATGATAAAAATCTTCCGGAGACTCAGTGGATTGTATTTACAGCCATCAAAAGAGGCCGAATTAGTTTATTTGGCGCCGAAAGAGTTAAGTCGGTTATTAAAATAAGGGGCTCTAAGGGATTCATAATCATGTTGACTTGCTTGGTATGATGCAAATCGGTAATGCATTAACCCCCCTTTTGCCAGAGCATGGCTCATATCTTTATAAAAGATAGACGACGTACATTTGCCTGCTGAAGGGGGCCCTAAGAATAAAGATGTCCACATTTTTAACCAATAGCCAATTTCTAGTAATTCATTCGGATGAATCAATACCAAGAAGTTGGTCAAAAGCCAGCGCGTTCAGCTACATCGAAAAAAGAATTAGTTTTTTTAGGTTTTACGCCCCTTGTACTCTTTGGCACCGATCTGTGCAGCCTGATCTTTATCCATATTAGCATGAAATGTATGTCAATTTTTCATGTACAGAAAAATAATTTTGGGACGTTGTTTTAACCCTGTACTAGACAATCGAGGGTTTTAAGGAACCTAAAAAATAAGCCGTTTGACAACATTGTGGAAAAGGGAGAAAATGCATTTCATCAGCATTTTCTCCTTTCCCCAGAATGTTTTTAACCCATTCAGAGACAAAATCCCATCATTTGAGTCACACTTATTTGTCACCTGAAAATGCTTTGAAATTGGGCCAGTGTAATATTTGTTGTTTGGTAAAAGGTATTGTGAATGTGTTTGTAGAAAACTAGCTGAGTAAGACGGATTACAGAACTGATTTGTTAGCAAGACCTTTCTCAGACTCAGTGGAATATATTTTCAACCATCCAAAGAGGTCGAGTTTGTAGATGTTTGACGCTGAAAGAGTAAACGGTGTCCAAAATATCAACTGTCCACAAATTTGAGTACAAAAATAGACTTGTACATATAACTCTAACTCGATAAACCTTTCATTTACAGTTTATATTGTTGATTGTTTTTAGGAATACATGTTTAAATCCACGAACTGTGACGAGATAATATAAGCATTATCAAGTTGGGTTTATAAATTATCTCGTCAAGGTACGTGATTTTAAACCTGTTATCCCAAACATAAACAATAATATAAACTGATAATGAAAGGTTTATCGAATGAGAGCTACAGGACTTCTCATAACTAAACAAACTGTGTTATTGCATTAACAGAGCTCCAGATAAGAAGGAGTGATGGTATTCTTAATCCATTATTTCTCTTCCAAACCTTATGTTGTGGGTACTCATTAGAATCGTCTCGATGAGACGATTCAAATGAGTACCCATAAAATAGGGTTTAGTGGAGAATAACTAATATTTTCAATTTTGAAGTCAAAATCACTCCCTCTATCTGGAACTCTGCATTAATAGGAAGAAAACGGTCCGTTCAAAAGCAAATGACAATCTCGGCCAATATCACCAAACTCGGCCGATACGAGAAAAAATCCGCCGATATGACTCGGTCCTTGTCAAATCCAGTATGGACGACAAATCTCGGTCGTTAATTAACAAAATTGACATTGTTCAAATGATTTCGTATCGGCCGAGTTATAGGCCCAAGGCCTACGGTATTAACCTGAGGCCGATGAGCGAGGGACCAAAGGCCGAAGGCTAATACCGCAGATCTCGGACCTGGAACTCGGCTGTTACAGAATAAAAGAATACAAACTTGAATACCTTCTATAAAGATACAAGGCCAAGAGAATTGCTAAGAGAATCGCCACTGCCATGATAATGAAAGCTATAATCAAAGGTAGTTCCCAATCTGAAATGAGAGAAAACTTGTCACTGTATATCTTTTATTGCTGATTACGTAGAGGAGTCCTCTTTCCCCTCCCCCCACACCTCCCCATCCCCATCAAAGCCCGCATCAGTGAAAATGACCATAGGAAAGCATCAACGTTGTTGTAGCCTGATTACAAAACATATTTATTCCAACCTGAGTTAAGAAAGCAACTGCGAAATACCCCCAAAAGAGCTTTGTAGCGGCCAGTTTTGCAATAAAAACGAGAACTGCAACAAATTATTATATGACAAAAATTTATTACATTTCACTTCACAACCAGTTTTGCAATAATAACGAGAACTGCAATAAAATGATTTTATGTATCATATTCGATCGTTTTCCATTCAAAACCAAGTTAGTGTGCAATTTAGATTGGATTATATAAGACCTAAACAAAGTTACAGAAAGTGATAATTCAAGGACCAATAACAGCATTTCAGGCTAAACACTATTACGGCTTAAATCTTTGAAAACATTTATATAGTCGATTAAATACCGTATATAACATTAAACTGTGAATGGTCAAGTCACAATATATCTAAACCAGTATTGCAATAAATTATTGCAAAACTCGTTGCGATGACAGAAAATTTATTACATTTCATTTCACAACCAGTTTCGCAACAAAAAACGAGAATTGCAATAAAATGATTTTATATATCATATTTGATCGCTTTACATTCAAAACCAAGTTAGAGTACAATTTAAATTGGATTATGTAAGACCTAAACAGCTTGAATGCTGTTTTTGGTCTTTGAATTATCACTTTCTGTAACTTTGAAAGGAATATGATATATAAAATTATTTTATTGCAATTCTCATTTTATTGCAAAATTGGTTGTGAAGTGAAATGTAATAAATTTTTTGTCATCGCAACGAGTTTTTCAATAATTTATTGCAATTCTCGTTTTTATTGCAAAACTAGTTGCTACAGAGCTTCCTCAGGAGAAACAATGTTGCTTAGTAGGAGAGTTTTTCAACAATTTTGCCTACTCTTGGAATTTAATATATACGTATGCCATACTCAGGCAAAAGAGGACTTCATGCATCTCCGTGATGCATGATACAAAGCAAGCCATCACATGATTATGGATCAATAAAATCCATTTTGTATAACAACTGACTGAATCATGAGGTAGACTGGTCCTTTGACATGCAGAAAATTGACCAATGGTGAAAAGTTTCGGCCAGGTAAGCCTGCGCAGACTACGCAGGCTGACCTGAATCGATAGTTTTCGCAGCTGCATTAAGCCCCTTTTCACAGAGCATTGCTCATATGATCGCTAAATGCAGGTTGCTTGTCTCATAAAGGTGACCACTAATACGGGTTTTACTGTATATAACTGTGATAAAAACATAACGACCGGCTTTTGACACAAGTTTTACCATTCCAACGTGTATTCAAGTGAAATTTTTTTCTGTTTTATGGTCTAAGAAATCGAGTATGTTTACGGAATCGAATTTCCCCTCTGAGTACCCAAAACTCACTGAAAAAACGTCACTGAAAAGTGACGTCACTGAAATGTAGGTATAACATGCAGTTTTGATGCATGAAGTCACTGCAATAGACTTTCGACGAATTTTCATTTAAACATGGATTTAAGCAACTCTAGGTAAGTAAATAACCATAATTTGTTAGCAAATGTAAAATACCATTAGTTGTTTCAAATACCCATTAATTTATCATTTCCTTTTTTAGCGTGTACAAAGCATGACCTTTAACACTTTACGGTTTGTTTTCATGACGACTCGACTCTGCCATCTTTTATTTTGTGCTGTGCCCTGTGAACTCCCAGTGTTTAGCAATATACTTTCGGAGCATATTATCCAATCAGATGGCGAGAAATTTCTTTGCAATATAATCAAATTATTGGGTTATGGGGGAGAATTTTCTTGAAAGAAACATGCTTGTAGTTATACATACAGTCCCTTAATCAGCAATTTAACCCCAGACCTCGCCGGACCAATACAGCCAACTGTTGTCAGGTCCGAATGAAATGACTAGGTCATCGTTTTTGCTAAACTAATTTTGTACCTTCTCTTGTAGTTTGTTTGTTTGTTTGTTTAAATGGTGTTTCCACATTATTGCTGTTATATCAAGGCGGCAAGTTCAACTACCCATGCTATCCTAGAGTTTTTCCGAGAGTTTCTCTACCAGTAAACTTCCCACGAAATTCTTCCCAAGCCACTGGCTGCTTTCCCACATAACCGTCATTGAAAAAATCATTCGCTCTGGGTGATAGAAAACGTGACAAAAATGACAAATTTCTCAAGACGACCAATTTCACCTTTTGTCATAACAAAATTAAAACTTATCGGTACGTTTATATATAAGCCATGCGCTGGCAAAAGGGGGTTTAATGCATCTCCGTGATGTATCACATCAAGCAAGTCTCTATATAATCATGGATCCAACAAAATCCAGTTCGTCTAACAATCGACTGAGGTAGACTTTTCACGGAGCATGGCTCATATATTAAAACGTTTTTGTACCAAGTAAGTTTTCTACAGGTAAATGAGTACTCGCTGTAACGCCTATCGATCTCGAGAGACAGAGCCAGGCACCAGTCCCGAACAATTCAACGTGAGCGTGTTGTGTTACAAAAATAAAGATATATAATATGAGAAGTAGCTTACTGTCATTTGGAGCTCCCCTGTCTCCATTCCTTGTAGATTCAGCAGTATTACCTTCTTCATAATCTTTAGAAATCTTTTCTCCCCCAGGAACAGATAAATCGCCATCCGTCGGTAGGACCGTATCGTGTCCGTCGGGTGTGTCATTTTCATCGAAATCTATCATCATTTCGGTCGTGGTCGTATCTAAGGACTTTTCACTTAATACAGTGTAAGTAGGAATGTTTTCAACATGTTTCGATTCTCTACTAGTGGTACTAAGAGGTTTAAACGGTGCAGCCGTACTCGTCGTTTCTATCGCTTCTGTTACAGATTCTGAAGATGTTTCTACAGTGTAGGTGAAGTCTGGCGTTACTAACCCTTTATCAGCGTCTGAATCACTAAAGTCTTCAATGTTATCATTAACGCTATAACTAGTACTTTTATCGTGTACGGTGGATCTTGTCGAAGAACTGATAGGTAGGGTTTTGTCAGTACTTGCTTTTGTTTGGACTTCACTAAGTAAATCCGTTGTGCTATTTATCGAATTTGTAAATATTTGTGACCTATCAGTAGTTCCTTCATGAACAAATTTCATCGTTTCATCTACATTATATTCAGTATTGTTGTCCGAATATGGTACCACTGTAATGCTCTCCATTGGCTGTATTGTCTCGGTTCTTTCTGCTTCTTCATTGTCTGCAGTTGTGGCTGTGCCATATGGGTCAAAGGCTAAAGTAGTTTCTTCAATATCATCTGTAACATATATCGAGGAAGACGTTGATCGAGATTCCGTTGCATCTTTCACTATTTCACGAGCTGTAGTATTTATAGATACTGAAGTGACTTCCACAGATTTCATTGAACTAACCATTGTATTCGTGGTTGTCTCTCCAGTAATGTCTTCGGTAGAAGTAACTGTTGTGATTGTTGGTGACGAATTTTCTGCACTTGTAGATGTTGTTTGTATCTGAACAGTAGACATTTGAGTATAAGATTTCGTATTGTCATCCACAATAAGAGTATCTTTTACTTTCTCTGTTACTGACGTGTTTTGTGTCGTAAAAACTGTAGGCAGTAAATTTGCAGATGTCGAGGATTCTCTTGTTGATGTTGAAAAACTACTCATTGCTTCAGTAGCGGGATGGGTTGTTGTAGAATAATCTGTTGACTTTATTGATGATGTAGTGTTTGGGACAGATGACGTTGTCACTGATGTCACTGGCGCTGATGAAGTTGTAGGTAAAGTTGATGACGTTGTTGGTAAAACTGATGGTGTTGTCGGTAAGCCTGGTGACGACAAAGGTAAAGATGATGACGTGGTAGTCATGTTAGTTACAGCAGATGAGGTAGTAGGCATTGTTGATGACGAAAGCGAAATTGTGGATGACGTTGTGGACATTGTTGATGACGTTGTTGGTATAGTTGATGAGGTTGTCATGGCTTTTTTCTCTTCGATCTCAACTTCAAAGTCTTTATAGATGGACATCTTGAACGATACAACGTAGTGAAAGGCATCGATGGCGGCTTTGTCTGTAATGACAAAGATATTCGTCTAAGTCATTCGTATTCAGCTTATGGAGAAAACACTCAGTCTTAAAAAAGTCGGTCTAGTGAGGTTGGAGAAAAATAACAAGTAGGAAACTATGTTCGTTTTTTAAATTATATCACTGCCACTTGTACATCGTTCAATGATTGTAATGTTTCTTCCACCAGAACAACCACATTTTTTTCAAGGGATCGGTTACTTTTCTATGTAAAAAGTTCTAACAATATTCAGACGTGAGAAGGAAATAAATCTTGCCAAACTGTTATCAGCAACATTTTGGAGGTAAAAGCCGGGACAGGAACAAAAACAAGGAATATATACCTTTCAAACAAGCGTAGTTGTGCTCCTTGCTACATGTGTCATAAATATAGGAAAACTTCTTTCCCTTCCGCGTGGCGGCTAAGCACAACTTTGCTAAGGTCTCTGTAATAATACAAATACATTGTTTTTTCCATCATTCAAGCATTCGATTTTTCAAAAGTGACAATTAACCCGTTACGTACTACACAATCCTGTGCTATAAAGACCCTGACGAAGAAAAAGGATTTTTGAAGTCATTTTTGAGAAAAGGAGAAAATGCTGGTAACCAGCATTTTCTTCTTTCACACATTGTCTTCCACCGCTTGAAAGATAAAGCGCAACATTTGAGGTATTTTTTTTAGGTCGGTTGTATAAAAACTTTTATAAATTGGACAAGTCAAAAACTTGTGGTCTTGTTAAAACCTACCAACAAGCTTTCTAAAAAAACACAAACGACATTCATTTGAAGAAAAAGAAATGTTTTTATCGGTAGAAAAAAAAATCACAAATACACTGTAGTCGTGCAATGAAAAAGCAGTGTAGTAGTTCACACAAATTGAACTAGATATTTATTATACTTTTTTTTGACATTCAACCTTAATACTCAATTCAATGTAAAAATTATCTTGGTAATATATCCTGGCCCCATGCTGATTTTTTCATTTCAAGCATGCTTAGTACCTACGGAAGCACAGAGGGATCATGCGAGAAATAACTATTTTATCTCCTGGCCACGGGATAATAATTTATGGCAACGAATTCACTCTCTCGCGGGCACAAGAGAATAATTTGTTAGTTATCAAGACTTACATGTACCTGTCTCATGACTACGAAATAAATAACTTGTAGGCCCAGGATATATTATTTTGTGGCTTCAAGATAATCATCCAATAAAAATGAGACAAATTAACCCTTAAACTGCTAAATAAATGAAACTAAAATGTTCACGCAATATTTAAAAAAAAAATATATTACGATTTCAATGTTGATTTCATCGGACAGTGTAGATTTAAGATCAGACTGAAGGTTTTGTTCACTCTGATCTTGATCTACACTGTCCGCAAAAGGTAAGAGGGTTGCGCTTAGCAGCTTAAGGGTTAAGAAAATTCTTTCATTGGATAGCTATCTCGTTCTCACAGGATAATACATCATGGCCGTGAGAAAACTGAGTAGTTGCCACGAGATCACACTGTCGCTTTCCCCCTTTACTCTGTGTTTGTGTAACGGCACACATTTACTAACTTGCTACAGAGCTAGCTTTTGTAGCGACGTGGCAGAGCATTCGCCTTGGGATCTAGAGGTTCTGGGTTCAATCCCCGCCTTGGGATGTTAATGATCAGGGCTGGCTTACATTGAACTGAGTAGACACTACACACGAAATTTGCATTAACACTATCAGTAAGCAAGTATCAAGTCTGAAAACAAGTTTTACCAAATTGCATGATAGTGAAACCGCGTTAACTTGTCATTTAATGAATATTCCGTCTTTTTACGTGAACTATTTATAGATCTCCGATAAATTAACGATTTATTGGAAGTTTACATCGGGATTATGTGTCCATGTTAACCTCCACACCATGGACACGACGGCAAGATGAGTTTCTTATACAAATATAGTAACTCTTATCCTGCTAAATAAGTTAAATGAAGCTTTCAAGCCTATAGTAAAAAACAGAATAATAATTCCAAACTTATTTTTTGGAGAAAACAATCTTCTTATCGGACAGTGTAGATCCAAGTTCAGACTGCACGTTCTACACTGTCCGCAAAAGGTCAACGAATCGCAATTAGCAGCCTAAGGGTTAAACATTTGAACTCCGTTTAGAAGGTGCCTCGGCAAATATCGGAAAAAAACTGAACACGGTCACGGAAACAAAGAAGTGACAAGTCAACGCGGTTTCACAATACTTTACGATTTTGCGTAAATATTAGCATAACTTTACGCCAGCTCAAATATCGTACTGTTGGGTATAATTCCAACTCAATAAACCTTTCATAAACGGTTAATATTATTGTTTGTTTTTTAGGGAATACATGTTTAAAACCACGAACCACGATGAGATAATATAAAAACTATCGAGTTGGGTTTATAAATTATCTCGTCAAGGTACGTGATTTTAAACCTGTAACCCCAAACATAAACAATAGTATAAGCTGATAATGAAACGTTTATCGAGTAAGAGCTATAAAGCAGGCATTTGTTGTGTTTATATACAATCCCAAATAATTTCCGTAAATCTACGAAGTTTAGTGAAAGACGGCTCTAACTGTTAGATTGGCACCGAACGTAAAAAAATGCACGCAGTTGCGAAACAGCACTTAGAATTAAAGATTCGGGGACGAATCTTTACAATATTATGGCGGGGAAATATCTAGTATAATAGAGGATGTCTGTTTTCTTTTTTCGGTAAAAGACCGCAATTCATTTAATCGAGTGAACATCATCGGTAATATTTTCACGAGTGGCGCAGCCACGAGTGAAAATATTACCGTTTGATGCTCATGAGATGTAACAAATTTCGATCTTTCGTACGAAAAAACAAATATTCTATTTATTTCATGCTCCTAGCCTCATTTTTGTTGGGACGAGCGAAGTACAGGGGAGCTCTCGGCATGTCCGTACCCAGTAAGTTTATCAATCGGTAAATTCACCGGTCGAATAATCCACCAGTATTTCCCGAAAAACTACTGAAAACGTGAAAAATGGTATTAACAGATTTGAAAAGCTTTCAGATTTATTCACTTGGCTGTGGAAGATTTAATTAAAATGAGTATAGATGGTTTTTTTTTTTTTTTAATTTTTACTTTTTGTGGTGACGTTCCCCACCCAATAAGGCATATCTTTTTCCATGACGTCAAATGCCTTCGTGATATAATTCTCGGTGCTGAACTTTCCTAGGGTCCCTTGCTGCTCGATGCATAATTTTGATGCTCCTTTCTGGGATTTAGCTGTCCCTTCAGGAACGAAAAATGTCCCTGGACCTAAAGATGGAAAGAAAAATGTTTAAAATATGAGTCAAGTTCTGTGAAAAAAAAGGGGGGGGGGGAAATGTTGTTATTCATCTGCAAAAAGTATCGACCCAGATCAGCCTGCGCACTCTGCACAGGCTGACCTGGGTCGATACTTTTCACTTTTGGTCAAATTTCTGGATATCCAAGGAACACTCTATCTCAGGTTTCAGCTGGTTATTGGACAAAACGGATCTTATGGAACCACAACCGAGTAATGACTTCCTTGGTGTAATGGATTAGGGAAATGCATTAAACCCCCTTTTGTCTGAGCATGGCTCATATACATTTTTTTTTTTTTTTTTTTTTTTTTCTCCATTCAATTTATGCTGATAATGCTGATGATGACGACGATTAAAAAAACAGATTTTCTCGTGACTTCAGGGACGAAAAATATCCCAGAGTCTAACATCATGAGAAAACTGTTTTAAGATATGAGCCGTGCTCTTTGAAAACGGAGTTTAATGCATCTGCGAAAAGTACCGACCCAGGTCAGCTTGAGCAGTCCGCGCAGGCTGACCTGGGTCGAAACGTTGCGCTATTTGTCAATTTTCTGGGTGTCAAAGGACCAGTCTACCCCATGATCTAGAAAGTTGTTCGACAAAAATGGATTTCACGGGCCCATAATAACTTGACGACTTGCTTGGTATCATCAATCACGAAGATGCATTAAGCCCTCTTTTGCAAGAGCGTGGCTGTTATATGTTTTCTTCATTCAATTAGTGTTAATAATGACGATGGTCAAAGATCAAGTTGCCCTATGATCTTTGTCTTCCGTGTCTCAAGGCAAAATATATCCTAAGTCGTGTTTGACAAAAAAAAAAAAGTGAGCCACGCTCTGTAAAAAGGGGGCTTAATGCATCTGCGAAAAGTATCGACCCAGGTCAGCCTGCGCAGTCCGCGCAGGCTGACCTGGGCCGAAACTTTTCGCTATTGGTCAATTTTCTGTATGTCAAGGAACCAGTGTACCTCATGAGTCAGTCGGTTGTTAGACAAAATGGATTTTATTGATCCATAATTATGTGATGATTTGCTTGTCATCATGGACCACGGAGATGCATTAAGCCCCCTTTTGCCACAGCACGGCTCAGGTATATATAAGCGTGCAAATGAAAAGGGGAAGCTACTACATATCACAGCAGTCTTTTGCATCCTTTGGGTTGCGTCCCTTTACGTCCATGTTAGAGTGACTGTGACTTCACTCAAAAGCCATTTCTTACCAATTAGAACTTTGAGGACAAATATACGAATAAGTTGCTTTTGCTGACATTGAAAAATAACACCAGACTGCATAGTGCACAGAACTTACCAGTCGGATCTAGGATTTAAATTGTGCTCTATGCCTTCCCGCAAACAATATTCAGCGACGGAAGAGAATACCGTGCCACGGCTTTTCTCAAGTCCGTTACGGAGGAGTGATGTTGGTAAACGCTGAACTCTTTACTAAACTACAAAATTTGCGACTTGTCGAATTTTAAAGCATTTGCAGGCGACAAATTAAGTGCATATGATGCTATTTGTCTATGATAAGATATAAAAACATAGTGGAAAAAAGAGAAAATGCTGGTTACCAGCATTTTCTCCTTTTCCCACAATGTTTTCAAAAGGCCTCTGTTCCTCACGAGATTGTGTGGTACAGATCTAAGTGAATTAAATGAAGATTTTCAACCTAAAGGAAAACTAATTTGGGGGTTTCAAGGTTCTTTTAACTGGAAAATGTTCACAGTATTGAACAGCGTAGATCAAAAATGCTTAGCCATGTAATCAGGCAGTAATGTAAAAGGTTTAAAACTAGGGAGTGGCTGGTTCGAACCCCAAGCTCGGCCAATTTCTTTTCGAAGGTTGATGATTGTCATTGCGACAGAATTCATTCCCCTCTCATCGCTGATCATTGTTTAGACGATTGTTATGTTGGGAATCAGTCAGCGGCTTGAGAAAAAAATAGTGCGGAGGACTGGTGCAGAAACTCCAAGAAAGCATAGATAGGTGCACTAGCCGACGCTATGTAACTGAAATAATGTTGAAGACGGCGTTTAACATCAATCACTGCAAACCAAGATAAGAGAGCACGATCTATCCAGTCTGGTCTTGATCTACACTGTCCGCAAAAGCGCACTGAGTCGCGTTTAGCAGTCTGAGATCCAAGGTAAAGCAGCACGATTTATGCAGTCTGGTCCTGATTTACACACTGTCCGCAAAAGCGCATTGAGTCATATTTAGTAGTCTTGAACTAAACATACAAAGTTACGTACCCGATTCACAGACAAACGGAATTCCTTTCTTCACATTTCGAGAGATATCTACTTTCAGTGACTTCACCTTTCCGTCAGCACCTGGAGAAAATAGAATGACAGAAGACATGTTAAATATTCAGCCATTCCTTCGGTAGATGCGTTTATGAGTAATTTGTAGCACTTGATTTTTAAAAATAGGTGGCACATGAAGTGCTGATCACTGTTTCGACGATGGTCATGTGAAAAAAGCAGCCAGTGGCTTGAGAAGAACCTTGTTCGGGGTACTGGTAGAAACCCAAGGAATAGCATGGATACGTGCACTGTTTGCACCGATATAGCTGAAATACTGTTGAAAACGAGGTTAAATACCAAAACAAAACAAAACGGCCCTTTGTAGTTGTCGAAGTGCAAAGTGCAATTGTAGAGAGACTGCAATCCCAAAAAGATGCGATTTTGGCGATTAAATGCCGTAATGGTCTTTCTGTGTAATCGCTTATTCCATCTGGGCCAAGCTCTGGCAAAAGGCGTTTAATGCATCTCCATGACGCATAATACCAAGTATGTCCCCGCATCCATATGAATGAATAAAATCCATTTTTCTGACAACCGGCTGCATCATGGGATAGAACGGTCAATGGACATGCAAAAAAATTAACAGTACCGAAAAGTTTCGGATCAGGTCAGCCTGCGCAGACTGCGCAGGCTGACCTGGTTCGATACTTTTGGCAGATGTATTAAGCTCCCTTTTAACACAGCATAGCTCCATTCAATATTTTTTTCGGCAGATATGACGTCATCATACATGTACCTAGTTGGATATCATCCCACTTAATCAACGCAAGTGTCAGGTCATTTGACATTCAAACTCGCCTTTGTAAGAGACCAACCCTATCATGTGAGCCAAAACTTAAATATGTTGTCTGCAAATGCTTTCCATATTAACAATCAAAGGACTCGAAGTCCCGGAAAGCGGATTTGTGGAGTAGCATAAAGCTGTAAAATGTTGATATAAAAAGTAACATCACATGTGCAATCATTTTAAAATGGAGTTAGCGGGAGCAGGGAAAAGTCAAGACCTTTCTGCCGAGCGGGCGGCGCAGTAACTGTTATTCTATTACTGTTTAAGGATGTGATAATTTGATCCATCCATTTTACGCAGTTTTTTTGCTGGTATTAGATTTCGGACTATAGGTATACACATGTAGGACAGTATATATGGTAGTGACAAAAGCGAAGTTGAGGGTGTATTAGCTAAAACTAAAAGTAGAATGGGCGAAAGCGTGAATGACAATATATTTGGTTCAGGTCAAACAGGTATCATAGTACAGTGTAAGCGCGCATGCGTCATTACGCATGATGTATTTGGTTCCGGTCAGAACAATCACAGTAAGCTGATTTGCTATACAAATCCGCCAAAAAGCGACAAAACACTAAAATTGTGTCTTCTGGTAAACGATTAAGGGCACAGTTGACTTATCAAAATCCTGACTGTTATGAGGTCATGACCAAAAAATCTTGAAAGCTTTTGAAAACATTCCCTTTCATCACGGTATAATTATTTCAACAAAGTCACGATATCATGAGCCTGAAAAAACTTATCCTTAATCAATCCTTAGGTTTCCGAGTGTAACTTTGAGAGCTTTTGAGGACTGTGTAGATCAATATCAGACTGCACAAAAACTGCAGTCTGATCTCTGATCTACACTGTCTGCCTTGTCGAAACACATTACATAAAAGAGATCGTGAATCTGCTCTTATCTGGGACTTATTTCTAGATTGAAATTGTATGTTGAAGTTATCCGGCGCTTTTAGGAATTAACTATTAGACTGCAAAGTCTCAAGGCGCTTTTGCGGCCACAGTAGATCAAGACCAGACTGCACAGAACGTGCAGTCTGATCATTGATCTACACTGTCCGATAAGGAGATATCTATCCCCTAAAAATGATTTTGAAACAGCAATATTTTGGTTTTTGTTACCGACATGAAAGTTCTATTTTAGTCATTTAACAGTCTAAGGATTAAAACTTCGTCGCTCTTGAACCAGTACAAGAAAGCGTTTGTTTAACGGGAAGTCATGCGTAAGATTTTTTGCACGATAGGCGGTGATTCATTTCCATGGAAACGAACTGGGAGTAAATTTCACATTTTTTTCAATTCTAATTTTTTTTTTTCTTCGCGTCTGTATATTTCATTTTCATGTCTTATCAGCATGAATCAGCGGCGGGGTTTTATTATATTATTCGCCTGTCTAGAATTTCGCGCTCTCTCACATCAGAGACCGTAGACTGGTATCAATCCGTTAAATAGAGGATTTTCATAAAATAAAACACAAAATAAAACTGCAAAGCAAGTACACTCATAGAATGTTCTTATGGTCTGATTTAATGTATTTCATCTGAAGAAGCAAGTAACAACGCATATTTCTGTAGGTTTTACTATAGTTGTGTTCCTTGTTTATCAGAATAACTCAAATGCAGGGCTACAGAGACCCGTGCAAACAAGAAAGATCCTTTTTTCAACCGTTATCCTGCTATATCAGTCCATTAAATAGAGGATTTTCATAAATAAAACACAAAATAAAACTGCAAAGCAAGTACACTCATAGAATGTTCTCATGGTCTGATTTAATGTATTTCATCTGAAAGAGCAAGTAAAAACACATATTTCTGTAGGTTTTACTATAGTTGTGTTCCTTGTTTATCAGAATGACTCAAATGCAGTGCCTGAATGCCAGGCTAGAGACCCGTGCAAACAAGAAAGATCCTTTTTTCAACCGTTATCCTGCTATATAAATTAAATGAAACTTTCAAGCCGATAGTTAAAAAACAGAAAAATGCTATTTCAAACTTTTGTTTTTTGAGGAAAAATATGTCCCTATCGGACAGTGTAGATCCAAGATCAGACTGCACGTTCTGTGCAGTCTGATCTTGGATCTACACTGTCTGCAAAAGGTCAGTGAATCGCGCTTAGCAGCCTAAGGGTTAAACGAAAAGATAGACAGCGTAGGGGTATTGGACTATGGATAGTTCAACTATTTCGAGGTCCAGTTTGAAAAGAAATTTCGAGTAGGAGCCATGCCAGTAAGTGTCTCTGAACCATCAGATTCACAGTGTAAGGAATGGTGTTTCACGTACATAGAGAAACAGATGTAGATGTGAGTTTTTTCTTTTTCAGTATAGAACGTACATTTGAGTCATGCTCTCGAAAAAGTGGGCTTAATGCATCTCCATGATGCATGATACAAAGCAAGTCATCGCATAATTATGGATCCATAAAGTGTCTAACAACCGACTGTATCATGAAGTAAACTGGTCGTTTGAAATACAGAAAATTTACCAAGAGCAAAAAGTTTCGGCCCAGGTCAGCCTGTGCGGAGTGCGCAGACTGACTTGGGTCGATACTTTTTGCGGATGCATCAAACGGTCGTTTTTTACTGAACGTAAGTTAGTCTTGAAGATTTGCCGTGTGTAATAATCGTAAATACAAAGTCACAGATTTGTCTCGCGTGGAAATGAGTTAACCCTTTACCATACGACAAAATTTTAGCCTTGTCCAAATTGAAAGCATTTGCAGACGACAATTTGTGTGTGGTTCAAATGGTGCAACTTTTATCTGATATGGTGGAAAACATTGTGGGAAAAGGAGAAAATGCTGGTTACCAGCATTTTCTCCTTTTCCCACGATGTTTTCAAAAGGCTTCTTTCCCAGGGGCGTCAAAAGGCGGCATTGTGCGGTAAAGGGTTAACCCTTTCCCTGACGAAAAAAATTCTAGACTTGTCCAGCTGGAAAGCATTTGCTGGCGACAAGGTAAACTTGGCTCAAACATTGGAATTCGTGTATAGAAAAAGCAGAAAACACAGTTGTGAAAGAACTTGCTAAGAAGAACATGCTAATCAGTGGTTGCAAGACTTTCCTACATTTTTTCCCACTATCTATTCGAAAGCCTTCTTCTTAAAATACGGGATCGTGATGTAAAAGGTTAACTCGGCCACCCAGGGACATGGGTCTTCCACAGGTTGGAGCCAAATGTTATTGTATATACTTTCACTGCTCCAACAATAACAATGTTGGTAACAAGACTTGTCTCTATAAATGTCAAACCGGAATGCTCAGCCCTGTCCAGTTTTGTTTACTGTTGCTGTACGGAATCTCGCGATGATCACGTTTTCACCTAACTTGCAAACCTTTATAAAAATATAAACACGGTATTCAGATATTCAGAAAAGTCTTGCGTGATTTTAGACACATACGTGCGAGATTTAAGCAAAGAGTATCCATTTTTCCTAGAATTTGTCCAATTGTCGTCATATTTTAATGGCGATTCAACATTTTCACTGCCAACTAAGTACAATTGAGCTTTTTTTTTGGGGGGGGGGTTCAAAGTACAGTTCCACTGCAACTTAAGGTAATTACGGTAGAGGTACTAAAGGTAATAAAGGTAACTAAAGGTAATTACGGTCATTTTCATTTCAGCATAAGGTAGCAGATACCGTAGAACCATTGCTCTGTGCAGATTCATCGTGATCTACACTGCCTAAAAGGCGATTCAAGTGGCGATGAAAGAGTTTGTAAATCTGGATCATGCCAAACAGAGTACATGACCAGGAGCCAAAATAAAATATGAGCCATGTTCTGTAAAAAGAGGTTATATTGTATCTGTGAAAAAGTATCAGCAGTCCGCGCAGGCTGAGCTGGGCCGAAACTTTTCGCTATTGTACAATTTTCTGTATGTCCAAGGAACACTGTACCTCATGATTAAGGCGATTGTTAAAATAGTAGCTATTATGGTTCCATAATTATGTGATGACTTGCTTGGTGATATGTATCACGGAGATGCGTTAAGCTCCCTTTTCCCAGAGCATGACTCATTGATGTCAGGAAAAAAAAAAAAAAAAAAAAAAAAAAAAAAACACGATTAACCCTTTACTACACAGGTAGGCTATTTAAGACATACCACTAGCATTACTAATCCAAGAATTATAACTGGACTTTACATTAATTTAAACATGAGCGTATTCTGTGACGTAATCTTCTGACTCTAATTTTTCCTTACAAAGTATAGAGGATATCTTCCAAGTTCACCATACACACAATTATCACTAGTGGTATTTCTACTGGATTTCAAGATATTAAAAAAAAAACCAACAGTTTAAATGTAAAATATACTTTTTTTTTTTTTTTTTTTTTCAATATTTAGCGATTTACAAAATCCCCAAACTTCGGATTCATATTACAAGAATATAAAGATTGACTCCACAATCGAACAATTTCGCCTTATCCCGTACATGCATATCTAATTCAAATTTGTCAAAAAGACAGTAGATATGAAATAAAAGTCTTCTAGCTGCTGGCTCAGATACAGATATGTTAGTTTGGAAAAAAAATCTCGCAGTACCTGACAGGATAGCAGTGAGTTACAATACACGGTTAAATAACACATGGTCATAGTTTGTTTAGGGCACTGGTTATGTGGGTAAGCAGCCAGTGGCTTGGAAAGAATATTGTGCGGAGTACTGGTAAAAGAAACTCCAGGAAAGCATGGATAGGTGCACTGGCAGCCGCGATGTAACTGAAATAATGTTTAAAACGGCGTTAAACACCATACAATCAATCATTGTTTAGGGCACATATCGGAAATATTACAAATGAGCTATGTATGCACTGTGAAAAGGGGACTTGATGCATTTGCAAAAAAGTATCGACGCAGTTCGTGTAGGCTGAATTGGGCCAAAAGTGTTTGCTATCGGTCAGTTTTCTGTATGTCCACGAATCAGTTTACCTCATGATTCAGATGGCTGTCAGGCAAAATGGACTTCATGGATCCATAATGACATGATGACTTGCTTGTCACTATGCATCAAGGAGAAGCACTAAGCAACCTTTTGAATATCGGTTTGTAAATTTTATTTCATTTATATATCAGGATAAGAGTTAAATCAACAGGCTAAGAGGTAACCAAAAGCATTACAGATTTATTTATAGACTTTCTATTAACTAGAGTGAGAGAGACAAATGCGAGGTAATTAGAGAAAAAATACAGTGCTTTTTTTTAATGAATCAGAAAACACTGTGGGGAAAAAAAACAACTTGTCTAAGAAGCAATAGCCCTTTTTCGCAAATTTTTCAAGAGCTGGCTTGGTAAGTGTGAAGTTTGATAAACACATTACTGCACAGAGTGTTTTGACACTTATAAACAATTACACTACTTATATACAAGATAATAGAACAAAACTGAAAATGTTGTTGAATGTATGAAAGTATGGAACACGCTAATTCAATAGGAAAAATTGCTTGTTTGTACAAAACAATTCCTACTTTTCTCTAAATGCTTTTAAAAAACATTATGAAGCTGAACACTAAAATATCGTACTAGCCCTTATTCTGCTGATTAAGTTAAATGATACCTTCAAGGCGATAGTGCAAGCCGAAATGTTACTATTTCAAAGTTATTTTTGAAAGAGCAATATCTCTTTATCGGACAGTGTAGATCCAAGATCAGACTGCACGTTCTGTGCAGTCTGATCTTGATCTACACTGTCCGCAAAAGGTCCTTGAGTCGCGCGTAGCAGTCTAAGAATTAGTACAGTTGAAGTTATGCAAGTGTCATATTTTGGCGCCAAGACATTAAATGTTGTGGCGGCAATTTTATGCACACTACTTGATGGGATTATAGTAAAGTGTGTACTTGACCCGGAAGAAAATTGAAATTGGCATTTTTCATTAAAACTAACTACTTTTTATGAAAGGTCATGCTGAACTTAATTTTCATGATGTTTTATAATTATAATGCATGTTTTCTATCTATTACGTCAATCTTAACAAAAAATAACAATGGAAAAGGGTGCAGTGTAATGTTTTTGTGTGAAGTTATTGGTCGCTTCAATCCTTTACCACACAATCCCAAGTTGTAGAGACCTTCAAGGAGAAGGCTTTTAAAAACATTGTGGGTAAAAGGAGAGAATGTTGGTAACCAGCTTTTTCTCCCTTTTTCCCTCCTTTTTTCCAATGTCTTCTACCTTACAGCTCATTTGTACGAATGTCAAATTTGTCATCATAAGTTTGTATTAATTGGAATACACACCATATCGTTGTCTGGGAAATTGTTTAACAATACTGATTTTCACCTATATCACAGCGACAGTTTGCCCATGTGCTCTCTTGGCTTCCCCAGAGAAGGTTTGGGTTCTCAAGTGCTCTACCAAACGACAATCCCACGCCACCATCGCTCCCAACATGTATCTAAACAAGAACCACTTGCACTGCAAATCCATGCCTTAAGGCTCTCTTACATCCCGTCGTGCGTGGTTAGAGATCGTGCGGACTCGGAGTTCCTGTCAGGCGTGGCGTTGTCGCAGGATGAAAATTAAATCGGAGGGGAAGTACGTAGTAAGTACTTAATGAGTGGGTGTGTCTTGCTCTAAACGTGAGGCCCGCAAGTGGTCTGTACACCTTTGTGGAAGTAGGAAGAAGTAAGGAGCACGTAAGATCTGTACTTCTGTCGCATACAATGAGTGGGATAATCGTACGTGAATTGCAAGTGAAGCGTACGTTTTAAGAAATCGTACTTACGAAGTAAGAGAAACGTAAGAAGCACGGAAGTGTTAAGCAAGACAATCGTGCGTCAAATTGGAAGAACGCACGGATAATCACAATAATATACAAGGGTGCACTGAGTCTCTTCATCATTCACTGGTTCAGCATCCAATATGGCACTACCAAGAAGGATGCGCCATCGTCTTCTACAGCTGTTGTTGCAAGAGGAAGCGGAAGACCGTGATGCAGTGCTGGCAGTAGTTGCTCTGGATCGCCTGCAAGAGAGGCAAAGAAGAAGGAGGCGTTATGGGGTGAAGCCATGGCTGACAAAAAGACCTCTGTTTGGCCAGTATGAGACGTTGTTCCAGGAGCTTGACCAACAGTCTGCTGGAGACTACCTTGGGTTCATCCGTATGGATAGGAACCTGTTTGCTGAGGTGCTTCAACGTGTAGCTCCCCGGATCACCAAGGGTCCCAGGTAAGAGCAATGTTCACCAACAATGTGTATAGCATTGTTTGTAGGATATATTTACATTCTTGTATTCTTCAGAGAAATGACAAGGAGTAACAAAGATTAACAAGGATTTATTGAACTCAGGACTTGAATATTACAAGTTTGCAGTACAACAATGTGCATTACATATATCAGATGAGTGAAATCAGTCTGGCCTCCTCCTCGCTGTTGAAGTCGTAGCGAGACAAGTTCTGCTTGCCTGTGGCACTTGTGGTGCTCTCTGCATCGGACTCCACACCTGAGCCTTCTTCTTCTCTTTCAGGCCTTTCCCCTTCTCTCTCCTCTGCAGCTACTTGTCTTTCCCTCTCTTTCCTTCTCCTCCTTTCTTCTGATTCCTCTTCCCTGCTCTTCCTGCTACCTGCTTTTCCCTTGGGAGGCATTGTGCAGAAAATGAGGAAGTTGAAATAATGCCTGACTCACTGCAGAAAATGTCGACGCGGAACTGAAAGCACGCTGTCCGTATCAGCTTTTATATAGGCGCACGATGCACCTGAGCATGTCTCAACACGTACTTCTGACGCACTTTTATCGTGATGGTCACGTGCGTCGTCTGAGTGTGACGTACTTTACAAATACGGTAGTAGTACTGACCACGCACTTTGGAAGTAGGTAATACGCACGGAGGAAGTGGGCTCACCCCCCTTTTGTTAACACGTACATTGAAAGCAAGTGGAAAGTAGGAGCATCTTGCGTGGTAAGTACGCCTTCGTGGGAGAATACCCCGGAATTGCTGCATGATTTGCCTGCGTTACACGCACGCCTATCGAACTTACTCAGTATTTTTGTCTTGCGTACTCCGAGCGTGCTCCAGGCGTGCTAATTGTCGCTGCCAGGTCGCAGCGAAAAACTGGCCTGCCAGTTTTCAGGCTGCGTGCTATGCGTCGTGTTTGCGACCACCAAAAAAAGTACTTTCCACTTGCGTGCATCTCACTACTTGGCCCATTTTTGGCACGCAAACTACTCGTAGTACCACGCACGACGGGATGTAAGAGAGGCTTAAGACTTAGTAGATCCATACGAGATTAAAGAAAAATGGTCCAATCCGGTTATTAAGTCCGATCCCGTTCGATACGGTTCGACCTGGTGACTTTACCTGCCGCTTTTAGCAATTTACTTGTCACAATGGAAAATACAAAGAAAAAAATGCGTTTTTTTTAAACTAAATTGGCAAAAAAAAGCTAATAAAGAACATATTACTTTGATGATTTGGCATTTGAATACTTTCTAGGGTTGACTTTTAGATTAACCCTTTCCCAAACAAGCCCTGGTTTTCACGTGTCTGCAGTACAAGTCTTTTGAAAACACTGTGGAAAAAGGAGAAACTGCTCGTAACGAGCAATTTTTCCTTTTCCCATGGTGTTTTCTACCCTTTTTGAGACCTTTCTGCCATTTTCATCAAATTTAAAATTGTCGTCTGCAGACTCTTTCAATTTGGACCAGTCCAAATTTTGTTGTTTGGGAAAGGGTTAAGTTTCTCAGCTATTTCCCTTTCTTATCGGTTTGACGAGCTCGTACCTGAACGGGACGGACCTACATGTAGCAACCCCCATCGAAAACACGAGGATGAAAATTGTTTTTTTAGCATAAGTAAAGATGACCCTAATTTGCATAGGTTACTGGCTTATAATTACTGGTCTCATGATCGCTTGTCTAAAAATGTATTTTTGAATACATTGTGGAAAAAACAACTGCTTGTTGCAAGCAATTGCTTCTTATCCCACAATGCTTCGGAAAATGTCTTCAACAGGAGCTTAAATTGGCGTCTTTGTAGGGTAATGGAATATCTTGTTCATTTCAGGATGCGTGACGTAACGCAAAGGTGAAACTTTAATCTATTACTCAAATTACCGAATCAGAATTCAAGCGTGATAAGACATTCTGTCTTCCCATGGCAAAGTATAAAAAAGTACACTGCCAATGGACCGTTTGTTTGACCGTTTGTTCGTAGCACCTTTTTTATTTCATAATTTAAGTGTTGCCTTGATGCCCAGTCCAGCTATCGGCCTGCATCATTAGTACCTTCAACAGTAAGAAGCACGTTGGTGTAACTTTTCGTAAGCAACAAAATCACACTCATCCTGCTTGGCAAATCAATTCTGCTTTTTCCTTGCCCTTTGTTGTCCCGTCCTCTGATTTTTCCATCAAGTAATTTCATAAACATGTATCTGATGTGATGAAAACTTTTTATCCCTGCATATAATTGCTGAATACTGCCCTACAAATCCGCGTTTCAGAACTGTTAGTTCTTTGATTGTTTGCCTGTGTACCTTTGGGAACAAATTGTGATTCAAGCATCTAGTTTTCTTTTACACAAAACAGATCAGGATCGGACGGTACAAAACCTTCAGCCTGGTATTGGATCCACTGAGCATGATACTTTTTTGGATATCTGAAAATTTTAACAAGTTCAATACTTATGTCGTGTACAATGTCTAAAAAAAATCATCTGACACACAGTCGTGAGGACGGTGCCATCGTGAACGGGTCGAAGTCTAGCTCATGTTTCAAAGGACTAGTATGACTAGCATGTCTGCTGTGTGAGGACAGAAAAGGTCGTCGCATAAGAAATTCTGTTAGAAAGTTAATGAGTAAGATAACGTTCTAGATAGTTAAAAAAGAAAAACTGACGCATGTCACGCAAAGAGAACTTAACGATGTCTTAAGATGATTATATACGATTCATGTAGCGCTTCCCGAGTAAAAGATCACAAAGTTTTGCCTGAACTACTTTCATCTGAGTTCAACTCTGGATTTAAAAAGTAACGCAGTTTCTGATTGGCTAAAGCCAATCAGGAATTACGTTACTTTCAAATTTGAAATATTCTTGAGAATTAGACTAAGTATGTATATTACTGTGAATATTTGATGATAATGGGCCCTAGGAGGCAGAATGTCACATTAACCTATAAGTCGAAAATAGTTCTCTTCCTCTTTAACCCTTTCAGCGCCATAGGCGAAAACAGGAACTTTTGCGGATGGCATAGATCAAGATCAGACTGCACTGAACGTGCAGTCTGATCTTTGATCTATACTATCCGCTTGTTTAGTCAAGCCTATACAATAAAAATCTTTCTGGGTTTAAGCGGATTGTATTTTCAGCTGTCAAAAGAAGTCGAGCTTATTTCTTTGGCGCCGAAAGAGTTAAAGTCTTTACGGTAAGACCAACAGATATGACCTGGAATGTATCGCGAACTATTTTCCTGTTGTTTGAACTTTTACTTTAAAGACTCGTTTTTATTTCCACATTATATTCAGTTTGCAATGATGCGACCGGTACTTTCAGTTGAATATTAGACATGCTCAGCGAGCGAAAAGGGGCTTAATGCATCGGCAAAAAGTACCGACCAAGGTCAGCCTGCTCAGTCCGCGCAGGCTGACCTGGGCCGAAACTTTTTGCTTTCGGTAAATTATCTGCATGTCCAAAGACCAGTGTACCTCATGATTCACTTGGTTGTTAGACAAGATGGATTTTATGTAGATATAACACTGTGATGACATGCTTAAAATCATGCATCACGGAGATGCATTAAGCCCCCTTTTCACTGAGGGTGGCTCATCTATTGACGCCTTTTCCGATACTATAGTGCTTTGATTCATTGGGACATTACGTTAAGTTCACAGAGATGCAACCGAGTATTTTGTTTTAAAGGGGCATTAAGCACACAGGGCCTTCAAAACCGTAACTGGCAACTCTATCACTGGGCTATGGAGCCATCTTACATTTTTCTCCGTTTAGAAAGTATTTGAGCCGTGCTCTGTGAAAAGAGGGCTTAATGAATCTGCGAAAGGTATCGACCCAGGTCAGCCTGCGCAGTCCGCGCAGGCTGACCTGGGCCGAAACTTTTCGCTATGGGTCACTTTTCTGTATGTCCAAGGACCCATAAGTATGTGCTGGCTTGCTAGGTATCATGGGTCACGGAGATGCATTTAGCCACCCCCTTTTGCCGGAGCATGGCTAATCTATTCTTTGTTATACAATGATGGGTATACCGTTACTGCGCGGACTGCGCAGGCTGACCTGGGTTGACAGTTTTCGCAGATGCATTAAACACCCTTTTCATAGAGCGTGGTTCATTTATTTCCGTGTTTTAATTCTAAAATCACTTTTGAACGCGACTGAAAATTAGCAGTCACTGTTGAGATTTTCTTTAAAAAAATACAAAACGAAGTATTTCTAATGCCCCTTTAACATTGTTACGTCCTTCTCCTCACTTATGTGCTTTGATTCATTGCGACACAATAGATAGGTTTACAGTGTTGCGACCGATATTTTCGGCTGTACATTGTAACGCCTTTTACTGCACCCAAGTGCTTTGATTTACTAGATCGTAATAGTTACTTCATGGTAATGCGAATAGAAACTTTCGTTAAACATCGCAATGTCCTTTTCTGCACGAAAATACTTTAACTCTTTACCGAACAAATACAAGTTTTAACAACATAGAGAGAGAAGACATTTGAGAACATTGTGGAAAAAGGACAAAATGCTGGTAACCAGCATTTTCTCCTTTTCTCACAATGTTTTATGCACTTTGTAAGTAAATTATGTGATGTTAGCCACATTTAATATGTCTGTAAATACTTTCAAATCTTACAAGTCTTCACTTTTTTTTTGCTCACGGGTTAATTTATTGCGACATAATCAGTACATACACCCCTTTCGATTTTAGCATTCTAACAAATGGAGGATTACGCCGGTCTGATAATTTTCAGTCGATTTTTTTCTGCGTATCGATTCTCTGTAAATTTGGTTACACGTGACAACTTTCTAAAAATAGCTCTGGGGTTGTTACAACATGACAGAGCTAATTTCCGGAACTCGAGGCCAAAATGGAATTATGTCTCCTGATAATATATTTTTACCAAATTATCAAGTTAGTATTTTTCGTCTTGCAGTCGTTTGTTTCGGAAAACAATCGGGTAAGTTGAGACATTACTCGAAACAGGCAGTTTTCCCCTTTGCCATGTTGTAAACATAAGACTAGTCTGTTTTTGTCAGCAGAACAACATATCTTGAGAAAGTCGACCAAAGGTTTGCTGCACGTTCGTTCCCTATCCTGATCTTGATTTGTAATAGACTTCAAAATAAACAACCGAATTGGAAAGACAGATAACTCGCGACTCAAAAGAAAAAACGAAAGTTGTTATCTCCCTTTATTCTTCAACCACGGACCAAAAAAAAAAACCGCACATACGACATAATTATCCGTTTGTAATTGAAAAAAAGGAACAAAAAAAAAACATATTAATATACAATTAGTAGTATATCGGTAGAAGAAGTAGCAGTAGTGATAGTAGTAATAGTCGTAACAATAGTCGTAGGAGTACAGAAGTAGTGGTAGAAGTAATAGAAGTCGTAGCAGCAAAAGTAGTGGAAGTAGTAACCGTTATAGTAGTAGTAGTAGGAGTAGTATTTGTAGTAGCGGTAGAAGTAGTAGTAGCAGTAGCAGTAGTAATAGTAATGGTAGTAGTTATAACAATATGAACCATGCTCTGTGTCAATGGCCCTTAATGCATCTGCGAAAAGTATCGACTCAGGTCAGGCTGATCCGGGCCGAAACTTTTCGCTATTGGTCTATTTTCTGCATGTCAAAGGATGAGTCTACCTCATGATTCAGTCGGTTGTTTAAAAAAGCGGGTATTATGGATCCATAATTGTGAGATGGCTTGATTGGTATCATGGATCAAGAAGGTGTATTAAGCTCCCTTTTGCCTGAGCATGACTCATGTCAATAATAACTCAATGCATTTGATGTTACTATTTCTTTATGTCAAGAAAGCGTTTCTACATAGAAAAAACAAACTATTTTTGCCCTCCTCAGTGGCATCCTGTATTCGAAAAAAGCATTGCGTCCTTTTCCCAAAATATTTTTGACGTCATTTGAAAGAAAAAAAAAAAAAAAAAAATCTCTATCCTGCATGTATCAACACCAAACGTAATAGTTCGAGTTTTTGTCATTTTGTCAAAATATAGCCTGTTGGTACAAAAGTATATGTGCCGTGCTCTGGCCAAAGGGGGTTTAATGCATGCCAGTGATGCATTGTACCGAGCAAGTCAACACATAACTCATATAATTCATACAATATAGACGTCAATCATTTTTCTTTCAATACTACAAGACCAAACAGTGCAGCAGCAACCCAGGACGCTATCCAAGCTATGACGCAGAAAGCAAATCCAGCATGAAGATCGTAGATGGACTTGATGGAGTTGTAGATTTCGGCCGTGTACACGGAGAATCCGATCATCAGAAAGAGACCTGTAATATACAGTACGTACATGTCAGTGCTTTGATCGGATTGTTCAAATAACCTTTACAGCGCCAAATATGACAGAGCCATGCTCTGGCAATAAGGGTTTTAATGCATCTCAGTGGAAAAAGGTACACATTTGGAGTTCTATTAACCCTTTCCCAAACAAGCCCTGGTTTTCACGTGTCTGCAGTACAAGTCTTTTGAAAACACTGTGGGAAAAGGAGTAGTTACGAGCAATACGAGCAATTTCTCCTTTTCCCACAGTGTTTTCTACCCTCTTTGAGACTTTTCTGCCATTTTCATCAAATTTAAAATTGTCGTCTGCAAACTCTTTCAATTTGGACCAGTCTAAAATTTGTCGTTTGGGAAAGGGTTAAGTGGATGGTCTTTTTGCAATCGGGAACTCCGTTTTCTTTTTTTTTAGACCAAATATGACGTCACAGTATACAGGTACCTATACATTTGAGTCATGTTCTGGCAAAAGGGGGCTTAATGAATGCATCTCCGTAATGCATTATACCAAGCAAGTCATCACATAATCATGGCTCCATAAAAGCCACTTTTTTTTTAAAATAATTGGCTTTATCATGAGGTAAACTGGTCCTTAAACATACAGAAAATTGATCAGGGGCGAATATTTTCGGCCTAGGTCAGCCTGCGCGGACTGCGCAGGCTGACCCGGGTCGATACTTTTCGCAGATGCATTAAGCCCCGTTTTCACAGAGCACGGCTTATTTATTTGAATACAGCCCAACCTGATCGAGGCGTGTTACTGACCATGTCACAACCCCACAGGAATTTGGAAACTCTTGGTGTCAAGTAAAAAAATAAACAAATTTACAAACTTTGTATTTCATTAACAAAATACAACAAAAAAGGTACATTTTCATAATCATCTGTAATTGTTTGCACTTACGGATACTTTAGTAGCTAACTCTATACAGAAATGAATAACTTGTCAAAGTTCGGTGGAATGGTAAAAACCTAGATATCCCCTTTTAACCCTTTACCAGACGACAAAATTTCAACCTTGTCCAAATTGAAAGCATTTGCAGACGACAATTTCAGTGTGGCTCAAACTGAGCAATTTTCTCTTGATAGGGAAGAAAACATTGTGGGAAATGGAGAAATACCGGTTACCGGCATTTTCTCCTTTTCCCACAATGTTTTCAAAAGGCTTCTTTCCCAGGGTCGTTAAAAGTCGGCTTTGTGCGGTAAAGGGTTAAATTGATAAAATCTAAATGCTGAGTTGTCACCATTAAATCGAAATTAATCTTAGAGCCCCTTGCCACTCAGAAATCCTCCTTTGTATAGATTTAATTTCAACTTTTGAATCGGTTTCCCAACTGAATCGTCATATTTGCAAAGCCTTGGGCTCTATATTCATGTCAAAACAGGTAAAATTGACCTTTGCACCGAAAATGTTAACAAAAAAAGAAAACAATGTTATTAGTGGTTTCTTCTTTAAAAAAAAATGTAAAAGAAATGTCGAATAAAATATGAAAAATTAAAGGTGCGATCTCTTCGGTCCTTGATCATTTACCAGAGCATAACATTTAGAAAACTCCAATTTGAAAGCATTTGCACGCGACAAATTAAGTGAGACTTAAATGATGAAATGTGTCTAAGAGTAGAAAGCTTGGCGGGACAGAAGAAAATGCCGGTTACCAGCATTTTCTTCATCTTTTTTTTAATCAAATTTTGTTTTCAAAAGCCTTTTTTTTTCTCAGAGTAGTTTAGAAAAAAGATAGGGCTGTTTGGTAAAGGATTAACCTTTTACCACACAATGTCGACTTTTAACGACCCTGAGGAAGAGGGCTTTTGAAAATATTGCGGGAAAAGGAGAAAATGCTCGTAACCAACATTTTTCTTCTTTTCCCACAATGTTTTCTACCTCATCGACGAAGAATTATATCATTTGAGCCACTTTGAAATTGTTGTCTGCAAATGCTTTGAATTTGGACGGGTCCAGAAATTTGTCGTCTGGTAAAGGGTTAAAGGTTGACCGTGGTCATAAATTTATAGGTCATTCACAGATATGATTAATTTGCTGAGAGTTTGTGTGTTTGTACTTGTTTGTTTTGTAATAAAGGTGGATTCCTACAATGATCAGGTTACCATACAACGAAAAGTGCACCTATTTATATCTTCCTGGGATTCGTTAACAGTTGTATGCCGAGTTTTAGACGCACGATTATCATTGGGCTGCTTTTATCGTGGATATGCAACCAATCATAGGGCCCGAGTATACGAATCGCACC
Source organism: Tridacna gigas (assembly GCA_945859785.2). NCBI lineage: Eukaryota > Metazoa > Mollusca > Bivalvia > Cardiida > Cardiidae > Tridacna > Tridacna gigas. The sequence continues at coordinate 64,088,195 of OX244035.2, forward strand.
AATGGACTCTAAGATCGGTTAACTTTTGCGTATCGTACGACATCTTAGCCCTTTACCACACAATCCCGAGTTTTAACGATCCCGAGGAAAAAAGCCTTTTGAAAACATTGTGGGAAAAGGAGAAAATGCTGGTAACCAACATTTTCTCCTTTTTCCCCACAATGTTTTCTACTCTTCCCAAAACAAACTTTAATTTTTGTGTAACATTTATTTTTTCGTCTGCTGAAGCTTTCAGTTTTGACTTGCCTTAAATTTTGTCGTTTGGTTAAGAGTTAAACTGTCTCAAGTTTTGTACGGTACAGTTATTGCACGGTTGTTGGTAAAACATAGCCCTCCCCTCCCCTGGCGTTTCTACAACCAAGGTCCGTATTTACCAACCCTTAATATTTTCAGTTCTCAGTTTTGCTAAATTTGAAAACAATGCAATTTCTGATCGGCTGAACCTGATGGTTTAGCTGGAGTTCCCTTAACCAGTACTTCGCACAGTATTTTGCCATAGCTAATGGCTGCTTTCCCACATAACCATCGTCAAAAGAATGATCTGCTGCAAGAGAAGAATAATTCATGTCGTAATGACTATCATCAATCTTCAGAAAAAAAATAAATGGTTGAGCAAGAGATTCGAACCAGCAACCTCCTAGACTGAAGCCACAAGCCTTGTACGTTACTTACTGAGCTACAGGCACAGCAAGCACGTAAAGTTGTCTGCGAGAGGCAATGAAATTATAACGTACCGGTCGCAACAAGTGGCCCAGTCGTAGCGAAACCTAGAATCTTCTTTTCCTTCATGAGAAACAGTTTCATGGAACCACAGATAAGGGCGACCAGGTTCGACAAGAGGCCAAGTAACACCATGGCTTGAACAGCTCTCAGTTCATCGGTAGCTGAAATATATAAATAAAGAATAAATATGGAAATATGGAAATGGGGACGTTTTCACCAAAAGTGGGACGTTTTGACTGTGGGACGTTTTTACTGTGGGGCGTTTTAACCAGATACCATTAATAATACTTTGTGGAAAGGGGGTAAAATGTATCTGCGAAAAATATCAACCATAGTCAGCCGCTGCAAGCTTGGCAGTTTTAACTGGGTTGAAACTTTTTCCTGTTGGTGAATATTATGCGTGTTCAAGGGTCATCCTATCTCTTGATTCAGTCGGTTATTAGACAAAATGGATTTTATGGATCCATAATTGTGTGATGCCTTACTTGGTACAATGCTTTACGGAGATGCATTAAATCCCGCTTTTCCCAGAGCACGGCTAATGTACATGATTTTTGTTGGTGTTTAAAAATGGCGCTGTTCTGCGCTTTCCAGCAGTATATCTTTTATACCGCGGCGACAGCCAACCTGCTCATATGCATGTCTTTTCCAGGTTTAACTTGAACTGGGCTCAATCGCTGTAAGGCCTTGCCCATGCCCTCGTTGAAATATGGATTAGAGTGATTAGATTAAGATCAGATCTATCAAAGAAACGTGTAATATATAATAGGTTATGACCTAAGTTTAAGATAAAATTTTATTAACCCTTAGGCTGCTAAGCGCGACTCACTGACCTTTTACGGACAGTGTAGATCAAGATCAGACTGCACAGAACGTGCAGTCTGATCTTGGATCTACACTGACTGATATAGGAGATATTTTGTCTATAAAGATTAAGTTTTAAATAACATTTTTCGTTTTTTTTTGACTAGCGAAGCTAGTCTATAGGCATCAAGATTGACTTAGAGTCAAAGTAAACAAAAAAAAAAAAAAAAAAAACAACACAGATGCGAAATACTGCCTCACAGAAAAATACTTCTTTCTCTTAGAAATCTTAATTCTGTTATATATGACAGTTTTGACAAAAAACACTAAATCTCTACTACTCCAATTTGAACATGTCGTCTTACAAAGTACTAAACTTTGATTTGAAATGGGTTTATTACACGTAAAAACAAGGAGGTTATGTGATAATTCTTTATCTCCTGCAGATTGCCTTCTTCGTTTGGCAGCGATCTATTTCTGAAACATGTCAGTGTGGCAACTGGAGAAATTGCTAGTGACGAGCATGTTTTCTTTTGCCACAGTGTTTTTTTTTTTTTTTTTTTTTCATATGGTTAAACCTTATTCAGCCTAATTTATGTTAGTTACCCACTAATTCCTCGTCTGTAAATTCGTTTCGGGTGGACATCTTACACGTATGTGGGTATCCTTGAACGGCATGTTCTTGGAAAACAATGCAGACGCCAGTTTGACTACTTAGTCGAATGATCAGAGCTATAACTGGATTCCATTCTATAGAAACAAGTCATACGCCATTATCTAGACTAAGTCACTGCTTACTGTTGTTGGATAACTTTTTGTGGCATTTGTCGAAGACAATGCCCCTATGAGTTCAATACGGCATTTGGAAAATCATGTTTTTGTGCAAAACCGAAGGAAGTAAACCCAGTTAAACTCAGTTTTTCTCAGACATATAAGTGTTTCGATTGCACTCAGATATGAAACTGAAAATGGCGTATTGCAATAAACTGGATCAGGCCATAGATCGTGGAAATACTTCCTTTTTATCGAAAATTGCTTTATCCGCTATGGAATTCTATAGCGGCGTAATGATACTCACAGACCGTGTTTATTCGTCCCAAAACCAGTTCGTTCCTTGACTTATTCGTCCCAGGGCTTGTTCGCCAGGACTTCTTCGTCCCACAAAAATGCACCCTTCTCTATCGGATTTGGCATGACTATATAGTAGGTTGACTTTCAAGCAAATATTTTGAAACTATTTCTGGTGTTTATTTTTCAAATTATTAATTCTACACACTGGCTCCCTTGACAAATGCCACACCAGTGTTTTCAACGCTTTGATTTAATATAAAGATACTTTAGTCGAAGGTAAGCGACGTCTGAAATGCCCAAACTTACGTTTGTCTGATAAAGAGCATACACCACTTTACTTTCACCTCTTTATGACAAACATCAAAGCTACCGCTTTGTTTTGGATAGAGCAAGGACGGGTGAAAAACAGTTTTATTCAAATCTTTTAACCCTTTACCACACGACCCCAACTTTTATCAACTCTGACAAAGATAGCCTTTGAAAATATTGAAGGAATAAACAGAAAATGGTGGTAACCAGCATTTGCTACCTTTTCTAACAACGGCTTTTACCTTTTAACAGAAAGTTTCATCATTTGAGCCACATTTAATTTGTCGTCTGCAAATGCTTTCAATATGGACTAGTCTAAAATTTTGTCGTGTGGTGAAGAGTTAAACTAGCGAAAAGGTAGTGGTGTGACTCTGTCATTATCTGACCGCGTTTTGCGGGATAAACTGTCAGTTGAGTGTCGCTTCAAACTTTCCATAGCATCGACTTTAAAGTAAGGAATTAGTATTGACAAAGTTCTGAATGTTATCACCACCCAGTCGACATTTCGTAGGATTAAATTGATTTTATTTTATTGAAGAGTATCTTACTTTCGAGATTAAAAAAAGAAAAGACTTAAGATATTCTTGGTTGAAAACGGAAAAAAAAAAAAAAAAAAAAAAAAAAAAAATATATATATATATATATATATATATATAAACTTTCGAAAAAGAATAAGGTCGTATTGGTGAAATCTTGCAAACATGGCTGTCTTTAGGACATTTGCCAAACCTTTAGATTTCAATAGGCTTCTGAACTAGGATAGACTTGGCCATTGTTGCCTTGCCACACTGGAATGGTATCCTTCATTTGACTGAAGTACAATAATTCCTTGAAAATTGCATCAAGTAGGGCAGTGATCTTTTCCATACAATTTCGACTCTTTTATTATCCCTTACACAGAGGTTCAGTTTTGTGTGTATTTCGCTAGTGCACGGCGTTCCCAATAAGACCTTTCTGCGCCAACGGTGGTGTAGTGCGTTTGTACTACATGCTGTCCGCGTCCACCCAGCCACTCTACGGCAATACCACTGTGACCTTTCATTGTCAGCGACGATTCTACCACGACCATGATCTTTGCACGACACACCATCCATATTATCGTCCGCGCTGCGCTTAAAACATGATCCCTTTACAGAACTTTTTCTGTTCGATAGCTTTCCAGTAGTTGGTATCCTGCTTGACGATATGTTGGACAATAAAAAAAGCAGCTCCTTGACTATTTCTGGTGAAACTCGGAGGAAGTTCTTGAACGAAACAGGGTCTCTCTGTCTCTATTCAACATAGATATGGAGCGGTTGAAGTGGATGACTTTTATCTGTGGACTTCCACGAACCATGGCCTAATCTAACATCTCTTTACGTTATCCTCTTTTACCTTCCCATAATCAGACCTGAAGCTATACGATGGTCTCTTGTCTGCAGGTTGATAACAATGGTGTGCAGTGTTGGCAGCACACTGTCCATTTTCCTTTGAAGACATCGTATATAACCAGGGCCATTGGTGCTCTGAGAGGCTTATATGATGAAAAATTTAAGAGAGTTTAAGGGATGACCGTCAATTAAAATGTTCGCCCTAAGTACATATGGCCCGCAACATGCGAAATAAGACCTTCGGACATTTGCGTAAAATGTCATTTCAGATTAGCCTGCGCAGTCCGCGCAGTCTGCTCCGAGACGGCACTTTACGACTACGTAAGATTTTGTCATATAGTAGACTTTCGTGAAACAGAAAATCACACAAGAACGGAAAGTGCCGTCTCGGATTAGTCAATAGGCTGATCTGGGACGACACACTTACGCATATGTCCGAAGGCCCCTTTTCGTCTGTTGCACGCCATATGAGAAACACAGTGCAAAGTTGGAAGGAACGTTACTGTGGTAATAACCTATAGGAACGTCATAAATGCATAAAAGCTGGTCAAATTTAGAAGAGCTAAGATCAAGATTATAACTGGCGTGCAACACACGTAAAGGGGCCTTCGGATATATGAGTAAAAGTGTGTCGTCCCAGATCAGCCTGTGCAGTCTGTCACTAATCAAAGACGACACTCCCCGTTTTTGTGCGATTTCCTGTTTCACGAAAGTCTACTGTATGAAAAAATCTTATGTATGCGCGAAAGTCTACTGCATGAAAAAATATTTTGTATGCGTAAAGCGCCGTCTCGGATTAGCCTCGACACTTTACGCAAAAGTCAGAAGGTCTCATTTCGCATGCTACGGGCCATACTGTACGGTCATTTGTGTTCTCGAGGCGCAGTACGTGGAATATACAGGGTCCTGCAGGGCCTGTATTCACCAACGATTCTTAAGAACATTTGTAGTTTTATTCTGGATTTAGAAATTAACATAACTTTTGATTTGCTGATCCATTTGGTTCAGCCAATCAGAAGTTGCGTTACTTTCAAATTTAGAAAATTCTTGAGAAGAATGGTTGGTGAATACGGACCCTGATATATCCGGCGTTGTCCAATGGTTAGAGCTATGAGATCGGAGAATAAGGGCTTGTATTATTTTTCTTTTTCAGCTTTAGGACCATTATTCACCATGTATTCTGTACTGCAGTCTTGGTCTTATACTAGATTTAAAAAGTAACGCATATATCTTCAGGATTGGCTAAACCAGATGGTTTAACCAATCAGAATTTGTGTTACTGTGACAGAAAACTCTCGACAATTAGACTTAGAATGAGATTAGATATGGCTGACCCTAGATTGGAGTCCCATCGATTTGTGCGGCATAGCGATCCTCCATCGCTTGCTCGTTACTTCTTAACCCTTCACCACACAATCCCGACTTTTAACAACCCTGAGAAAAAAGCCTTTTGAAAACATTGTGGGAAAAGGAGAAAGTGCTGGCAATCCCACAATGTTTTCTTCCCTATCAAAGACAAATTTCATCATTTGAGCCACAATGAAATTGTCTTCTGCAAATGCTTTCAATTTGGACAAGTCTACAATTTTTGTCGTGTGGTAAAGAGTTAACTCTTTACCAAACGACAACTCTTTGGACTAGAGCAAATTCAAAGCATTTGCAGACGACAAATTAAATGTTACGACCCTTTACCACACAATGCTGAATTTTAACGACCCTGAGGATGAAGGCTTTTGGAAATGTTGTGGGAAAAGGAGAAAATGCTGCAACCAGCATTTTCTCCTTTTCCCTCAATGTTTTGTGTTCTTCCTACTACAAATTTCAAATTTTGAGTCACATTTATCTTGTCTGAAATGCTTCCAATTTGGACAAGTTCAAAAGTTTGCCGTTTGGTAAAGGGTTTAATGATGATTTCTGTCTTTGATAGGTTTGAAAATATAATGGGGAAAGGAGATACCGGTATTTTCTCCATTTCCTACAATATTTCCAAAAGCCTTCTCTTTCGGGGTCGTTAAAATTCGGGATTGTGTTGTAAAGTGTTAACTACCAGACTTGCCGAAACTGAAAGTTTTTGTAGGCGACAAGTCAACAGTGGTTAAAATGGCGACAGTTGTACTTGATAGGGGAAAAATCATTGTGCTTAAAGGAGAAAATTCTGGTTACCAGCATGTTCTCTTTTTCCCATGAAAGTATGCTTTTGAAAACATTGATGTAAAAGAAAAAAATGCTAATGACCAGAATTTTCCCTTTTTCACGACGGTTTTGTCTTTTTAAAAGCAACACTTATCTTTGAAACCACGCTTGAATTGTCGTCTGCAAATGCTTTCAGATAGGACAATTCTAAAAGTTTGATGTTTGATAACGAGTAATAAAACAAACGTTCGATACGGACTACTTTCGTGTCACAGATTATCAACGGGAAACAATTGTACCACAAAAAAGATAGATAAGATAGCGCTAGAGTTACACGTGACAGGAAATATAATCCCCATAAACCCAGAGAACAATTGTTGTTGCTGTTGTTGTTTGCATAGGCACTTGGTTTCCACGACCTTTAGTTTTACAGTTTACATTTATTTCTGTATACAATAAACACTAGAAAGTATGGCAGCTGCCATGTATTAAAGCAACGGAAGTTCGTTGACTGGTTTCAAATTACACCGGTTCCCGAATCGTCACAAGCCGAACAAAGCCAATAAGGGTACCACTGTGCTCGTAATTTAAACACACCGTTCACTATATTACTAAATAGATTTTGTAAAGTAAATACTTTATAATTTGGTATGAATAACAAACAGCTATTATCAAGTGAGTTTATTTAAAAGTCCGACATAACCGTGGTAACCGTATTAGCTATGTTCCCTATGCGGCGATTCAGGAACCGGTGTAATTTGACACCAGTGAACGAACTTCCGTTGCTTCAAAATATGACAGCTGCGAAACCTTCTAGTATTTATAATGTATAGAAATAAATGTAAGTTTTGAAACTGAAAGTCATGGAAACCATGTGCCTATGGCCGTTGGTGGTGGTAATGGTGGTGGTTGTTGTAGTATGGTGTTTAACGCTGTTTTTCCATATAATTTAACACCGATATAATTGCTGAAGCGGGCTAAAACAGGATTTAACAACTTGCCAAACAGTCCCGAGTTTTAAAGACCCGGAGGAAGAAGGCTTTTCCATATATAACAGGAGAGGAAGAGACTGGTTACTTCCTTTTCCAGTGGTGATTTTGCCATTTCAAATGCAACGACTGTCATTTAAAACACGTCGTTTAATTTGTCGTCTGCAAATGCCTTGGAATTGGAAAAGTAAACACGTTTGCTGTGTGGTAAAGAGTGTTAACCAAACGGCAAAATTTAGGACACGTCCAATTTCAAAGCATTTGCAGACGGCAAATTATATGTTGCTAAAGTGATGATTTCTTCCTTTGATAGGGTAGAAAACATTGTAGGAAAAGGAGAAAATGCTGGTTACCAGCATTTTCTCCTTTTCCCACAATGTTTTCAAAGGGCTTCCCTCTCAGGGTTGTTAGGTTGTCGGAAAATATTCTAAGTCTATCTCGGCTATTCGCCGATGACACCTCCCTGGCTTGTTCTGCTTCACTTACAGCCGACATCGAAGGTATTTTGAACCATGGTTTAATTATGATATCACATTGGGCTGGACAATGGCTAGTTACTTTTAATCCATCTAAAACAGTGGCAATGGTCGTTTCTAGCAATAGGAACGTTCATCTTCCAAGTTTGATTTTTGACGACGTCAGAATCAGCTTCGTTGACAACCATAAGCACTTAGGACTAACACTAAGCAGCAATGGCAAATGGAAAGAACACATAAATAATCTTTCACGATCGACATCCAAACTTCTCGGAATGATGAGAAGTCTAAAATTTAGTCTCAAAAGAGAGTCCTTAAATCAAATTTACATCTCATTCCTACGTCCTATCCTCGAATATGCCTCTGTAGTTTGGGACAACTGCACCAAGCGTGAAAAAGAAAATCTTGAAAAAATCCAAATCGAAACTGCTAGAATAGTCACACGTGTAATAAGATCCACGTCTATAAATAATATATATGAGGAAATCGGATGGCTAACCCTAGAGAACAGGCGAACATATCAAAAACTAGTTCTCATTTACAAAATTATTAATGGTTTAACTCCTGACTATCTTCTTGAAATTTTCCCGCGAAACGTAAGTGAAAGAACAACTTATATATTACGCAATATTCACCGAATCGACTTAGTCGCTTGTCGAACAGAATTATTTGCCAGATCATTCATCCCATCTGCAGTTTCTCTTTGGAACGAACTTCCGGAGGAAGTGAAATCTTCAGTCTCTATCATCATTTAAATAATACATCCTCCGAAGATTAGAAGTACCAGTAGTTCCAAAATATTTCTACGTTGGTCAACGTAAGTTATCCGTAATTCATACAAGAATTTGTAACAAATGCAGTGATCTGAAGTATGACCTCTTCTCCAATCATATTTGCTCGAATTGCGCTTGTAGTTGTGGACACGCCATTGAAGACGCTGAGCACTACTTCTTCCAGTGCACCCAGTACACAACCCCGAGAAGACAACTTTTTCATGAACTTCGCCGTTTTCATCTTTTAAATGAAAATTTATTACTTTTTGGATCCGAAAGTCTCAGATTAGAAGATAATTGCACAATTTTTCTTGCCGTGCAATCTTACATTAAAGCTACCGAGAGATTTACATAAACGTCTTACAGCCTTAAGTCACCTTACTACTCCTGTCTTCTGTCACTTATCTCCATGTTACTGACTGACAACCAGGTATTCTATACCGCTCCATCATTAAACATGTAAATTCTCAGTTACGAACACTTGAAAGAATTCAATTCATAGCTGGAAAATAACTGTCTTCTTTTTTGCCAGAAATGATCAGAAATATACACTTGTTATGATTTTAGAAGACTCTCATAGTTTGTAGATTATCTAAAGGGAATGGCCGAATCTAAGTTGTGAGAACTTGTGGCCAGACCCTTTTGCCTAACTTGTATCTTTGTGTGTGTGTGTGTGTGTGTGTCATGTACATATATTGTACGATTTGTATAAAGATGACAATAAAATATGTTTAAACTAAACTAGGGTTGTTAGGAGTCGAAATTGTGTGGTAAAGAAGTTCAAACAAACGTTGCATGTGGACTACTTATGGTATCATAGATTATTAACGGGAAATGTTTTACAAAAGAGGACGATATTTCAGAGGGACAGGAAATAAAAACCACCATAACAGGAACGGAAAGTACTTTAAACTGTCCATCAGATATAAGATATCTATTGGCCATTTTCTGCATCTCAATACTTGTAAAAAACAAAAAAAAAATTGTTCTTCCCTCCCCCCCCAATAAAAATAGTTTTCCCACGCAAAATAGAAACGGTGATTTTAATGACAAAATTATGAAATGGACTTTGACCGGATTTTTCCCCCCATTTACTAATCATGAGATAATTATTATTTTATTGTTTATCCGCCAAATTGGTGAGCATTATAACAACAGTAATAGAATAAAGAGAATACAATAGAAAAAAAAAAAAAAATAAACATCAAACATAACAATCATAAAACCCACATGGTTAGAAATAGATCCAATTTGCAACCAAAGTCCAACCTGCAAAGAGCTTCTGCAACAAAAACACGAATATGCAAAAAAAAAAAAAACCCTTCCTCGATCAAAAGGCGGGAGCACATGTCACGGTTGGAATAAACATGAAACAAGGTCAAAGTACTGAAAGTACTGACAAACTAGCAAATTTGATTGATTGATTGTTTGTATGGTATTTAGCCCTGTTTTCAACATTATTTCAGTTATGTGGCAGTGGACAGTGCTCATATCCATGCTTTCCAGGAGTTTCTTTTACCAGAATTGCGCACAATATTCTTTCCAAGCCACTGGCTGCTTTCCCCGCACATTTATATTATAACCAATTAGCCATCATTGAAACGTGAGAGAGAAATGAATCCTGTCGCAATGACTATCATCAATCCTCGAAGAGAAATTTGCCGAGTCGGGGATCGAACCAGCGATCTCCTGTTCCCAAGTCCTGTACGCTACCGACTGAGCTGCTGGGGCTAATGTGTGCTATTGATGAACTATAATCCAGTTTAAGTTTAACCCTTAACCTGCTAAAAATGTTAAATGAAACTTTCAAGCCGATGGTAAACACATGAATATTGCTATTTCAAAGTTACATTTTGGAGAAAATATATCCTCTTATCGGACAGTGTAGATCCAAGATCAGACTGCATGCTCTGCTTAGTCTGATCTTAATCCACACTGTCCGATAAAAGTTATTGAGTCGCAGTAGTGCTGGTAAAAGAAACTCCAGGAGAGCATGGATAGGTGCTCTGGCCGCCGCAATATCACTGAAATAATGTTGAAACGGTGTTAAACACAATGCAATCAATTAGTCAATATCTAGTAGCACAAGATATAGTTAACTACATGTATTCAACTCTCTTACACTAGTCCAAATTCAAAGCTGTTGCAGACCATAAATTAAAAGTGACTGAACTGATGAAACCTGATTCCAAAAGGACAGAAAACAATGTGGGAAAAGGAGAAAATGGTGGTTACCAGTATTTTCTCCTTTTCCCGCAATGTTTTCAAAGGGATTTTTTCCCAGTATCGTTAAAACTTGGGACTGTTCGGTAAAGGGTTAATATTCAAGACTAGAATAACAGTTTAACATAACAGTTTAACTGTACACAATGATCTAAATAATGAATGACTGAAGGAATGACAGGGGTTCCCTGTTCAGTGAGGGTTAACTAACTGGGATTTGCTACAAGTTACCTAGGTGTATCTATTAATAAATTCATTCATAATGTTACAGTGGTGCGGGAAAAAGTGACTCTCTGCTTTGCATAGGTCACTTAATTTACATATTAGCAAAGATCTTGTACCCTATAAATGACAGCTTGTTCAGTTTATTACTTTGTAAGACGACATGTTCAAATTGGAGTGGTAGAGATTTAGTGGTTTTTGTCCAAATTGTCATATATAACAGAATTAAGATTTATAACAGAAAGAAGTATTTTCTGTGAGGTAGTATTTGGCAACTGTGGGGTTTTTTGTTTACTTTGTAGGTCAATCTTGATGCCTATAGACTAGCTACGCTAGTCTAAAAATTATCCAACAGATGTTTTTTTCACTCTTGCATCCCCCCTCCCCCAGATATGGTATCAATGAGCCATACTCTTGCAAAAAGGGGCTTACTTAATTCATGTTCCTGACGCATTATACCAAGAAAATCATCCAATGATTATGGATCCATAAAATCTGTTTTGTCTAACAACCGACTAGATCATGAAGTAGAATGGTCCTTGGACATGCAGAAAATTTACAAATAGCAAACAGTTTCGACTCATGTCAGCCTGCGCGGACTGCGCAGGCTGACATGAGTCGATACTTTTTGCAGATGCATTAAGCCCCTGTTTCATCAGCTCGGTTACAATAGTCATAGTTTAACAATAATAATGATAGTAACAGTTTACCTCCGTCAGAAGAGCAAACTTTATTACTCCCGGCCTCCAGGCAATCTTTCCACAAACCGGAATACTGTTTAGTACCAGATTGGTCAACAAACACCCAGTACTCAAGAGCAACTGATATAATTTCACACACAAAAGCAAAGGCAGCGAGGCCAAATCCTGCAAAACTCAAAATGTCCGCCATTTCTTTGGGCCTAACCGTTTGGACTAATGCAATGCCGGTCTTATCCGAACTCTTTATTTCTGTTCATACTACTCTCACTATTTAACTAATGATAAGTTGACCAAAAAGAGCAATGGTATCAGTCCAACCCTAGATACGAGTTGCCATTTTTATTAGCTCGAACACAAAATGAGATGGTAGCAATATTGGCGACGACAACGATGGTCATGATGATGGTGATGAGGAGGAGGATGCTTCTACTGCTGCTGATGATGATGACGACGACGACATCGACGATGATGATGATGAGGAGGAGGAGGAGGAGTAGGAGGAGGAGGAGGCTAGTGCTGCTAACGACGATGACGATGATGGTTATGATTATGAGGAGGAGGATGACGACGAGGATCAGGATAATGATGAGGATACTGCTTCTAATGCTGCTGATGATGATGACCATTATCATCATCATGATATTTGTGAGGATCATGACATAGGCGACAACGAATGGCGATGACGATGTTTGTGACGGTATTCATTCATGCTATAGTTCAAAATCTTTTGAAACACTTCCATTGAAGACGACAAATTAAAACGCTCAAATCATGATTTATGTCTGAAAATGTAGAAAACATCGTGGGAAAAGGAGAAAAGGCTGGTTCCCAGCATTTTCTCCTTGTCTCGCAATGTTTTCAAAAGTCATTTCTGAAACTCTACATAGAGTGGTAAATGATTAACCCTAGTAGTGCTAAAATTGAAAATAGGCATTCTCAGTCAATGCCTAGGTATGTACTAGATGCAATTTAAGGCGGTATTTGACAGAATATCAGGCAAAAGAAGCGGACGATAATTATAAGATCCGTTCTGTGCAGTCTGATCTTGATCTATACTGTCTACATAAGCATCCTAATCCGGGTTCGAAGGCGCTGCTAGAGTTATTACCAAGAACTAATAACTTTTAAGTTGGTTAATTTCTATTCTTAGATCACCAGCTACATATAAACATCTTCAGTCAGGTTAACACTTAAGCTGCTGAATAAATGAAATGCATATTTCTATTCAATACTAAAAGCCCAAACATTGCGGTTTCAAAGTTGATTTCACCGGAAAGAAAATACCGTATCGGACAGAGTAGATCAAAGATCGACGGCAGGTTCTGTGCAGTCTGATCTTGATCTACACTGTCCGCAAAAGGTCAGTGGGTCGCAATCAGCAGCTTAAGGGTTAAAAGAGCATATAATTACAAAAGCTGGGCCCCGGTGGGGATGTCGCTGGTTCGAATCCCAAACTCCGAGGACCGATGATAGTCATTGCGACAGGATTCATTCCTCCCTCACCGCTGACCATTGTTTCGATGATGGTTCTGTGGGAAAGCAGCCAGTGGCTTGGAAAGAATATTGTGCGTAGTACTGGTAAAAAGAAACTCCAGGAAAGCATGGATAGGTGCACTGGCCGCCGCGATATAACTAAGATAATGTTGAAAACGGCGTTAAACACCATACAATCAATCATTGTAAACATAATACCATACAAATAGATACCATACTGTGTTTACAGCTTACAATGCATACACAATTTATGGACCACACATGTGGTCAGTTGTAAAAATAACTGTCAAAAACGACATGACAACTGGTCTTATACATCCGGTAAATCCCTCTTCCCTTAGGTTTTCGTCCAGTTTTAATAATAAGGGTTTTTTTTTTCAAATTATTTTTTCCCCTGATGTTAAACTAGATAAGTACCCTTTACAAATCTGCCATTTTTTCCTTTAGTGGAAAATTTGAGGGGATAAAAAGAGCATTCATTTGCCACAAGCAGCCGCTCCTTTTTCCACAGTGTTCTCCATTTGTTCTTACATCATAGGATATACACAGTTAAAACAGTCTTGCACCCCTTGTGTTTTTACCGGGTTTGATTTTCTGGCGTGAATGATATAAAATGGGGTAGAAATTGGAATCAGGTTGCTGCATACACCAGAAAAACAGTCTGTAACATCTGTAATGAACTGAACTGAGGTATTCCTTGACCTCATGGCTACTGATCGCGCTGTTTCAACCTCTTGTGAGAGGTACGAGACGAAGACTGCAAAAGGTTATACAAACCCTGGGCGGACGTATGCAATACTGATTGTGTGTGCCCACTCTCTGCAGGTCACATTCAATCTGCCGTGAGTTCTATTCCGACAAACAGTTCCAAGTTTTAACCAAACTTAAAATCCTCTAGTTATTTTTTTAAAATTCGAAAGCAGTATCTAAGCAAAATATACCTACTTACGATGAGGTCAAGGGATACTCCTGTTAAGTTCATTTCATAGGCAAAAGACTGGTCTGTTGGTGTATGCAGCAGCCAAATTCTAATTTCTACCTCATTTTATAATTATTATTCACGTCAGAAAATCAAAGCCAGTGAAAAGCACAGCGGATGCAAGACATTTTTACTATGTTTATATTACAATGAAAGAATAAATGTAGTGAATTAATTAATCAATGAAGTGATTAATTTCTTCCCCTTTTTAATATACTAGTATATTAGTCATGCTCTGGCAAAAAAAAGACTTAACCCTTAAGCTGCTAATCGCGACCCACTGACCTTTTGCGGACGGTGTAGATCAAGATCATACTGCACAAAACGTGCAATCTGATCTTTGATCTACACTGTCCGATACGGTATTTTCTTTCCGGTGAAATCAACTTTGAAACCGCAATGTTTGGGCTTTTAGTAATGAGTAGAAAGTTGCGTTTCATTTATTCAGCAGCTTAAGTGTTAATGCATCTCCGTGAAGCATGATACCAATCAAGCCATCACATAATTATGGATCCATAAGAGCCAGCTTTTAAAACAACCGACTGTATCATTAGGTAGAATGGTCCTTGGACATACAGAAAATTGACCAATAGCGAAAAGTTTCCGTCCAGGTCAGCCTGCGCGGACTGCGTAGGCTGACCTAGGTCGCTACTTTTCGCAGATGCATAGAAAAACCTTTCTCACAGAGCATAGCTCATATCTATTCATATTCAGTGTGCAAAAAATGAATGAATGAATGAATGATTGATTGATTGATAGATTGATTGATTGAACGAATGAATGAATGAATGAAACGATCGATCAATCTTAAAATTACAGTTAAAGTTGGCAGCTTCAACTTTTGTTTTACTATCAATTTTTCTGCCAGCGACTGGAACTCCGACAGACCGCACTGAAACACATTGTCAGATTCATAAAGATATCAGTCTTTTTGAATGGTATGAATTATATTTGCCTGCATCTTGACTCCCGAAATGTTTACATTTAGTCGCCAGTGGGACTCTTAGGAAACAATGAAACAATGAAATAGATAATACCATGTGGCTTAAGGAAATGGAAGTAAAACTCGGGAATAGAAATGATGCATTTTATTTTCCTTGCGTCTCTATTTATAAACAAAAGATAAAACAAGAATTATCTTTAACCCTTAACCTGCCTAGTGTGACTCACTGACCTTTTGCGAACTGTGTAGATCAAGATCAGACTGCACAAAACGTGCAGTCTGATCTTGGATCTACACTGTTCGATAATGAGATATTTTTCTCCAAAAAATAACTTTGAAATAGCATTATTTTACTATCGGCTTGAAAGTTTTTTATTAAAGTTATTTAGCAGGATAGGGTTAAAAAACGATAGACGGTGTAAGAATACTGGAATATGACTCACTATGAAGTACAGCAAAATGTAACTCACTGTTTTTTTTTGTTTTTTTTTTTCAGAAAAGTAGTATTGGGTTATTGGGTAACGCTTATGAAAATATCCAATTTCCAAATAGCACAAGAAAAGCATCATTCTCTCCTGCATGAGATTCCTATGTTATCAATTAAAGCCTCGATGTACCGATTGGCAGTAGCAACGCTTGTCTAGTGGTTTCGTTAATGTGGGAGCAAATATGCCAGCAGGGGTCTGCCTAATAAACATGTGCACATTTTTGACCAATCGCAAATCACCATCTATTCATTCTTTATCAGTACTAGGAAGTAGGTCAAAAGCCAGCACATTCAGCTACGCCGAAAAAAAGATGAAAAAAAAAACCCGAATCTTACATTAAATACTGCCAATTAAATAGAGCAGATCATCCAGACAGCATTACGCTTCAATCAGAAATTACATTTCTAAGGACGATTAATCTGTTGAGGAGATATCGAACCAGATTTCGTTTCACAAGTTTTGAATATGATTTACTACAGACTTTTATTTTCATTCGCGTGCAAAAGTGAATTTGAAATTAAAACATAAACAGGGAAAAAAAAAAGACATTTGAGCCGTGCTCGGTAAAAAAAAAGGGGGGACTTAATGCATCTGCAAAAAGAATCGACCCGTGACAGCCTGCGCAGTTCGCGCAGGCTGACATGGGCCGAAACTTTTTGCTATCTTTCAATTTTGCGCACGTCCTAGGACAATTTTATTAGTATTTAGTAGGTTAACGTTAAGACAGAAACATAACAGTTGCTCAAAGTCGTGGGTTTGAGTCCTACCAGAGTTTTTTTTTTTTTTTTTTTTCCTCCCAGTAATTTTCGTCCCTAACTAAGACTAAACAGTCACGTCCTTATGACTTTTTCTTACAAAATATCGACTTCACACCCCCCTAAACATATAGTGGTCAAAATCTGGTTAAATACAACTTTGAAGGCAAAACAATAATACTGTACTAATACAATGAATTTTATTAAAGCAAGCAAGAACTGCCAAAAGTAAAAAAAAAAAAACGATTATTGTGAAGATAACAAACTGTTATTGCACGATCGGTCCATGTGTAAGTCGCTGGCGGAGAGTTTAATTTCAAAACTAGTTTAAAAGTTGCCATGTCACTCTATCTTTTGTTCACTTGATTTTCAAATTCGTTTTTCTGCCTACGACTAACACTTGGACCGACCACACAATAACAGATTGTCATCTTGACAATATTTTTTATACTTTTTGCATAGTATGATTTAAACTTAACCCCTTATCGAACAATCCCGAGTTTTAACGATTTTCAGGGAGATATCTGTTGAAAACATTTTGGGAAAAGGAGAAACGCTGGTAAACAGCATTTTCTCCCTTTCCCAGAATGTTTTCTGTCCTTTCGTGGACAAATTTATCTTTTCG
The DNA here is from genome assembly GCA_945859785.2 of Tridacna gigas. Lineage (NCBI taxonomy): Eukaryota > Metazoa > Mollusca > Bivalvia > Cardiida > Cardiidae > Tridacna > Tridacna gigas. The sequence goes on from OX244035.2 coordinate 64,105,273, forward strand.
AACATATCCAATTTGTCGTCTGCAACAGCTTTCGAATTCGACAAGCCAAAAATGTTGTCGTTTGGTAAAGGATTAACTTAGTCACTCATCAATTTCAAAGATTTATTTTATTTTTGTGTCCTCCGTTACAAACTTGTTTGAGTCCGTTTGCATCGTTACTCCTTTGCCATCATCGTCGCTACCGCAAGCAGTCCGGCAGCTGCCCACGACGCCAGCCAGCCGATGATACAGAACGCAAAACCGGCATGTAAGGTAACGTCTATACCCGCGAGTTTGTAGGCATCTTTCAATGGCTGGAATTGTTTGTTAACGTACACAGCGAATCCGGCAATTAGAAAGAGACCTGAAAAGAATTGAAATTTAGTTGAACTGATTAAATGATGTTTTACGCTACTTTCAGCATTATTTCAGTCATATCACGGCGACAGCTGACATACTCATTTATGTCCTGGGTTTCACCAATACTAGGCTTTGGCTCTAAAGTGTCTTATCCAAAGACACGAAAAACCCAGTGCTTCCAGAGAAGCTCGAACTCGGGGTCAACAGCTTACGCATTCTATGTTTTACTACTGAGCCACGCAGGACTAATAAAATTATTACAAAAGATGGTTGAACATCTATTAATGAAAAAAAAAACTTAACATGTAACACTGTTGTAATGTTTTCAAAATCAATTATTTCTCACTTGATTTTAGATATGCCAATAACGACTTATAGTGGTACCAGAAACACTTAACTCTATACCACAGGGCAAAATTTTATACCAGCTAAAACTGAAAGCATTTACATATGACAAATTAGATGAAGCTAAAATGATGTGAATCTTCCCTTAGAGGGTAGAAAACACTGTGGGAAAGTGAAAAAAAAAAAAAAAAAAAAATCCTTGCATTCAGAACTGTTTTCAAAAACCCTATTATTTGGGGTCTTTAAAGCTAAAGATGGCTTGGTAAAGAGTTGATGGCCAATAATTCCTTTCTTTTGTTTCCAAAACATTGCACGAAATGGAGCAATCGCTTGTTACTTTACCTCAATTTTTCTTTTCTTCTCGTTTTGCAAAGGCTCCCTGCTAACGCGAGTAAAAAGTCTTACAGTTTTTGTTTAGTGGTGGGCATGGGAGAAAGGCCCAGTTGTCCAAAATTTACCCTTTTTTCGCCTGGCGTTCTTTGCTGGGTAATTTTATGTGTGCAAAACTTCACATGCAAAATTGCGTCGAGATGCCGATACCGTAAGAATACATTATGAGTGTGGGCCAATATCGGCCAATACAGCAAGGATGACTTAATTTGGGTCTACTAAAGTCATATATTATCAATCAATAAAGCTTTTTTAATCCTTTACTGCACAATGCCGCCTTTTAACGACCTTGGGAAAGAAGCCTTTTGAAAATATTGTGGGAAAAGGAGAAAATGCTGGTAACCAGAATTTTCTCCTTTCCCCACAATGTTTTCTACCCAATCAAAGAAAAATTGCACCATTTGAACCTCATTGAAAATGTCGTCTACAAATGCTTCATTTTGGACAAGGCTATGATTTTTCTGTCTGGTAAAAGGTTAAACCCTTTCAATGCAGTAAATGTGTCATGAGCAATACTTGTTTAACTCTCCCATCCCCACCCCCAATATCTAAATTCATGGTGTTTCCGATGTCATTCAACGGCTGCAAATATCATTCATATGAAAATATACAGATTTGTTTTGTGATAGTTTAGAATTAAAGAGTAGGACTATGTGGAATCGACTTGATCAGACTGCTCGTTTTTGTTCAGTACATCCTGATCTTGATCTACGCCGCGGCCATCTGCAAAGCTGCTCGTTTCGCTTTTTGCGGTGAGGTTAATTTTTGCAGAAAAAGGGCCAACATTACCAGCACCCCCAAGAAGTCCTGCTGCGATGTAACCGAGCATTTTCTGGGTTTTCATCATAAACAGCTTCAGCCCTCCACACACAATCGCTCCAACAATCAGGAGTAAGGCAAGAATCAACATCGCCCGAACGGCTTTCAGTTCTGTCGTTACAATAGTATCTTAAAGATAAGAATAATAAAATCGTATCAACATTGCAAAAGTGATGATTTGCATTATTGGTCGACAAGATCCAACGAAGACATCTGTATTCCGTAACCCTACTTCAGTGACATCGTCACAACTCGGCCGATTCCGTAACTATATCTAACCTAGTCCGTATAGAGGAGGTTTCCACGTGATGTCAGTCACATGATCTTAAACATGGCGGCCCATGGAAATCGACGAGTAACGACATCAACAACCACGAAAAGTCACTTACATCTATCAATCTGTCGCTGAAAACTGCCACCGGAATTGATAGACCGCGTTGAAAATTTAATATACAGACTGTTTATCAACGGAAATGTATTTAAAAAGATTTCGATAGAAAAGTGTGACTCGTGTTTTCTTTTTTTTAAAGTGTAGCCTTACAATTTAAGAACGGTACAACGGTGTATTTCCGGCGAAGAAATGTACCGCGTAGGTGCATGATACCCACCGTAATACAGCCGAGGGATTTGACCAACGGATCGCCAGAGGTTTTCTGACTGCCTACCTCGGTGAAACTTTTTTTTTGTAAACTTTATTAGCCCCGTATACTGGATAGGGGAGGTCGTGGCCATCCTCCCTCTATCCTTACAACAATCGTTATTTACATCCAATAACATTTGTGACCCCTGCGAACAGTGCAGACCAAGATTCCAGTGTAGATTGATTTTGGAATTCACTGCTCGCAACGGTGACAAATTGCAGAATAAGAGTTAATAAAAATACGTGTACTTTTCAGAGATCCAGATAAAGTTATGTGTTTAAACAAACTAGTTGAAATATGATCATAAATTATTGATTTTATGGAAGAACACTGCGGGAAAATCTGAAATCGATCTTTGCGAGCAATTTCACTCCTCTTTACAATGCTCTTAAAATTCTTTTCTCTTCATTGTGTTAAACAGAGCATGAAGGGAAAGTGTCAAACAAACGGCCTATTTAGTTCACCGAATCTGGATCAATGAATAGTTATCAAAGACTAATAAGTTTTACAAAGCTATGCAAAAACAAGAAAAACAACTAATAAGAAAGTGAAAAAAAAAAAAAAAAAAGGAAAGAAAGGGAAAAAGCAGAAATGACTTTTGGATAAGAGCAAAGAATGGGAATATATATATCAATGCATTTTATATCAAGAGTGGTTTTGAATAATATGTCGTACAATTGACCATCTTTCTAAGGCAGAGTCGGAAGATTTTGTTTCTTTATAAGTAGTCCAAGCCAAATGTAAACTATTTTGAAGGCCATAAATTGTCGGGACTTTCGATTTAGATTTACAAGAAGCGATATATCTTTTGAAATAAAGAAAGAGTGTGTATAACTTGTCGTCATTATTGAATGTATCGATTAGAACGTTGACACTATTTATAAGTCTTTGGGTTGATGGGTCTATTTCTCTTATTTTTGATTCTAAATGTTGTACGAGGATTTTCACCTTTTCACATTCGTAAAATATATGGAGCAGACTCTCTTCAGTAGTATTGCAGAAACAGCATAAGTTACTTGGTGTAATGTTCATTTTGTTTAATAGGGAGTTAGTGGGGAAAAATCTATGAACTATTTTTACTTTTTACTTGCATCCATTGGATATACTAATCGTTTGAATTTTTAAAAATATTACTATGAATTTTTTTCCAATCAAAATTTTGAGTAGGAAACAAAAATTCCCATTTCTTTTGGTTAGTAGGAGTTTCATTGTTATCAATAAGTGTTTTATAAATTGTTTTGTTGGGTTTTTTATTTACCAAAATTTCATTTAAATAGCTATTAATACAGGGATTGGCATAGTCTAAAATCAAGTTTTCATTTTTATCAATATCAACTTTTCTTAAGAAGTTTTGGATAGTGTTTATCAGACCGTAATACCTCAAATAGTTATTTTTTTTTTACCTAAAATCGTCTCTGTAGACTTTAAGCAAGTAATTTTTTTATTCTTATCCATTATGTCTCTGACATTTCTAATTCCTCTATCATATAAATCTTTGATAAAAATGACTTTTGAGTCTATTGTGAAATTTTCGTTGTAGAACAAGGGCATATTTAATATCAAGTCCCAAGAATCAATTTTAATTTTTGTCATATATTCTATGTATGATTTAAGTACGTCTCGCCAGAAATCGTTTTTTATTAGTTTAGAGATAAATTCGGAATAAGCTCTTCCTAAGTTTATTATTTTTCGTACGTCCATCATGTCATATACTAGTTGATAGCATATATTAGGTTTACAATTTATTAGATTTTTAAGCCATTTTAATTTCATGCTAGTGTTAAAGCTTTTGATATCTATCATTTTCATACCACCTTCTTCATAGCTTTTAATAAAAATAGATTTTTTTATTTTTGCCCTTCCATCCCATACAAAGTTGTATAGTAAATCGTTTAGACGTTTTATGAAATCTGTTTTCGGAGAAGGGAGACTAATAAATAAATGCGTTAAAAGTGGAATAAGAAGTGATTTTACAACAGTTACTCTGCCAATAGGTGTAAGTTTCCTTCTTTTCCAGTATGCTATACATTTTGAAATATTTTTAAGTTTTGGTTCATAATTCAAATCTATCATTTTCTGAAGATTGATATCAAAAGTTATTCCAAGTAGCACAAATTGTGTTTCACCCCAGTTTAATTTCCATTTAGTTTTTATTGAGTAAGCACTATACTTACGTGACCCTACCCAAATCAACTTCGTTTTGTCAAAATTGCACTTTAATCCAGATATAACATAAAACTTGTCAAGTACTTCTAAAACACTATTTAATGATTTTTCCGAGCCGTCTAGTAATAATGTAGTGTCATCAGCAAACTGGCTTATGAGACACTCAGTTTCTTTCACCCTTATACCTTTAATACTTTTACTTTGTCTAATTTTAATGCTTAAGATTTCAGAGCATAGGAAGAAGATATATGGAGAAATAGGGTCTCCCTGACGGCAGCCCCTCTTCACCGTAAAGACATCTGATAGGAAACCATCTAACTGTACTCTTACTTGTGTATTATACAAAAATAATTTTATCCATTTCTTAAATGTAGGACCAAATCCAAAAAAGTCAAAAGTTTTTAAGATAAAGTCAAACGATAACGAGTCAAAGGCTTTTTCAAAATCTAGTAGCATTAATAAGCCAGGTATGTTATTGTCTTCACAGTATTTCATTATGTCATAGATTAAACGGGTATTTTCTCCTATAAAGCGATCCTTAAGGAAACCTGTTTGGTCACTTGAAATTAATTTGTCTAATACGGTTTTTAGTCGATTTGCTATTGTTCCAGACGCTATTTTGTATAAAACATTCAATAAGGTTATCGGTCTCCAATTTTTTTAAGAACTTTTTCGGTTTATTATCTTTTGGGATGCATGTTATGATTCCTGATTTTATAGAACTAGAAAAAGAGTCGTTCAATAGGGCGTAATTTAGGGATCTAACGACAAAATGCCCAATCTTAGGCCAAAAGACCTTAAAGAAGTTTGCTGAAAAGCCATCAGGACCTGGGCTTTTGTCATTTGACATTTGTTTTAAAGTCAAGGATACCTCTTGATAATTTAAAAGACCAAGACTTTTTTACTCGACATTATCTAACTTATTTACCGTACAATTAAGTAAAAAATCCATTATGCTGAAATCATCTGGGTTATCTTGTTTTTGAAATAAGTTTTCATAAAATAATTTTGTCTCGTTTAAGATTTCCTCTTGATTACTAGTTGTTTCACCGTTTTGTTTTTCTATAAAACTTATTGACTTTGCTGAATCGTGCTGTTTTTCAAGATTGCAAAAATATTTGATGACTTTTTCGCTTTCATCTATCCATTTTGAGCATGATCTTACAAAATACCCTTTAAGCTTTTCATTTCTTAATTTTTCTAATTCATCCTGAAGTTTAATTAATTTTTCCTTGTTGTTTTCATTTAAAGATTGTTCTAATTGCAAAATTTCGGCCAAAAGTACTTTCTCGCGATTTGATTTTACTTTACTTTTATGACCAGCAAAAGAGATCGTTTTTCCACGAATCTCCATTAAAAGGGTTTCTAAAAAAAAAGCTGATCATTGATAACTAGTTGTACTTGTGATCTATCCATATTTATTACATAATCATGGTCATAAACAGGTAAACAATATTGTAGTAATATCTCATCGATTTTTTTGTTAATACAGTTAATGTAATCAATATCATGCAGCAAGGAATTATTAAATTTCCAAAGACCTCTTCCGTGTTTGATTTCAGTAAATTGTAGATCAATTAAAATAATTGAGTGATCGAATTTATAACTAATATCAATATCACAATTCCTTAGAAATGTTTAAGTTCTTTGGAAAGGAGATAAAAGTCAAGTCTTCCTTTTTGTAAAGGATTAACACGTTTCCAAGTGTACTTTCGTGAATTGCCATGTATTTCCCTGAAAGGATCCACCAGATTTCTATCATCCATGTGTTTTTGAACAATTTTCCTTGCTTTTTTATTATGGTCACTGTTTCTATAATTTTCATAATCTAAAGCTGAATCAATGACAATGTTAAAATCTCCACATATAATCAAGTTTTCGTTATTTGTAAAGGAATCAATTTCATCGAAGATATTTACGAAAAAGCTAGGGTTATCACTATTTGGTGCATACAGAGTTGTAAGGATAAAATCAATATCACAAAAGCTCAATTCCATTATTAGGTAATTTCCATTTCCTTCTTTTTTGAAACTGCGAACTTTAATATCTAAATGCTTTTTAAATAGTATTGCGACACCTTTTGAATTTGAAGTACCATGACTAAAGAAGCAATTTCCATCCCATTCAGAATAAACATTTTTTTTCAATTTGGTTTGTAAAATGTGTTTCTTGTAAACATAAAATATCGGTATCTTTTTCCTTAAAAAGGTTAAACAGATCTTGTCGCTTCTTGGCATTATTTAGACCACGGCAATTGTACGAGCAAATTTTCAAATTATCCATTTGTTGAAATGTTTAGGCCATATTTTATTGATAGATTAATTACGACAGAAGAAGAAATTTCACTCTTTATATAAACACACCGATGCATATACGTCAAAAATAAAGTAAATGTGCTAACTAAATGTGAAAAGAGCATTTGATGAGTGAAGAATGCAAATAATATATTACACAACTGCATGACCATGCGATAAATTTTTCTACATACAGTTACTCGTAGGGGATTTCTTTTACACATATCTAGGCTTTCGCGTTACAATAGGGGTTTAAATGTGAACGCTTTATGATGTGTACATTATGGAATATGAAACTAAGTGGGCATAATATTATGTGGAAGTCTTAAAGAGAAGAGAAAAAAAAAAAAAAAACTGCAAATGACAGCTTGGCTGAAGCTTTTAGAATAGTCGTGAGTATAAGGTTGAAAACGCCCATTACGACCCTATCCCAAGAAAGTGCCCATTGCACTCCGGCGCGCGCGCGCGCGCGCACCTATAGAAATATATTAACGGTCAGTCGGGCTATTCGTTTCGGTGAAACTCTTGTCCCGAGATGACTAGTACACTTAAACTATTTGAGCAGCACTCTGGCAAAAGGGGATTCAATGCATCTTTGTAATTTATTACACCAGGCATGCATGCTGTCGTATAGAATGGATCCAGTTTCTCTAAAAGTCCAGCCGAATCATGAGTTAGAATGGTCATTTGAGATGCAGAAAATTTAACTACGGCATAAAGTTTCGACCCAGGTCAGCCTGCGCAGGTTGACATGTGTTGATACTTTTTTCCAGATGTATTAACCCCCCTTTTCACAGAGCATGACCCATTTAATTGTGTCAATATCTCATCAGACTTTTAAGCAAAATTTTTACCATTTTTCTACATGTAACCGTCACGATAGTCATTCCGGCGTGCAAACTGGTCTTGATCCACACTGTCTGCAAATGACTGACTGACCTCGATCTACATTGATTTCAAAAACCGCAAAAGTAGTGGCCAGCTCTATACCAGATGACGAAATATAGACTCACTCAAATTTATATCATTTGCTGACAATAAAATTAAATATAGGGTTAATTCAAGTTTGTGTGTGTTTTTTTTTTTTTTAGCTCGTTAACATTCGCTGAGGTCCGAAAAAATGGTTTAACACCCGAGTGCGAAGCATGAAGGCGTTTAATCACTATGAGGGCCTCTGCGAATGTAAACGACCGAAAAAAAAAAGAAAAACGTAAATAAACGCTGTTATTGCATGAAGTAAATGTATTTTAGCAATAACTTGCAACGAAAGCAAAAAATATCTCCATAAATATGAAAAAAAAGGGCTTGAAATGTACTGGACCTATACCGATTAAAACCGGAATTCGGTGATGACTTTTTTGTTAAGCGTTGTGCCACTGTTTCGATCTCTCGCTGTAATTCATTTCTACTGATATTTAATACACAGTGGTCTCAAATGGAAGTATACTGAAAGACAAAAGAAAGTATTCAGTTTTTGATCCTTCATATCTTTTTTTTTTTTTTTTTATGTTTTTGACATGAGATCTTTAAAAACATATTGCTAATAAATTTGATATAATATTCTGTCATTAATTTATACACTGACACGCTTGACTGGCTACAGTGCAGGTACATGTCGGTTTTGCATATCTGCACCTTCAACCTATTTCACAACAAATATACATGTATTGCTGTAAATCAGTATTTGGGTCTGTATTCACCAACCATTCTTAAAAACATTCTTTGTCTTATTCTCCAAGATTTTTAAACTTTGAAAGTAACACAACTTCTGATTGGCTAAACCAGATGGTTTAGCCAATCAGAAGTTGTGTTACTTTCAAATTTAGAAAATTCTGAAGAATAAGACTGAGAACGTTCTTAAGAACGGTTGGTGAATATGGACCTTGGTTTCCAAGTTGTTAATCTGAGTAAATGCCAGCTTTTCTTTCTATCAAACAATGGAACGGCTTTCAGAAGCCGATATAAATTATGACCTTGGAATTCTGCAGACTGGTCGTTTAAGGTAGGTCTGTGACTTGTTTGTTGCAATGTACACAAGTCACGGTTGATCGGCTGTGAAGGTGCTATGAGTTGAAGGAACTGCCTTTTGGTTGACCTAAAGTAAACTGTGTTGAAGTAAGACTAGTACATTGGGGATGGGTGTGGTTGGTGGATATCAGGAATCAACATTGCAAGGTCCTAGTAAATCACGTAAGTGAAACTGAATCGGGGTGATGTGCAGTGTCTGCACTCAATCAAATTTAGAAAAAAATCAAAGTCATAAACACGGTTTTGAATCTTTTGAGATCTGCAATGAATAAAATCGAATGAGCTTTGGTAACATCACATGAAAGTGTTTTGAAATTCGGCGAAAATGATTAAAAGTTATGCCAAAAAGAGTTAACTTGTCACAGAAATTTACCCACAGGCCAGATTATTGAAGCAAATTTAGTCTGATTAATATTTGTGTCGATCGAAATGGAAACATTTGCTAATCTGTAAAAGAAATAGGGACCTGCATGCTTATAAGTAGAGTTCGATCCCGATCCGAGGTGTTCCAATTTTGTGCGAGCGTCCTTTGAAAAAATATTTGAGGGCCCGATCGTAGATTAGTTAAACTCAGGATGAACATGCATTAGTCAGCTGAAGTGAGCTAATGTCATGATATGATCAAACTAATGCAGAGAACGATGTGAAACACCAGTTAATCCATCAACCATTGAAAACCCCCGTCGTAATAAAAAGTCTTTTGCTAACCTTTGACGAACAACCCCCTTGTTTTATTGTTGATACTGGTGTATTGCTGACATTTTTTAGCATTTAGAAATTATTGAACTATTTAAAGAAAAAGATTGAAAGAGACTAGCTTCAACTATTTTGCCAAAAAAGCTAAAATTGAAAGGTTTATACTTTCCTTTGCCTCTGAGTATATTTGTTGAGGGCAATCTTATTGTGGCTAAAATGATTGCCGTTGTCTCGAAAAGGGTAAAAATTGTTGTGGAAGAGGAGAATATGTTGATTAGCGGCGTTATCACTCTTTCCCACAATGTCTTCAAAACCTGTTTTCCATCACCATCATCATCATGCTTTTGTTTTAATTATGAACTCAGGTAGGTTATCGAAGTTTACTGAAAATATTTCAAAGCGGTAAACTGACAGAAAATTTTCAAGATGCCTTAAGTTTTGTTCAACAACAGGCATTTTAACTAAAGTGACGAAACATGACTCGTTTATAATCACATATATCTTATGAACATCCGATCATTTAAATTACATGGTATATAAGATATTCTCTTTTGCACAGCAGGTTTATTGCATCTGCGAAAAAGTATCAGCAGATGTCAGGTTTATGCTTCTGCAAAGAGTATCGAATCATGTCTGCTTGTGCAGTCCGCGCAAATTTCTCCATGTCAAAGGACTACTCTACCTCACGATTCAGGTAATTTTTTGACAAAATAGATCCATACTCATGCGACTATTTGTTTCCAGAGCACCGCTCTGGAAGCAAATCGTCGCATAATTATGGATCTATTTTGTCAAATCATGCTCTGAGGAAGGTGATTTATGCTGCAAAACGTATGGACCCATGTCAGCCTGTCACACAGGCCTACATGGCTTGAAACTTTTTTCTGTTTGTAATTTTTTTGCATGTCCAAGGACATTTTTCCCCATGATTCAGTGGGTTTGTTTGATGAAATAGAGGATCTTACATGAGTGTTTATGTATTATCATTTTTATCAAACGAGTTGACTAAAATTATATGACGCGAGCCTTGGCCAGCGTCAAATACATTTTAGTCAACGAGTTTGATAAAAATGATAATACATAAACACGTATGTGAGAATCTATTTATCACATAAAACGAATGGCAGACAAATAACTATCCTGCATCACCACCTTCAGCCTTTATACCGTTTACGGGTCCATGTTTAAAGTTGTTCGGTTTCAAATGTGTACATACACAAGTAGATGGCTCTTTGACATTTACACCTAAAGTAGAATGAAACAGTTTCTAGAGGGGATAATTCCCCCTATTTCCACAATTTTGTTGAGTTAAAAAAAAAAAAAAAAAAACATTTGCTGCATTTTTTGGTTTTTATTAAACATGTAAATAAAAACTTCACACGTATACGCCTTAGCTACAATGACTTCATTTTTCCGCGAAACGGCGTAGTAGTATAAATTCCGGCACGTACTCTGGCTGGTTTCTTCGTCTTCACGCGCTTATGACTAAAAACTGATCGGAACCGGGACCCAAAAAACGATAATACACTAGTGTATTTTCGAAAATAAGTCATGGGTTTAATACATTGCTGGAGGAGGTTTTATGTGATAAAATGGATTTTATTGATCCATAATTATGTGATGATTTGCTTGGTATTATGCATCACGGAGATGCATTAAAACCAAATTTTTTGCCAGTGTACCGCTTACATTTTTTTTTTTTTTTGTAATTAATTGCGTTTATCTATTTGTTCATACATTCTGTGAACCTTCAATTCATACGCTCCCACATTCAACGTACCTGGAAGAGAAACGCACACCTTCTCAACGCATGCCTTCCACAATCCAAAAGAATATGTAAGACCACCTTGCTCATAATAAGTCCAGTAATTTAGTGCAACAGATACTATGACGCTTATTAATGCAAAAATAGCTGTACCAAATCCGGAAAATCCCAAAACTTCGACCATTTTGTCAAGCTTATTTTTTGGTGTGATAACCTTTTTTTTTTAACTCAAAAAGTTTTATTAGGAATGTCTATAATTTTCGTATTTTTTTTTTTCACACACTTTGTTGAAGCACCGTCTCGTCGTCCGATTGCTCGTCTTATCAAGACCTCGGGCAGGTTTTAATATCCCTAAAGACACCGCTCCCCCCATAACAAGAAATCGAAACTGAAAGATTGAAACAGGCTAGAAACTGTGTATTCGTATTTTTTTGGTGGGGGGGGGATTTTCATTATTTGAACTTCTCTTACATTTTCGCTGCCAACAATGCAAAATCAATTTGAGTTAGGTTACGTTTTACCGTGAGGTAGCGGACGGTGTAGATCCAAGATCAGACTGCACGTTATGTGCAGTCTGATCTTGATCCACGCCGTCAGCAAAAACTGCAAACTATCACAGGGAGTGAATGGGTTAACAATTAAAGTACGTATGAGTACATTGGATCCAGGGAACTTTCATGTAAAACCAGATTGAGAGCGGGAAAAATCATTGCACTTTTGTATTAGACTGGATCATTACTGCAAAAAAAATAAAAATAAAATATTTTGGGTGAAAGAAGTAAATAACATTTTGTTATTTATTTATTTATCTATTTATTTTCTTTGTTTTTGTCATGATTTTTTTTTTTTTTTTTCAATCCGTTTAAGCTTCAGTAATATTCATGAGTAAACGAATTTCTGAAATCAATAAAATAAGGTAGGTTGAATTTCAATCAATTTCCAAGATGGCGGCGAAAATAAATAAATAAATAAATAAATAAATAAATAAAGTGTGAAAAATCCTGTATTGGACCCATGGCAGCAGCCAATCAGATCAATACATTTACGTAATGGCCCTGCATCTACTAATTGGTGCTGATTTTCTAATATTGGCCATGTTTTAATGAAATATTTACACTGCAATCTTGATACAGTGTATACAGTAAATTTTCAGCAGAATGCCAAATATCCATTAGCTAATTTATAGTGTTACGTTTTGTCATACAAAAGGCAACGCGAGAGTTGCGTCAACGTACAGAATAAATGTGCTGAAGGCTTAGATTACGACCAGAAACTTGATATTGTTTAATTTTACTCTCTCTCTCTCTCTCTCTCTCTCTTTCTCTCTCTCTCTCTCTCTCTCTCTCTCTCACACACACACACACACAAACACAGAAATTGTGTTTTGCTAATATAACATACTTTTTTATGAGTGATACCCTTTAGAGATCGTGCAGGCCGATCACAGTCTGCACTACCCGTAAGTTTCATGCTCAAGTCTGGCAGAATAAAACCCATTAACCCTTTACTGCACAATGCCGCCTTTTAACGCTCCTGGTAACCAGCATTTTCTCCTTTTCCGACAATGTTTTCTACCCTATCAAAAGAAAATTTCACCATTTGAGCCACATTGAAATTGTCATCTGCAAATGCTTTCAATTTGGACAAAGCTAAAATTTTGTCGTCCGGTAAAGGGTTAAACTGAAATAACCCAGCGCTATTTTTGGTCTAGGAATATAACTAAAAAAGTTCAGAATCAAGGTGTTTTAAGAAATTCTGAGTAAAGCAGACAGGTAGATCAAAGATCAGACTGCACATATTGTGCAGCCTTATCTTGGTTTACATTGGCTTCAAAAGCAACTAAATGTGTGACAGGCACTTGAATGCTCAAAGCAGAGTACATGCCCAACGTGTAACCCGCTCGAGTCAATTACCCGAAGACACGATTCACGAGGGTTGTTACTTGTCATTCCAAGAATGAACCGTTATCGTTTGTTTGTTTTTAAAGTAGCTCGGCAACTACATAATACGCAATCCTTATGCTGTAAATAACTAAAATGAAACTTTCAAGTCGAAAGTAAAACCCCAAATATTGCTATTTCAAAATTAGTTTTGGGGGACAAATATCGCCTTATCGGAAAGAGTAAATTCAGTCTGATCTTAATCTACGCTTGTCCGTGAAAGGTCAGTGAGTCGTGCTCAGCAGCTGAAGGATTAAAACTCATCGGAGTTGTAGGGCCCCGCAGTTGCAGCAAGCTACATTTTGCTCATTTCATCACAAGTACGTACCCTTTCAAGGTTGTCCTTGCTTTCTTTCAAAGCAGTAGGAATTTTTTTTGGAAAAAAAAAAAATTAGTCAGCTGTATAATGTATATGTCAACGCCCAAAATTGATTTTTTTTTTTTGCTGAATGTAACAGCACAGTTGATACAGTTGCAGAGAAAATATCTCTAGTTGTATATATCTTTGTTTTAGATGAAATTCTGATTTAAGGAAAATAAACTAAACAGACCACTTTAAGCCGGTATGTGATTACATTTGTATGTCTCGAGTGTCATGAAAAACCTACGTATCATTTGATTGATTTGTTTTTCAATTCATCACTACCACAGGTTGCTCATATTGACAACGCCCCAGGAAGGCTGAAGGCTGGTACTTACGTTACGGGGAATAGTGCAAGATGCCGGGAAAAATCCATCCCATGTTACGCCAGGGTCCGTATTCACCAACCATTCTTAAGAATATTCTTAGTCTTACTCTCCAAGATTTTCTACATTTGAAAGTAACACAACTCCTGATTGGCTAAACCAAATGGTTTAGCCAATCAGGAGTTGTGTTACTTTCAACTGTAGAAAATTCTGGAGAACAAGACAAAGAACTTCTTAAGGTTGGTGAATACGGACCCATGGTTCTTCAACGCGCTCAGTGCATGGCACCGTCACGCAGGACCTAGATTTAGGTATGTCATCCAATAGACTGTTAGTAATTCTTTAGTTGACACACCTGCACCCTCAAGTCTCCCGATAACATGTCAAAGGACTCGTTTTGCCTCACGCTTCTGTATATTGTTAGACAAAATGGATTATATTTTTTTTTCCAACAGTTGCTCATATTTTACTGAAGTTATGAACAGAAAAAAAGATAATCACAGTTTTATTTTCAACAGTTGCTCATATTTTACTGAAGTAATAAACAGAAAAAAAGGTAATTATAGTTTTATTTTCAACAGTTGCTCATATTTTACTGAAGTAATGAACAGAAAAAAAAAAGTAATTACAGTTTTATTTTCAACAGTTGCTCATATTTTACTGAAGTTATGAACAGAAAAAAAGGTAATTACAGTTTTATTTTCAACAGTTGCTCATATTTTACTGAAGTAATGAACAGAAAAAAAGGTAATTACAGTTTTATTTTCAACAGTTGCTCATATTTTACTGAAGTAATGAACAGAAAATAAGATAATTACAGTTTTCTTTTCAACAGTTGATTTCTTTCAATTTATTCTAAATTATTATCATTATTATTATTATTATTATCGTCTAAACGAGTTTGGAAGCAGAAAGTAAATTCTGTAGTTAACGAACACGAAACCGATCAATGAAGGTATAGGATGAGGGCTCATCCGGACTTCTCTCGATTTAGATTACTGCATACCGAGGTTACGCCATGTATCCTTTATCGCCTGTATCGAGAAAATATAAACCCCCACATTCTTAGATTATTGGCCAAAGTATGGGTAGCTTTACCCCATCCTCTACCGTCTATATGTCCTTTATGTTGTCTGATCATTAACGATGAAATTACACATATAATAAGTGATTGCCAAATGCTGCATACATCCAGAGATTCGTTTATAAACAATATACAAACCTATATAGATTGCTCCGTTGCAGACGAATTCAGAAACAGTACGTCAGACGTCAGACACTTTTTTGCTGAAAGTTCTCGAGTTACCAGTTTATAGTCCTATAACGCAGGAAACAAGAGTATTTCTGTTACAATGTACATTATCGTATGGATACACATGTCTTAGAAACGTTCTGTGAATTCTCAGAATGGAATTTCCACTCGGTTTCTGAGAAAATACATCCCTATTGTAAAAAAAAAAGTGAGGACAGGTAAAAAATAGGGGACTTGATAGTGCATCTAATTGATTTTTTCGGGCGAATATGCCCATCTGTTATTTGTTCGTTCGTCTTTTCTTTTTTCTTCTCTTCTTTTCTCTTTTTGATCCATGTTTCATTGTTAGATTTACGAACTGTAATCAAATATTATTTATTAATCTCCAGAAGGTGGAAATAAATAAATAGATAAATAAATGAATAAATAAATTATTATTTTTTTTTTTTTTTTTTTTAACTTTTAGCAAATGGGAGATAGATTTCCTCACTGCCTTCGTGATGAAAATAGAGTGATTATTACATTAAATAGGTGAGAAAGCCAAACTCAAAAATATAGCGCGGTTAAGTGTATATCATTATTTCAACTCTTATTAATATTTTATTTCCTGATTTGGCTACGTAGCTTCTTAAGGTGTTTCTTCTTATTTTTAAATTTTGAGTCCGAATTTCACAAATGTTTATGTGAATTTCTAGTGACCAACACCACCCGGCATTAATTATGTGGGATCGTATTCTAATTAGTATGATGACGTCATATTTAATTTCATAAAAGTTGACGGAGGGTCAGGGACCAACCCGCCATTTGAACGCCAATTTTGCACCCATTTACACCATGTAATCGTCCGGTTTCTTAATGCTTGCAGACTAAAGCATATTATGTAATATATGTCAATTTTTAACAGAAACAACAACAACAACAGAAACAACAACAACAACAACAACAGCAACAAAAAAAAGGGGGAATTATTCGCAACTCAAAAATCTAAAGTGACAAAAGGTCTGAATATGTCGCTTTAACCCTTTCCCAAACGACAAATTTTGGACTGGTCCAAATTGAAAGAGTTTGCAGACGACAATTTTAAATTTGATGAAAATGGCAGAAAGGTCTTAAAAAGGGTAGAAAACACTGTGGGAAAAGGAGAAATTGCTCGTTACGAGCAATTTCTCCTTTTCCCACAGTGTTTTCAAAAGATTTATACTGCAGACACGTGATAACCAGGGCTTGTTTGGGAAAGGGTTAAATAACTTTTTACCGGACGAAATGACTTTGCTCAATTCGAAGCAATTTGCAGACGATAAGTTAATTGTGGCCAAGATAGTGGTATTTGTCTTTAAAAGGGAAGGGTAGAAAACTTTGTGTGAAAAGAAGAAAATATTCGTTTCCAGAATTTCCTCCTTTTCCTACAATGTTTTCAGAAAACCCTCTTCGTCAGGGCCGTTAAAGCTCCGTTTGAAAAAGTGTTAACTTTAATAGACATTTACCAGCAAAATATTTAACAGGAAACAAAGTTTTAGACTTTTCCAAAATTTAGGCATACGCGGACAGCAATTTTATGCGTCAAATAATGGAATTTATTTTTGATAATACTTGGAAAAAAAAATAAGGAAAAAAAAAAAAGAGAAATTATTGAACACCAGCACTTTCCCAACTTAGTCCATAATGTTTTCAAAAAACCTTCTTCTTCCGGGGCCTTAAAACTCGGGATTGTTTGGCATAGGCTAATTAAACTCGTAAAATAGTGTTTGAAGACTTCCTAAAAAGGGAATTTATTTGTCGTTGAGCGAATGAACTACACTGTTATCAGACACCAAATTTTAGCACATGTCCCTTTTGACAGCAGTTTTCAGACTTTGAACAACAAATTTAAAGTGATCCAGATTATAGGAATTTGATATTGAAAATGGTTAAAAATATTGTGAGATAATGAGCAAGTGCTGGCTACTAACATTTTCTCCTTTTTCTCTAATGTTTTCAGAAACATTCTGTCCAAGGAGTTTGAAAGATACAAAACACTTTAGTAAAAGATTAAAACAAATACGAAAACCAGATTTCGTAGAATTTGTACATGTAATATCAAGTTTGAGCGTTGTACGATTTCGCAAAACCAGTCCTACCACCGAAATTGCCTTATTTGGTAAAAAAGATAACAATGTCGAACTTGTTGAAATTTGATCACAGATGTTTTCCTGGTACCCGAAATAATCTGCCAAGGCAAGATAAATCGAGAGAACCTTAACTTTTAAGCTGCTAAGTGAGACTCACTGACCTTTTGCGGACAGTGTAGATCAAGATCAGACTGTACAGAACGTGCAGTCTGACCTTAGATCTACGATGCCTGATATGGAGATATTTTTCTACAAAAAAAAATAAGTCGGAAAATTTGTTATTCGTTTTTACAATAGGCCTGAACGTATTATTTAACTTATTTAGCAGGATAAGGTTTGAATGATAACCTTTGATTTTTAGAAGGAGAGCTTGTAAATCTTGACACAACACGCTCGAGACGGGCCGCCATTGACCCTTTCAGCGCTATGGGCGAAAACATCAGCTCTTGTGGACGGTATAGATCCAAGATCAGACTGCACAGAACGTGCAGTCTGATCTTGAATCTATGCCGTCCACTTGTTTAGTCAAACGAAAAAGATGAAAAATCGTTAAGTTGCAGCGGAAAGAATTTTCAGCCGTTGAGAGAGTTTGAGTTTATATACTTTGCGTTAAAAGAGTCAACTGGTTACCAAACTACAATATTTTAGACTTTTCCAAATTGAAAGAATTTGCAGACGACAAATTAGATGTGTTTCAAAGACTGAAATTCGCCTTTGAAAGGGTAGAAAACAATGGGGGGAAAGGAGAAAATGCTGGTTACCAGGATTTTCTCCTTTTCTTAAATTGTTTTCAAAGGCCCTTTTCTCCAATGTCGTTATAAATTCAGGATTGACAACATACTATAAAGTGGTAAAGTGTTGACACCCGTATACTGCTTCTTGCGTCGCCGCGTCGACGGTGTAGGTCAAGATCGGACTGCACGTCCTGTGCTACCTATATTTTGACCAATATATATCGTCATTTACAGTCGAACAACATCTCTATCCCCGAAAAAGGTTGAAACTGTTTATATGGTAACAAAAAAGATTATCTAATCTTGCAGTGTTGTGCACGGATTTAATTGTTTTTGTGGAGATTGTAGACCCAGATTTGCCTGCACGGAAGATGCCGTCTGATCATGGAACTACACTGTGCGGTACTTCACCAGATTTTCTGACTAAAGCAATTTTGAAATTGCGATATCTCTACCTTTAGTGTTGAACCATAGAATATCTATTTCATTTGTTTAGTTTGACAAGGGTTAAGATTGTTGTGATTGTATGGTGTTTAACGCCGTTTTCAACATTATTTCAGTTATATCGCGGCGGCCAGTACACCTATCCATGCTTTCCTGGAGTTTCTTTTACCAGTGCTTCGCTCAATATTCTTTCCAAGCCACTGGCTTACAAGGGTTAAGAAAGGAGATCACAAAATCCAAAAGTCTGTAGTAAGGATAGTCATTACAAAGGTTTTAATGATGTACCCACATCAAAGGTTTGAGAAACGACCGTATTCAAGATACAGCCTCCACGGACTGCGAGGGTGACACGGGTCCATACTTTTTGCAAATGCATTAAGGTCCCTTTCTAAAGAGAATGGCTCATTTCTTCATTCCGAATCTCCATTGACATTTCATGTATTTCCATGTTTTCTTTTCAATTTATTGTGGGTCACAAAAATGAAGCTATCGCAATGAAACCTACATGAAAATAAAGCAATACGAATTCAAATTATAAGTATATTTTTTCAGACTTGATAAATTAAATTTGATAAAAACAAAAAAACAAAAAAAAGTTGTTCAAAAAAAAAAAAAAAATTTTTTTTTTTTTTTTTTTTATTACATTACGTTATTGGCGACGCCGCCAAAATTTAAGGAAATAACAACACCACTAAGTTTCAGAAAGCTACTAGCTTTGACGAGAAATAATATTCGGGTAAATAGCCCAGGTAACCTCGCTTACTACTCGTATAGTTCTTTATTATTATTATTATCATTGTTGTTGTTGCATGATCAGCGCCAGCGTAATTACTTTTCTTGCACACTGACAAAATGCATGTAAATCAATCTGAATTTGGAATTGGGTCAAATACTTTTGACGGTTGACTGTACGTAATAAGTTTAATTTTACGTTTTACCAAACGATTTCATGTTTAACCACCCTTAAGAAGACGGCCTAAATGCTGGTAAAGAGCATGTTTGCATTTTCTTAACTCTTTACCGAACGACAAAATTTTGGAGTAGACCAAACTGCAAGTATTTGCAGACGACAAAATAAATGTGGCCCAAATAATGATTTCTGTCTTACATAGGGTAGAAAACATTGTGGGAAAATGAAAAAATGCTGTTAACCAGCATTTCTTTTTTACTTTTTCCAGAATGTTTTCCAAAGTACGGTGGCACTGAGGTGACATGTGCATTTTTTTGTATTTATCTCGTTCCCACGAGGCAATAATTTGTTTTCTCGATTTTTTTTTTATAAAAAATTATGCAAAAAACAAAATTCGTTTTCTAGAGTTTTTTTTTTTTTTTTTTTTTTTTTTTTTTTTATATAAACAATTTTGCGAAAAAAAAACCGAACTTTCATTTTCTCGATTTATTTTCATATAAAAAATTATGCAAAAAACGAAATATTATCTCGTTCGAACGAGATAATCAGCCAATCAAAGTTATCCATTATGTCGTTCACACGAGATAATAAGTCGTGCTCACGACATAATCATCCAATCAGATTCCTCCTACTAATTTTTGTTTTTTGCATATTTTTTTTATAAAAAAAAAAAAAAAAAAACACTCAAGGAAACGAATTTTGTTTTTTGCATATTTTTTTATATAAAAAAAAAAAAAAAAAAAAACTCGAGAAAACGAATTTTGTTTTTTGCATAATTTTTTATAAAAAAAAAAAAAAAAAAAAAAACTCGAGAAAACGAATTATTATCTCGTGGGAACGAGATAAATACAAAAAAATATACATGTCACCTCAGTGCCACCGTACCAAAGCCTTCTTCTTCGGGATCGTTAAAACTGGGGACGGTGAGATAAAGAATTAAATTGGCAACATGTTATAAATACAGTGGGTATTAGTTTAGCCACTCCTCGCGTATTAGCTTTTCGGCGTCGATGTATGCGCTGGCTTTTGACCTACATCTTGGTGCTGATAAAGAATGAATAGTTTGTAATTTGCAATTGGTCAAAAATGTGCACATGTTTGTTCCGCGGTCCCCTGCTGGCATATTTGCTCACACAATTTTGAAAGCACCATGAACAAGCGTTGCTGCTGTTAATCGATACCTCGGGGCCTTGATTCATACCGTAGCAAAATAATGTAGCAGATAATGATTCTTTTCTTGCATTATTTGGAAATTGGATATTTTCATAAGCGTTACCCAATAACCCAATACTACTTTTCAACAAAATGAAAAGCAGTGATGAAAAAGATGTAATGGTTCGTGAGATTACTGTTCATTATTTTACTTCATATTGAGCCACAAAAGAATTTCAATATTCATATTCCAGTATCTCTTAAGCCGTCTATCTTTCAAAAAGGTATTTCTTGTTTTACCCCCACAAAGAAAACAAATCCCATACAGTACTGACTTGCCTAAACGTAAATCGCGTCCAAACTCTTACAAACAACCAAATATAGAACATAACACTGAACAGCCGCGCCCGATAGCTCAACTGATAATAAACATGACTTGAAAACCAGAAGTTCCCCGTTCGATTCCCCAGCCGTAGCAATTTCTTTCAGGGGATTGATACTTGACATTGCGCTAGGACTCATTCCAATCCAAGCTGCTATCACTGTTACGATGTTTGTGTGGGAAAGCAAACTTTTATTTTTTATTGATCATTTGAATGTTGTTTTACGCCCTTTTCAACATTATTTCAGTCATATCACGGCGACAGCTCACATATTCATGTATTTACTGGGTTTCACCAGTACTAGGCTAGGGCTCTGAAGTGTCGTGCCTAAGGACACTCCCACGAAAAATCTAGTGGATCCAGTGAGGCTCCAGCCCGGGACCTCCGGGTCACGAGTCCTACACTTTACCAAGCAGGACCCCTGGGAAAGCAAACAGTGGCTTGAAAAGAATGTTGTTCGAAGTACTGGTAAAAGAAACTTTAGGAAAGCTGGCCGCCGCAACATAACTGAAATACGCTTCCAGTGACAAATCTTTAAAACAACTTTTCATTCTTAGAGACCATAGTTATCGCTAATTATTATTCAAACACATATAACCAGATCGTTAATTAGTTATTTAAACACAAATTACCAGATCTTTACATTTGGTCATTACTGACTGAAATTGAACAATACAATCACTTTCAAGTGCCATGGGCGAGAAAGGGGTCTTTCCGGACAGCATAGATAGAGATCAGACTGCACATAGCCTGCTGTCTGATCTCCAATCTATACCGTCCACCTTGTTTGGCCACACATTTCCCACAATATTTTCTACCCTATTAAAGACAAATTTTATGGTTTGATTAACATTTGATTTGTCGTCTGCAAATACTTTCAGTTTGCACATGGCTAAAATTTTGTCGTCTGGTAGGTAAAGTGTAAGTCTGCAATCGGAACAGTCTAAAGTTAGTCGGCACACTTCATCTGATAGTGTATCTCTGTAGCAGACGAAGAAGAACAATATGGACCTGCCAAGGTTGAAGCATTTGCAGACGACAGATTGAATGATGTTCTTACTTATTGAACCTATCACCGAAAAGGTAGAAAACATAGTGTGAAATTGGGAAAGTGCTGGGTACCAGCTTATCAGCATTCTTCTCCTTTTCTCCGACAGTGTTTCCGACAGTTTTCTTCCTTCTGGATCGTTTTCTTCGTTCTGGATTCTTAGAAAAGAGATTTTCTCTACCCCTGGTTAGCCCCATTTTTTTTAACCCTTTATCATACAATTCTGAGTTTTGACGACCCTGAAAAAGAAGGCTTTTGGAAACATTATTGGAAAAGGAGAAATGCTGGTAACCAGCATTTCTCCTTTTCCCATAATGTTTACTACCCATTCAGAGACAAATTTCATCATTTGAGTCGCGCAGAATTTGTCGTCTGCAAATGCTTTCAGTTTGGACAAGTCTAAAATTTTGTCGTTTGGTAAAGAGTTAAATAATAGCTAATTATTATATCAGGTATCTCAAGCTACTCTTAACCAGAAATGATTTCGTTAAATTGGCAAATGACAGACAAGTAGTCTATTTTCATGTGCAATAATGACATTTGAACGAAGAGATTGACAGATAACACGACCGATCCTACATTTTTGTGTTACTAGTCTGTGCAATTTCAGACTCGATTAAAGCAAGGGGTATCCAGTATCAAGGGCCATTAAACCAGATTTCAGTCCGTGCTCTTCTTCTTCTTCTTCTTCAGGATGGAGGATGATATTTTGTAAGGAAAAATTATAAGGACGTTAGTGTCTAACCTTTGTTAGGAAACAAAAACAGTACTGGCTCACGACCAGTGGCGGCCATTTTTTAAAACCTTTTCTAATCTGTAAGGTAATATTCTTCAAGTTCACAGCTCATACTTTACGTGGGCAAAACTAGGGTTCAATATTGTAAGATTCACGAGTGGAAATCTGAAATAGACTGTAACTGAAACTCGGCACGATATGAATAATCCGGTCGGTCAACAGACGAACTTACGTCACGAAGAGTACCAGTGGCGGCCAACCGAATAAACGTGAACAAACGTGGTAAACAGATACTTCCAGTGGTATTCGAATATACGACGTCCAAAAAAACAGCTATTCAATAATGCTGTACCGTTATTAACGTAAATGAGATAAATTTGAAGTAAAACACACACAACACAAACTCAGGAATTCGTTTTGTTTCTAGTTGTATAGATATTAAACCGTTTTCAATAATTAGTGAGGATGAAATTAAAAGAAAAACTGAGCGTTTGAAAATAGGCAAATTAGCAAAATTATCATCTCAGAATTTGGGCTACGGTATTAACACTTAGGCTGCTAAGCGCGACTCACCGACCTTTTGCGGACAGTGTAGATTAAGATCAGACTGCACAGAACGTGCAGTCTGATCTTTGATCTACACTGTCCGATAAGGAGATATTTTTCTCGCCAAAGAATTCCTTTGAAATGGTAAAAATTGGGGTTTTTACAATCAGCTTGAAAGATTCATTTCATCTATTTGGCAGGATAAGGGTAAACAATGTTTATGTCCCTTTTAAATATTGTTTAGACTTACTGAAGGCATACTTGACGTGATTCTTCAGTATCTTCAAGCATTGGCAATGTAAGAAAGGTAACTCGGTCAACATAGTAAAGGAAAACGAAAAAAGGAGAATTGAACGTTGAAAATTATATCTCTTGTTTTAATAAAAGATACAAATGTACATCTATGTTCGTTGATTTTTTTCTTCATACATAAGAGCGATGCTCTGTGAAAAGGGGGCTTAATGCATCTGCGAAAGTATTGATCTAGGTCAGCCTGCGCAATTCGCGCAGGCCGACCTAGGCCGAAACTTTTCGCTATTGGTCAATTTCCTGTGTATCCAAGGACCAGTCTACCTCAAGGAGATGCATTAAGCCCCCGTTTGCCAGAGGATGGCTCATAACGAAGCTGACATGAGCTGGCGTTTGAGATTAAATCTTGTTGTACGAGTCTAGAAATCTGTTATTAAGCGAACCTTTGGCGAGCTTAATAACATTTCTTCTTGACGAGTTGAATGTATTTTACCTCGATAGTCAACGAATGTCAGATTCTTTTTATCAAATAACTATATTTCAATGTTTACATGTATAATGAACAGATCGCTCTATTTATGCAATTTTAGTTAGGTTTACTCATGAATAGGACCTTCTCACTTGCTTTGACTTGGGTTTAAGTTCGTGACGAAATTAGTTCCAAAGGCTGACATAGATGACTTTAAATCCGGAAATAGAACAAACCTTGGCTTAACCCCGTTCATCAGTTTGACTAAATTAACTGGAAAATTTGTGTACAACGTCGTTTCCAAATCGTGAGTACGTATATGTTTTTTTGTATTTGAGTTCAACGCCGTTTAAATAGCTTAGATCATATCACTGTGGTCGGTGCACCTATGCATGTTTTGCCTGGTTTTCTCACACCAGTTACTAACACAGCTTTGTTTAAAAGTCACTGAAAACTTTCCTCACATGCATCAGAGGTGAGAGGCGAAAAATCGTCGGAAAGAAAGTTTGCCTTAACCTGGTATCGAACTCGTAACCACAAGGTCACGAGTCAGATACACTAACCGCTGAGCTACCCGGGCGGGCAAATCGTGAGTAGGATATATTGCTTTAACAAATGATGTCATTAAATGATCCTATGACGTCATGTAATCTTATCTCAAACGAGATGTCTACGCATGTCATATCCTTCGAAGATTGACCTGTCAGCGCACTCGGTAAACCTAGGGTGATCCGTTGATCAAGTCCCTGGGCTGTATCACGTAGCTTGACATACACCTACACAGTTCATTTCATTGTCGGAATTACGCCGCTTTACCGTTCTTAAAATCGTAACACTCCATTTAGAGAAAGAAAACACTAGTCACAGTTTACTGCGGGAATCTTTCTAGATAGATCTACATTTCTGATGAAAAACAGTGTGTACATTTATTTTCAAACTCGTTCTATCAATTCCATTGGCATTTTTCAGCGGTAGATTGCTTTTCACCGAGGCTGTTGCCAATGCTAATCGATTTATATGGGCGCCGCCATGTTTAAGATGATGTGAATGGCAGTGTTTAAAAATGGAAACCCCCTTGATACAGACGAGGTTAGATGTAGTTACGAAATCTGCCGAGTGATGACGAGTGCTATCTGCTATGACGCATCACTATCCTGTATAAGACAAATATTAATGCGCGGTGCGTGAAATTAAAACCATGTCGCCAAACATGTAGGAAGCGAAAATGGTTAAAAATAATAAGTCTGTGAAAGAAATCAAACCTGTTTTTCGCTTCAAAATTCTTCAAGACATAATAATTGTAAACAGGTAAAATAATATAAAGAAATACCATTGTTTAATGCAAATCTTTCTATACAGTTTCTAACTATAGACATGGGGAAACCGGAATTTGTGTACGGTTTTTCACAGACTTTAACAACAATAAAAAGAAATGCTCCAACCATGCTGGGCTTCTACCGGGGCTATTAGACCTGTATCACTTATGCCGACGGCGGACATCGAACAACGAAGCCGAGCAGTCGTAAGGGGTTGTCTCAATATACATAAGAAACCAGTTCAATTTAGCCAAACAAAAAATATTCAAAAGTTTTAAACATTACTTCTGCGCTTTCAGTTCGTTCCACTGACCATTTAGCTTCCGATCACAAAGTGTCTTTATAAGTTTCAACAGAGTCAACATGATTGCCTGAGGTAACGGGTCTAGTTTTATTCGGCCTTTCTAATCAGCTGACAAACGAGTTGAGTACAATATCGACAAATACTAGTAAACTTTTCAAAGTATCGCTTTATTATACCTAATAATAATAGTAATACTAATGGTGATGATGATGATAATAATAATAATAATAATAATAATTATTATTATTATTATATGACTACTGTTTATGTAATTGAATTTGTAGGCCCTTCCATATTGACATTTCGTTGTTCAAGGATAGTGCACGTGTATCTCATGCCTAAAAGCCACTCTAGCTGCCAAAAGTTAACAAACGGGTGTCAATATGCATTTGAATTATAATCATCCTTCTAAAAGTATGGATTATATTGTGAAGATGACAATCTGTTATTGTACGGACGATCCAAGTGTTAGTCGCTGGCAGAAAAATAGATTTTAAAACCAGGTAAAAGGTCAACAAAAGTTCGAGCGACCTGGCAACTTTTAACCTGTTTTTAAATTTCATTTTTCTGCCAATGACTAACACTTGGGCCGACCGTACAATAACAGATTGCCATCTATACGGTAATGAATTCCATACTTTTAAATGGTATGATTTAAATTTGAGTGCATTTTAAAACCCGTTTTCTTTATTTTTGGCAGCCATTGGGCCTTGAAATACACCGATCGTAATTGGCACACTCCTTCAGTAGAGCCACTCATAAAGCGACCTGTTCGTAAATATTAGCGCATTTTATTTCAGAAATTTGAAAGCAAAGGCTTTAACTCAAATTAGTGTCATTTAAGTTTATTAATAAAATGTAAATAAACTCAATATATAAGCATAAGAACCCAAATTTTCCACATTGTTCTTTCAAAGGTGTCAGCATGTTTCACAACTTTTGAATTTTTAATGTACATTTACAGCTACAATTATGATCCCAAATGTTCGAAAGCTGATCCTCGCTCTAGTGTAAGGACACCCTCACATGCAAACTGGATTTCAGTTGATAATGTACAAACTGTTTGTCAGCGAAAATGTATTAGAAAAGACTCTGACTAGTGTTTTTCTTTTTCAAAGTGGAGTATTGCGATTTAAGAACGGTGAAGTGGTGTATTTTCGGCGAAGAAATGTTCAGTGTAGGTGCATGTTAAGCTACGTGAAACAGCCGAGGGATTTGATCAACGGATCACCCGAAGTTAACCGAATATAACAATTTTAATAGCTGAATGAAAAAAGTCAGGAATGATATCATGACTTCGATGGTACTCGGACGCGTGAAAACCAAGTACCAAAAACAGTATCTGCTTATCTTATCCCAGTGTCCTGCGTGGCGTAGTGGCTATAATGAGGGCCATTCTTGTAGATAAAATTATCTCCCTTGCAAGATAAAGACTAAAGGTAACCAAATAACAGATTGGTCCTTTTACCTGTATTCCTTTGTTTTTATCCTTGATTCTTTTGGGGGTGTTGCGATAGAATAATTTGATTTATGACATTATGTAAGGTCCCCATGTAATTTCAAAGCAAATTATGTTCTCAATTATTAGAGAAATGCATATATCTCGACTTGCAAAACAATCTAGCCCAATTTTCCTGAGATATTATCTCAAGAATATATTTGTGTAGTGCAAGAAAATCAAGGATAAAATCCAAGTAATCCCCTGATCAGGACCAATGTAGTATTGGAGAGGAATCAAGGGAAATAACTGAAGAATGGCTCTCATTGAGATTTGTAATCAAGTTTGTTTCAAGCGTTCGATTACCACTTAAGTCGCGATGTCATTTAGTGCATTTAAGTGCCCCAACCTAGTGCCAAGTTCTGGTGAAAACCGGGGAGGACGTGAATAAATGAACTGGGCTGTCATGTACCTGTAAAACTGTTGAAAGCGGCCTAAGAAACTATTCAATCAAAAGCCAGATTTTTTAAAAATCCCTGTAATTATTTAGATCTACATAGGTGCGCCTCTGTAGCAAATACTAGAATAAATACCAAACACTTTTGAGACAACCCTTTTAAACTGTTCAACTTCGTCCTTCGTGGTCCGTCCTCGGCATAAATGATACAGGCCTAATAATTTCCAAGGCCTACGGGGGCTGTGTTTATAAATGACTGGTGTATAGGTTATATGCAAGCTAACTATGGCTGGATGAACCGTACCGTTTTGGGTAAATGTATACGAGCCATGCTCTGGCAAAAGGGGTCTTAATGCATCTCCGTGGTATATAATACCAAGCAAGTCATCACATAATTATGAATAAATAAAATCCATTTTGTATAACAACCGACTGATTCATGAGGTACACTGTTCTTTTGACATACAGAAAATTGATCAATAGCGAAAAGTTTCGGCTCAGGTCAGCCTGCGCGGACTGCGCTGGCTGACCTGGGTCGATACTTTTCGCAGATGCATTGAGTCCCCTTTTCACAGAGCATGGCTCATATCTTATTTCGAAATTTGCCATATCTTGGAAAGTAGAACCAGGCGGTTCTGAACCCAGAATACCGACATCAGATAGGTATGTATTTTAAAAATGCCACCAAGCGGAAGATAATAACCTCAAACGTGTGTAAGACAAAAATCTTAATGGCTATATTACATAGAAGATAAGGGAGGTTACGCGATAAACATTATTCTACACAAATATGCAACCACACTCAAGTTATTCTGTATAATGTAAGTACTATGCTCATTTCCCTACAATATGACTATGTACAGATAAAAAAAACACACTTATTTGCTTGATATGACCCTGGGCTGGCAGCTCAATCTTATTAATCCTTTACCACACAAACACGAGTTTCGACGATTGACGACTCTGGGGAAAAGTACGTTTGAAAGTACTGTGGGAAAAAGAAAACATGTTGGCATTTTTCTTTTTTCCCAACATGTTTTCTTTTTAATCCTTCAAATGACCAAATAATCATTTTATCCATACTTTATGTGTCGTCAACAAATGCTTTTAATTTGGACCAGTCTAAAATTTTGTCGTGTTGTGTAAAGTTAAAAGCAGTCCGCTAAAGTGTTCATCCGAGAATTGCTGGTAAAGAGTCCATTTAAGTGGACATTTCTGTCACCCGGTCAAAATTACACTATCAAGGTTCAGGCAGAGAAATAGAACATACGTGAGAATTCTTACCACATAAGCTTCTAAACGATCGGAGCTCTGGCAAAAGGGGACTTAATGAATCTCCGTGATGCATTATATCAAGTAAGTCATCACATAAGTATGGATCCATAACATCCATTTTGTATACCAACTGACTGAATCATCAGGTATACACTGGTCCTTCGACAGGAAGAGAATTGACCGAGAACAAAATATTTCGACCCCTGTCAGCCTGAGCGAACTGAGCAGGCCGACCAGGGTCGATACTTTCTGCTGATTCATTAAGCCCCCTTTTCACAGAACATGGCTAAAATGATTTGAATCAACGTGTGAATTTATCGCATGCAGTGAGTCAAAACCGAACGACATTTGAGACGGTCTCTCTGATTGGCTGATCTATTGCAGGCTATAATTAGAAATCTATACTTTTTTTCTCAATCGACACCTTCGTCGTCAGATGATTCTTGAATTGGGCCACCACTCAAGAGCATATATATATATATATATATATATATATATATGAGCCATGCTCTGTGAAAAGGGGGCTTAATGCATCTGCGAAAAGAATCGACCCAGGTGAGCTTGCGCGGACTGAGTCCGCGCAGGCTCACCTGGGCCGAAACTTTTCGCTATTGGTCAATTTTCTGCATGTCAAAAGACCAGCCCACCTTATGATATAGTCGGTTGATAGACAAAATGGATTTTATGGATCCCTAATTATGCGATGACCTACTTGTTATCGTGCATTACGGAGATGCATTAAGCCCCCTTTTGCCAGAGCATGGCTAAATATACACCTCTGTAAAGACTGATCTGAGTCGTAAGTCATGAAATTCCGGCTTACATATACTAGTCGACACTTAATATCATGTTGACTTTATGAAAGTCAATTTCAAGTGCACCTATATATCTACATGAATATACTTCTGTAAGAAATTATTTAATTTTAATCTTAATTTATATACAAATTATGAATAATTTTCATGCGTACCATTAATCATAACAAACACATAAAATATTGCTTTTATAAAAAAAAATCGTTTAAAAAAAAAACTACAGAAGTTACAATGCACTGGAACCTCGATAACTCGAACCCGAGAAAGACCGACATTTTTTCGAGTTATCGGAATTCGGATTATCGGGGGAAAGCACTAGAAACTTATAGATATCTCTACGTTATAAGCTCTTTTATGGTCATAAACGGTAAACCTCCGAAATTAACAATTAAACAATAGGTAACAGCTATCGGCTACAGTTCTGCCTTTCACGACAGTAAACAAGACATTTCGTGAAGTTGCGAGACTAGCAAATTCACGATGTGTTCGTTTAGGTGTAGTTTTCGCATGATCTTTGCAGATTCAAACCCTTTCACGCGTTTTATATTTATTACAGACAGAATTTGTCTTATACCTGTCAGAGCCATAGGCAAAAACAGGGTCCTTTCCGGGGAACATAGATCAAGGTCAGACTGCACTGAATGTGTCGTCTGATCTTAGATTCATATCGTCTGTTTAGTCAAGCCTATGAGATAGAAAAATCTTTCGAAGTTTTAACTCTTTGCCACATAATCCCAACTTTGAACGACCCTGTGTTATGAGGCTTTTGAAAACATTGTGGGAAAAGGAGAAAATGCCAGTAACCAGACGCATTAAGCCCCTTTTCACAGAGCTTGGCTCATTTTTTGATCCTCTGTTACTCACAATTCTTGGATTTATTTACACTTCTTCGATGTATCGTGGGACTCTAGAGTGACAAAACTTTGTACTCAGAACTAAGTTATGAGTATTTGCATTGGGCTGTTTTTCCAACGATGGTGCAACGTCATTGTTCGCTGGGAAATATTAAAGATGAAAAAGTGTTCTTTTTGGCGTTATCGTTTCATGTGCAGTCCCCACAGTTAAACAGTTCATCAGTTTTGGTTGCCAACATCAGTTGAATTATTTATGTACCGTGGGACATTCCACTGACAAAACCACATCTTTACAAATACGTAAGTAATTCAAAATTTCATTCGTCTATTTGTTCCACGATGGTGAAACATCGGAGTTTCGCTAGGAAATATGGGAGATAAAAAGAGTGTTCTCTTTGACGTTATCATTTCACCGTCCCGACTTTTCAACAGTTCATCATCGTCTGTATCAACATTAGCTGACTTATTTTACACTTTATTTACGTATCGTGGGACAAAAGAATGTCAAAATGCCGTGTTCAACCAGTAAGTAATAACGAGTTCCATTGGTCCATTGGGTGAGAGAATGCACATTTTGACGTTACCATTTCCCTGTCCCCATGGTAAAACAGTTCTTCATCGATCGTTACGCACATGAGTTGAATTACTTTACTCTTCATCTAAGTACAGTGGGTTGTCCGTTACCCACAATACTTGGTTAACTTAACATCTTATCCGTGGGACACTCGACGGTTAAAATGTCGCACTTAACCCATAACTAATGAAGAATTTCATTGGTCCACTGGAACATCGATGACCCTACGCCTGTACTCTCTACCAATTAACTGACACGTTACAAATCAACCGTACAGAACTTTTTGCCTTGCCTAATTTTGGAAACAACATATGCACGCTTACGTCATAGGTAGAGTCCATTAACTTAGAACACAATTTTGATCAAATGAATGGTCGCACAATAAGTTTATAAAAATATTGATGAAAATGAGATTGCAGTCACAGATTTTCCCACGGCATGGAATGAAGTGTGAAGCAGAGGGACGGGTTACCGTGGGGACTGACGTTCACATTTCATACATCGTAAGCCGAATCTTTGAAAGTCGCAGTCTCTCTCTCTTTTTTATCACCATTTACTGCCGTTTTAGCTCTCAATTCTACGTCGCTTTCTTTCGTGATCTCCTGCTGCTGTTGGGTCTTCCTCCTATCAAAAAACAAAAAAATATGAGCCATGCTCTGTGAAAAGGGGGGCTTAATGTCTCTGCGAAAAGTATCGATCCAAGGCAGCCTGAGCAGTCCGCGCAGGCTGACCTGAGCCGAAATCTTTCGCTATTGATCAATTTTCTGTATGTCCAGGGAACCAGTCTACCGCATGATTAACCCTTTCAGCGCCATAGGCGAAAACAGGGACTTTTGCGGACGGCATAGATCAAGATCAGACTGCACAGAACGTGCAGTCTGATCTTTGATCTATGCCCTCCGCTTGTTTTGTCAAGCCTATATGATAAAAATCTTCCGGAGACTCAGTGGATTGTATTTACAGCCATCAAAAGAGGCCGAATTAGTTTATTTGGCGCCTGGAGTTAAGTCGGTTATTAAAATAAGGGGCTCTAAGGGATTCATAATCATGTTGACTTGCTTGGTATGATGCAAATCGGTAATGCATTAACCCCCCTTTTGCCAGAGCATGGCTCATATCTTTATAAAAGATAGACGACTTACATTTGCCTGCTGAAGGGGGGCCCTCAGAATAAAGATGTCCATATTTTTAACCAATAGCCAATTTCCAGTAATTCATTCGAATGAATCAATACCAAGAAGTTGGTCAAAACCCAGCGCGTTCAGCTACACCGAAAAAAGAATTAGTTTTTTAGGTTTTACGCCCCTTGTACTCTTTGGCACCGATCTGTGCAGCCTCATCTTGATCCATATTAGCATGAAATTTATGTCAATTTTTCATGTACAGAAAAATAATTTTGGGACGTTGTTTTAACCCTTTACCAGACAATCGAGGGTTTTAAGGAACCTAAAAAATAAGCCGCTTGACAACATTGTGGAAAAGGGAGAAAATGCATTTAATCAGCATTTTCTCCTTTCCCCAGAATGTTTTTAACCCATTCAGAGACAAAATCCTATCATTTGAGTCACTCTTATTTGTCACCTGAAAATGCTTTGAAATTGGGCCAGTGTAATATTTGTTGTTTGGTAAAGGGTTAAGGTATTGTGAATGTGTTTGTAGAAAACTAGCTGAGTAAGACGGATTACAGAACTGATTTGTTAGCGAGACTTTTCTCAGACTCAGTGGAATAGATTTTCAACCATCCAAAGAGGTCGACTCTGTAGATGTTTGACGCTGAAAGAGTAAACGGTGTCCAAAATATCAACTGTCCACAAATTTGAAATAGAATTGTATATATAACTCTAACTCGATAAACCTTTCATTTACAATTTATATGGTTTGTTTTTAGAAATACATGTTTAAATCCACGAACCGTGACGAGATAACATAAACATTATCAAGTTGGGTTTATAAATTATCTTGTCAAGGTACGTTATTTTAAACCTGTTATCCCAAACATAAACAATAATATAAACCTATAAGGAAAGGTTTATCGAGTGAGAGCTACAGGACTTCTCATAAATAAACAATCTGTGTTACTGCATTAACAGAGCTCCAGATAAGAAGGAGTGATGGTATTCTTAATCCATTATTTCTCTTCCAAACCTTATGTTGTGGGCACTCATTAGAATCGTCTCGATGAGACGATTCAAATGAGTACCCATAAAATAGGATTTAGTGGAGAATAACTAATATTTTCAATTTTGAAATCAAAATCACTCCCTCTATCTGGAACTCTGGATTAATAGGAAGAAAACGGTCCGTTCAAAACCAAATGACAATCTCGGCCAATATTACCAAACTCGGCCGATACGAGAGAAACTCCGCCGATATGACTCGGTCCTTGTCAAATCCAATATGGACGACAAATCCCGGTCGTTAATTAATAAATTTGTCATTGTTCAAATGATTTTGTATTGGCCGAGTTATAGGCCCAAGGCCTACGGTATCAACCCGAGGCCGATGACCGAGGGGCCAAAGGCCGAGGGCTAGTACCGCAGATCTCGGACCTGGAACTCGGCCTATACGAAATTACTTGATTAATAACATTACAGAATAAAAGAATACAAACTTGAATACCTTCTATAAAGATACAAGGCCAAGAGAATTGCTACGAGAACCGCCACTGCCATGATAATGAAAGCTATAATCAAAGGTAGTTCCCAATCTGAAATGAGAGAAAATATGTCACTGTATATCTTTTATTGCTGATTACGTAGAGGAGTCTTCTTTCCCCTCCCCCCACACCTCCCCATCTCCATCAAGGCCCGCATCAGTGAAAATGACCACAGGAAAGCATCCACGTTGTTGTAGCCTGACTACAAAACATATTTATTCCAACCTGAGTTAAGAAAGCATCTGCGAAATACCCCCAAAAGAGCTTTGTAGCGGCCAGTTTTGCAATAAAAACGAGAACTGCAATAAATTATTATATGACAAAAATTTATTACATTTCACTTCACAACCAGTTTTGCAATAACGAGAACTGCAGTAAAATGATTTTATATATCATATTCGATCGTTTTCCATTCAGAACCAAGTTAGTGTGCAATTTAAATTGGATTATATAAGACCTAAACAAAGTCACAGAAAGTGATAATTCAAGGACCAATAACAGCATTTCAGGCTAAACACTATTAAGGCTTAAATCTTTGAAAACATTTATATAGTCGATTAAATACCTTATATAACATTAAATTGTGAATGGTCAAGTCACAATATATCTAAACCGGTATTGCAATAAATTATTGCAAAACTCGTTGCGATGACAGAAAATTTATTACATTTCATTTAACAACCAGTTTTGCAAAAAAAAAAAAAAAAAAAAACAAGAATTGCAATAAAATGATGTTATATATCATATTCGATCGCTTTACATTCAGGACCAAGTTAGAGTTACAATTTAAATTGGATTATGTAAGACCTAAACAGCCTGAATGCTGTTTTTGGTCTTTGAATTATCACTTTCTGTAACTTTGAAAGGAAGAGAATCGAATATGATATATAAAATTATTTTATTGCAATTCTCGTTTTATTGCAAAATTGGTTGTGAAGTGAAATGTAATAAATTTTTTGTCACCACAACGAGTTTTTCAATAATTTATTGCAATTCTCGTTTTTATTGCAAAACTAGTTGCTACAGAGCTTCCTGAGGGGAAACAATGTTGCTTAGTAGGAGTGTTTTCCAACAATTTTGCCTACTCTTGGAATTTAATATATACGTATGCCAAGCTCAGGCAAAAGAGGACTTCATGCATCTCCGTGATGCATGATTCAAAGCAAGCCATCACATGATTATGGATCAGTAAAATCCCTTTCGTATAACAACCGACTGAATCATGAGGTAGACTGGTCCTTTGACATGCAGAAAATTGACCAATGGTGAAAAGTTTCGGCCAGGTAAGCCTGCGCAGACTACGCAGGCTGACCTGAATCCATATTTTTCGCAGCTGTATTAAGCCCCTTTTCACAGAGCATTGCTCATATGATTGCTAAATGCAGGTTGCTTGTTTCATAGAGGTGACCACTAATACGGGTTTTACTGTATATAACTGTGATAAAAACATAACGACCGGCTTTTGACACAAGTTTTACCATTCCAACGTGCATTCAAGTGAAATTTTCCTGTTTTATGGTCTCAGAAATCGAGTATGTTTACGGAATCGAATTTCCCTTCTGAGTACCCAAAACTCACTGAAAAAACGTCACTGAAAAGTGACGTCACTGAAACCTAGGTATAACATGCAGTTTTGATGCATGAAGTCACTGCAATAGACTTTCAACGAATTTTCATTTAAACATGGATTTAAGCAACTCTAAGGTAAGTAAATAATCATGATTTGTTAGCAAATGTAAACGACCATTAGTTGTTTCAAATACCCATTAATTTATCATTTCCTTTTTTAGCGTGTACA
The DNA here is from genome assembly GCA_945859785.2 of Tridacna gigas. Classification (NCBI taxonomy): domain Eukaryota; kingdom Metazoa; phylum Mollusca; class Bivalvia; order Cardiida; family Cardiidae; genus Tridacna; species Tridacna gigas. The sequence continues at coordinate 64,140,901 of OX244035.2, forward strand.
AAGCATGACCTTTAACACTTTACGGTTTGTTTTCATGATGACTCGACGCTGCCATCTTTTATTTTGTGCTGTGCGATTGAGGTAGACTTTTCACGGAGCATGGCTCATATATTAAAACGTTTTTGTACCAATTAAATTTTCTACAGGTAAATGAGTACTCGCTGTAATGCCTTTCGATCTCGAGAGACAGAGCCAGGCACCAGTCCCGAACAATTCAACGTGAGCGTGTTGTGTTACAAAAATAAAGATATATAATATGAGAAGTAGCTTACTGTCATTTGGAGCTTCCCTGTCTCCATTCCTTGTAGATTCAGCAGTATTACCTTCTTCATAATCTTTAGAAATCTTTTCTCCCCCAGGAACAGATAAATCGCCATCCGTCGGTACGACCGTATCGTGTCCGTCGGGTGTGTCATTTTCATCGAAATCTATCATCATTTCGGTCGTGGTCGTATCTAAGGACTTTTCACTTAATACAGTGTAAGTAGGAATGTTTGCAACATGTTTCGATTCTCTACTAGTGGTACTAAGAGGTTTAAACGGTGCAGCCGTACTCGTCGTTTCTATCGCTTCTGTTACAGATTCTGAAGATGTTTCTACAGTGTAAGTGAAGTCTGGCGTTACTAACCCTTTATCAGCGTCTGAATCACTAAAGTCTTCAATGTTATCATTAACGCTATAACTAGTACTTTTATCGTGTACGGTGGATCCTGTCGAAGAACTGATAGGTAGGGTTTTGTCAGTACTTGCTTTTGTTTGGACTTCACTAAGTAAATCCGTTGTGCTATTTATCGAATTTGTAAATAGTTGTGACCTATCAGTAGTTCCTTCATGAACAAATTTCATCGTTTCATCTACATTATATTCAGTATTGTTGTCCGAATATGGTACCACTGTAATGCTCTCCATTGGCTTTATTGTCTCGGTTCTTTCTGCTTCTTCATTGTCTGCAGTTGTGGCTGTGCCATATGGGTCAAAGGCTAAAGTAGTTTCTTCAATATCATCTGTAACATATATCGAGGAAGACGTTGATCGAGATTCCGTTGCATCTTTCTCTATTGCACGAGCTGTAGTATTTATAGATACTGAACTGACTTCGACAGATTTCATTGAACTAACCATTGTATTCGTGGTTGTCTCTCCAGTAATGTCTTCGGTAGAAGTAACTGTTGCGATTGTTGGTGACGAATTTTCTGCACTTGTAGATGTTGTTTGTATCTGAACAGTAGACATTTGAGTATAAGATTTCGTATTGTCATCCACAATAAGAGCATCTTTTACTTTCTCTGTTACTGACGTGTTTTGTCTCGTAAAAACTGTCGGCAGTAAATTTGCAGATGTCGAGGATTCTCTTGTTGATGTTGAAAAACTACTCATTGCTTCAGTAGCGGGATGGGTTGTTGTAGAATACTCTGTGAACTTTATTGATGATGTAGTGTTTGGGACAGATGACGTTGTCACTGATGTCACTGGCGCTGATGAAGTTGTAGGTAAAGTTGATGACGTTGTTGGTAAAACTGATGGTGTTGTCGGTAAGCCTGGTGACGACAAAGGTAAAGATGATGACGTGGTAGTCATGTTAGTTACAGCAGATGAGGTAGTAGGCATTGTTGATGACGAAAGCGAAATTGTGGATGACGTTGTGGACATTGTTGATGACGTTGTTGGTATAGTTGATGAGGTTGTCATGGCTTTTTTCTCTTCGATCTCAACTTCAAAGTCTTTATAGATGGACATCTTGAACGATACAACGTAGTGAAAGGCATCGATGGCGGCTTTGTCTGTAATGACAAAGATATTCGTCTAAGTCATTCGTATTCAGCTTATGGAGAAAACACTCAGTCTTGAAAAAGTCGGTCTAGTGAGGTTGGAGAAAAATAACAAGTAGGAAACTATGTTCGTTTTTTAAGTTATATCACTGCCACTTGTACATCGTTCAATGATTGTAATGTTTCTTCCACCAGAACAACCACATTTTTTTCAAGGGATCGGTTACTTTTCTATGTAAAAAGTTCTAACAATATTCAGACGTGAGAAGGAAATAAATCTTGCCAAACTGTTATCAGCAACATTTTGGAGGTAAAAGCCGGGACAGGAACAAAAACAAGGAATATATACCTTTCAAACAAGCGTAGTTGTGCTCCTTGCTACATGTGTCATAAATATAGGAAAACTTCTTTCCCTTCCGCGTGGCGGCTAAGCACAACTTTGCTAAGGTCTCTGTAATAATACAAATACATTGTTTTTTCCATCATTCAAGCATTCGATTCTTCAAAAGTGACAATTAACCCGTTACGTACTACACAATCCTGTGCTATAAAGACCCTGACGAAGAAAAAGGATTTTTGAAGTCATTTTTGAGAAAAGGAGAAAATGCCTGTAACCAGCATTTTCTTCTTTCACACATTGTCTTCCACCGCTTGAAAGATAAAGCGCAACATTTGAGGTATTTTTTTTAGGTCCGTTGTATAAAAACTTTTATAAATTGGACAAGTCAAAAACTTGTGGTCTTGTTAAAACCTACCAACAAGCTTTCTAAAAAAACACAAACGACATTCATTTGAAGAAAAAGAAATGTTTTTATCGGTAGAAAAAAAAATCACAAATACACTGTAGTCGTGCAATGAAAAAGCAGTGCAGTAGTTCACACAAATTGAACTAGATATTTATTATACTTTCTTTTGACATTCAACCTTAATACTCAATTCAATGTAAAAATTATCTTGGTAATATATCCTGGCCCCATGCTGATTTTTTCATTTCAAGCATGCTTAGTACCTACGGAAGCATAGAGGGATCATGCGAGAAATAACTATTTTATCTCCTGGCCACGGGATAATAATTTATGGCAACGAATTCACTCTCTCGTGGGCACAAGAGAATAATTTGTTAGTTATCAAGACTTACATGTACCTGTCTCATGACTACGAAATAACTTGTAGGCTCAGGATATATTATTTTGTGGCTTCAAGATAATCATCCAATGAAAATGAGACAAATTAACCCTTAAACTGCTAAATAAATGAAACTAAAATGTTCACGCAATATTTAAAAAAAAAAAATATTACGATTTCAATGTTGATTTCACCGGAAAGAAAAGACCGCATCGGACAGTGTAGATTTAAGATCAGACTGAAGGTTTTGTTCACTCTGATCTTGATCTACACTGTCCGCAGAAGGTAAGAGGGTTGCGCTTAGCAGCTTAAGGGTTAAGAAAATTCTTTCATTGGATAGCTATCTCGTTCTCACAGGATAATACATCATGGCCGTGAGAAAACTGAGTAGTTGCCACGAGATCACACTGTCGCTTTCCCCCTTTACTCTGTGTTTGTGTAACGGCACACATTTACTAACTTGCTACAGAGCTAGCTTTTGTAGCGACGTGGCAGAGCATTCGCCTTGGGATCTAGAGGTTCTGGGTTCAATCCCCGCCTTGGGATGTTAATGATCAGGGCTGGCTTACATTGAACTGAGTAGACACTACACACGAAATTTGCATTAACACTATCAGTAAGCAAGTATCAAGTCTGAAAACAAGTTTTACCAAACTGCATGATAGTGAAACCGCGTTAACTTGTCATTTAATGAATATTCCGTCTTTTTACGTGAACTATTTATAGATCTCCGATAAATTAACGATTTATTGGAAGTTTACATCGGGATTATGTGTCCATGTTAACCTCCACACCATGGACACGACGGCAAGATGAGTTTTTTATACAAATATAGTAACTCTTATCCTGCTAAATAAGTTAAATGAAGCTTTCAAGCCTATAGTAAAAAACAGAATAATGCTATTCCAAACTTATTTTTTGGAGAAAACAATCTTCTTATCGGACAGTGTAGATCCAAGATCAGACTGCACGTTCTGTGCAGTCTGATCTTGAATCTACACTGTCCGCAAAAGGTCAACGAATCGCAATTAGCAGCCTAAGGGTTAAACATTTGAACTCCGTTTAGAAGGTGCCTCGGCAAATATCGGAAAAACTGAACACGGTCACGGAAACAAAGAAGTGACAAGTCAACGCGGTTTCACAATACTGTACGATTTTGCGTAAATATTAGCATAACTTTACGCCAGATCAAATATCGTACTGTTGGGTATAATTCCAACTCAATAAACCTTTCATAAACGGTTAATATTATTGTTTGTTTTTTAGGGAATACATGTTTAAAACCACAAACCACGATGAGATAATATAAAAACTATCGAGTTGGGTTTATAAATTATCTCGTCAAGGTACGTGATTTTAAACCTGTAATCCCAAACATAAACAATAGTATAAGCTGATAATGAAACGTTTATCGAGTAAGAGCTATAAAGCAGGCATTTGTTGTGTTTATATACAATCCCAAATAATTTCCGTAAATCTACGAAGTTTAGTGAAAGACGGCTCTAACTGTTAGATTGGCACCGAACGTAAAAAAATGCACGCAGTTGCGAAACAGCACTTAGAATTAAAGATTCGGAGACGAATCTTTACAATATTATGGCGGGGAAATATCTAGTATAATAGAGGATGTTTGTTTTCTTTTTTCGGTAAAAGACCGAAATTCATTTAATCAAGTGAACGTCATCGGTAATATTTTCACGAGTGGCACAACCACGAGCGCAAATATTACCGTTTGATGCTCATGGGGTGTAACAAATTTCGATCTTTCGTACGAAAAAACAAATATTCTATTTATTTCATGCTCCTAGCCTCATTTTTGTTGGGATGAGCGAAGTACAGGGGAGCTCTCGGCATTTCCATACCAGTAAGTTTATCAATCGGTAAATTCACCGGTCGAATTACCCACCAGTATTTCCCAAAAAACGACTGAAAACGTGAAAAATGGTATTAGCAGCTTTGAAAAGCTTTCAGATTTATTCACTTGGCTGTGGAAGATTTAATTAAAATGAGTATAGATGTTTTTTTTTTAATTTTTACTTTTTGTGGTGACGTTCCCCACCCAATAAGGCATATCTTGTTCCATGACGTCAAATGCCTTCGTGATATAATTCTCGGTGCTGAACTTTCCTAGGGTCCCTTGCTGCTCGATGCATAATTTTGATGCTCCTTTCTGGGATTTAGCTGTCCCTTCAGGAACGAAAAATGTCCCTGGACCTAAAGATGGAAAGAAAAATGTTTAAAATATGAGTCAAGTTCTGTGAAAAAAAAAAGGGGGGGGGGGGAAATGTTGTTATTCATCTGCAAAAAGCATCGACCCAGATCAGCCTGCGCACTCCGCACAGGCTGACCTGGGTCGATACTTTTCACTTTTGGTCAAATTTCTGGATATCCAAGGAACACTCTATCTCAGGTTTCAGCTGGTTATTGGACAAAACGGATCTTATGGAACCACAACCGAGTAATGACTTCCTTGGTGTAATGGATTAGGGAAATGCATTAAACCACCTTTTGTCTGAGCATGGCTCATATACTTTTTTTTTTTTTTTTTTTTTTCTCCATTCAATTTATGCTGATAATGCTGATGATGACGACGATTAAAAAAACAGATTTTGTCGTGACTTCAGGGACGAAAAATATCCCTGAGTCTAACATTATGAGAAAACTGTTTTAAGATATGAGCCGTGCTCTTTGAAAAGGGAGTTTAATGCATCTGCGAAAAGTACCGACCCAGGTAAGCTTGAGCAGTCCGCGCAGGCTGACCTGAGTCGAAAGTTTGCACTATTTGTCAATTTTCTGGGTGTCAAAGGACCAGTCTACCCATGATCTAGAAAGTTGTTCGACAAAAATGGATTTCACGGGCCCATAATAACTTGACGACTTGCTTGGTATCATCAATCACGAAGATGCATTAAGCCCTCTTTTGCCAGAGGGTGGCTATTATATGTTTTCTTCATTCAATTAGTGTCAATAATGACGATGTTCAAAGATCAGGTTGCATTATGATCTTTGTTTTCCGTGTCTCACGGCAAAATATACCCTAAGTCGTGTTTGACAAAAAAAAGGGGGCTTAATGCATCTGCGAAAAGTATCGACCCAGGTCAGCCTGCGCAGTCCGCGCAGGCTGACCTGGGCCGAAACTTTTCGCTATTGGTCAATTTTCTGTATGTCAAGGGACCAGTGTACCTCATGAATCAGTCTATTGTTAGACAAAATGGATTTTATTGATCCATAATTATGTGATGATTTGCTTGTCATCATGGGCCACGGAGATGCATTAAGCCCCCTTTTGCCACAGCACGGCTCAGGTATATATAAGCGTGCAAATGAAAAGGGGAAGCTACTACATATCACAGCAGTCTCTTGCATTCTTTGGGTTGCGTCCCTTTACGCCCATGTTAGAGTGACTGTGACTTCACTCAAAAGCCTTTTCTTACCAATTAGAACTTTGAGGAAAAATATACGAATAAGTTGCTTTTGCTGACAGTAGAGAATAAGACCAGACTGCATAGAACTTACGAGTCGGATCTAGGATTTAAATTGTGCTCTATGCCTTCCCGCAAACAATATTCAGCGACGGAAGAGAATACTGTTGCAACGGCTTTTCTCAAGTCCATTACGGAGGAGTGACGTTGGTAAACGCTGAACTCTTTACTAAACTACAAAATTTGCTACTTGTCGAATTTAAAAGCATTTGCAGGCGACAAATTAAGTGCATATGGTGCTATGTGTCTATGATAAGATATAAAAACATTGTGGGAAAAAGAGAAAATGCTGGTTACCAGCATTTTCTCCTTTTCCCGAAATGTTTTCAAAAGGCCTCTGTTCCTCACGAGATTGTGTGGTACAGATCTAAGTGAATTAAATGAAGATTTTCAGCCTAAAGGAAAACTAATTTGGGGGTTTCAAGGTTCTTTTAACTGGAAAATGTCCACAGTATTAAACAGCGTAGATCAAAAATGCTTAGCCATGTAATCAGGCAGTAATGCAAAAGGTTTAAAACTAGGGAGTGGTTGGTTCGAACCCCAAGCTCGGCCATTTTCTTTCCGAAGGTTGATGATTGTCATTGCGACAGAATTCATTCCCCGCTCATCCATTGTTTAGACGATTGTTATGTTGGGAATCAGTCAGCGGCTTGAGAAGAAAATAGTGAGGAGGACTGGTGCAGAAACTCCAAGAAAGCATAGATTGGTGCACTAGCCGACGCTATGTAACTGAAATAATGTTGAAGACGGCGTTTAACATCAAACAATGCAAACCAAGATAAGAGAGCACGATCTATCCAGTCTGGTCTTGATCTACACTGTCCGCAAAAGCGCACTGAGTCGCGTTTAGCAGTCTTAGATCCAAGGTAAGGCAGCACGATTTATGCAGCCTGGTCCTGGGTCCGTATTCACCAACCATTCTTAAGAACGTTCTTAATCTTGTTCTTCAAAATTTTCTACATGTGAAAGTAATACAACTCCTGATTGGCTAAACCATTTGGTTTAGCCAATCAGAAGTTGTGTTACTTTCAAATGTAGAAAATCTTGAAGAATAAGACTAAGAATATTCTTAAGAATGGTTGGTGAATACGGACCCTGATCTACACAGTCCGCAAAAGCGCATTGAGTCACGTTTAGTAGTCTTGAACTAAACATACAAAGCTACGTACCCGATTCACAAACAAACGGAATTCCTTTCTTCACATTTCGAGAGATATCTACTTTCAGTGACTTCACCTTTCCGTCAGCACCTTGAGAAAATAGAATGACAGAAGACATGTTAAATATTCAGCCATTCCTTCGGTAAATGCGTTTATGAGTAATTTGTAGCACTCGATTTTAGACATAAGTGGCACATGAAGTGCTGATCACTGTTTCGGCGATGGTCATGTGAAAAAAGCAGCCAGTGGCTTGGGAAGAACCTTGTTCGGGGTACTAGTAGAAACCCAAGGAATAGCATGGATACGTGCACTGTTTGCACCGATATAGCTGAAATGCTGTTGAAAACGAGGTTAAATACCAAAACAAAACAAAACGGCCCTTTGTAGTTGTCGAAGTGCAAAGTGCAATTGTAGAGGGACTGCATTCTTAAACAGATGCGATTTTGGCGATTAAATGACGTAATGGTCTTTCTGTGCAATCGCTTATTCCATCTGGGCCAAGCTCTGGCAAAAGGGGTTTAATGCATGTCCATGACGCATAATACCAAGTATGTCATCGCATCCATATGAATGAATAAAATCCATTTTTCTGACAACCGGCTGCATCATGGGGTAGAACGGTCCTTGGACATGCAAAAAATTTAAAAATACCGAAAAGTTTCGGTTCAGGTCAGCCTGCGCAGACTGCGCAGGCTTACCTGGTTCGATACCTTTGGCAGATGTATTAAGCTCCCTTTTAACACAACATAGCTCCATTCAATATTTTTTCCGGCAGATATGACGTCATCATACATGTACCTAGTTGGATATCATCCCACTTAAACAACGCAAGTGTCAGGTCATTTGACGTTCAAACTCACCTTTGTAAGAGACCAACCCTATAATGTGAGCCAAAACTTAAATATATTGTCTGCAAATGCTTTCCATGTTAACAATCAAAGGACTGGAAGTCCTGGAAAGCGGATTTGTGGAGTAGCATAAAGCTGTAATATGTTGTTATAAAAAGTAACATCACATGCAACACATGTGCAATCATTTTAAAATGGAGTTAGCAAGTGCAGCGAAAAGTCAAAACTATTCTGCAGAGCGGGCCGCGCAGTAACTGCTATTCTATTACTGTTTAAGGATGTGATAACTTGATCCATCCATTTTACGCAGTTTTTTTTCTGGTATTAGATTTCGGACCATAGGTATACACATGTAGGACAGTATATACGGTAGTGACAAAAGCGAAGTTGAGGTGTATAAGCTAAAACTGAAAGTAGAATGGGCGAAAGCGTGAATGACAGTATATTTGGTTCAGGGCAAACAGGTATCATAGTACAGTGTAAGCGCGCATGCGTCGTTACGCATGATGTATTAAGTTCCGGTCAGAACGATCACAGTAAGCTGATGTGCTATACAAATCCGCCAAAAAAGCGACAAAAGACTAAAATTGTGTCTTCTGGTAATCGGTTAAGGGTACAGTTGACTTATCAAAATCCTGACTGTTATGAGGTCATGACCAAAAAAAAATCTTGAAAGCTTTTAAAATAACATTCCCTTTCATCACGGTATAATTATTTCAACAAAGTCACGATATCATGAGCATAAAAGAACTTATCCTTAATCAATCCTTAGGTTTCCGAGCGTAACTTTGAGAGCTTTTGAGGACTGTGTAGATCAATATCAGACTGCACAAAAAGTGCAGTCTGATCTCTTATCTACACTGTCTGCCTTGTCGAAGCACATTACACAAAAGAGATCGTGAATCTGCTCTTATCTGGGACTTATTTCTAGATTGAAATTGTATGTTGAAGTTATCCGGCGCTTTTAGGAATTAACTATTAGACTGCAAAGTCTCAAGGCGCTTTTGCGGCCACTGTAGATCAAGATCAGACTGCACAGAACGTGCAGTCTGATCATTGATCTACACTGTCCGATAAGGAGATATCTATCCCCTAAAAATGATTTTGAAACAGCAATTTTTCGGTTTTTGTTATCGACATGAAAGTTCTATTTTAGTTATTTAGCAGGCTAAGGATTAAATCTTCGTCGCTCTTGAACCAGCACAAGAAAGCGTTTGTTTAACGGGAAGTCATGCGTAAGATTTTTTGCACGATAGGCGGTGATTCATTTCCATGGAAACGAACTGGGAGTAAATTTCACATTTTTTTTCAATTCTTTTTTTTTTCCTTCGCGTCTGTATATTTCATTTTCATGTCTTATCAGCATGAATCAGCGGCGGGGTTTTATTATATTATTCGCCTGTCAAGAATTTCGCGCTCTCTCACATCAGAGACCCTAGACTGGTATCAGTCCGTTAAATAGAGGATTTTCATAAAATAAACACAAAATAAAACTGCAAAGCAAGTACACTCATAGAATGTTCTCATGGTCTGATTTAATGTATTTCATCTGAAAGAGCAAGTAAAGACACATATTTCTGTAGGTTTTACTATAGTTGTGTTCCTTGTTTATCAGAATGACTCAAATGCAGGGCTACAGAGACCCGTGCAAACAAGAAAGATCCTTTTTTCAACCGTTATCCTCCTAAATAAATTAAATGAAACTTTTAAGCCGATAGTAAAAAACCAGAAAAGTGCTATTTCAAACATTTTCATGTTTGAAGAAAAATATATCCCTATCGGACAGTGTAGATCCAAGATCAGACTGCACGTTCTGTGCAGTCTGATCTTGGATCCACACTGTCCGCAAAAGGTCAGTGAATCGCGCTTAGCAGCCTAAGGATTAAACGAAAAGATAGACAGCGTAGGGGTATTGGACTATGGATAGTTCAACTATTTCATGGTTCAGTTTGAAAAGAAATTTCGAGTAGGAACCATGCCAGTAAGTGTCTCTGAACCATCAGATTCACATATAGTAAGGAATGGTGTTTCACGTATATAAAGAAACAGATGTAGATGTGAGGTTTTTTTTTTTTTTTTTCAGTATAGAACGTACATTTGAGTCATGCTCTGGAAAAAGGGGGCTTAATGCATCTCCATGATGCATGATACAAAGCAAGTCATCGCATAATTATGGATCCATAAAGTGTCTAACAACCGACTGTATCATGAAGTAAACTGGTCGTTTGAAATACAGAAAATTTACCAAGAGCAAAAAGTTTCGGCCCATGTCAGCCTGTGCGGAGTGCGCAGGCTGACCTGGTCGTATTTTATAGAACGTAAGTAAATCTTGAAGATTTTGCAGCGTGTAATCATTGTAAATACAAAGTCACAGATTTGTTTCGCGTGGAAATGAGTTAACCCATTCCCCGACGACAAAATTCTAGACTTGTCCAGCTGGAAAGCATTTGCTGACGACAAGGTAAACTTGGCTCAAACATTGGAATTCGTGTATATGAAAGAACATGCTAGTCAGTGGTCGGTAGACTTTTCTACATATTTCCCATTATCTGTTCGAAAGCCTTCTTCTTAAAATAAGGGATCGTGATGTAAAAGGTTAACTCGGCCACCCAGGGACATGGGTCTTCCACATGTTGGGGCCAAATGTTATTGTATATACTTTCACTGCTCCAACAATAACAATGTTGGTAACAAGATTTGTCTCTATAAATGTCAAACCGGAATGCTCAGCCCTGTCCAGTTTTGTTTACTGCTGCTGTACGGAATCACGCGATGATCACGTTTTCACCTAACGTGCAAACCTTTATAAAAATATAAACACGGTATTCAGATATTCAGAAAAGCCTTGCGTGATTTTAGACACATACGTGTGAGATTTAAGCAAAGAGTATCCATCTTTTCCTAGAATTTGTCCTATTGTCGACATATTTTAATGGCGAAATTTAACATTTTCACTGCCAACTATGTAAATTTGGGTTTGGGGGGAGGGATTCAAAGTGCAGTTCCACAGTTCCACTGCAACTAAAGGTAATTAAGGTAAAGGTACTAAAGATAATAAAGGTAACTAAAGGTAATTACGGTCATTTTCATTTCAGCATAAGGTAGCAGATACCTTAGAACCATTGCTCTGTGCAGATTCATCGTGATCTACACTGCCTAAAAGGCGATTCAAGTGGCGATGAAGGAGTTCGTAAATCTGGATCATGCCAAACAGAGTACATGACCAGGAGCCAAAATAAAATATGAGCCATGTTCTGTAAAAAGGGGGTTTATTGCATCTGTGAAAAAGTATCCGCAGTCCGCGCAGGCTGACCTGGGCCGAAACTTTTCGCTATTGTACGATTTTCTGTATGTCCAAGGAACACTGTACCTCATGATTAAGTCGGTTGTTAAAAAAGTAGCCATTATGGTTCCATAATTATGTGATGACTTGCTTGGTGATATGCATCACGGACATGCGTTAAGCCCCCTTTTCCCAGAGCGTGGCTCATTGATGTCGGGAAAAAAAACACGATTAACCCTTTACTACACAGGTAGGCTATTTAAGACATACCACTAGCATTACTAATCCAAGAATTATAACTGGGTTTTACATTAATTTAAACATGAGCGTATTCTGTGACGTAATCTTCTGACTCTAATTTTTCCTTTCAAAGTATAGAGAATATCTTCCAAGTTCACCATACACACATTTATCACTAGTGGTGTTTCTACTGGATTTCAAGATATTAAAAAAAACAGCTTAAATGTAAAATATACTTTTTTTTTTTTTTTTTTTTCAATATTTAGCGATTTACAAAATCCCCAAACTTCGGATTCATATTACAAGAAGATAAAGATTGACTCCACAATCGAACAATTTCGCCTTATCCCGTACATGCATATCTAATTCAAATTTGTCAAAAAGACAGTAGATATGAAATAAAAGTCTTCTAGCTGCTGGCTCAGATACAGATATGTTAGTTTGGAAAAAAATCTCGCAGTACCTGACAGGATAGCAGTGAGTTACAATACACGGTTAAATAACACATGGTCATAGTTTGTTTAGGGCACTGGTTATGTGGGTCAGCAGCCAGTGGCTTGGAAAGAATATTGTGCGGAGTACTGGTAAAAGAAACTCCAGGAAAGCATGGATAGGTGCACTGGCAGCCGCGATGTAACTGAAATAATGTTGAAAACGGCGTTAAACACCATACAATCAATCATTGTTTAGGGCACATATCGGAAATATTACAAATGAGCTATGTATGCACTGTGAAAAGGGGACTTGATGCATTTGCAAAAAGTATCGACGCAGTTCGTGTAGGCTGACTTGGGCCAAAAGTGTTTGCTATCAATCAATTTTCTGTATGTCCACGGATCAGTTTACCTCATGATTCAGTTGGCTGTTATGCAAAATGGACTTCATGGATCCATAATGATATGATGACTTGCTTGTCACTATGCATCAAGGAGAAGCACTGAGCAACCTTTTGCCAGAGTATTAGGTTACTCATGTATGCGAGTTTTACTAAGAAAACTCACATCTACATCTATTTCTTCATATACATGAAACACCCCATTCAAACTATGCGAAGAAACTATTATAGATAAAAATGTTGGTAGAAAACATCAAAATGACTTTCATCTTCAACTTTGTTCTATTGCACTACTCCAAAGTCTAGGTAATCGGTATTCGCCAAATGTAGCTCCCCTTTTGCTGAATTGTTTTCAGTTTGTATTGGAGTTAAACGCCATTTTAACAGCACAGGTCCTATCATGGCGGTCAGTGACGCACCCATGTGTTGCCTGGCTTACTCGCACCATTACTGACATTCTCTCCAAAGCCACTGACTACTTTTCTCACATGCATCAGAGGTGAGAGGCCTAAAATTTACGAATCAGATACGCTAACCACTGAGCTACCTTTTTGCTGAAAAAGTCTTTCATAATTGTTGCCATTGCAATCGAAGCACCTTATCTGTGCCGTCTTATCTTCATCTGTGTTGTCCATAGAAGCACTTGTTATAACCCATTGGCTGATATGAGCAACTCACCGACCTTTTGTGGGCAGTGTAGATCAAGATCAGACTGCACGAAACGTTTAGTCTGATCTTTGATCTACACTGTCCGATAAATGAAATATTTTGTTCCCAAAAGTAAGTTTGAAAAAGCATTATTCGTGTTTTAAATATCGGTTTGTAAATTTTATTTCATTTACATATCACGATAAGGGTTAAATCAACAGGCTAAGAGGTAAACAAAAGCATTACAGATTTATTTATAGACTTTTTATTAACTAGTACGAGAGACACAAAATGCGAGGTAATTAGAGAAAAAATGCAGTGCTTTTATTGAATGAATCAGAAAACACTGTGGGAAAAAGAAACAACTTGTCTAAAAAGCAATAGCCTTTTTTCGCAAAGTTTTCTAGAGCTGGCTTGAGTGTAAAATGTCGTAAGTGTGAAGTGTGATAAACACATTACTGCACAGAGTGTTTTGACACTTATAAACAATTAAACTACTTACACACAAGATAATAGAACAAAACTGAAAATGTTGTTGAATGTATGAAAGTTAATTTAATAGGAAAAATTGCTTGTTTGTACAAAACAATCCCTACTTTTCTCAAAATGCTTTTAAGAAACATTATGAAGCTGCAGCCTAAACTATCGTATTAGCCTTATTCTGTTGATTAAGTTAAATGATACCTTCAAGGCGATAGTGCAAGCCGAAATGTTACTATTTCAAAGTTATTTTTGAAAGAGCAATATCTCTTTATCGGACAGTGTAGATCCAAGATCAGATTGCACGTTCTGTGCAGTCTGATCTTGATCTACACTGTCCGCAAAAGGTCCTTGAGTCGCGCTTAGCAGTCTAAGAATTAGTACAGTTGAAGTTATGCAAGTGTCATATTTTGGCGCCTAGACATTAAATGTTGTGGCGGCAATTTTATGCACACTACTTGATGGGGATTATAGTAAAGTGTGTACTCGACCCGGAAGAGCAGTGTAATGTTTTTGTGTGAAGTTATTGGTCGCTTCAATCCTTTACCACACAATCCCAAGTTGTAGAGACCTTCAAGGAGAAGGCTTTTAAAAACATTGTGGGTAAAAGGAGAGAATGTTGGTAACCAGCTTTTTCTTCCTTTTTCCCTCCTTTTTTCCAGTGTCTTCTACCTTACAGCTCATTTGTACGAATGTCAAATTTGTCATCATAAGTTTGTATTAATTGGAATACACACCATATCGTTTTCTGGGAAATTGTTTAACAATACTGATTTTCACCTATATCACAGCGACAGTTTGCCCATGTGCTCTCTTGGCTTCCCCAGAGAAGGTTTGGGTTCTCAAGTGCTCTACCAAACGACAATCCCACGCCACCATCGCTCCCAACATGTATCTAAACCAGAACCACTTGCACTGCAAATCCATGCCTTAAGGCCCTCTTACATGCCGTCGTGCGTGGTTAGAGATCGTGCGGACTCGGAGTTCCTGTCAGGCGTTGGGTTGTCGCAGGATGAAAATTAAATCGGAGGGGAAGTACGTAGTAAGTACTTAATGAGTGGGCGTGACTTGCTCTAAACGTGAGGCCCGCAAGTGGTCTGTACACCTTTGTGGAAGTAGGAAGAAGTAAGGAGCACGTAAGATCTGTACTTCTGTCGCACACAATGAGTGGGATAATCGTACGTGAATTGCAAGTGAAGCGTACGTTTTAAGAAATCGTACTTACGAAGTAAGAGAAACGTAAGAGAAACGTAAGGAGCACGGAAGTGTTAAGCAAGACAATCGTGCGTCAAATTGGAAGAACGCACGGATAATCACAATAATATACAAGGGTGCACTGAGTCTCTTCATCATTCAGTGGTTCAGCATCCAATATGGCACTACCAAGAAGGATGCGCCATCGTCTTCTACAGCTGTTGTTGCAAGAGGAAGCGGAAGACCGTGATGCAGTGCTGGCAGTAGTTGCTCTGGATCGCCTGCAAGAGAGGCAAAGAAGAAGGAGGCGTTATTGGGTGAAGCCATGGCTGACAAGAAGACCTCTGTTTGGCCAGTATGAGAGGTTGTTCCAGGAGCTTGACCAACAGTCTGCTGGAGACTACCTTGGGTTCATCCGTATGGATAGGAACCTGTTTGCTGAGGTGCTTCAACGTGTAGCTCCCCGGATCACCAAGGGTCCCAGGTAAGAGCAATGTTCACCAACAATGTGTATAGCATTGTTTGTAGGATATATTTACATTCTTGTATTCTTCAGAGAAATGACAAGGATTAACAAAGATTAACAAGGATTTATTGAACTCAGGACTTGAATATTACAAGTTTGCAGTACAACAATGTGCATTACATATATCAGATGAGTGAAATCAGTCTGGCCTCCTCCTCGCTGTTGAAGTCATAGCGAGACAAGTTCTGCTTGCCTGTGGCACTTGTGGTGCTCTCTGCATCGGACTCCACACCTGAGCCTTCTTCTTCTCTTTCAGGCCTTTCCCCTTCTCTCTCCTCTGCAGCTACTTGTCTTTCCCTCTCCTTCCTTCTCCTCCTTTCTTCTGATTCCTCTTCCCTGCTCTTCTTCCCCTTCCTGCTACCTGCTTTTCCCTTGGGAGGCATTGTGCAGAAAATGTGGAAGTTGAAATAATGCCTGACTCACTGCAGAAAATGTCGACGCGGAACTGAAAGCACGCTGTCCGTATCAGCTTTTATATAGGCGCACGATGCACCTGAGCATGTCTCAACACGTACTTCTGACGCACTTTTATCGTGATCGTCTGAGTGTGACGTACTTTACAAGTACGGTAGTAGTACTCACCACGCACTTTGGAAGTAGGTAATACGCACGGAGGAAGTGCGCTCACCCCCATTTTGTTAACACGTACATTGAAAGCAAGTGGAAAGTAGGAGCATCTTGCGTGGTAAGTACGCCTTCGTGGGAGAATACCCCGGAATTGCTGCATGATTTGCCTGCGTTACACGCACGCCTATCGAACTTACTCAGTACTTTTGTCTTGCGTACTCCGAGCGTGCTCCAGGCGTGCTAATTGTCGCTGCCAGGTCGCAGCGAAAAACTGGCCGGCCAGTTTTCAGGCTGCGTGCTATGCGTCGTGTTTGCGACCACCAAAAAAAGTACTTTCCACTTGCGTGCATCTCACTACTTGGCCCATTTTTGGCACGCAAACCACTCGTAGTACCACGCACGACGGGATGTAAGAGAGGCTTAAGACTTAGTAGATCCATACGAGATTAAAGAAAAATGGTCCAATCCAGTTATTAAGTCCGATCCCGTTCGATACGGTTCGACCTGGTGTCTTTATCTGCCGCTTTTAGCAATTTACTTGTCACAATGGAAAATACAAAGAAAAAAATGCGGTTTTTTTAAAACTAAATTGGCAAAAAAAAGCTAATAAAGAACATATTACTTTGATGATTTGGCATTTGAATACTTTCTAGGGTTGACTTTTAGATTAACCCTTTTCCAAACAAGCCCTGGTTTTCACGTGTCTGCAGTACAAGTCTTTTGAAAACACTGTGGGAAAAGGAGAAATTGCTCGTAACGAGCAATTTCTCCTTTTCCCATAGTGTTTTCTACCTTTTTTGAGACCTTTCTGCCATTTTCATCAAATTTAAAATTGTCGTCTGCAAACTCTTTCAATTTGGACCAGTCTAAAATTTGTCGTTTGGGAAAGGGTTAAGTTTCTCAGCTATTTCCCTTTCTTATCGGTTTGACGAGCTCGTACCTGAACGGGACGGACCTACATGTAACAACCCCCATCGGAAACACGAGGATGAAAATTGTTTTTTTTAGCATAAGTAAAGATGACCCTAATTTGCATAGGTTACTGACTTAAAATTACTGGTCTTATGATCGCTTGTCTAAAAATGTATTTTTGAATACATTGTGGAAAAAACAACAGCTTGTTGCAAGCAATTGCTTCTTTCCCCACAATGCTTCGGAAAATGTCTTCAACAGGAGCTTAAATTGGCGTCTTTGTAGGGTAATGGAATATCTTGTTCATTTCAGGATGCGTGACGTAACGCAAAGGTGAAACTTTAATCTATTACTCAAATTACCGAATCAGAATTCAAGCGTGATAAGACATTCTGTCTTCCCATGGCAAAGTATAAAAAAGTACTCTGCCAATGGACCGTTTGTTTGACCGTTTGTTCGTAGCACCTTTTTTATTTCAAAATTTAAGTGTTGCCTTGGTGCCCAGTCCAGCTATCGGCCTGCATCATTAGTACCTTCAACAGTAAGAAGCACGTTGGTGTAACTTTTCGTAAGCAACAAAATCACACTCATCCTGCTTGGCAAATCAATTCTGCTTTTTCCTTGCCCTTTGTTGTCCCTGCCTCTGATTTTTCCATCAAGTAATTTCATAAACATGTATCTGATGTGATGAAAATGTTTTTATCCCTGCATATAATTGCTGAATACTACCCTACAAAACAGATCAGGATCGGACTGTACAAAGCCTGGTATTGGATCCACTGAGCATGATACTTTTTTGGATATCTGAAAATTTTAACATTTTCTCCTTTTCTCACAATGTTTTATGCACTTTGTAAATAAATTATGTGATGTTAGCCACATTTAATATGTCTGTAAATACTTTCAAATCTTACAAGTCTTCACTTTTTTTTGTTCACGGGTTAATTCATTGCGACATAATCAGTACATACACCCCTTTCGATTTTAGCATTCTAACAAATGGAGGATTACGCCGGTCTGATAATTTTCAGTCGATTTTTTTCTGCGTATCGATTCTCTGTAAATTTGGTTACACGTGACAACTTTCTAAAAATAGCTCTGGGGTTGTTACAACATGACAGAGCTAATTTCCGGAACTCGAGGCCAAAATGGAATTATGTCTCCTGATAATATATTTTTACCAAATTATCACGTTAGTATTTTTCGTGTTGCAGTCGTTTGTTTCGGAAAACAATCGGGTAAGTTGAGACATTATTCGAAACAGGAAGTTTTCCCCTTTGCCATGTTGTAAACATAAGACTAGTCTGTTTTTGTCAGCAGAACAACATATCTTGAGAAAGTCGACCAAAGGTATGCTGCACGTTCGTTCCCTATCCTGATCTTGATTTGTAATAGACTTCAAAATAAACAACCGAATTGGAAAGAAAGATAACTCGCGACGCAAAAGAAAAAACGAAAGTTGTTATCTCCCTTTATTCTTCAACCACGGACCAAAAAAAAAAAAAAACCGCACATACGACATAATTATCCGTTTGTAATTGAAAAAAAAGGAACAAAAAAAAAAAATATTAATATACAATTAGTAGTATATCGGTAGAAGAAGTAGCATTAGTGATAGTAGTAATAGTCGTAACAATAGTCGTAGGAGTACAGAAGTAGTGGTAGAAGTAATAGAAGTCGTAGCAGCAAAAGTAGTGGAAGTAGTAACCGTTATAGTAGTAGTAGTAGGAGTAGTATTTGTAGTAGCGGTAGAAGTAGTAATAGCAGTAGCAGTAGTAGAAGTAATGGTAGTAGTTATAACAATATGAACCATGCTCTGTGAAAATGGCCCTTAATGCATCTGCGAAAAGTATCGACTCAGGTCAGGCTGATCCGGGCCGAAACTTTTCGCTATTGGTCTATTTTCTGCATGTCAAAGGATCAGTCTACCTCATGATTCAGTCGGTTGTTTAAAAAAGCGGGTAGAGCTCTATTATGGATCCATAATTGTGAGATGGCTTGATTGGTATCATGGATCAAGAATGTGTATTAAGCTCCCTTTTGCCTGAGCATGACTCATGTCAATAATAACTCAATGCATTTGATGTTACTATTTTTTTATGTCAAGAAAGCGTTTCTACATAGAAAAAACAAACTATTTTTGCCCTCCTCAGTGGCATCCTGTATTCGAAAAAAGCATTGCGTCCTTTTCCCAAAATATTTTTGACGTCATTTGAAAAAAAAAAAAAAAATCTCTATCCTGCATGTATCAACACCAAACGTAATAGTTCGAGTTTTTGTCATTTTGTCAAAATATAGCCTGTACGGTTTATTGGTACAAAAGTATATGTGCCGTGCTCTGGCCAAAGGGGGTTTAATGCATGCCAGTGATGCATTGTACCAAGCAAGTCATCACATAACTCATATAATTCATACAATATAGACGTCAATCATTTTTCTTTCGATACTACAAGACCAAACAGTGCAGCAGCAACCCAGGACGCTATCCAAGCTATGACGCAGAAAGCAAATCCAGCATGAAGATCGTAGATGGACTTGATGGAGTCGTAGATTTCGGCCGTGTACACGGAGAATCCGATCATCAGAAAGAGACCTGTAATATACAGTACGTACATGTCAGTGCTTTGATCGGATTGTTCAAATAACCTTAACAGCGCCAATTATGACAGAATCGTGCTCTGGCAATAGGGGTTTTAATGCATCGCAGTGGAAAAAAGGTACACATTTGGTGTTCTATTAACCCTTTCCCAAGCAAGTCCTGGTTTTCACGTGTCTGCAGTACAAGTCTTTTGAAAACACTGTGGGAAAAGGAGAAATTGCTCGTAACGAGCAATTTCTCTTTTTCCCACAGTGTCTTCTACCCTGTTTGAGACTTTTCTGCCATTTTCATCAAATTTAAAATTGTCGTCTGCAAACTCTTTCAATTTGGACCAGTCCAAAATTTGTCGTTTGGGAAAGGGTTAAGTGGATGGTCTTTTTGCAATCGGGAACTCCGTTTTATTTTTAGACCAAATATGACGTCACAGTATATTCGTACCTATACATCTGAGTCATGCTCTGGCAAAAGGGGGCTTAATGAATGCATCTCCGTAATGCATTATACCAAGCAAGTCATCACATAATCATGGCTCCATAAAAGCCACTTTTTTTTTTAAATAATTGACTTAATCATGAGGTAAACTGGTCCTTGAACATTCAGAAAATTGATCAGTAGCGAAAAGTTTCGGCCCAGGTCAGCCTGCGCGGACTGCACAGGCTGACCCGGGTCGATACTTTTCGCAGATGCATTAAGCCCCCTTTTCACAGATCACGGCTCATTTATTTGAATACAGCCCAACCTGTTCGGAGCGTCTTATGGACCATGTCACAACCCCACAGGAATTTGGAAACTGTTGGCGTCAAGTTATAAAAAAAACAAATTTACAAACTTTGTATTTCATTAACGAAATACCACAAAAAAGGTATATTTTCATAATTATCTGTAATTGTTTGCACTTACGGATACTTTAGTAGCTAACTCTATACAGAAATGAATAACTTGTCAAAGTTCGGTGGAATGGTGGAAACCCAGATATCCCCTTTTAACCCTTTACCAGACGACAAAGTTACAACCTTGTCCAAATTGAAAACATTTGCGTACGACAATTTCAATGTAGCTCAAATGGGGCAATTTTCTCTTGATAGGGAAGAAAAACCGGCATTTTCTCCTTTTCCTACAATGTTTTCAAAAGGCTTCTTTGATTTAAACATATTTTATTTGCATATTCTTATGAAATGTACAGTACATAATAATTTACAAATAATTCAACATTTTTTCTGCAAAATGGATCAGAACGAAAGCAGAGCTTATAGTGTTCTTCTCCAAATTGCTGGCTTGAACGAGTACAGAAAGGCTTCTTTCCCAGGCCGTTAAAAGGCGGCATTGTGCGGTAAAGGGTTAAATTGATAAAACCTAAATGCTGAGTTGTCACCATTAAATCGAAATTAATCTTAGAGCCCCTTGCCACTCAGAAATCCTCCATTGTATAGATTTAATTTCACCTTTTGAATCGGTTTCCCTATTGAATCGTCATATTTGCAAAGCTTTGGGCTCTATATTCATGTCAAAACAGGTGAAATTGACCTTTGCACCGAAAATGTTAAAAAAAAAGAAAACAATGTTATTAGTGGTTTCTTCTTTAGAGCCCCTTGCCACTCAGAAATCCTCCATTGTATAGATTTAATTTCAACTTTTGAATCGGTTTCCCTATTGAATCGTCATATTTGCAAAGCTTTGGGCTCTATATTCATGTCAAAACAGGTGAAATTGACCGTTGCACCGAAAATGTTAAAAAAAAGAAAACAATGTTATTAGTGGTTTCTTCTTTTAAAAAAATGTAAAAAAAAATGTCGAATAAAATATGAAAAATTAAAGGTGCGATCTCTTCGGTCCTTGACCATTTACCAGAGCATAACATTTAGAAAACTCCAATTTGAAAGCATTTGCACGCGACAAATTAAGTGAGACTTAAATGATGAAATGTGTCCAAGAGTAGAAAGCTTGGCGGGACAGAAGAAAATGCCGGTTACCAGCATTTTCTTCATCTTTTTTTTTTAATCAAATTTTGTTTTCAAAAGCCTTTTTTTTTTCTCAGAGTAGTTTAGAAAAAAAGACAGGACTGTTTGGTAAAGGATTAACCCTTTACCACACAATGCCGACTTTTAACGACCCTGAGGAAGAGGGCTTTTGAAAACATTGCGGGAAAAGGAGAAAATGCTCGTAACCAACATTTTTCTTCTTTTCCCACAATGTTTTCTACCTCATCGACGAAGAATTATATCATTTGAGCCACTTCGAAATTGTTGTCTGCAAATGCTTTGAATTTGGACGGGTCCAGAAATTTGTCGTCTGGTAAAGGGTTAAAGGTTGACCGTGGTCATAAATTTATAGGTCATTCACAGATATGATTAATTTGCTGAGAGTTTGTGTGTTTGTACTTGTTTGTTTGGTGATAAAGTTGGATTCCTACATTAATCAGGTAACCATACAACGGAAAGTGCACCTATTTATATCTTCCTGGGATTCGTTAACAGTTGTATGCCGAGTTTTAGAGGCACGATTATCATTGGGCTGCTTTTATCGTGGATATGCAACCAATCATAGGGCCCGAGTATACGAATCGCACCATTGGACTCTAAGATCGTTTAACTTTTGCGTATCGTACGACATCTTAGCCCTTTACCACACAATCCCGAGTTTTAACGATCCCGAGGAAAAAAGCCTTTTGAAAACATTGTGGGAAAAGGAGAAAATGTTGGTAACCAACATTTTCTCCTTTTCCCCACAATGTTTTCTACTCTTCCCAAAACAAATCTCAATTTTTGTGTAACATTTATTTTTTCGTCTGCTGAAGCTTTCAGTTTGGACTTGCCTTAAATTTTGTCGTTTGGTTAAGAGTTAAACTGTCTCAAGTTTTGTGCGGTACAGTTATTGCACGGTTGTTGATAAAACACAGCCCTCCCACCCCAGGCGTTTCTACAACCAAGGTCCGTATTTACCAACCCTTAATATTTTCAGTTCTCAGTTTTGCTAAATTTAAAAAACAACGCAATTTCTGATTGGCTGAACCTGGTGGTTTAGCTGGAGTTTCCTTAACCAGTACTTCGCACAGTATTTTTCCATAGCTAATGGCTGCTTTCCCACATAACCATCGTCAAAACAATGATCTGCTGCAAGAGAAGAATAATTCATGTCGTAATGACCATCATCAATCTTCAGAAATAAAAATGGCTGAGCAAGAGATTCGAACCAGCGACCTCCTAGTCTGAAGCCACAAGCCTTGTACGTTACTGACTGAGCTACAGGCACGGCAAGCACGTAAAGTCGTCTGCTAGAGGCAATGAAGTTATAAAGTGCCGATCGCAACAAGTAGCCCAGTCGCAACGAAACCTAGAATCTTCTTTTTCTTCATGAGAAACAGTTTCATGGAACCACAGATAAGGGCGGCCAGGTTCGACAAGAGGCCAAGTAACACCAAGGCTTGAACAGCTCTTAGTTCATCGGTAGCTGAAATATATAAATAAAGAATAAATATGGAAATATGGAAATGGGGACGTTTTCACCAAAAGTGGGACGTTTTGACCGTGGGACGTTTTTACTGTGGGGCGTTTTAACCGGATACCATAAATAATATTTTGTGAAAAGGGGGTAAAATGTATCTGCGAAAAGTATCAACCATAGTCAGCCGCTGCAAGCCTGGCAGTTTTAACTGGGTTGAAACTTTTTCCTACTGGTGAATATTATGCGTGTTCAAGGGCTATCCTTTCTCTTGATTCGGTCGGTTATTAGACAAAATGGATTTTATGGATCCATAATTGTGTGATGCCTTACTTGGTACAATGCTTTACGGAGATGCATTAGATCCCGCTTTTCCCAGAGCACGGCTAATGTACATGATGTTTTGTTGGTGTTTAAAAATGGCGCTGTTCTGCGCTTTCCAGCAGTATATCTTTTGTGCCGCGGCGACAGCCCACCTACTCATATGCATGTCTTTCCTAGGTTTAACTTGAACCCGGCTCAATCGCTGTAAGGCCTTGCCCATGCCCTCGTTGAAATATGGATTAGAGTGATTAGATTAAGATCAGATCTATCAAAGAAACGTGTAATACATAATAGGTTAGGACCTAAGTTTAAGATAAAATTTTATTAACCCTTTGGCTGGTAAGCGCGACTCATTGAACGTGCAATCTAATCTTGGATCTACACTGTCCGATAAAGGAGATATTTTGTCTCTAAAGATTAAGTTTTAAATAACATTATTCGGGTTTTTTACTATTGGCTTGAAAGTTCCAATTAAGTTTTCTAACAGCTTAAGGGTGAAAGGAGCTTAGAGAACTATTAATTAAGCCAGCTTCTGGCGAGTTTAATAACATTTTTGTATACTAGTTTAAAAAAAAAAATACTATAAAGCCAAGGAATTCCAGAATCTTTTTACCACATAACGATATGCCAAACGTTATATATCAGAACAAACAAAATCACACATGAGCACGTGGTAATTTCCACGAACAAACCTGTTTCACTTCTCTGAAAGAAGTGATCCATGCTCTGTGAAAAGGGGGCTTAACGCAAATGCGAAAAGTATCGATCCAGGTCAGCCTGCGCAGTCCGCGCAGGCTGACCTGGGCCGAAACTTTTCGCTATTGGTCAATTTTTTGTATGTCCATGGACCTGTCTACTTTATGCTTCAGTGGGTTGCTTAAAAAAGTGGGTATTATGGATCCATAATTATGTGATAGCTTGATTCATACAATGCATCACGATTATGCATTAAGCCCCCGTTTGCAAGAGCGTGGCTCAAGTATAAAATGACATTACACATTACGTCACATAATGTTTTTATCTCAAACTTGTGGAAGTTTAAGAAGATTTGAAATGGGTTTATTACACGTAAAAACAAGGAGGTTATGTAATAATTCTTTATCTCCTGCAGATTGCCTTCTTCGTTTTGCAGCGATCTGTTTCTGAAACATGTCAGTGTGGCAACTGGAGAAATTGCTAGTGACGATCATGTTTTCTTTTGCCACAGTGGTTTTTTTTTTTCACATGGTTAAACTTTATTCAGCCTAATCTATGTTGGTTACCCACTAATTCCTCGTCTGTAAGTTCGTTTCGGGTGGACATCTTACACGTATGTGGGTATCCTTCAACGGCCATGTTCTTGGAAAACAATACAGACGCCAGTTTGACTACTTAGTCGAGCGATCAGAGCTATAACTCGATTCCATTCTATAGAAACAAGTCAAACGCCATTATCTAGACTAAGTCTCTGCTTACTGTTGTTGGATAACTTTTTTAATGTAAAGATACTTTAGTCGTAGGTAAGCGACGTCTGAAATGCCAAAACTTACGTTTGTCTGATAAAGAGCATACACCACTTAACTTTCATATATGTGATTGTATGGAAAAGGGTGGAGCTTTCTGTTTGCGAGCAAATGCAAACAGTTCAACTATTTAGGATTCCATTTTATAAGCGTTCAAGTGGAGGTTATAAGATATAACACCACTTTATGACAAACATCATATAGATAGAACAAGGACGGGTGAAAAACAGTTTTATTCAAATATTTTTAACCCTTTATCACACGATCCCGACTTTTATCAACTCTGACAAAGATAGCCTTTGAAAATACTGATGGAAAAAAACAGAAAATGGTGGTAACCAGCATTTTCTACCTTTTCCAACAACGGTTTTTACCTTTTAACAGAAAGTTTCATCATTTGAGCCACATTTAATTTGTCGTCTGCAAATGCGTTAATATGGACTGGTCTAAAATTTTGTTGTGTAGTAAAGCGTTAAACTTGCGAAAAGGTAGTGGTGTGACTCTGTCATTATCTGACCGCGTTTTGCGGGATAAACTGCCAGTTGTGTGTAGCTTCAAACTTTGCATAGCATCGACTTTAAAGTAATGAATTAGTATTGACAAAGTTCTGAATGTTATCACCACCCAGTTGACATTTCGTAGGATTAAATTGATTTTATTTTATTGAAGAGTATCTTACTTTCGAGATTAAAAAAAGAAAAGACTTAAGATATTCTTGGTTGAAGACGAAAAAATAAATAAATAAATAAATAAATAAATAAAAATAAATAAATAAATAAAAAACTAACTTTCGAAAAAGAATAAGGTTGTATTGGTGAAATCTTGCAAACATGGCTGTCTTTAGGACATTTGCCAAACTTTTAGATTTCAATAGGCTTCTGAATTAGGACAGACTTGGCCATTGTTGCCTTGCCACACTGGAATGGTATCCTTCCTTTGACTGAAGTACAATAATTCCTTGAAAATTGCCGGCGACTGCATCAAGTAGGGCAGTGATCTTTCCCATACAATTTCGACTTTTTTATTATCCCTTACACAGAGGTTCAGTTTTGTGTGTATTTCGCTAGTGTACGGCGTTCCCAATAAGACCTTTCTGCGCCAACGGTGGTGTAGTGCGTTTGTACTACATGCTGTCCGCGTCCACTCAGCGACTCTACGGCAATACTACTGTGACCTTTCATTGTCAGCGACGATTCTACCACGACCATGATCTTTGCACGACACACCATCCATGTTACCGTCCGCGCTGCGCTTAAAACATAATGCCTTTGCAGAACTTTTTCTGTTCGATAGCTTTCCAGTAGTTGGTATCCTGCTTGACGATATGTTGAACAATAAAAAAAGCAGCTCCTTGACTATTTCTGGTGAAACTCGGAGGAAGTTCTTGAACGAAACAGGGTCTCTCTGTCTCTACTCAACATAGATATGGAGCGGTTGAAGTGGATGACTTTTATCTGTGGCCTTCCACGAACCATGGCCTAATCTAACATCGCTTTACGTTATCCTCTTTTACCTTCCTCTAATCAGACTTGAAGCTATACGATGGTCTCTTGTCTGCAGGTTGATAACAATGATTTGCAGTGTTGGCAGCACACTGTCCATTTTCCTTTGAAGACATCGTATATAACCAGGGCCATTGGTGCTCTGAGAGGCTTATATGATGACAAATTTAAGAGAGTTTAAGGGATGACCGTCAATTAAAATGTTCGCCCTAAGTACATATGGCCCGCAACATGCGACATGAGACCTTCGGACATTTGCGTAAAGTGTAATTTCAGATTAGCCTGCGCAGTCCGCGCAGTCTACTCCGAGACGGCACTTTACGACTACGTAAGATTTTGTCATACAGTAGACTTTCGTGAAACAGAAAATCACATAAGAACGGAAAGTGTCGTCTCGGATTAGTCAATAGTGATTGCACAGGCTGATCTGGGACGACACACTTACGCATATGTCCGAAGGCCCCTTTTCGTCTGTTGCACGCCATATAAGAAACACAGTGCAAAGTTGGAAGGAACGTTACTGTGGTAATAACCTATAGGAACGTCATAAATGCATAAAAGCTGGTCAAATTTAGAAGAGCTAAGATCAAGATTATAACTGGCGTGCAACACACGTAAAGGGGCCTTCGGACATATGCGTAAAAGTGTGACGTCCCAGAGCAGCCTGTGCAGTCTGTCACTAATCAAAGACGACACTCCCCGTTTTTGTGCGATTTCCTGTTTCACGAAAGTCTACTGTATGAAAAAATCTTATGTATGCGTAAAGCGATTAGCCTCGACACTTTACGCAAATGTCAGAAGGTCTCATTTCGCATGTTGCGGGCCATATTGTGTGGTCATTTGTGTTCTCGAGGAGCAGTACGTGGACTATACAGGGTCCTGCAGGGGCCTGTATTCACCAACCATTCTTAAGAACATTTGTACTTTTATTCTGGATTTAGAAATCAACATAATTTTTGATTTGCTGATCCATTTCGTTCAGCCAATCAGAAGTTGCGTTACTTTCAAATTTAGAAAATTCTTGAGAATAAGACCAAAAATGTTCTTAAGAATGGTTGGTGAATACGGACCCTGATATATCCGGGGTTGTCCAATGGCTAGAGCTCTGAGATCGGAGAATAAGGGCTCGTATTATTTTTCTTTTTCAGCTTTAGGACCACTATTCACCATATATTCTGTACTGCGGTCTTGGTCTTATACTAGATTTAAAAAGTAACGCATATATCTGATTGGCTAAACCAAATGGTTTAACCAATCAGAATTTGCGTTACTTTGACAGAAAACTCTCGACAATTAGACTTAGAATGAGATTAGATATGGTTGACCCTAGATTGGAGTCCCATCGATTTGTGAGGCATGGCGATTCTCCATTGCTTGCTCGTTACCTCTTAACCCTTTACCACACAATCCCGACTTTTAACAACCCTGAGGAAAAAGACTTTTGAAAACATTGTGGGAAAAGGAGAAAGTGCTGGCAATCAGCATTTTCTCCTTTTCTCACAATGTTTTCTTCCCTATCAAAGACAAATTCCATCATTTGAGTCACACTTAAATTGTCTTCTGCAAATGCTTTCAATCTGGACAAGTCTACAATTTTTGTCGTGTGGTAAAGAGTTAACGCTTTACCACACGACATCTCTTTGGGCTCGAGCAAATTCAAAGCATTTGCAGACGACAAATTAAATGTTACAAGACCCTTTACCACAAAATGCCGAATTTTAACGACCATGAGGATGAAGGCTTTGGAAAATTTTGTGGGAAAAGGAGAAAATGCTGCAACCAGCATTTTCTCCTTTTCCCTCAATGTTTTCTGTTCTTCCTACAACAAATTTCAAATTTTGAGTCACATGTATCTTGTCTGAAATGCTTCCAATTTGGACAAGTTCAAAAGTTTGCCGTTTGGTAGAGGGTTTAATGATGATTTCTGTCTTTGATAGGTTAGAAAATATTATGGGGAAAGGAGATACCAGTATTTTCTCCTTTTCCTACACTATTTCCAAACGCCTTCTCTTTCGTAGTCGTTAAAAGTCGGGATTGTGTTGTAAAGTGTTAACTACCAGACTTGCCGAAACTGAAAGTTTTTGTAGACGACAAGTCAACAGTGGTTAAAATGGCGAAAGTTGTACTTGATAGGGGAAAAATCATTGTGCTTAAAGGAGAAAATTCTGGTTACCAGCATGTTCTCTTCCCATGGGAGTATGCTTTTGAAAACATTGATGTAAAAGAAAAAAATGCTAATGACCAGAATTTTCCCTTTTTCACGACGGTTTTGTCTTTTTAAAAGCAACACTTATCTTTGAAACCACGCTTGAATTGTCGTCTGCAAATGCTTTCAGATAGTTTGATGTTTGATAACGAGTAATAAAACAAACGTTCGACACGGACTATTTTCGTGTGAGGGTATGTCGGCGTGACGTCACTTCCCGTAGCAACATGCGGACGCTATTTTCGGAGGTGAAAATGTTACGTAGCAACCAGCTATTACTATAGACTGATCGAGATTTTGATCGTGGAATAAGAACTATTTTTTGCGATCACAAACTTTTGCGGACCAAGAATTTTGTTACAAATAGATTTAATATTATGTATGTAGAGTTGACTAATATCGGGGTAGAGGTAAAACCACCCAGTCATAGTAGGTATGAGGGACCGGGCGCGAGGTGCAAAGTGTCAGCAGAAATTGCTTGTTACCTTTTCCACCATATTTTCTAAAGCTTTTTTCCTCGATCAAAGCGTAATAATTAAGAATGAATTTTCATTTCTGTCAGTGGCATTGCATATTGCATTATTGATCTATCCATGGCTGAAAGTCATTTAATCCTTTTAATACATTCAATCCAGTGTTTCAACCACCTCAACGGTTGCCTTCAAAAACATTATGGGACAAAGAGAAAATGCTAACAGCGGTTCCTAGCAGCCAGCATTGTCATCTTTTTGCACTTCAAAAACAAAATACATGTAAATGTCATCAATTGATCAATATTTAGTTTACATGTGTGCAACTGCTTTTAACTGGCCAAGTGTAAAATACTGACACCCACCCACCCCCTTAAAAAAAGGAGAATATAAAACCCTTTTATCGACATAGTGAAATATTCAAATCCAAAAACTGAATTGTGGTAAGATTAAGTAATTTATTTTACCCGGAATGGTTTCACACCTTGAACATCTAATTCCACTACAAGAAATGTGTAACTGATAAAAAATGGTATTTGTTTTGAAAAAATATATATGTTAACAGTGTATATCCTTGACTGAATTGCTATGTCAAAGGTATTATGGCTCAAAGATAACAGTCAGGGGTCCATAAAACCCTGTGGTTGTAAAAAAAATAGCCAGTTAATCATTTACCATATACAACCCAGTGTTTTGAGGTCCCTAAAAAAAAAAAAAAAAAAAGGCCTTTTAAAACATTGTGGAAAAAGGAAGATGCTTACTATTCACTTTTAGACAAATCACATTAGTTGAACCATATTATATTTATTATCTGCAAATTGATTAGTGGTAGAGGGTTAAGGAGCCTCTGGAAGTCAAAGGATGTTTCATTGTTTCACTAAATTTATCCAATAAACACCACCGCATCACCCTCCTTTGATCTTTACCAGGGAGGGATATGCTGAGGGTCATAAATTACTCCTTATCACACAAGAAACTTAGAATGGTCCAAATTCAAAGCTTATCTAGACAGCATATTAAATAGGGTTTAGAAGATGGTATTGATCTCTAGG
This sequence comes from Tridacna gigas, assembly GCA_945859785.2. Lineage (NCBI taxonomy): Eukaryota > Metazoa > Mollusca > Bivalvia > Cardiida > Cardiidae > Tridacna > Tridacna gigas. Next base: position 64,171,063 of record OX244035.2, read on the forward strand.
AGCAGAAAACACTGAGGGAAAGAAGAAAATGCAGATTTCTAGTAGAATTAATGTTGCATCTAATAGACAATTTTCTCCTTTCCCAAATTTTCCTGCAAAAATTAGATCTATCTTTACTCTTTACCATACGACAATATTCTTGATAGACCCGTACAAACTGAAGGTATTTGGAGATGACGAATTAAGTGCAACACAAATGATGGAATTTGGATTAGGAAGGATAAAACATAGTGGGAAAAGCAGAAAATGCTGGTTACCAGCATTTTCTCTGTTCCACAATCTTTTCCAAAGTTACTTTCCACAGTCATTGAAATATGGGGTTGTTTGGTTAAAAGTTAAAGATTAAAACATTTGATAATACAAGTAATGCAGGAAACCAGCATTTTCTCCATTTCCCACTATGTTTTCTCCCTTGTAACACCATCATTTTGAGATATTGACCTTTGTATCTGCAAGGGCTTTCAAACCAGACAAGTTAAAGAAACAAAGCAAATGCTGGTAATCAGTATTTTCTTCATTTCCAAAGTCTTTCTAACCCCAAACAGGATATTTCATCACTATTTGAGCCATATCTAATTTTTCGTCAGCAAGTGCTTTTGAGTTTTGACAAGTTTGAATTTTATTATTTTGGTCAATGTGGGTAAAAGAAAATATGCAGATGACCAGCATTTTCTCCTTTTTCCCACAATGTTTTCTATCCTGTCAAAGACAAATTTAATCATTTGACCAATGTTTAAAGTGTTGTCTGCAAACATTTTCTGTTTTTGACAAGTCGATATTTTTGTTGTGTGGTAACAGGGATCGTAAATTATGTGTAATATACGATCCCTGGTTGTAAGGAGTTAACCCTTTACTCTTTGCACAAATGGCAAAATTTTAGAAGAAATTTAAAAAAGGGAAATGCTGGATAAAAGCATTTTCTATTTTTCCAAGTGGCACTGCAGATTTTCGGCATATCTATCGCTTTTACCACGAATTTCGGTGTTAAAATATGACTCGTTCACTATCAAACACTACTAAAGATGACGTCTATTTTCACCTCCGCGTCGGTTACTATCACGTGATCAACGAAAGTGCCCGGATGTCCGTCATACCCTATATGATTATCAACGGGAAACAATTGTACCTCAAAAAAGATAGATAAGATAGCGCTAGACTTGAACGGGACAGGAAATATAATCCCCATAAACCCATAGAACGATTGTTGTTGCTGTTGGTGTTAGCAAAGGCACTTGGTTTCCACGACCTTTAGTTTTACAATTTATATTTATTTCTGTATATAATAAATACTAGAAGGTATGGCAGCTGCCATGTATTAAAGCAACGGAAGTTCGTTGACTGGTTTCAAATTACACCGGTTCCAGAATCGTCGCAGAGCGACCATAGCCAATACGGGTACCACTGTGCTTGTAATTTAAACACACCGTTCACTATATTGCTAAACAGATTTTCTAATGTAAATACTTTATAATTTGGTATGAATAACAAACAGCTATTATCAAGTGAGTTTATCTAAAAGTCCGACATAACCGTGGTAACCGTATTGGCTATGTTTCCTATGCGGCGATTCAGGAACCGGTGTAATTTGACACCAGTGAACGAACTTCCGTTGCTTCAAAACATGACAGCTGCGAAACCTTCTAGTATTTATAATGTATAGAAATAAATGTAAGTTTTGAAACTGAAAGTCATGGAAACTATGTGCCTATGGCTGTTGGTGGTGGCAATGGTGGTGGTTGTTGTAGTATGGTGTTTAACGCTGTTTTTCCATATAATTTAACACCGATATAATTGCTGAAGCGGGCTAAAACAGAATTTAACAACTTACGAAGCAGTCCCGAGTTTTAAAGACCCGGATGAAGAAGGCTTTTCCATATATAACAGGAGAGGAAGAAACTCTGGTTACTTCCTTTTCCAGTGGTGATTTTGCCTTTTCAAATGCAACGACTGTCATTTAAAACACGTCGTTTAATTTGTCGTCTGCAAATGCCTTGGAATTGGAAAAGTAAACAAGTTTGTTGTGTGGTAAAGAGTGTTAACCAAACGGCAAAATTTAGGACACGTCCAATTTCAAAGCATTTGCAGACAGCAAATTATATATTGCTAAAGTGACGATTTCTTCCTTTGATAGGGTAGGAAACATTGTGGGAAAAGGAGAAAATGCTGGTTTACCAGCATTTTCTCCTTTTCCCACAATGTTTTCAAAGGGCTTCCCTCTCAGGGTTGTTAGGTTGTCGGAAATTATTCTAAGTATACCTCGGCTGTTCGCCGATGACACCTCCCTGGCATGCTCTGCTTCACTTACAGCCAACATCGAAGGTATTTTGAACCATGATTTAATTATGATATCACATTGGGCTAGACAATGGCTAGTTACTTTTAATCCATCTAAAACAGTGGCAATAGGAACGTCCATCTTCCAAATGTTATTTTTGATGATGTCAGCATCAGCTTCGTTGACAACCACAAGCACTTAGGACTAACACTAAGCAGCAATGGCAAATGGAAAGAACACATAAATAATCTTTCACGATCGGCATCCAAACTTCTCGGAATGATGAGAAGTCTAAAATTTAGACTCAAAAGAGAGTCCTTAAATCAAATTTACATCTCATTCCTACGTCCTATCCTCGAATATGCCTCTGTAGTTTGGGACAACTGCACCAAGGGTGAAAAAGAAAATCTTGAAAAAATCCAAATCGAAACTGCTAGAATAGTCACACGTGTAATAAGATCCACGTCTATAAATAATATATATAAGGAAATCGGATGGCTAACCCTAGAGAACAGGCGAAAATATCAAAAACTAATTGTCATTTACAAAATTATTAATGGTTTAACTCCTGACTATCTTCTTGAAATTTTCCCGCGAAACATAAGTGAAAGAACAACTTATACATTACGCAATATTCACCAGATCGACTTAGTCGCTTGTCGAACAGAATTATTTGCCAGATCATTCATCCCATCTGCAGTTTCTCTTTGGAACGAACTTCAGGAGGAAGTGAAATCTTCAAAGTCTCTATCATCATTTGAATAATACATCCTCCGAAGATTAGAAGTACCAGTAGTTCCAAAGTATTTCTACGTTGGTCAACGTAAGTTATCCGTAATTCATACAAGAATTCGTAACAAATGCAGTGATCTGAAGTATGACCTCTTCTCCAATCATATTTGCTCGGATTGCGCTTGTAGTTGTGTACACGCCATTGAAGACGCTAAGCATTACTTCTTCCAGTGCACCCAGTACACAACCCCGAGAAGACCACTTTTTCATGAACTTCGCCGTTTCCATCTTTTAAATGAAAATTTATTACTTTTTAGATCCGAAAGTCTCAGATTAGAAGATAATTGCACAATTTTTCTTGCCGTGCAATCTTACATTAAAGCTACTGAGAGATTTACATAAACCTCTTACAGCCTTAAGTCACCTTGGTACTACTGTCTTCTGTCACTCTTCTCCATGTTACTGACTGACAACCAAGTATTCTACACGTCTCTATCATTAAACATGTAAATTCTCAGTTACGAACACTTTAAAGAATTCAATTCATAGCTGGAAAATAACTGTCTTCTTTTTTGTCAGAAATAATCAGAAATATACACTTGTTATGATTTTAGAAGACTTTCATAGTTTGTAGATTATCTAAAGGGAATGGCCGAATCTAAGTTGTGAGAACTTGTGGCCAGACCCTTTTGCCTAACTTGTATCTTTGTGTGTGTGTGTGTGTGTGTCATGTACATATATTGTACGATTTGTATAAAGATGACAATAAAATATGTTTAAACTAAACTCGGGTTGTTAGAAGTCGAAATTGTGTGGTAAAGAAGTTCAAACAAACGTTTCATGTGGACTACTTATGGTATCATAAATTATTAACAGGAAATGTTTTACAAAAGAGAACGATATTTCAGAGGGACAGGAAATAAAAACCACCATAATAGGAACGGAAAGCACTTTAAACTATCCATCAGATTTAAGATATCTATTGGCCATTTTCTGTATCTCAATACTTGTAAAAAGCAAAATAAAAATGTCCTCCCCCTCCGCCATAAAAATAGTTTTCCCACGAAAAATAGAAACGGTGATTTTAATGACAAAATTATGAAATGGACTTTGACCGGATTTTTCCCCCATTTACTAATCATGAGATAATTATTATTTTATTTTTTATCCGCCAAATTGGCGAGCATTATAACAACAGTAATAGAATAAAGAGAATACAATAAAAAGAAAAATAAACATCAAACATAACAATCATAAAACCCACATGGTTAGAAATAGAGCCAATTTGCAACCAAAATCCATCCTGAAAAGAGCTTTTGCAACAAAAACACGAATATGCAAAAAAAAAAACCTTCCTCGGTCAAAAGGCGGGAGCACATGTCACGGTTGGAATAAACATGAAACAAAATCAAAGTACTGAAAGTACTGACAGACTAGCGAATTTGATTGATTGATTGTTTGTATGGTATTTAGCCCTGTTTTCAACATTATTTCAGTTATGTGGCAGTGGACAGTGCTCATATCCATGCTTTCCAGGAGTTTCTGTTACCAGAATTGCGCACAATATTCTTTCCAAGCCACTGGCTGCTTTCCTCGCACATTTATATTACAACCAATTAGCCATCATTGAAACGTGAGAGAGAAATGAATCCTGTCGCAATGACTATCATCAATCCTCGGAGAGAAATTTGCCGAGTCGGGGATCGAACCAGCGATCTCCTGTTCCCAAGTCCTGTACGCTACCGACTGAGCTGCTGGGGCTAATGTGTGCTATTGATTAACTATAATCCAGTTTAAGTTTAACCCTTAACCTGCTAAAAATGTTAAATGAAACTTTCAAGCCGATGGTAAACACATGAATATTGCTATTTCAAAGTTACATTTTGGAGAAAATATATCCTCTTATCGGACAGTGTAGATCCAAGATCAGACTGCATGCTCTGCTTAATCTGATCTTAATCCACACTGTCCGATAAAAGTTATTGAGTCGCAGTAGTGCTGGTAAAAGAAACTCCAGGAAAGCATGGATAGGTGCTCTGGCCGCCGCAATATCACTGAAATAATGTTGAAACGGTGTTAAACACAATGCAATCAATTAGTCAATATCTAGTAGCACAAGATATAGTTAACTACATGTATTCAACTCTCTTACTCTAGTCCAAATTCAAAGCTGTTGCAGACCATAAATTAAAAGTGACTGAACTGATGAAACCTGATTCCAAAAGGACAGAAAACAATGTGGGAAAAGGAGAAAATGGTGGTTACCAGTATTTTCTCCTTTTTCCGCAATGTTTTCAAAGGGATTTTTCCCCAGTATCGTTAAAACTTGGGACTGTTTGGTAAAGGGTTAATATTCAAGACTAGAATAACAGTTTAACATAACAGTTTAACTGTACACAATGATCTAAATAATGAATGACTGAAGGAATGACAAGGGTTCCCTGTCCAGTGAGAGTTAATGTAACTAGGATTTGCTACAATTTACCTAGGTGCATCTATTAATAGATTCATTCATAATGTTACAGTGGTGTAGGAAAAAGTGATTCTCTGCTTTGCATAGGTCACTTGATTTACATATAAGCAAAGATCTTGTACCCTATAAATGACATCTTGTTCAGTTTATTACTTTGTAGGACGACATGTTCAAATTGGAGTGGTAGAGATTTAGTGGTTTTTGTCCAAATTGTCATATATAACAGAATTAAGATTTATAACAGAAAGAAGTATTTCCTGTGAGGCAGTATTTGGCAACTGTGGGTTTTTTTTTTTTTTTTTTTTGTTTACTTTGACTCTAGGTCAATCTTGATGCCTATAGACTAGCTACGCTAGTCTTAAAATTATCCAACAGATGTTTTTTCACTCCTGCATCCCCCCTCCCCTAGATATGGTACCAATGAGCCATGCTCTTGCAAAAAGGGGCTTAATTCATGTCCCTGACGCATTATACCAAGAAAATCATCCCATGATTATGGATCCATAAAATCTGTTTTGTCTAACAACCGACTAGATCATGAAGTAGAATGGTCCTTGGACATGCAGAAAATTTACAAATAGCAAAAAGTTTCGACTCATGTCAGCCTGCGCGGACTGTGTAGGCTGACATGAGTCGATACTTTTTGCAGATGCATTAAGCCCCCGTTTCATCAGAGCATGGCTCGATTACAATAGTCATAGATTAATAATAATAATAATAATAAGAGTTTACCTCCGTCAGAAGAGCAAACTTTATTACTCCCGGCCTCCAGGCAACCTTTCCACAAACCGGAATACTGTTTAGTACCAGACTGGTCAACAAACACCCAGTACTCAAGAGCAACTGATATAATTTCGCACACAAAAGCAAAGGCAGCCAGGCCAAATCCTGCAAAACTCAAAATGTCCGCCATTTCTTTGGGCCTAACCGTTTGGACTAATGCAATGCCGGTCTTATCCGAACTCTTTATTTCTGTTCATACTACCCTCACTATTTAACTAATGATAAGTTGACCATAAAAGAGCAATGGTATCAGTCCAACCCTAGATACGAGTTACCATTTTTATTAGTTCGAACACAAAAAGAGAAAATGTTGAATGGTAGCAATATTGGCGACGACAACGATGGTCATGATGGTGATGAGGAGGAAGATGCTTCTACTGCTGCTGATGATGATGACGACATCGACGATGATGATGATGATTAGGAGGAGTAGGAGGAGGAGGAGGCTAGTGCTGCTGACGACGATGACGATGATGGCTATGATTATGAGAAGGAGGATGACGACAAGGATCAGGATAATGATGAGGATGCTGCTTCTACTGCTGCTGATGATAATGACGAGGATGATGATGATCATCATCATGATATTTGTGAGGATCATGACATAGGCGACAACGAATGGCGATGACGACGTTTGCGACGGTCTTCATTCATGCTATAGTTCAAAAACTTCTTTTGAAACACTTCCATTGAAGACAACAAATTAAAAAGCTCAAATCATGATTTATGTCTAAAAATGTAGAAAACATCGTGGGAAAAGGAGAAAATGCTGGTTCCCAGCATTTTCTCCTTATCTCGCAATGTTTTCAAAAGTCATGTCTGAAATTCTATATAGAGTGGTAAAGGATTAACCCTAGTAGTGCTAAAATTGAAATATGCATTCTCAGTCAATGCCTAGGTATGCACTAGATGCAGTTTAAGGCGGTATTTGACAGAATATCTGGCAAAAGAAGCGGAAAATTAGATCCGTTCTGTGCAGTCTGATCTTGATCTATACTGTCCACATAAGCATCTTAATCCGATTCGATGGCGCTGCTAGAGTCATAACCAAGTAATAATAGCTTTTAGGTTGGTTTATTTCTGTCCTTAGATCACTAGCTAAATGCAAATAACATCTTCAGTCAGGTTAAAAGCACCTATAATTACAATTTTCGAAATTAGGGGTCACATACATGTATATCATAATTTTTCTATTTATAGAAGCTCCTTACAAGCATCATACACTTTTTTCCTTTGGCACATTTAAACAGTTCTTTTCGAGTTTGTCTTTGAAACAGGAGGTCATGACCTTTCCTTCTTTGTTCCATTAGTTTTGACTCAAATGCGAAACTGAGGGGTCATGAAGTTAGTGGCTAGCTTTAGCCGTAAAAACAATGGCGGGGTAATGCCACGAAAGATTGCGAAAAAATGACATGGTAACGTGCTATTTTTTATTTTATCCCCAACTTATGTATAGTTTCGAGTTCCAATTTAGCTTGGCATTTTCAGGCTAGTCTCCTGGGTTTGCATTTTGTGAATTTTGGAATAAAGGCTAAAATGGCTTATTTTGTCAATCTTTTTCCGACTATGCCACTTGCCTGTATTGGTCAGTAATTACACTATTATACAAGTTTAACATCATTTCTTGATGAAATCTAAAAAATGGGGTTATGCTGTTGCATTTAAGTGCTCTTTATCATTTCAGGCTGATTCTATAGACGTTTTGTCGAAGAACTTCTGTTTGGCGTGTTGACGATCGACACACATTTCACTGACAACCGTGTTCTGGGGCCTTTGTTACTGACTGACTGACAGACCGACCGACCGAATAACCGACCGACCGAACGAATAACCGACTGATTGATTGATTGATTGGCGTTTTTATCATCATTTCAGCTATATCGCCGTGGCCAGTGCACCTATAATGCTTTCTTGGAGTCCCCGCCCCCCCACCAGTACTTCGCACAGTATTCTTCCAAAGCCACTGGCTGCTATCCCACATAACTATCGTCGAAACAATGATCAGCGATGAGAGAGGAATTAGTCCTGTCGCAATGACTATCATCAGTCCTCGGAAAGAAATTCGCCGAGTTTGGGATTCGAACCAGCGACGCCCACCCCCCCCCCCACCCCGGGGCCCAGGTTTATATCCTGTAAGGCTACTGACTGTGCTACCGGGGCCCAGTTTTTATATCCTGTAAGGTTACTGACTGTGCTACCGGGGCCCAGGTTTATATCCTGTAAGGCTACTGACTGTGCTACCGGGGCCCAGTTTTTATATCCTGTAAGGCTACTGACTGTGCTACCGGGGCCCAGGTTTATATCCTGTAAGGCTACTGACTGTGCTACTGGGGCCCAGGTTTATATCCTGTAAGGCTACTGACTGTGCTACCGGGGCCCAGGTTTATATCCTGTAAGGCTACTGACTGTGCTACTGGGGCTCGGCTTTTCTACGTAATAGCAATGTTCGTCTAAGAATTTGCTTCTACAACTTTTTATCAAAAGACAGAATTTCTGAATTGTCCAAATTAATCCTTTACCACACAATTCCGAATTTTAACGAACTTGAAAAAGAAACCTTTTGAAAATATTGTGGGAAAAAGGAGAAAATGCTGGTTACCAGCATTTTCCCCTTTTCCCATGTTTTCAACCCTTTCAAAGACAAGTTCTCTCATTTGAGCCACATCTAATCTGTCGTCTGCAAATGCTATCAATTTGGACCAGTCTGGAATTCTGTCGTTTGGTAAAGGGTCAAAAGCATTTGCAGACAACATATTAACGGTGGTTCAAATAATGGATTCGTCTTTTGTAAGATAGAAAATATTCCCACGTTGTTTTAAGAAGCCTTTGCCCAAAGAATTTTTTAACCTTTATCCTGCTGAATAAGTGAAATGAAAATATCAAGCCGACAGTGAAATTCTGCTTTTTTTAAAAATATTTGTTGGGGAAAGATATCGCCTTGTCGAACAATGTAGGCCCATGATCAGATTGCACATTATGTGCAGTCTGATCTAAATCCGCAAAAGGTCCTTGAGTCGCTCTTATCTACCAAGGGGTTCTCGACATTGTGTGGAAAAGGCTTGGGTTGACAAACGTCAATTTGATAGAAAAGTTTGTAAACATAAAACCATACAAACAGATACGATACTGGTGTTTACTGTTTACAGTGCAATAAATCAATGAATTTCTTAATCAGTTTGTACATATCTATTCAAATTCAATGAATGAATGAATGAATGAATGGATGGATGGATGGATGGATGGATGGATGGATGGACGGACGGACGAACGGGAAGGCGGATGGACGGACGGACGGAATGGCTGACCGACCGAAGGACGGACGGACGGAGGTATGGATGGATGGATTGATGGATGGATGGATGGATCAATCGATCATTCATTCAACCTACCTACCTACCTACCTACCTACCAACCAACCAACCAACCAACCAACCAATCACGCTTAAAACTAAAACTAAAGTTTGCACTTTTAGTTTTATATTTACATTTGAGTTTTCTGCTAACGACTGGAACCATGACGGACCGCACAGTAACATATTGTCAAACTGATGGTAACATCAGTCTTTTAGTATGAATGAAATTGCCTGCAGCTTGACTCCTGAGTTCTCTTCATTTGACCGCAAGTTGGCCTTTAACGAAACAATGAAAGAGGTGATACCTTGAGGCTTTAAGAAATTAAAGTAACGCTTGGGAAAAGGAATGGTGCATTTTATTTTTCACCGTGTCTCTATTCATACAAAGATAAAAATGAATTAATTTTTAAATACTAGAGAAGATCATTCAGACAGCATTACATGTCTATCAGAAATAACATTTCTAAGGAAAAATCTATTGAAGGGGCATTGAACCAGATTTTGTTTCGCAAGCTCTGTAGCAAATCTTTAAACAGACTGTAGATTTTCATTCGCGAGCATAGAGCAAAATACTGAAGTTGAAACATTAATCGATAACACATGTAGAAAACAAGAGGAACTACAGAGTTTCTTTTTTAGGGGTGTGAGGGAGGGGCGCGGGGGGTACTGTAACATTCTGGTAGTTGACACAGATACAGAACAATTGGCCCATAATTGGCTTAGACAGTATAGTCGCCGACTCTCGTTTTGGAGGTCATGGGTTCGTGTCCAACCAGAGGTTTATTTTTCTCAGCATTTTTTTTTTTTTACCAAAACTGAGGGTCGTCATCCACGTCCTCGTGATGTTTCCTTAACTCTTTACCAAACGACAAAATTTTTAGACTGGTCCAAATTGAAAGCATTTGCAGACGACAATATAAATGGCACTAAAAAATTGAAATTTGTTATGGGTAGGCTAGAAAACATTGTGGGAAAAGGAGTAAATGCTGGTTACCAGCATTTTTTCCTTTTCCCACAATGTTTTCAAAAGGCTTCTTCTACAGTGTCGTTAAAAGTCGGGATTGTGTGGTAAAGCGTTAATTACTACAAACTTGTATCCCTCAGATCAAAACCGGGTTAAATGCCCCTTTAAAGGCAAATTGATAAAGCTGTGCTAATTTTATAAAATTCATTAAACTCAACCAAAATGCATCATGAAGAACACCGTTTTTTTTTTCTGTCTTGCAGCCCAACAGCTGTGATACAATTAGCGAAAAGGATAATTTCTCCGTCTGTAACAATATGTTAACATGTTAAACCTTTATTTGACCCTTTAACAAACAATCCCGAGCTTTACCGATTTGGGGGAAGAAAGCCTTTAAAAACATATAGGAAAAGGAGAAATTCCTGCATGGTAATCAGCATTTTCTCCTTTTCCCGCATTGCTTTTGTCCTTTCGTAAACATATCCTATCATTTGAAACATATTCAATTTGTCGTCTGCAACTACTTTTAAATCAGACGAGCCTCCTTTCTTTTTTTTTTTTTTTTTTTGTAAAAAATTAACCTAGCCACTCATGAATTTCAAAGGCGTTTATGTGTTGTCTGCTGCAAATATGCTTGAGTTTAAACCTAATCGTTAACCATTGTTACTCCTTTTCCATCATTGTCGCCACCGCAAACAGTCCGGCAGCTGCCCACGACGCAAGCCAGCCTGTGATACAGAGTGCAAAACCGACGTGTAAAGTCGGAGTGGGTCCACCAAGGAGTTTGATGAGATCTTTAGCGGGCAGGAAAACTTTACTGACGTACACGGCAAACCCGACAATCAAAAAGAGACCTGAAGAGAAAAGAAATGTATTTGAATTTATTACATAGTGTTTCACGCAGTTTCCAACATATTTCCTTCATATTACGGCGACAGCTTACATATTCATTTATGTCCTTGGTTTCACCAGTACTAGGTTAGGGCTCTGAAGTGTTTTGCCCAGGGACACTCCGACGAAAATCCCAGTTCTTCCAGAGAGGCTCGAATTCAGGGCCCCCAGGTAACGAATTCCACGCTATACCACTGAGCCATGAAGAACCTTTAAATCTTTACCAAACGACAAAATTTTGGATTGGACCATATTGAAAACATTTGCAGACGACAAATGGAATGTTGCTAACATGGTGATTTCTGCCTGTGATACGGTAGAAAACATTGTAGGAAAAGAAGAAAATGATGGTACCAGCATTTTCTCCTTTTCCCACAATGTTTTCAACAGCCTTCTATTTCAAGGTCGTTAACACTCGGGATTGTGTGGTAAGGGGTTAAGAAAAGAAAGAAACATGTTATAACATCTTTGAGTGAAAAAATTAACATTGGGCACTGCTGTAATGTTTTTCAGCTCCATTAATACTCAGCATATTCGAAACTATAGTATTCCAGTTAAAGAGTAGTACCAATAAAGAGTAGTACCAATAATGAGGAGTAGGATACCAGAAACACCTTTAAGGGGGGTAGATAATTCCGTCATTTGTTTTCAAAACATTGCCGACAAGGAAGCGATCTCTTGTTATTGTTTTTCTCACTGATGTTCCTTGCTTTGAAAAAGTAAATGCCGCACAGTGTATGCTTAGACCTGAACATAGAGAGAACAGCCAAGTTATTCAAAAAGTCGTCTTTTTTTCCCAGGTGTTCGTTTTTCAAACTGTAATTATGAATTAAAAAATTGCAGATATATCATTTACATGACAAATATGGTCCGCTGAATGCCAAATGACAAACTCGGCCAATAGTAGCAAACTTTGCCAATACAAGAAAATCTCGGCCAACATCAGACAAAATAAGGCCAATATGACTCGGTTAATATCAAATCCAAAATAGACGAGAAATATCGACCATTGTAATACAATAAACGGTCATTTATCAAGTAATGTCGTATTGGCCGCATTACCGGTCCCAGGTATCCAGTATCAGCCCCGGACTTTCCTCGGGCTAATACTGCAGACCTCGGACCTCTATATATCTTTATTAAAGTCTCATTCATATACAAAGCAAAGTTAAAACACATTCAGGAACAATTCCAGTAAAAAAAGTATATGACCATTCTACAAAAGAATTATAAGAGACTAGTATTTAAATGTTAAATGTATAAAAGGAACAGAAAAGAGACAATATTTACGAACAAAGCCACCCATAAAAAAAAAAAATAATAATAATAATACATGGCGAATATGAAATTACTTGATCAGTGAATTATTATTGTTATTATTATTAATACAAATTCAACAATACTTATTGACCCTGGCTTTATGAAATATGATTCCTTAACATTTGCACACAAACAACATTCAAATGTTATACCACTTGTGTATGATATACTTCTTTCTAAAGATGTAAACAGGTAACAGAATAAAATGGACAAACCAACTGCAGGAGTCATATAAAATAAATCCTTTTACCTTTAGTTAACCTTTTCTGGCACAACAAATGTTTCAAATACAATCTTTTTTCATTTTCCACATAAATAAACTCGTCGTGTTTCCACGACCATTAAACGCCCTTAAAAGTTATTCATATGAAAATGTAGAGACTTATTTTGTAAAAGTTTAGAATAAAGGAGAAGGACAATGCATATTCAAGATCAGACTGCACATAATGTGTAGTCTGATCTTGACTTACGACGTCCAAAAAGCTGCTTGTATCGCATGTTGCGGGGGAAAGTTAACTCTACAGGAAAAATATCAAAATTACCAGCAGCCCCAAGAAGTCCCACTGCAATGTAACCAAGCATTTTCTGGGTTTTCATCATGAACTGTTTCAGCCCTCCACACACAATGGCTCCAGCAATCAGAAGTAATGCAAGGATCAACACTGCTCGAACAGCTTTCAGTTCTGTGGAAACTGAGGCATCTGTAGATTAAGAATGATAAAGTTACATTAAGTTCCAAAAAAAGATATCGTCGTTACTGGTCGACAAGTTTAACCCTTAGGCTGCTTATTGCGACCTACGGACCTTTTGCGGACAGCGTAGATCAAGATCAGACTGCACAAAAGGTGCTGTCTGATCTTTGATCTACACTGTCTAATAAAGAGATATCTTTCCTCCAGAAATACCCTTGAAACAGGAAAATTTTAGGCTTAAACTATCGGCTTGAAATGTTCATTTCTTTTATTCAGCAGGATAAGGGTTAACAAGCATCTGCATATTCCGTGACCCCACTTCGGTGAGGCTCGTTTTTCGAGCAGTTTGTTCGTTTGTTTGTATTGTGTTTAACGCCGTGTTCAGCATTATTTCAGTTTTATCGCGGCGGCCAGTGCACCTATCCATGCCTTTCTGCAGTTCCTTTTACCAGCACTTCGCACAATATACGTACCAAGCCACTGGCTGCTTTCCAAGATATCCATCGCTGAAACAATGATCAGCGGTGAGAGACGAATGATTTCTGTCGCAACGACTATCATCAGTCCTCGGAAAGAAATTGGTCGAGCTCCAGAGATGATTAGTTTACTTAACTCTTTACCAATCGGCAAAATTTTAGACCCGTCCAAATTGAAAGCATCTGCCGACAACAAATCAAATGTGACCCAAATGATGATTTCAATCTTTGAAAGGGTAGAGAACATTGTGGGAATAGGAGAAAATGCTGGTTACCAGCATTTTCTCCTATTCTCACAATGTTTTCAAAAGGCCTCTTCCTCAGGGTCGTTAAAAGTCGGGATTGTTTGGTGAAGAGTTAAGCTGAACTGCTGCTCTGGCAAAAGGGGTTTTAAAGCATCTTTGTAACGCTTTACGCCAAGCATTTTCACATAACATGAATCCATTTTGTCTGAAAACCGGCTGAAACATAACTATGCGCGGTCCTTTGACACGGAGAAAATTTAACAATGCAAAAATGTGTCGTCAAGGTCAGCATGCGCGGACTGGGCAGACTGACCTAAGTTGATACTTTTTGCAGATGTATCAAATCCCCTTTTCACAGAGCAAGACTCATTTAATTGTGGCATTAGCCTGTTCGACCCTAACGCCAAATTTTAACATTTTTTTTACTGCATGTAACCGTTCCACTTTCTCTTCATTTGCAGAGAAAAGTATATTTTGTAGTATTTATCTGCACCGCGTATCATCGACTCCGGAACTTGGTACCAGCTGAAGCGGTGATAAACAAAAACTGATCGTGTCCAGGTTAAGAAAATTCTTTATTTTGATGTTATGTCGCGATATTATGCGTCAATGAGAATGTCTCCATTTACGGAACATATTTTTGTTTCAAATGCACATCCAGAAATGATATGAAAATGATTTTAAGTTCACTTTTTATTGTAAAACGAGCTGCCTGGTACTGCCGAAATCATGTTTCTTCGTCGAAACCCACCTGTTTATCATACAAACGGTTGGGACAAATTTCAGTCCATTATTATGCATATGTATTTCCATCACCGCTGCTCATATATAATCAATAGTTTTCTCAAAACAATAATGGAACTCGATAAAAACATCATAAAACTCGGAAGGCTTGAGTACGGCAACTTGAGGCACTGCATAAAAATACTGGACGGCGTCTTGCTAGCTAACTGTACGGCGATTTATTGTGAAAATAACAGAATTTAATGCAATGTAGCGCGCGAAAGGGTATTGTTTCCTAATTAGTACCATTTTCACAGTTGCCAACATAAGTTATAAGAGAATTTATTTGTTGGAGTATGGTCATATCGAAAGAAAAAAAGCACGCAGCTCGACTGGAAGCCAATTCCTCTCGCAGGCCGTGCAAGTAGTCTAGCCACAAAACTACCGAGTCGTACCGAGCCTGTGACGATAAGTTTGTAATTCGGGAAATATTACCCGAGAGCAATATTTCCAGTATCTTGACCTAAAGATGGATTCTTTTATACGAGGGCCATTAATTTTGTAGGGTACGTTGTATTTATAGTAGAGACTTAGTTTTAAACGGTGAACTCGTATAAAGGAAAGTTTAAACCTTTCTTAAAAAGATGGGGAAAAACACAGTAGTATCATGGTCACTGGCATGAATTTAGTGCAATAAAAGGTTTCTCAAGCTGTAACAATATCGGTGGTATTATTTGAGATTTTCGAGACGCTGGTTCAGCCATGCCTTATCTAGGCCTATCTCAGATAATCATGAGTACATGTTGTAGAAAAGTTAGCTATTTCAAAAATGAAATTGTACGTGAAATGTTAATCAGTTTTCTTAAAAAAGAAACTGTCATACTGAGTATGGCATTACTTGACGACTCACGCGGACTGTTTCCATAAAGTTCTGTTTCCGAGTATAATATATAATTCCATAAAATCTGTTGACCCTACCACGACCACAAAACTAATCGAAAGCAAATTTTTCTTAGAGCAGAACACTGTGACGACCTGCGACTCATTCTTCGTTCTTAAATTTTCAGTTTCTGGCATTTTCTCGCAGAAACATTATTTCAAACCCAACAACCCCCTCCGCTTTTCTGAGCAGGGTGGATGTGGTAAATGAACATGCCAGTTTCCAGTATAAAAACAGTATAATATGTTCTTGTGACTGTTGTGTTTGTGTTTGAGTCTTGTTATGTATCTGCAAAGGTTCTCTATTGAGATTAACTGAAATAACACAAGCGTGCTTACTACAGAAACTTTAATACAAGAACTAAAGAAAGTTGTCCAGCAGACGAACGCTTCATACATAATGAGCATGCTCAAAGATATACTATAGTCTTTATCAAACAATCGAAGATGTAGTTATTAAACATATATAGAACAGTGACGGTATTTTGTAGCAGGTGCATGCATACGAATTGCGTATTAAATTAAAGTGTAGTTGTTGATCTTAACATTGATATCAAATATGAAGGGTTTCCTAGGTGGGCAATCGCCGCAGATGAACTTTTCAAACGGCCTTCGTACCGGGCCACAGCAACTCGTACAACCAATATGCGCGCCCAGCAAATGCATTAGCTCAGCCTCCGTATCTATAGTCAGAGTCTGGTCAGAGTCAGGAGTAAAAGAATGCGTCAAAATAGCCACTTTTGCTGTATCATACCGACGCAAGTTGCCGTACAGTTAATTTAGTAAAATTTTCATGTTGCCGTACAACAACCTTTCAAGTCGCCGTACTCCCAAGGATTCTTGTTTTCGAGAATAATTCAATCAAATCTTGATTGTTGCATATGAAACTTATACCGAAGTCAATTCCAAATGTCCGGAATATTTTGATATTAAAAACCAAGGGTAACAAGCTTTGTAAGAACGCAAAACGAACGATTTTCAATGGGATATGGTGGTTTGAGCAGTACCAGCTACTAGGATTTCGCTGTTTTTTGCAGCATGGTGAAATATTATTTTTGACTCACAATCACGGACAACAGTTGGACATCTCTAATCACCGATGCCTATCGTTTGGGAGGAAGACACTCATTAAAAACCATTCAAAAAAAACGATTGACTCACCCCACTACGTGCCATGACTACCTTTTGTGTCGATTCGGCTGGTACCAAGTTTCGGAGTCGATGATACACGGTGATCTGGGCTCGGTTTCTCTCTCTGTCTCTCTGTCTCTCTCTCTCACACACACACACACACACAAATCTTAAGTCTCTTATTTTGCTCAAATCTAACAAACTTATTTTCCAACTTAAGTTGAATTTGTTACTTGAGACGCATTTCACTAACCTTAACAAACTTTAGTAACATTTTCAAATCCTGAGTTGACACAAAGTGCATCTACAAAAAATACTGCAAAAAGTACCGACCCATGTCAGCCTGTTCAGTCCACGTAGGCTGACACGGATTGATTATTTTTTGCTGCCTGAAAATTTTCTGCAAGTCCAAGGACCGTTGTAAGACTCACGATTTAGTCGGTAGTTACACAAAATAGATTTTGTGTATTTATAATTATGTGGTGATTCATTTGGTATAATGCATCAAGGAGGTGCATTAAATTCCGGAGTGCTGCACACACACACACACACACACACACACACACACACACACACGTGTGTGTGTGTGTGTGTGTGTGTGTGTGTGTGTGTGTGTGTGTGTGTGTGTGTGAGCCATGGTCTGGCAAAAGGGGCTTAATGTATCTCCGTGATGCATGATACCAAGCAAGTCATCACATGATTTTGGATCCATTTTGTCTAACAACCGACTGAATCATGAGGTAGACTGGTCCTTGGACATACAGAAAATTGACCAATACCGAACAGTTTCGGTCCTGGTCAGCCTGCGCGGACTGCGCAGGCATCTGTTACCATTTGATTCACCCGCCTACGCGCTCAAACTCTCACAAGACGGATGTTTGTACTGTACCTGGAAAAGAAACGCAGACACTGTCAACGCATGTATTCCACAATCCTGCATAACTTTTAACACCATTTTGGTCAACGTAGGTCCAGTAATCTACTGCAACAGACACTATGACGCTTATTAATGCAAAAATAGCTGTACCAAATCCGGAAAATCCCAAAACTTCGACCATTTTGTCAAGCTTATTTTTTGGTGTGATAACCTTTTTTTTTAAACTCAAACAGTTTTATTAGGAATGTCTATAAGTTTCGTTTTTTTTTTTTTTGTTTTTTTTTTTTCACACACTTTGTTGAAGCACCGTCTCGTCGTCCAGAGCTCGATTGCTCGTCTTATCAAGACCTCGGGCAGCTTTTAATATCTCTAAAGACACCGCTCCCCCAATAACAAGAAATCGAAAATGAAAGATTGAAACAGGCTAGAAACTGTATTCGTATTTTTTTTTTTTTTTTTTTGGGGGGGGGTATTTTCATTATTTGAACTTCTCTTACCTTTTCGCTGCCAACAATACAAAATCAATTTGAGTTAGCTTACATTTTACCGTGAGGTAGCGGACGCTCTAGATCCAAGATCAGACTGCACGTTATGTGCAGTCTGATCTTGATCCACGCCGTCAGCAAAAACTGCAAACTATCGCAGGGAGTGAATAGGTTAACAATTAAAGTACGTATGAGTTCATTGGATCCAGGGAACTTTCATGTAAAACCAGATTGACAGCGGGAAAAATCATTGCACTTTTGTATTAGACTGGATCATTACAACAAAAAAAAAAAATAAATAAATAAATAAAAATAAAATATTTTGGGTGAAAGAAGTAAATAACGTTTTGTTATTTTTTATTTATTTATTTATTTATTTATTTTCTTTGTTTTTGTCATGATTTTTTTTTTTTTTTTTTTCCGTTTAAGCTTCAGTAATATTCATGAGTAAACGAATTTCTGAAATCAATAAAATAAGGTAGGTTGAATTTCAATCAATTTCCAAGATGGCGGCGAAAAAAAGAAAAAAAACAAAAATAAAGTGTGAAAAATCCTGTATTGGACCCATGGCAGCAGCCAATCAGATCAATACATTTACGTAATGGCCCTGCATCTACGTATTGGTGCTGATTTTCTAATATTGGCCATGTTTTAATGAAATATTTGCACTGCAATCTTGATACAGTGTATACAGTAAATTTTCAGCATAATGCCAAATATTCATTAGCTAATTTATAGTGTTACGTTTTGTCATACAAAAGGCAACGCGAGAGTTGCCTCAACGTACAGAATAAAAGTGCTGAAGGCTTAGATTACGACCAGAAACTTGATATTGTTTAATTTTACTCTCTCTCTCTCTCTCTTTCTCTCTCCCTCTCTCTCTCACACACACACACAGACACAGAAATTGTGTTTTGCTAATATAACAGACTTTTTTATGAGTGATACCCTTTAGAGATCGTGCAGGCCGATCACAGTCTGCGCTACCCGTAAGTTTCATGATCAAGTCTGGCAGAATAAAACCCATTAAACCTTTACTGCACAATGCCGCCTTTTAACGCTCCTGGTAACCAGCATTTTCTCCTTTTCCCACAATGTTTTCTACCCTATCAAAAGAAAATTGCACCATTTGAGCCACATTGAAATTGTCATCTGCAAATGCTTTCAATTTGGACAAAGCTAAAATTTTGTCGTCTGGTAAAGGGTTAAACTGAATTAAGCCAGCGCTATTTTTGGTCTAGGAATATAA
Source organism: Tridacna gigas (assembly GCA_945859785.2). NCBI lineage: Eukaryota > Metazoa > Mollusca > Bivalvia > Cardiida > Cardiidae > Tridacna > Tridacna gigas. The sequence continues at coordinate 64,190,671 of OX244035.2, forward strand.
CTAAAAAGGTGCAAAATCAAGGTGTTTTAAGAAATTCTGAGTAAAGCAGACAGTGTAGATCAAAGATCAGACTGCACATATTGTGCAGCCTTATCTTGGTTTACATTGGCTTCAAAAGCAACTAAATGTGTGACAGGCACTTGAATGCTCAAAGCAGAGTACATGCCCAAAGTGTAACCCGCTCGAGTCAATTACCCGAAGACACGATTCACGAGGGTTGTTACTTGTCATTCCAAGAATGAACCGTTATCGTTTGTTTGTTTTTAAAGTAGCTCGGCAACTACATAATACGCAATCCTTATGCTGTAAATAACTAAAATGAAACTTTCAAGTCGAAAGTAAAACCCCAAACATTGCTATTTCAAAATTAGTTTTAGGGGACAAATGTCGCCTTATCGGAAAGAGTAAATTCAGTCTGATCTTAATCTACGCTTGTCCGTGAAAGGTCAGTGAGTCGTGCTTAGCAGCTGAAGGATTAAAACTCATCGGAGTTGTAGGGCCCCGCAGTTGCAGCAAGCTAAATTTTGCTCATTTCATCACAAGTACGTACCCTTTCAAGGTTGTCCTTGCTTTCTTTCAAAGCAGTAGGAATTTTTTTTGGAAAAAAAAAATAGTCAGCTGTATAATGTATATGTCAACGCCCAAAATTGATTTTTTTTTGTAACAGCACAGTTGATACAATTGCAGAGAAAATATCTCTAGTTGTATATATCTTTGTTTTAGATGAAATTCTGATTTAAGGAAAATAAACTAAACAGACCACTTTAAGCCGGTATGTGATTAGATTTGTATGTCTCGAGTGTCATGAAAAACCTACGTATCATTTGATTGATTTGTTTTTCAATTTATCACCACCACCGGTTGTTCATATTGACAACGCCCCAGGAAGGCTGAAGGCTGGTACTTACGTTACGGGGAATAGTGCAAGATGCCGGGAAAAATCCATCCCATGTTACGCCAGGGTCCGTATTCACCAACCATTCTTAAGAATATTCTTAGTCTTACTCTCCAAGATTTTCTACATTTGAAAGTAACACAACTCCTGATTGGCTAAACCAAATGGTTTAGCCAATCAGGAGTAGAAAATTCTGGAGAACAAGACAAAGAACTTCTTAAGGTTGGTGAATACGGACCCAGGGTTCTTCAACGCGCTCAGTGCATGGCACCGTCACGCAGGACCTAGATTTAGGTATGTCATCCAATAGACTGTTAGTAATTCTTTAGTTGACCAACCCTGGGGATCACACCTGCACCCTCAAGTCTCCCGATAACATGTCAAAGGACTCGTCTTGCCTCACGCTTCTGTATATTGTTAGACAAAATGGATTGTATGAATCAATAATAATACAATGGCTTGCTTGATATAATCCGTCACGGTGATGCATTTAACCCCCTTTTTGCCAAAGCACTGCTCATATTTTATTGAAGTAATGAACAGAAAAAAGGGTAATTACAGTTTTATTTTCAACAGTTGCTCATATTTTACTGAAGTTATAAACAAAAAAATAAAAGGTAATTACAGTTTTATTTTCAACAGATGCTCATATTTTACAGAAGTAATGAACAGAAAAAAGGTAATTACAGTTTTATTTTCAACAGTTGCTCATATTTTACTGGAGTAATGAACAGAAAAAAAAGGTAATTACAGTTTTATTTTCAACAGTTGTTCATATTTTACTGAAGTTATGAACAGAAAAAAAGGTAATTACAGTTTTATTTTCAACAGTCGCTCATATTTTACTGAAGTAATGAACAGAAAAAAAGGTAATTACAGTTTTATTTTCAACAGTTGCTCATAATTTATTGAAGTAATAAACAGAAAAAAAGGTAATTACAGTTTTATTTTCAACAGTTGCTCATAATTTATTGAAGTAATAAACAGAAAAAAAAAGGTAATTACAGTTTTATTTTCAACAGTTGCTCATATTTTACTGAAGTTATGAACAGAAAAAAAGGGGTAATTATAGTTTGTTTTTTTTTTGTTTTTTTTTTCAACAGTTGCTCATATTTTACTGAAGTTATGAACAGAAAAGAAGATAATTACAGTTTTATTTTCAACTGTTGCTCATATTTTACTGAAGTAATAAACAGAAAAAAAGGTAATTATAGTTTTATTTTCAACAGTTGCTCATATTTTACTGAAGTTATGAACAGAAAAAAAGGTAATTACAGTTTTATTTTCAACAGTTGCTCATATTTTACTGAAGTAATGAACAGAAAAAAAGGTAATTACAGTTTTATTTTCAACAGTTGCTCATATTTTACTGAAGTAATGAACAGAAAATAAGATAATTACAGTTTTCTTTTCAACAGTTGATTTCTTTCAATTTATTCTAAATTATTATTATTATTATTATTATTATCGTCTAAACGAGTTTGGAAGCAGAAAGTAAATTCTGTAGTTAACGAACACGAAACCGATCAATGAAGGTATAGGATGAGGGCTCATCCGGACTTCTCTCGATTTAGATTACTGCATACCGAGGTTACGCCATGTATCCTTTATCACCTGTATCGAGAAAATATAAACCCCCACATTCTTAGATTTTTGGCCAAAGTATGGGTAGCTTTACCCCATCCTCTACCGTCTATATGTCCTTTATGTTGTCTGATCATTAACGATGAAATTACACATATAATAAGTGATTGCCAAATGCTGCATACATCCAGAGATTCGTTTATAAACAATATACAAACCTATATAGATTGCTCCGTTGCAGACGAATTCAGAAACAGTACGTCAGACACTTTTTTGCTGAAAGTCTCGAGTCACCAGTTTATAGTCCTATAACGCAGGAAACAAGAGTATTTCTGTTACAATGTACATTATCGTATGGATACACATGTCTTAGAAACGTTCTGTGAATTCTCAGAATGGAATTTCCACTCGGTTTCTGAGAAAATACATTCCTATTGTAAAAAAAAAAAGTGAGGACAGGTAAAAAAATAGGGGACTTGATAGTGCATCTAATTGATTTTTTCGGGCGAATATGCCCATCTGTTATTTGTTCGTTCGTCTTTTCTTTTTTCTTCTCTTCTTTTCTCTTTTTGATCCATGTTTCATTGTTAGATTTACGAACTGTAATCAAATATTATTTATTAATCTCCAGAAGGAGGAAATAAATAAATAGATAAATAAATGAATAAATAAATTATTATTATTATTATTATTTTTTTTTTTTTTTTTTTTTGACTTTTAGCAAACGGGAGATATATTTCCTCACTGCCTTCGTGATGAAAATAGAGTGATTATTACATTAAATAGGTGAGAAAGCCAAACTCAAAAATATAACGCGGTTAAGTGTATATCATTATTTCAACTCTTATTAATATTTTATTTCCTGATTTGGCTACGTAGCTTCTTAAGGTGTTTCTTCTTATTTTTAAATTTTGAGTCCGAATTTCACAAATGTTTATGTGAATTTCTAGTGACCAACACCACCCGGCGTTAATTATGTGGGATCGTATTCTAATTAGTATGATGACGTCATATTTAATTTCATAAAAGTTGACGGAGGGTCAGGGACCAACCCGCCATTTGAAGGCCAATTTTGCACCCATTTACACCACAGTGTTTTCAAAAGACTTATACTGCAGACACGTGATAACCAGGGCTTGTTTGGGAAAGGGTTAAATAACTTTTTACCGGACGAAATGATTTTGCTCAATTCGAAGCAAATTTGCAGACGATAAGTTAATTGTGGCCAAGATAGTGGTATTTGTCTTTAAAAGGGAAGGGTAGAAAACATTGTGTGAAAAGAAGAAAATGTTCATTTCCAGAATGTCCTCCTTTTCCTACAGTGTTTTCAGAAAACCCTCTTCGTCAGGGCCGTTAAAGCTCCGTTTGAAAAAGTGTTAACTTGAATTGACATTTACCAGCAAAATATTTAACAGGAAACAAAGTTTTAGACTTTTCCACAATTTAGGCATCTGCGGACAGCAATTTTATGTGTGTCAAATAATGGAATTTATTTTTGATAATACTTGAAAAAATATAAGGAAAAAAAAGAGAAATTATTGAACACCAGCACTTTCCCAACTTAGTCCATAATGTTTTCAAAAAACCTTCTTCTTCCGGGGCCTTAAAACTCGGGATTGTTTGGCATAGGCTAATTAAACTCGTAAAATAGTGTTTGAAGACTTCCTAAAAAGGGAATTTATTTGTCGTTGAGCGAATGAACTACACTGTTATCAGACAACAAATTTTAGCACATGTCCCTTTTGACAGCAGTTTTCAGACTTTGAACAACAAATTTAAAGTGATCCAGATTATAGGAATTTGATATTGAAAATGGTTAAAAATATTGTGAGATAATGAGCAAGTGCTGGCTACTAACATTTTCTCCTTTTTCTCTAATGTTTTCAGAAACATTCTCTCCAAGGAGTTTGAAAGATACAAAACACTTTAGTAAAAGATTAAAACGAATACGAAAACCAGATTTCGTAGAATTTGTACATGTAATATCAAGTTTGAGCGTTGTACGATTTCGCAAAACCAGTCCTACCACCGAAATTGCCTTATTTGGTAAAAAAGATAACAATGTCGAACTTGTTGAAATTTGATCACAGATGTTTTCCTGGTACCCGAAATAATCTGCCAGGGCAAGATAAATCGAGAGAACCTTAACTTTTAAGCTGCTAAGTGAGACTCACTGACCTTTTGCGGACAGTGTAGATCAAGATCAGACTGTACAGAATGTGCAGTCTGACCTTAGATCTACGATGCCTGATATGGAGATATTTTTCTACAAAAAAAAATAAGTCGGAAATTTTGTAATTCGTTTTTACAATAGGCCTGAACGTATTATTTAACTTATTTAGCAGGATAAGGTTTGAATGATAATCTTTGATTTTTAGAAGGAGAGCTTGTAAATCTTGACACAACACGCTCGAGATTGGCCGCCATTGACCCTTTTAGCGCTATGGGCGAAAACATCAGCTCTTATGGACGGTATAGATCCAAGATCAGACTGCACAGAACGTACAGTCTGATCTTGAATCTATGCCGTCCAATTGTTTAGTCAAACGAAAACGATGAAAAATCGTCAAGTTGCAGCGGAAAGAATTTTCAGCCGTTGAGAGAGTTTGAGTTTATATACTTGGCGTTAAAAGAGTTAATTGGTTACCAAACGACAATATTTTAGACTTTTCCAAATTGAAAGATTTTGCAGACGACAAATTAGATGTGTTTCAAAGACTGAAATTCGCCTTTGAAAGGGTAGAAAACAATATGGGGAAAGGAGAAAATGCTGGTTACCAGGAAAAAAAAAAAAACCTCGAGAAAACGAATTTTGGTTTGTGCATAAGTTTTTATTAAAAAAAAAAAAAAAAAAGAAAACTCGAGAAAACGAATTATTATCTCGTGGGAACGAGATAAATACAAAATTATGCACATGTCACCTCAGTGCCACCGTACCAAAGCCTTCTTCTTCGGGATCGTTAAAACTGGGGACGGTGAGATAAAGAATTAAATTGGCAACATGTTATAAATACAGTGGGTATTAGTTTAGCCACTCCTCGCCTATTAGCTTTTCGGCGTCGATGTATGCGCTGGCTTTTGACCCACTTCTTGGTGCTGATAGAGAATGAATAGTTTGTAATTTGCAATTGGTAAAAAATGTGCACATGTTTGTTCCGCGGTCCCCTGCTGGCATATTTGCTCACACAATTTTGAAAGCACCATGAACAAGCGTTGCTGCTGTTAATCGATACCTCGGGGCCTTGATTCATACCGTAGCAAAATAATGTAGCAGATAATGATTCTTTTCTTGCGTTATTTGGAAATTGGATATTTTCATAAGCGTTACCCAATAACCCAATACTACTTTTCAACAAAATGAAAAGCAGTGAGGAAAAAGATGTAATGGTTCGTGAGGTTACTGTTCATTATTTTACTTCATATTGAGCCACAAAAGAATTTCAATATTCATATTCCAGTATCTCTTAAGCCGTCTATCTTTCAAAAAGGTATTTCTTGTTTTACCCCCACAAAGAAAACAAATCCCATACAGTACTGACTTGCCTAAACGTAAATCGCGTCCACACTCTTACAAACAACCAAATATAGAACATAACACTGAACAGCCGCGCCCGATAGCTCAACTGATAATAAACATGACTTGAAAACCAGAAGTTCCCCGTTCGATTCCCCAGCCCTAGCAATTTCTTTCAGGGGATTGATACTTGACATTGCGCTAGGACTCATTCCAATCCAAGCTGCTATCATTGTTACGATGTTTGTGTGGGAAAGCAAACTTTTTATTTTAATTTGATCATTTGGATGTTGTTTTACACCCTTTTCAACATTATTTCAGTCATATCACGGCGACAGCTCACATATTCATGTATTTACTGGGTTTCATCAGTACTAGGCTAGGGCTCTGAAGTGTCGTGCCTAAGGACACTCCCACGAAACATCTAGTGGATCCAGTGAGGCTCCAACCCGGGAGCTCCGGGTCACAAGTCCTACAATTTACCAAGCAGGACCCCTGGGAAAGCAAACAGTGGCTTGAAAAGAATGTTGTTCGAAGTACTGGTAAAAGAAACTTTAGGAAAGCTGGCCGCCGCAACATAACTGAAATACGCTTCCAATGACAAATCTTTAAAACAACTTTTCATTCTTAGAGACCATAGTTATCGCTAATTATTATTCAAACACATATAACCAGATCGTTAATTAGTTATTTAAACACATATTACCAGATCTTTACATTTGGTCATTACTGACTGAAATTGAACAATACAGTCACTTTCAAGTGCTATGGGCGAGAAAGGGGTCTTTCCGGACAGCATAGATAGAGATCAGACTGCACATAGCCTGCTGTCTGATCTCCAATCTATACAGTCCACCTTGTTTGGTCACACATTTCCCACAATATTTTCTACCCTATTAAAGACAAATTTTATGGTTTGATTAACATTTGATTTGTCGTCTGCAAATACTTTCAGTTTGGACAAGGCTAAAATTTTGTCGTCTGGTAGGTAAAGTGTAAGTCTGCAATCGGAACAGTCTAAAGTTAGTCGGCACACTTCATCTGATAGTGTATCGCTGTAGCAGACGAAGAAGAAGAATATGGACCGGCCAAGGTTGAAGCATTTGCAGACGACAAATTTAATGATCTTCTTACTTATTGAACCTACCACCGAAAAGGTAGAAAATATAGTGTGAAATAGGGAAGGTGCTGGGTACCAGCTTACCAGCATTCTTCTCCTTTTCTCCGACAGTATTTCCGACGGTCTTCTTCCTTCTAGATCGATAAAATATGGGATTCTTTGGAAAAGATTTTCTCTACCCACGGTTACCCCCATTTTTTTAACCCTTTATCATACAATTCTGAGTTTTGACGACCCTGAAAAAGAAGGTTTTTGAAAACATTATTGGAAAAGGAGAAATGCTGGTAACCAGCATTTCTCCTTTTCCCATAATGTTTACTACCCATTCAGAGACAAATTTCATCATTTGAGTCGCGCAGAATTTGTCGTCTGCAAATGCTTTCAGTTTGGACAAGTCTAAAATTTTGTCGTTTGGTAAAGAGTTAAATAATAGCTAATTATTATATCAGGTATCTCAGGCTACTCTTAACCAGAAATGATTTCGTTAAGTTGGCAAATGACAGACTAGTAGTCTATCTTCGCGTGCAATAATGACATTTGAATGAAGAGATTGACAGGTAACACGACCGATCCTACATTTTTGTGTTACTAGTCTGTGCAATTTCAGACTCGATTAAAGCCAGGGGTATCCAGTATCAAGGGCCATTAAACCAGATTTCAGTCCGTTTTCTTCTTCTTCTTTTTCAGGATGGAGGATGATATTTTGTAAGGAAAAATTATAAGAACGTTAGTGTCTAACCTTTGTTAGGAAACAAAAACAGTACTGGCTCACGACCAGTGGCGGCCATTTTTTAAAACCTTTTTCTAATCTGTAAGGTAATATTCTTCAAGTTCACAGCTCATACTTTACGTGGGCAAACTAGGGTTCAATATTGTAAGATTCACGAGTGGAAATCTGAAATAGACTGTAACTGAAACTCGGCACGATATGAATAATCCGGTCGGTCAACAGACGAACTTGCGTCACGAAGAGTACCAGTGGCGGCCAACCGAATAAACGTGAACAAACGTGGGAAAAAGATACTTGCAGTGGTACTCGAATATACGACGTCCAAAACAGCTATTCAATAATGCTGTACCGTTACTAACGTAAATGAGATAAATTTAAAGTAAAACACACACACACAAACTCAGGAATTCGTTTTGTTTCTAGATGTATAGAAATTAAACCGTTTTTAATAATTAGTGAGGATGAAATTAAAAGAAAAACTGAGCGTTTGAAAATAGGCAAATTAGCAAAATTATCATCTCAGAATTTGGGCTACAGTATTAACACTTAGGCTGCTAAGCGCGACCCACCGACCTTTTGCGGAAAATGTAGATCAAGATCAGACTGCACAGAACGTGCAGTCTGACCTTTGATCTACACTGTCCGATAAGGAGATATTTTTCTCGGCAAAGAATTTCTTTGAAAAAGCAGAATTTGGGTTTTTACAATCAGCTTGAAAGATTCATTTCATTTATTTGGCAGGATAAGGGTAAACAATGTTTATGTCCCTTTTAAATATTGTTTAGACTTACTGAAGGCATTCTTGACGTGATTCTTCAGTATCTTCAAGCATTGGCAATGTATTGATTGAATGGTTGATTGATTGTATGGTGTTTAACGCCGTTTTCAACTTTCTTTCAGTTATATCGCGGCGGCCAGTGCACTTATCCTTGCTTTTCTGGAGTTTCTTTTAACAGTACTACGCACAATATTCTTTCCGAGCCACTGGCTGCTTTCCCACATGGTCGACACAATGGTCAGCGGTGAGAGAGGAACGAATCCTGTCGCAATGACTATCATCAATCCGCGGAAAGAAATTGGCCAAGCCGGGGATCGAACCGGCGACCTCCTGTTCTCAAGTCCTGTACGCTACCGACTGAGCTCCCGGGGCTTGGCACTGGCAATGTAAGAAAGGTCTCCCAGTCAACATAGTAAATGAAAGCGAAAAAGGGAGAATTGAAGATTGAAAATTATGTCTCTTGTTTTAATAAAAGATACAAATGTACATCTATGTTCGTTGATTTTTTTTCCTCATACGTATGAGAGCCATGCTCTGTGAAAAGGAGGCTTAATGCATCTGCGAAAGTATCGACCTAGGTCAGCCTGCGCAGTCCGGCAGACTGACCTAGGCCGAAACTTTTCGCTATTGGTCAATTTCCTGTATTTCCAAGGACCACTCTACCTCAAGGAGATGCATTAAGCCCCCTTTTGCCAGAGGGTGGCTCCTAACGAAGCTGACATGAGCTGGCGTTTGAGATTAAATCTTGTTGTACGAGTCTAGAAATCTGTTATTAAGCGAACCTTTGGCGAGCTTAATAACATTTCTTCTTGACGAGTTGAATGTATTTTACCTCAATAGTCAACGAATGTCAGATTCTTTTTATCAAATAACTATATTTCAATGTTTACATGTATAATGAACAAATCTCTATATTTATGCAATTTTAGTTAGGTTTACTCATGAATGGGACCTTCTCACTTGCTTTGACTTGGGTTTAAGTTCGTGACGAAATTAATTCCAAAGGCTGACATAGATGACTTTAAATCCAGAAATAGAACAAACCTTGGCTTAACCACGGTCATCAGATTGACTAAATTAACTGGAAAATTTGTGTACACCGTCGTTTCCAAATCGTTAGTACGTATATGTTTTTTTTTTTTTTTTTATTTGAGTTCAACGCCGTTTAAATAGCTTAGGTCATATCACTGCGGTCGGTGCACCTACGCATGTTTTGCCTGGCTTTCTCACACCAGTTACTAACACAGCTTTCTTTAAAAGTCACTGAAAACTTTTCTCACATGCATCAGAGGTGAGAGGCTAAAAATCGTCGGAAAGAAAGTTTGCCTTGACCTGGCATCGAACTCGTAACCACCAGGTCACGAGTCAGATACACTAACCCGGCGGGCAAATCGTGAGTAGGATATATTGCTTTAACAAATGATGTCATTAAATGATCCTATGACGTCATGTAATCTTATCTCAAACGAGATGTCTACGCATGTCATATCCTTCGAAGACTGACCTGTCAGCGCACTCGGTAAACCTAGGGTGATCCGTTGATCAAGTCCCTGGGCTGTATCACGTAGCTTGACATGCACCTACACGGTTCATTTCTTTGTCGGAACTACACCGCTTTACTGTTCTTAAAAAAGTAACACTCCATTTAGAGAAAGAAAACACTAGTCACAGTTTACTGCGGGAATCTTTCTAGATAGATCTACATTTCTGATAAAAAAAAAAACATTTTGTACATTTATTTTCAAACTCGTTCTATCAATTCCATTGGCATTTTTCAGCGGTATATTGCTTTTCACCGAGGCTGTTGCCAATGCTAATCGATTTATATGGGCGCCGCCATGTTTAAGGTCATATGAATGGCAGTGTTTAAAAATGGAAACCCCCTTAATACAGACGAGGTTAGATGTAGTTACGAAATCTACCGAGTGATGACAAGCTGTCTGCTATGACGCATCACTATCCTGTACAGGACAAATATTAATGCGCGGTGCGTGAAATTAAAACCATGTCACCAAACATGTAGCAAGCGAAAATGGTTAAAAATAATAAGTCTGTGAAAGAAATCAAACCTGTTTTTCGCTTCAAAATTCTTCAAGACATAATAATTGTAAACGTGTAAAATAATATAAAGAAATGCCATTGTTTAATGCAAATCTTTCTATACAGTTTCTAACTATAGACATGGGGAAACCGGGATTTGTGTACGGTTTTTCACAGACTTTAACAACAGTAAAAAGAAATGCCCCAACCATGCTGGGCTTCTACCGAGGCTATTAGACCTGTATCATTTATGCCGACGACAGACATCGAACAACGAAGCCGAACAGTCGTAAGGGGTTGTCTCAATATACATAAGAAACAAGTTCAATTTAGCCAAACAAAAAATATTCAAAAGTTTTAAACATTACTTCTGCGCTTTCAGTTCGTTCCACTGATCATTTAGCTTCGGATCACAAAGTGTCTTTATAAGTTTCAACAGAGTCAATATGATTGCCTGAGGTAACGGGTCTAGTTTTATTTGGCCTTTCTAATCAGCTGACAAACGAGTTGAGTACAATATACTAGTAAACTTTTCAAAGTATCACTTTATCATACCTAATAATAATAGTAATAGTAATGGTGATGATGATAATAATAATAATAATAATGATTATTATTATTATTATTATTATATGACTATTGTTTATGTAATTGAATTTGTAGGCCCTTCCATATTGACATTTCGTTGTTCAAGGATAGTGCACGTGTATTTCATGCTTAAAGGACCTCTAGCTGCCAAAAGTTAACAAACGGGTGTCAATATGCATTTGAAGTATAATCATACCTTCTAAAAGTATGGATTATATTGTGAAGATGACAATCTGTTACTGTATGGACGATTCAAATGTTAATGAAAAATAGATTTTAAAATCAGGTAAAAGGTCAACAAAAGGTAGAGCGACCTGGCAACTTTTAACCTGCTTTTAAATTTCATTTTTCTGCCGATGACTAACACTTGGGCCGACCGTACAATAACAGATTGCCATCTATACAGTAATGAATTCCATACTTTTAAATGGTATAATTTAAATTTGAGTGCATTTTAACACCCGTTTTCTTTATTTTTGGCAGAAATTGGGCCTTGAAATACACCGATCGTAATTGGCACACTTCTTTTGTAGAGCCACTCATAAAGCGACCTGTTCGTAAATATTAGCGCATTTTATTACAGAAATTTGAAAGCAAAGGCCATAACTCAAATTAGAGTGATTTAAGTTTATTAATAAAATGTAAATAAACTCAATATATAGGCGTAAGAACCCAAATCTTCCACGTTGTTCTTTCAAAGGTGTCAGCATGTTTCACAACTTTTGAATTTTTAATGTACATTTACAGCTACAATTATGATCCCAAATGCTCTAAAGCTGATCCTCGCTCTAGTGTTTGTACATATAAGGACACCCTCACATGCAAACTGGATTTCAGTTGATAATGTACAAACTGTTTGTCAGCGAAAATGTATTAAAAAAGATTCTGACTAGTGTTTTTCTTTTTCAAAGTGGAGTATTGCGATTTAAGAACGGTGAAGTGGTGTATTTTCGGCGAAGAAATGTTCAGTGTAGGTGCATGTTAAGCTACGTGAAACAGCCGAGGGATTTGATCAACGGATCACCCGAAGTTAACCGAATGTAAGAATTATAATAGCTGAATGAAAAAAGTCAGGAATGATATCGCGACTTCGATGGTACTCGAACGCGTGAAAACCAAGTACCAAAAACAGTATCTGCTTATCTTATCCCAGTGTCCTGCGTGGCGTAGTGGCTATAATGAGGGCCATTCTTGTAGATAAAATTATCTCCCTTGCCAGATAAAGACTAAATAACAGATTGGTCCTTTTACCTGTATTCCTTTGTTTTTATCCTTGATTCTTTTGGGGGTGTTGCGATAGAATAATTTGATTTATGACATTATGTAAGGTCCCCATGTAATTTCAAAGCAAATTATGTTCTCAATCATTAGAGAAATGCATATATCTCGACTTGTAAAACAATCTAGCCCAATTTTCCTGAGATATTATCTCAAGAATATATTTGTGTAGTGCAAGAAAATCAAGAATAAAATCCAAGTAATCCCCTGATCAGGACCAATGTAGTATTGGAGAGGAATCAAGGGAAATAACTGAAGAATGGCTCTCATTGAGATTTGTAATCAAGTTTGTTTCAAGCGTTCGATTACCACTGAAGTCGCGATGTCATTTAGTGCATTTAAGTGCCCCAACCTAGTGCCAAGTTCTGGTGAAAACCGGGAAGGACGTGAATAAATGAACTGTGCTGTGATGTACCTGTAAAATTGTTGAAAGCGGCCTAAGAACTATTCAATCAAAAGCCAGATTTTTTTTAAAATCCCTGTAATTATTTAGATCTACATAGGTGCGCCTCTGTAGCAAATACTAGAATAAATACCGAACACTTTTGAGACAACCCTTTTAAACTGCTCAACTTCGTCCTTCGTGGTCCGTCCTCGGCATAAATGATACAGGCCTATTTCCAAAGCCTACGGGGGCTGTGTTTATAAATGACTGGTGTATAGGTTATATGCAAGCTAACTATGGCTGGATGAACCGTACCGTTTTGGGTAAATGTATACGAGCCGTGCTCTGGCAAAAGGGGTCTTAATGCATCTCCGTGATATATAATACCAAGCAAGTCATCACATAATTATGAATAAATAAAATCCATTTTGTATAACAACCGACTGATTCATGAGGTACACTGGTCTTTTGACATACAGAAAATTGACCAATAGCGAAAAGTTTCGGCCCAGGTCAGCCTGCGCGGACTGCGCAGGCTGACCTGGGTCGATACTTTTCGCAGATGCATTGAGCCCCCTTTTCACAGAGCATGGCTCATATCTTATTTCGAAATTTGCCATATTTTGGAAAGTAGAACCAGTCGGTTCTGAACCCAGAATACCGACATCAGATAGGTATGTATTTTAAAAAAGGCCACCAAGCCGAAGATAATAACCTCAAACGTGTGTAAGACAAAAATCTTAATGGCTATATTACATAGAAAATAAGGGAGGTTATGCGATAAACATTATTCTACACAAACATGCAACCACACTCAAGTTATTCTGTATAATGGAAGTACGTTGCTCATTTCCCTACAATATGACTATGTACAGATAAAAAAAAACACACACACACACACTTATTTGCTTGATATGACCCTGGGCTGGCAGCTCAATCTTATTAATCCTTTCCCACACAAACACGAGTTTTGACGACTGAAGACTCTGGGGAAAAGTACGTTTGAAAGTATTGTGGGAAAAAGAGAACATGTTGGCATTTTTCCTTTTTCCCAACATGTTTTTTTTTTTTTTTTTTTAATCCTTCAAAAGGCAAAATAATCATTTTATCCATAAATAATCATTTTATCCATGTTTTATGTGTCGTCAGCAAATGCTTTTAATTTGGACCAGTCTAAAATTTTGTCGTGTTGTGTAAAGTTAAAAGCAGTCCGCTTAAGTGTTCATCCGAGAATTGCTGGTAAAGAGTCAATTTAAGTGGACATTTCTGTCACCCGGTCAAAATTACACTATCAAGGTTCAGGCAGAGAAATAGAACATACGTGAGAATTCTTACCACATAAGCTTCTAAATGATCGGAGCTCTGGCAAAAGGGGACTTAATGAATCTTCGTGATGCATTATATCAAGTAAGTCATCACATAAGTACGGATCCATAAAATCCATTTTGTATACCAACTGACTGAATCATCAGGTATACACTGGTCCTTCAACAGGAAGAGAATTGACCGAGAGCAAAACGTTTCGATCCAGGTCAGCCTGCGCGAACTGAGCAGGCCGACCAGGGTCGATACTTTCTGCTGATTCATTAAGCCCCCTTTTCACAGAACATGGCTAAAATGTTTTGAACCAACGTGTGAATTTATCGCATGCAGTGAGGCAAAACCGAACGACATTTGAGACGGTCTCTCTGATTGGCTGATCTATTGCAGGCTATAATTAGAAATCTATACTTTTTTTCAGACTCTGTGACCCAATCGACACCTTAGTCGTCAGATGATTCTTGAATTGGGCTACCAGCTTTCAAGAGCCAATATATATATGTGTGTGTGTGTGTGTGTGTGTGTGTGTGTGTGTGTGTGTGTGAGCCATGCTCTGTGAAAAGGGGGCTTAATGCATCTGCGAAAAGAATCGGCCCAGGTGAGCCTGCGCGGACTGAGTCCGTGCAGGCTCACCTGGGCCGAAACTTTTCGCTATTGGTCAATTTTCTGCATGTCAAAGGACCAGCCCACCATATGATATAGTCGGTTGATAGACAAAATGAATTTTACGGATCCCTAATTACGCGATGACTTACTCGTTATCGTGCATTACGGAGATGCATTAAGCCCCCTTTTGCCAGAGCATGGCTCAATATACACTTCTGTAAAGACTGATCTGAGTCGTATTTCATGAAATTCCGGTTTACACATACTAGTCGACACTTAATATCATGTTGACTTTATGAAAGTCAATTTCAAGTGCACGTATATATATCTACATGAATATACTTCTGTAAGAAATTATTTAATTTTAATCTTAATTTATATACAAATTATGAATAATTTTCATGCGTACCATTAATTATAACAAACACATAAAATATTGCTTTTATAAAAAAAAAATCGTTTAAAAAAAAAACTACAGAAGTTACAATGCACTGGAACCTCGATAACTCGAACCCGAGAAAGACCGATATTTTTTCGAGTTATCGGAATTCGGATTATCGGGGGGAAAACACTAGAGACTTATAGATATCTCTACGTTATAAGCTCTTCTATGGTCATAAACGGTAAGCCTCCGACATTAACAATTCAACAGTAGGTAACAGCTATCGGCTACAGTTCTGCCTTTTACGACAGTAAACAAGATATTTCGTGAAGTTGCGAGACTAGCAAATTCACGATGTGTTCGTTTAGGTGTAGTTTTCGCATGATCTTTGCAGATTCAAACCTTTTCATGCGTTTTATATTTATTACAGACAGAATTTGTCTTATACCTGTCAGAGCCATAGGCAAAAACATGTTTTCCTTTCCGGGGAACATAGATCAAGGTCAGGCTGCACTGAATGTGTCGTCTGATGTTAGATCCATATCGTCTGTTTAGTCAAGCCTACGAGATAGAAAAATCTTTCGAAGTTTTAACTCTTTGCCACATAATCCCAACTTTGAACGACCCTGTGGTATGAGGCTTTTGAAAACATTGTGGGAAAAGGAGAAAATGCTGGTAACCAGATGTATTAAGCCCCGTTTCACAGAGCATGGCTCATTTTTTTTAATCCTCTGTTACTCACAGTTCTTGGATTAATTTACACTTCTTCGATGTATCGTGGGACTCTAGAGTGACAAAACTTTGTACTCACAACTAAGTTATGAGTATTTGCATTGGGCTCTTTTTCCAACGATGGTGCAACGTCATTGTTCGCTGGGAAATATGGAAGATGAAAAAGTGTTCTTTTTGGCGTTATCGTTTCATGTGCAGTCCCCACAGTTGAACAGTTCATCAGCTTTGGTTGCCAAGATCAATTGAATTATTTATGTACTGTGGGACATTCCACTGACAAAAATCACGTCTTTACAAATAAGTAATTCAAAATTTCATTCGTCTATTTGTTCCACGATGGTGAAACATTGGAGTTTGGCTAGAAATAGAGATAAAAATAGTGTTCTTTTTGACGTTATAATTTCACCGTTCCTACTCTTACTGAGTTCATGATCGTCTTTGCCAACATTAGATGGCTTATTTTACACTTTATTTACGTACCGTGGGACATAAGAATGTCAAAATGCCGTGTTCAACCAGTAAGTAATAACGAGTTCCATTGGTCCGTTGGGTGAGAGAATGCACTTTTTGACGTTACCATTTCCCTGTTCCCATGGTAAAACAGTTCTTCATCGATCGTTACGCACATGAGTTGAATTACCTTACTCTTCATCTAAGTACAGTGGGCTGTCCGTTACCCACAATACTTGGTTAACTTAACATCTTATCTATGTAGCGTGGGACACTCGACGGTTACAATGTCGCACTTAACCCATACCTAATGAAGAATTTCATTGGTCAACTGTAACATCGATGACCCTATGCCTGTACTCTCTACCAATTAACTGACACGTTACAAATCAACCGTACAGAAGTTTTTGCCTTGCCTAATTTTGGAAACAACATATGCACGCTTACGTCCATTAACTTAGAACACAATTTTGATCAAATGAATGGTCGCACAATAAGTTTATAAAGATATTGATGAAAATGAGATTGCAGTCACAGATTTTCCCACGGCATGGAATGAAGTGTGAAGCAGAAGGATGGGTTACCGTGGGGGCTGACGTTCACATTTCATACATCGTAAGCCGAATCTTTGAAAGTCGCAGTCTCTCTCTCTTTTTTATCACCATTTACTGCCGTTTTAGCTCTCAATTCTACGTCGCTTTCTTTCGTGATCTCCTGCTGCTGTTGGGTCTTCCTCCTATCAAAAAACAAAAAATATGAGCAATGCTCTGTGAAAAGGGGGCTTAATGTCTGCGAAAAGTATCGATCCAAGGCAGCCTGAGCAGTCCGCGCAGGCTGACCTGAGCCGAAATCTTTCGCTATTGATCAATTTTCTGTATGTCCAGGGAACCAGTCTACCGCATGATTAACCCTTTCAGCGCCATCGGCGAAAACAGGGACTTTTGCGGACGGCATAGATCAAGATCAGACTGCACAGAACGTGCAGTCTGATCTTTGATCTATGCCCTCCGCTTGTTTTGTCAAGCCTATATGATAAAAATCTTCCGGAGACTCAGTGGATTGTATTTACAGCCATCAAAAGAGGCCGAATTAGTTTATTTGGCGCCGAAAGAGTTAAGTCGGTTATTAAAATAAGGGGCTCTAAGGGATTCATAATCATGTTGACTTGCTTGGTATGATGCAAATCGGTAATGCATTAACCCCCCTTTTGCCAGAGCATGGCTCATATCTTTGTAAAAGATAGACGACGTACATTTGCCTGCTGAAGAGGGCCCTCAGAATAAAGATGTCCACATTTTTAACCAATAGCCAATTTCTAGTAATTCATTCGGATGAATCAATACCAAGAAGTTGGTCAAAACCCAGCGCGTTCAGCTACATCGAAAAAAGAATTAGTTTTTTAGGTTTTACGCCCCTTGTACTCTTTGGCACCGATCTGTGCAGCCTGATCTTTATCCATATTAGCATGAAATTTATGTCAATTTTTCATGTACAGAAAAATAATTTTGGGACGTTGTTTTAACCCTTTACTAGACAATCGAGGGTTTTAAGGAACCTAAAAAATAAACCGCTTGACAATATTGTGGAAAAGGGAGAAAATGCATTTAATCAGCATTTTCTCCTTTCCCCAGAATGTTTTTAACCCATTCAGAGACAAAATCCTATCATTTGAGTCACACTTATTTGTCACCTGAAAATGCTTTGAAATTGGGCCAGTGTAATATTTGTTGTTTGGTAAAGCCTTAAGGGTTAAGGTATTGTGAATGTGTTTGTAGAAAACTAGCTGAGTAAGACGGATTACAGAACTGATTTATTAGCGAGACTTTTCTCAGACTCAGTGGAATATATTTTCAACCATCCAAAGAGGTCGAGTTTGTAGATGTTTGACGCTGAAAGAGTAAAAGGTGTCCAAAATATCAACTGTCCACAAATTTGAAATAGACTTGTAGATATAACTCTAACTCGATAAACCTTTCATTTACAGTTTATATTGTTGTTTGTTTTTAGGAATACATGTTTAAACCCACGAACCGTGACGAGATAACATAAACATTATCAAGTTGGGTTTATAAATTATCTCGTCAAGGTACATGATTTTAAACCTGTTATATCAAACATAAACAATAATATAAACTGATAATGAAAGGTTTATCGAATGAGAGCTACAGGACATCTCATAAATAAACAAATTGTGTTATTGCATCAACAGAGCTCCAGATAAGAAGGAGTGATGGTATTCTTAATCCATTATTTCTCTTCCAAACCTTATGTTGTGGGTACTCATTAGAATTGTCTCGATGAGACGATTCAAATGAGTACCCATAAAATAGGGTTTAGTGGAGAATAATTAATATTTTCAATTTTGAAAGCAAAATCACTCCCTCTATCTGGAACTCTGGATTAATAGGAAGAAAACGGTCCGTTCAAAACCAAATGACATTCTCGGCCAATATCACCAAACTCGGCCGGTACGAGAAAAACTCCGCCGATATGACTCGGTCCTTGTCAAATCCAATATGGACGACAAATCCCGGTCATTAATTAATAAAATTGTCATTGTTCAAATGATTTCGTATTGGCCGAGTTATGGGCCCAATGCCTACGGTATCAAACCGAGGCCGATGACCAAGGGACCAAAGGCCGAGGGCTAATACCGCAGATCTCGGACCTGGAACTCGGCCTATACGAAATTACTTGATTAATAACATTACAGAATAAAAGAATACAAACTTGAATACCTTCTATAAAGATACAAGGCCAAGAGAATTGCTAAGAGAACCGCCACTGCCATGATAATGAAAGCTATAATCAAAGGTAGTTCCCAATCTGAAATGAGAGAAAATATGTCACTGTATATCTTTTATTGCTGATTACGTAGAGGAGTCCTCTTTTCCCTCCCCCCATACCTCATCATCCCCATCAAGGCCCGCATCAGTGAAAATGACCATAGGAAAGCATCCACGTTGTTGTAGCCTGACTACAAAACATATTTATTCCAACCTGAGTTAAGAAAGCATCTGCGAAATACCCCCAAAAGAGCTTTGTAGCGGCCAGTATTGTAATAAAAACGAGAACTGCAATAAATTATTATATGACAAAAATTTATTACATTTCACTTCACAACCAGTTTTGCAATAATAACGAGAACTGCAATAAAATGATTTTATATATCATATTCGATCGTTTTCCATTCAAAACCAAGTTAGTGTGCAATTTAAATTGGATTATATAAGACCTAAACAAAGTTACAGAAAGTGATAATTCAAGGACCAATAACAGCATTTCAGGCTAAACACTATTAAGGCTTAAATCTTTGAAAACATTTATATAGTCGATTAAATACCGTTTGTAACATTAAATTGTGAATGGTCAAGTCACAATATATCTAAACCAGTATTGCAATAAAGTATTGCAAAACTCGTTGCGATGACAGAAAATTTATTACATTTCTTTTCACAACCAGTTTTGCAACAAAGAACGAGAATTACAATAAAATGATTTTATATATCATATTCGATCGCTTTACATTCAAAACCAAGTTAGAGTACAATTTAAATTGGATTATGTAAGACCTAAACAGCCTGAATGCTGTTTTTGGTCTCTGAATTATCACTTTCTGTAACTTTGAAAGGAAGAGGATCGAATATGATATATAAAATTATTTTATTGCAATTCTCGTTTTATTGCAAAATTGGTTGTGAAGTGAAATGTAATATATTTTTTGTCATCGCAACGAGTTTTTCAATAATTTATTGCAAATCTCGTTTTTATTGCAAAACTAGTTGCTACAGAGCTTCCTCAGGAGAAACAATGTTGCTTAGTAGGAGTGTTTTTCAACAATTTTGCCTACTCTTGGAATTTAATATATATGTATGCCATGCTCAGGCAAAAGAGGACTTCATGCGTCTCCGTGATGCATGATTCAAAGCAAGCCATCACTTGATTATGGATCAATAAAATCCATTTTGTATAACAACCGACTGAATCATGAGGTAGACTGGTCCTTTGACATGCAGAAAATTGACCAATGGTGAAAAGTTTCGGCCATTTAAGCCTGCGCAGACTACGCAGGCTTACCTGAATCGATATTTTTCGCAGCTGCATTAAGCCCCTTTTCACAGAGCATTGCTCATATGATTGCTAAATGCAGGTTGCTTGTTTCTTAGAGGTGACCACTAATACGGGTTTTACTGTATATAACTGTGATAAAAACATAACGACCGGCTTTTGACACAACGACGACAACGAATGTATTATATTGCAAAGTTTTACCATCCCAACGTGTATTCAAGTGAAATTTTCCTGTTTTATGGTCTCAGAAATCGAGTATGCTTACGGAATCGAATTTCCCCTCTGAGTACCCAAAACTCACTGAAAAATCGTCACTGAAAAGTGACGTCACTGAAACCTAGGTATAACATGCAGTTTTGATGCATGAAGTCACTGCAATAGACTTTCGACGAATTTTCATTTAAACATGGATTTAAGCAACTCTAAGGTAAGTAAATAATCATGATTTGTTAGCAAATGTAAACGACCATTAGTTGTTTCAAATGCCCATTAATTTATCATTTCCTTTTTTAGCGTGTACAAAGCATGACCTTTAACACTTTACGGTTTGTTTTCATGACGACTCGACGCTGCCATCTTTTATTTTGGTGCTGTGCCCTGTGAACTCCCAGTGTTTAGCAATATACTTTCGGAGCATATTATCCAATCAGATGGCGAGAAATTTCTTTGCAGTATAATCAAATTATTGGGTTATGGGGGAGAATTTTCTTAAAAGAAACAAGCTTGTAGTTATACATACAGTCCCTTAACCAGCAATCTAACCCCAGACCTCGCCGGACCGATACAGCCAATTGTTGTCAGGTCCGAATGAAAATTTGAACCATAGTTATAATGTAGTTATACCAATTACTAGGTCATCGTTTTTGCTAAACTAATTTTGTACCTTCTCTTGTAGTTTGTTTGTTTAAATGGTGTTTCCACATTATTGCTGTTATATCAAGACGGCAAGTTCAACTACCCATGCTATCCTAGAGTTTTTCCGAGAGTTTCTCTACCAGTTGTTCCCACGAAATTCTTCCCAAGTCACTGGCTGCTTTCCCACATAACCGTCATTGAAAAAATCATTCGCTCTGGGTGATAGAAAACGTGGCAAAAATGACAAATTTCTCAAGACGACCAATTTCACCTTCTGTCATAACAAAATCAAAATTCATCGGTACGTTTATATATAAGCCATGCGCTGGCAAAAGGGGGTTTAATGCATCTCCGTGATGTATCACATCAAGCAAGTCTCTATATAATCATGGATCCAACAAAATCCAGTTCGTCTAACAATCGACTGAGGTAGACTTTTCACGGAGCATGGCTCATATATTAAAACGTTTTTGTACCAAGTAAGTTTTCTACAGGTAAATGAGTACTCGCTGTAATGCCTATCGATCTCGAGAGACAGAGCCAGGCACCAGTCCCGAACAATTCAACGTGAGCGTGTTGTGTTACAAAAATAAAGATATATAATATGAGAAGTAGCTTACTGTCATTTGGAGCTTCCCTGTCTCCATTCCTTGTAGATTCAGCAGTATTACCTTCTTCATAATCTTTAGAAATCTTTTCTCCCCCAGGAACAGATAAATCGCCATCCGTCGGTACGACCGTATCGTGTCCGTCGGGTGTGTCATTTTCATCGAAATCTATTATCATTTCGGTCGTGGTCGTATCTAAGGACTTTTCACTTAATACAGTGTAAGTAGGAATGTTTTCAACATGTTTCGATTCTCTACTAGTGGTACTAAGAGGTTTAAACGGTGCAGCCGCACTCGTCGTTTCTATCGCTTCTATTACAGATTCTGAAGATGTTTCTACAGTGTAGGTGAAGTCTGGCGTTACTAACCCTTTATCAGCGTCTGAATCACTAAAGTCTTCAATGTTATCATCAACGCTATAACTAGTAGTTTTATCGTGTACGGTGGATCTTGTCGAAGAACTGATAGGTAGGGTTTTGTCAGTACTTGCTTTTGTTTGAACTTCACTAAGTAAATCCGTTGTGCTATTTATCGAATTTGTAAATATTTGTGACCTATCAGTAGTTCCTTCATGAACAAATTTCATCGTTTCATCTACATTATATTCAGTATTGTTGTCCGAATATGGTACCACTGTAATGCTCTCCATTGGCTTTATTGTCTCGGTTCTTTCTGCTTCTTCATTGTCTGCAGTTGTGGCTGTGCCATATGGGTCAAAGGCTAAAGTAGTTTCTTCAATATCATCTGTAACATATATCGAGGAAGACGTTGATCGAGATTCCGTTGCATCTTTCACTATTTCACGAGCTGTAGTATTTATAGATACTGAAGTGACTTCGACAGATTTCATTGAACTAACCATTGTATTCGTGGTTGTCTCTCCAGTAATGTCTTCGGTAGAAGTAACTGTTGTGATTGTTGGTGACGAATTTTCTGCACTTGTAGATGTTGTTTGTATCTGAACAGTAGACATTTGAGTATAAGATTTCGTATTGTCATCCACAATAAGAGCATCTTTTACTTTCTCTGTTACTGACGTGTTTTGTCTCGTAAAAACTGTCGGCAGTAAATTTGCAGATGTCGAGGATTCTCTTGTTGATGTTGAAAAACTACTCATTGCTTCAGTAGCGGGATGGGTTGAATAATCTGTTGACTTTATTGATGATGTAGTGTTTGGGACAGATGACGTTGTCACTGATGTCACCGGCGCTGATGAAGCTGTAGGTAAAGTTGATGACGTTGTTGGTAAAACTGATGGTGTTGTCGGTAAGCCTGGTGACGACAAAGGTAAAGATGATGACGTGGTAGTCATGTTAGTTACAGCAGATGAGGTAGTAGGCATTGTTGATGACGAAAGCGAAATTGTGAATGACGTTGTGGACATTGTTGATGACGTTGTTGGTATAGTTGATGAGGTTGTCATGGCTTTTTTCTCTTCGATCTCAACTTCAAAGTCTTTATAGATGGACATCTTGAACGATACAACGTAGTGAAAGGCATCGATGGCGGCTTTGTCTGTAATGTTAAAGATATTCGTATAAGTCATTCGTATTCAGCTTATGGAGAAAACACTCAGTCTTAAAAAAGTCGGTCTAGTGAGTGTCACATTAAGTTTTTGGGTGCAGGGTGAGTGTAGGGTTAAAATTATGTATAGTATGGGTGATTGCGTGCGCACGAGAATTTTACATGTATGTATTCACCTGGCAGGATCATGATTAGCGAGCAACTCGCTGTTTCTATGATTTTGCTTGGTGAACACTGCTCGCCGGCAGATTAAATACCAGTCTCTCCATGGTGTCGGCGGGCAGTCATTTTGTTTGCAGTCGTCTTGCTAGGACGTGAGATCGGTGTAGTGTGGGTGGACTTTTGCGTTAGCTTCCTTTTGGGGTGAGTGAGAACACTTTTATTTTATTATTGCTGTAAATTTTCTAGTATTGAATTTTGAATTATGTTTTGTATTGTTGCGTTTCAAGATTTAGTGTTCGTTATATTGCTTGAAAGTAAACCTATGTTCATTTTCATGCAATATAATGGTGGGGTCGATTTTTGGAATGCATCGTTACAACAATTGTGACAGTTTTACGTCCTTTGGTTTGTAGGACGGACTACCTATAGTGTGTTTACATTTATAGTGTTTCGGTTATAGAAACATTGTGGAAGAAGGTGTTAAAAGATAGTCATGTTATTGCTGTTCATTCGTTGTCATAGCCTTGTCTTCATTTTAAGGTTATTCTATGTTCGTTGTATTGTTGTGACTATTGTAATATTGTTTTGTTTGTATGTACTTCTTGCAAATCTGAATATTGTGACGTGTTAAATTTGTAGTTATAAAATGTTTATGTGAGAACTTTTGCCTTTGTCGTTGAGCCGGTATAGAGCTTCGTCTTGGTTAAAGGTTTCGATGTTATCAAGCTTAAGTTCCTTTCATTTCAATGTTTTCATGTTTTCTGTAGTTGCGTTCACGCTTTTGTAAACATTGTGGTAGAGAGAGTTAGTTCGCATTCATGAACTTTACAACTTTATTTTGTTTTGTTTGTAGACTGTTACTAGTACTAGTACTGTGGCTTGGATATGCCATGAAGGTGTATGCATGTAGCATTTACTAACAAAATCTGATATGTTGAGAGAACAGAATTGAAGCTATAGAACATTTCATATCCAATAAAGGCATAGTGAGGACCACCAAGTTGGCCGTGGACCAGGTAGCATAATCGGCCTGGGTGTTTTGGTTTGGTGTACGTGGGTAGTGTCTAGAGTTTGGAGACAGTTTTCTTCGCTTATTATTCCCTTCATAGATCAGGGATTACGTAAGAATTATTTAAGCTTTCGTGTTTCGCATTAATTTCATTTTCGTTGTGCTTTATTTCCACTTCAAGTAAGGACGCTCTGCAGGGCCTTTAATTCCTGGCATCTTGGATCCTAGACGTTTATTACCGCTGTATTGAGCTCCCTTTCTTCAAGCGTGGACATGTGTATTTGTTGATTGCTGTGTTTTATTTATTATATAAGTGTTTTTAATAAAGAGTAGTATTTTTTGCATACCCTTTTGTATAGATTATTTCTTTATCCAAACCAGAGCTCAGTCATCTTGTGACAGTGAGGTTGGAGAAAAATAACAAGTAGGAAACTATGTTCGTTTTTTAAGTTATATCACTGCCACTTGTACATCGTTCAATGATTGTAATGTTTCTTCCACCAGTACAACCACATTTTTTTTTCAAGGGATCGGTTACTTTTCTACGTAAAAAGTTCTAACAATGTTCAGACGTGAGAAGGAAATAAATCTTGCCCAACTGTTATCAGCAACATTTTGGAGGTAAAAGCCGGGACAAGAACAAAAACAAGGAATATATACCTTTCAAACAAGCGTAGTTGTGCTCCTTGCTACATGTGTCATAAATATAGGAAAACTTCTTTCCCTTCCGCGTGGCGGCTAAACACAACTTTGCTAAGGTCTCTGTAATAATACAAATACATTGTTTTTTCCATCATTCAAGCATTCGATTCTTCAAAAGTGACAATTAACCCGTTACGTACTACACAATCCTGTGCTATTACGACCCTGACGAAGAAAAAGGATTTTTGAAGTCATTTTTGAGAAAAAGAGAAAATGCTGGTAACCAGCATTTTCTTCTTTCACACATTGTCTTCCACCGCTTGAAAGATAAAGCTCAACATTTGAGGTATTTTTTTTAGGTCGGTTGTATAAAAACTTTTATAAATTGGACAAGTCAAAAACTTGTGGTCTTGTTAAAATCTACCAACAAGCTTTCTAAAAAACACAAACGACATTCATTTGAAGAAAAAGAAATGTTTTTATCGGTAGAAAAAAATTCACAAAAATTAATACACTGTAGTCGTGCAATGAAAAAGCAGTGCAGTAGTTCACACAAATTGAACTAGATATTTATTATACTTTCTTTTGACATTCAACCTTAATACTCAATTCAATGTAAAAATTATCTTGGTATTATATCCTGCCCTATGCTGATTTTTTCATTTCAAGCATGCTTAGTATCTACGGAAGCACAGAGGGATCATGCGAGAAATAACTATTTTATCTCCTGGCCACGGGATAATAATTTGTGGCAACGACTTCACTCTCTCGTGGGCACAAGAGAATAATTTATTAGTTATCAAGACTTACATGTACCTCTCTCATGACTACGAAATACATAACTTGTAGGCTCAGGATATATTATTTTGTGGCTTCAAGATAATCATCCAATGAAAATGAGACAAATTAACCCTTAAACTGCTAAATAAATGAAACGAAAATGTTCACGCAATATTAAAAAACCAAATATTACGATTTCAATGTTGATTTCACCGGAAAGAAAAGACCGCATCGGACAGTGTAGATTTAAGATCAGACTGCACGTTTTGTGCAGTCTGATCTTGATCTACACTGTCCGCAAAAGGTCAGAGAATCGCGCTTATCAGCTTAAGAGTTAAGAAAACTCTTTCATTGGATAGCTATCTCGTTCTCACAGGATAATACATCATGGCCGTGAGAAAATTGAGTAGTTGCCACGAGATCACACTGTCGCTTTCCCCTATTACTCTGTGTTTGTGTAACGGCACACTTTTACTAACTTGCTATAGAGCTAACTTTTGTAGCGACGTGGCAGAGCATACGCATTGGGATCTACAGGTTCTGGGTTCAATCCCCCCTTGGGATGTTAATGATCAGGGCTGGCTTACATTGAACTGAGTAGACACTACACACGAAATTTGCATTAACAGTATCAGTAAGCAAGTATCAAGTCTGAAAACAAGTTTTACCAAACTGCATGATAGTGAAACCGCGTTAACTTGTCACTTAATGAATATTCCGTCTTTTTACGCGAACTATTTATAGATTTTCGATAAATTAACGATTTATTGGAAGTTTACATCGGGATTATGTGTCCATGTTAACCTCCACACCATGGAAACGACGGCAAGATGAGTTTCTTATACAAACATCGTAACTCTTATCCTACTAAATAAGTTAAATGAAGCTTTCAAGCCTATAGTAAAAAACAGAATAACGCTATTTCAAACTTATTTTTTGGAGAAAACAATCTTCTTATCGGACAGTGTAATCCAAGATCAGACTGCACGTTCTGTGCAGTCTGATCTTGATCTACACTGTCCGCAAAAGGTCAACGAATCACACTTAGCAGCCTAAGGGTTAAACATTTGAATGCCGTTTAGAAGGTGCCTCGGCAAATATCGGAAAAAACCGAACACGGTCACGGAAACAAAGAAGTGACAAGTCAACGCGGTTTCACCATACTTTACGATTTTGAGTAAATATTGGCATAGCTTTACGCCAGCTCAAATATTGTACTGTTGGGTATAATTCCAACTCAATAAACCTTTCATTAACAGTTGCCCGCCTGGGTGGCTCAGTGGTGAGCGTGTCGGACTCATGACCTGGTGGTTGTGAGTTCGATACCCGGTTGAGGCGAATTTTCTTTCCGGCGTATTTTCGCCTTTCACCTCTGCTGAAGCATGTGAGAAAAGTAGTCGGTGGCTTTGGAAAGAAAGTTGTGTTAGTACTGGTGTGAGAAAGCCAGGAAACACATGTGCGTCACCGACCGCCATGATATGACCTTAGCTGTTAAAGTGGCGTTAAACCCCAATACAACCAAGCAACCAATTCATTAACAGTTAATATTATTGTTTGGTTTTTTTTTTTTTTTGGGGGGGGGGGGAATACATGTTTAAAACCACGAACCACGATGAGATAATATAAAAACTATCGAGTTGGGTTTATAAATTATCTCGTCACGGTACGTGATTTTAAACCTGTTACCCCAAACATAAACAATAGTATAAGCTGATAATGAAACGTTTATCGAGTAAGAGCTATAAAGCAGGCATTTGTTGTGTTTATATGCAATCCCAAATAATTTCCGTAAATCTACGAAGTTTAGTGAAAGACGGCTCTAACTGTTAGATTGGCACCGAACGTAAAACAATGCACGCAGTTGCAAAACAGCACTTAGAATTAAAGATTCGGGGACGAATCTTTACAATATTATGGCGGGGAAATATCTAGTATAATAGAGGATGTTTGTTTTCTTTTTTCGGTAAAAGACCGAAATTCATTTAATCAAGTGAACATCATCGGTAATATTTTCACGAGTGGCGCTGCCACGAGTGAAAATATTACCGTTTGATGTTCATCAGGTGTAACAAATTTCGATCTTTCGTACGAAAAAACAAATATTCTATTTATTTCATGCTCCTAGCCTCATTTTTGTTGGGACGAGCGAAGTACAGGGGAGCTCTCGGCATTTCCATACCAGTAAGTTTATCAATCGGTAAATTCACCGGTCGAATAATCCACCAGTATTTCCCGAAAAACGACTGAAAACGTGAAAAATGGTATTAACAGCTTTGAAAAGCTTTCAGATTTATTCACTTGGCTGTGGAAGATTTAATTAAAATGAGTATAGATGTTTTTTTTTTAATTTTTACTTTTTGTGGTGACGTTCCCCACCCAATAAGGCATATCTTGTTCCATAACGTCAAATGCCTTCGTGATATAATTCTCGGTGCTGAACTTTCCTAGGGTCCCTTGCTGCTCGATGCATAATTTTGATGCTCCTTTCTGGGATTTAGCTGTCCCTTCAGGAACGAAAAATGTCCCTGGACCTAAAGATGGAAAGAAAAATGTTTAAAATATGAGTCAAGTTCTGTGAAAACGGGGGGGGGGGGTGTTGTTATTCATCTGCAAAAAGTATCGACCCAGATCAGCCTGCGCACTCCGCGCAGGCTGACCTGGGTCGATACTTTTTCACTTTTGGTCAAATTTCTGGATATCCAAGGAACACTCTATCTCAGGGTTCAGCTGATTATTGGACAAAATGGAACCACAACCAAGTGATGACTTCCTCGGTGTAGTGGATTAGGAAGATGCATTAAACCCCCTTTTGTCTGAGCATGGCTAATATACTTTTTTTTTCTCCATTCAATTAATGCTGATAATGCTGATGATGACGACGATTAAAAAAAAAAAACAGATTTTGACGTGACTTCAGGGACGAAAAATATCCCTGAGTCTAACATCATGAGAAAACTGTTTTAAGATATGAGTCGTGCTCTGTGAAAAGGGAGCTTAATGCATCTGCGAAAAGTATCGACCCAGGTCAGCTTGAGCAGTCCGCGCAGGCTGACCTGGGTCGAAAGTTTGCGCTATTTGTCAATTTTCTGGGTGTCAAAGGACCAGTCTACCCCATGATCTAGAAAGTTGTTCGACAAAAATGGATTTCACGGGCCCATAATAATTTGACGACTTGCTTGGTATCATCAATCATCAATCACGAAGATGCATTGAGCCCTCTTTTGCCAGAGCGTGGCTGTTATATGTTTTTCTTCATTCAATTAGTGTTAATAATGACGATGTTCAAAGATCAGGTTGCACTATGATCTTTGTCTTCCGTGTCTCAAGGCAAAATATATCCTAGGTCGTGTTTGACCAAAAAAATAAAAAAAAAAAAGTGAGCCACGCTCTGTAAAAAGGGGGCTTAATGCATCTGCGAAAAGTATCGACCCAGGTCAGCCTGCGCAGTCCGCGCAGGCTGACCTGGGCCGAAACTTTTCGCTATTGGTCAATTTTCTGTATGTCAAGGAAGCAGTGTACCTCATGAATCAGTCGGTTGTTAGACAAAATGGATTTTATTGATCCATAGTTATGTGATGATTTGCTTGTCATCATGGACCACGGAGATGCATTAAGCCCCCTTTTGCCAGAGCACGGCTTAAGTATATATACGCGTACAAATGAAAAGGGGAAGCTACTACATATCACAGCAGTCTTTTGCATTCTTTGGGTTGCGTCCCTTTACGTCCATGTTAGAGTGACTGTGACTTCACTCAAAAGCCTTTTCTTACCATTTAGAACTTTGAGGACAAATATATGAATAAGTTGCTTTTGCTGATAGTAAAGAATAAAACCAGACTGCATAGAACTTACTAGTCGGATTTAAATTGTGCTCTATGCCTTCCCGCAAACAATATTCAGCGACGGAAGAGAATACTGTTGCAACGGCTTTTCTCAAGTCCGTTACGGAGGAGTGATGTTGGTAAACGCTGAACTCTTTACTAAACTACAAAATTTGCGACTTGTCGAATTTAAATGCATTTGTAGGCGACAAATTAAGTGCATATGATGCTGTGTGTCTATGATAAGATATAAAAACATTGTGGGAAAAGGAGAAAATGCTGGTTACCAGCATCTTCTCTTTTTCTCACAATGTTTTCACAATGTTCCTCAGGGTCGTTAGAACACGCGATTGTGTGGTACAGATCTAAATTAATTAAATGAAGATTTTCAGCCTGAAGGAAAACTAATTTGGGGGTTTCAAGATTCTTTTAACTGGAAAATGTCCACAGTATTGAACAGCGTAGATCAAAAATGCTTAGCCATGTAATCAGGCAGTAATGCAAAAGGTTTAAAACTAGGGAGTGGCTGGTTCGAATCCCCAGGTCAGCTAAATTCTTTCCGAGGATTGATGATTGTCATTGGAACAGAATTAAATTCCTTTCTCACCGCTGATCATCGTTCAGAGGATAGTTATGTGGGAAAGCAGCCAACTGCTTGAGAAGAATATTGTGCGGAGGACTGGTGCAGAAACTCCAAGAAAGCATAGAAAGGTGCACTAGCCGCCGCTATGTAACTGAAATAATGTTGAAGACGGAGTTTAACATCAAACAATACAAACCAAGATAAGAGAGCACGATCTATGCAGTCTGGTCTTGATCTACACTATCCGCAAAAGCGCACTGAGTCGCGTTTAGCAGTCTGAGATCCAAGGTAAGGCAGCACGATTTATGCAGTCTGGTCCTGGGTCCGTATTCACCAACCATTCTTAAGAACGTTCTTAGTCTTGTTCTTCAAAATTTTCTACATGTGAAAGTAATACAACTCCTGATTGGCTAAACCATTTGGTTTAGCCAATCAGAAGTTGTGTTACTTTCAAATGTAGAAAATCTTGAAGAATAAGACTAAGAATATTCTTAAGAATGGTTGGTGAATACGGACCCTGATCTACACAGTCCGCAAAAGCGCATGGAGTCACGTTTAGTAGTCTTGAACTAAACATACAAAGCTACGTACCCGATTCACAGACAAACGGAATTCCTTTCTTCACATTTCGAGAGATATCTACTTTCAGTGACTTCACCTTTCCGTCAGCACCTGGAGAAAATAGAATGACAGAAGACATGTTAAATATTCAGCCATTCCTTCGGTAAATGCGTTTATGAATTACTTGTAGCACTTGATTTTTAAAAATAAGTGGCACATGAAGTGCTGATCATTGTTTCGGCGATGGTCATGTGAAAAAGCAGCCAGTGGCTTGGGGAGAACCTTGTTCGGGGTACTGGTAGAAACCCAAGGAATAGCATGGATACGTGCACTGTTGGCACCGATATAGCTGAAATACTGTTGAAAACGAGGTTAAATACCAAAACAAACCAAAACGGCCCTTTGTAGTTGTCGAAGTGCAAAGTGCAATTGTAGAGAGATTGCAATCCCAAAAAGATGCGATTTTGGCGATTAAATGACGTAATGGTCTTTCTGTGCAATCACTTATTCCATCTGGGCCAAGCTCTGACAAAAGGGGTTTAATGCATCTCCATGACGCATAATACCAAGTATGTCATCGCATCCATAAGAATGAATAAAATCCATTTTTCTGACAACCGGCTGCATCATGGGGTAGAACGGTCCTTGGACATGCAAAAAAAAATTAACAATACCGAAAAGTTTCGGTTCAGGTCAGCCTGCGCAGACTGCACAGGCTGACCTGGTTCGATACTTTTGGCAAATGTATTAAGTTCCCTTTTAACAGAGCATAGCTCCATTCAATATTTTTTCCGGCAGATATGACGTCATCATACGAGTACCTGGTTGATATCATCCCACTTAATCAACGCAAGTGTCAGGTCATTTGACATTCAAACTCGCCTTTGTAAGAGACCAACCCTATCATGTGAGCCAAAACTTAAATATATTGTCTGCAAATGCTTTCCATATTAACAATCAAAGGACTGGAAGTCCTGGAAAGCGGATTTGTGGAGTAGCATAAAGCTATAAAATGTTGTTATAAAAAGTAACATCACATGTGCAATCATTTTAAAATGGAGTTAGCGAGAGCAGGGAAAAGTCAAGACCTTTCTGCCGAGCGGGCCGCGCAGTAACTGTTATTCTATTACTGCTTAAGGATGTGATAATTTGATCCATCCATTTTACGCAGTTTTTTTTTGCTGGTATTAGATTTCGGACTATAGGTATTCACATGTAGGACAGTATATACGGTAGTGACAAAAGCGAGGTTGAGGTGTATAAGCTAAAACTGAAAGTAGAATGGGCGAAAGCGTGAATGACAGTATATTTGGTTCAGGGCAAACAGGTATCATAGTACAGTGTAAGCGCGCATGCGTCGTTACGCATGATGTATTAAGTTCCGGTCAGAACGATCACAGTAAGCTGATGTGCTATACAAATCCGCCAAAAAAGCGACAAAAGACTAAAATTGTGTCTTCTGGTAAACGGTTAAGGGCAGAGTTGACTTATCAAAACCTGACTGCTATGAGGTCATGACCAAAAAAAAAATCTTGAAAGCTTTTGAATAACATTCCCTTTCATCACGGTATAATTATTTCAACAAAGTCACGATATCATGAGCCTAAAAAAACTTATCCTTAATCAATCCTTAGGTTTCCGAGCGTAACTTTGAGAGCTTTTGAGGACTGTGTAGATTAATATCAGACTGCACAAAAAGTGCAGTCTGATCTCTTATCTACACTGTCTGCTTTGTCGAAACACATTACACAAAAGAGATCGTGAATCTGCTCTTATCTGGGACTTATTTCTAGATTGAAATTGTATGTTGAAGTTATCCGGCGCTTTTAGGAATTAACTATTAGACTACAAAGTCTCAAGGCGCTTTTGCGGCCACTGTAGATCAAGATCAGACTGCACAGAACGAGCAGTCTGATCATTGATCTACACTGTCCGATAAGGAGATATCTATCCCCTAAAAATGATTTTGAAACAGCAATTTTTCGGTTTTTGTTATCGACATGAAAGTTCTATTTTAGTCATTTAGTAGGCTAAGGATTAAATCTTCGTCGCTCTTGAACCAGTACAAGAAAGCGTTTGTTTAACGGGAAGTCATGCGTAAGATTTTTTGCACGATAGGCGGTGATTCATTTCCATGGAAACGAACTGGGAGTAAATTTCACATTTTTTTTCAATTCTAATTTTTTTTTTTCTTCGCGTCTGTATATTTCATTTTCATGTCTTATCAGCATGAATCAGCGGCGGGGTTTTATTATATTATTCGCCTGTCAAGAATTTCGCGCTCTCTCACATCAGAGACCCTAGACTGGTATCAGTCCGTTAAATAGAGGATTTTCATAAAATAAAACACAAAATAAAACTGCAAAGCAAGTACACTCATAGAATGTTCTCATGGTCTGATTTAATGTATTTCATCTGAAAGAGCAAGTAAAATCACATATTTCTGTAGGTTTTACTATAGTTGTGTTCCTTGTTTATCAGAATGACTCAAATGCAGGGCTACAGAGACCCGTGCAAACAAGAAAGATCCTTTTTTCAACCGTTATCCTGCTATATCAGTCCGTTAAATAAAGGATTTTCATAAAATAAAACACAAAAAAAAACTGCAAAGCAAGTACACTCATAGAATGTTCTCATGGACTGATTTAACCCTTTCCCGTACAATGACGCCTTTTAACGCCCCTAGGAAAGAGGCCTTTTGAAAACATTGTGGGAAAAGGAGAGAATGCTGGTAACCAGCATTTTCTCCTTTTCCCACAATGTTTCCCACAATGTTTTCTGCCCTATCAAATAAAAATTGCACCATTTTAGCCACATTGAAATTGTCCTCTGCAAATGCTTTCAATTTGGACAAGGCTAAAATTTTGTCGTCTGGTAAAGAGTTAACGTATTTTAAATAAAGAGCAAGTAACAACACATATTTCTGTGGGTTTTACTTCAGTTGTGTTCCTTGTTTATCAGAATGACTCAAATGAATGGCCTGAATGCCAGGCTCTATGTACAGAGACCCGTGCAAACAAGGAAAGATCCTTTTTTCAACCGTTATCCTCCTAAATAAATTAAATGAAACTTTTAAGCCGATAGTAAAAAACCAGAAAAGTGCTATTTCAAACATTTTCATGTTTGAAGAAAAATATATCCCTATCGGACAGTGTAGATCCAAGATCAGACTGCACGTTCTGTGCAGTCTGATCTTGGATCCACACTGTCCGCAAAAGGTCAGTGAATCGCGCTTAGCAGCCTAAGGATTAAACGAAAAGATAGACAGCGTAGGGGTATTGGACTATGGATAGTTCAACTATTTCGTGGTTCAGTTTGAAAAGAAATTTCGAGTAGGAACCATGCCAGTGAGTGTCTTTGAACCATCAGATTCAGTGTGAGGAATGGTGTTTCATGTACATAAAGAAACAGATGTAGATGTGAGTTTTTTCTTTTTCAGTATAGAACGTACATTTGAGTCATGCTCTGGAAAAAAGGGGGCTTAATGCATCTCCATGATGCATGATACAAAGCAAGTCATCGCATAATTATGGATCCATAAAGTGTCTAACAACCGACTGTATCATGAAGTAAACTGGTCGTTTGAAATACAGAAAATTTACCAAGAGCAAAAAGTTTCGGCCCATGTCAGCCTGTGCGGAGTGCGCAGGCTGACCTGGTCGTATTTTATAGAACGTAAGTAAATCTTGAAGATTTTGCAGCGTGTAATCATCGTAAATACAAAGTCACAGATTTGTTTCGCGTGGAAATGAGTTAACCCATTCCCCGACGACAAAATTCTAGACTTGTCCAGCTGGAAAGCATTTGCTGACGACAAGGTAAACTTGGCTCAAACATTGGAATTCGTGTATATGAAAGAACATGCTAGTCAGTGGTCGGTAGACTTTTCTACATATTTCCCATTATCTGTTTGAAAGATTTCTTCTTAAAATACGGGATCGTGATGTAAAAGGTTAACTCAGCCATCCAGGGACATGGGTCTTCCACAGGTTGGAGCCAAATGTTATTGTATATACTTTCACTGCTCCAACAATAACAATGTTGGTAACAAGACTTGTCTCTATAAATGTCAAACCGGAATGCTCAGCCCTGTCCAGTTTTGTTTACTGTTGCTGTACGGAATCTCGCGATGATCACGTTTTCACCTAACTTGCAAACCTTTATAAAAATATAAACACGGTATTCAGATATTCAGAAAAGCCTTGCGTGATTTTAGACACATACGTACGAGATTTAAGCAAAGAGTGTCCATTTTTCCTAGAATTTGTCCAATTGTCGTCATATTTTAATGGCGATTCAACATTTTCACTGCCAACTAAGTACAATTGAGTTCTTTTTTTTTTGGGGGGGGGGGGTTCAAAGTACAGTTCCACTGCAACTAAAGGTAATTACGGTAGAGGTACTAAAGGTAATAAAGGTAACTAAAGGTAATTACGGTCATTTTCATTTCAGCATAAGGTAGCAGATACCTTAGAACCATTGCTCTGTGCAGATTCATCGTGATCTACACTGCCTAAAAGGCGATTCAAGTGGCGATGAAGGAGTTCGTAAATCTGGATCATGCCAAACAGAGTACATGACCAGGAGCCAAAATAAAATATGAGCCATGTTCTGTAAAAAGGGGGTTTATTGCATCTGCGAAAAAGTATCCGCAGTCCGCGCAGGCTGACCTGGGCCGAAACTTTTCGCTATTGTACAATTTTCTGTATGTCCAAGGAACACTGTACCTCATGATTAAGTCGGTTGTTAAAAAAGTAGCCATTATGGTTCCATAATTATGTGATGACTTGCTTGGTGATATGTATCACGGAGATGGGTTAAGCCCCTTTTGCCAGAGCGTGGCTCATTGATGTCAGGAAAAAAAGCACGATTAACCCTTTTTCTACACAGGTAGGCCATTTAACCCTTTCCCAAACGACAAATTTTGGACTGGTCCAAATTGAAGGAGTTTGAAGACAACAATTTTAAATTTGATGAAAATGGCAGAAAGGTCTCAAAAAGGGTAGAAAACACTGTGGGAAAAGGAGAAATTGCTCGTTACGAGCAATTTCTCCTTTTCCCACAGTGTTTTCAAAAGACTTGTACTGCAGACACGTGAAAATCAGGGTTTGTTTGGGAAAGGGTTAATACATACCACTAGCATTACTAATCCAAGAATGTATGGACTTTACATTAATTTAAACATGAGCTTATTCTGTGACGTAATCTTCTGACTCTAATTTTTCCTTACAAAGTATAGAGAATATCTTCCAAGTTCACCATACACACAATTATCACTAGTGGTATTTCTACTGGATTTCAAGATATTAAAAAAAAAACAGTTTGAATATAAAATATACTTTTTTTCAATATTTAGCGATTTACAAAATCCCCAAACTTCAGATTCCTATTACAAGAAGATAAAGATTGACTCCACAATCGAACAATTTCGCCTTATCCCGTAAATGCATATCGAATTCAAATTTGTCAGAAAGACAGTAGATATGAAATAAAAGTCTTCTAGCGGCTGGCTTAGATACAGATATGTTAGCTTGGAAAAAAATCTCGCAGTACCTGACAGGATAGCAGTGAGTTACAATACACGGTTAAATAACACATGGTCTTAGTTTGTTTAGGGCACATATCGGAAATATTACAAATGAGTTGTGCTCTGTGAAAACGGGGCTTAATGCATTTGCAAAAAGTATCGATGCAGTTCGTGTAGGCTGACTTGGGCCAAAAGTGTTTGCTATCAATCAATTTTCTGTATGTCCACGGATCAGTTTACCTCATGATTCAGTTGGCTGTCAGGCAAAATGGATTTCATGGATCCATAATGATATGATGACTTGCTTGACACTATGCATCAAGGAGAAGCACTGAGCAACCTTTTGCCAGAATATTACTCATGTGTGCGAGCTTTACTAAGAAAACTCACATCTACATCTATTTCTTCATATACATGAAACACCCCATTCAAACTCTGCGAAGAAACTATTATAGATAAAAATGTTGGTAGAAATCATCAAAATGACTTTCATCATCAACTTTGTTCTATTGCACTACTCCAAAGTCTAAGTAATCGGTATTCGCCAAATGTAGCTCCCCTTTTGCTGAATTGTTTTCAGTTTGTATTGGAGTTTAACGCCATTTTAACAGCACTGGTCCTATCATGGCGGTCAGTGACGCACCCATGTGTTGCCTGGCTTTCTCGCACAAGTACTGACATTCTTTCCAAAGCCACTGACTACTTTTCTCACATGCATCAGAGGTGAGAGGCCAAAAATCGCCGGAAAGAAAGTTTGCCTCAACCAGGTATCGAATTCGCAACTACCAAGTTACGAGTCAGATACGCTAACCACTGAGCTACCTTTTTGCTGAAAAAGTCTTTTATAATTGTTGCCATTGCAATCGAAGCACCTTATCTGTGCTGCCTTATCGTCATCTGTGTTGTCCATAGAAGCACTTGTTATAAACCATTGGCTGATATGAGCAACTCACTGACCTTTTCTGGACAGTGTAGATCAAGATCAGACTGCACGAAACGTGTAGTCTCAGCTTTGATCTACACTGTCCGATAAATGAAATATTTTGTTCCAAAAAGTAAGTTTGAAAAAGCATTATTCGGGTTTTGAATATCGGTTTGTAATTTTTTTTTTTTTTTCCATTTATATATCAGGATAAGGGTTAAATCAACAGGCTAAGAGGTAACCAAAAGCATTATAGATTTATTTATAGACTTTCTATTAACTAGTACGAGAGACACAAATGCGAGGTAATTAGAGAAAAAATACAATGCTTTTTTTGTGAATGAATCAGAAAACACTGTGAGAAAAAAAAAACTTGTCTAAGAAGCAATAGCCCTTTTTCGCAAAGTTTTCAAGTGCTGGCTTGGGTGTAAAATGTCGTAAGTGTGAATTGTGATAAACACATTACTGCACAGAGTGTTTTGACACTTATAAACAATTAAACTACTTACATACAAGATAATAGAACAAAACTGAAAATGTTGTTGAATGGATGAAAGTATGGAACACGTTAATTTAATAGCAAAAATTGCTTGTTTGCACAAAACAATTGCTACTTTTCTCAAAATGCTTTTAAGAAACATTATGAAGCTGAAGCCTAAAATATCGTACTAGCCCTTATTCTGCTGATTAAGTTTAATGATATCTTCAAGGCGATAGTGCAAGCCCAAATTTTGCTATTTCAAAGTTATTTTTGAAAGAGAAATATCTCCTTATCGGATAGTGTAGATTCAAGATCAGACTGCACGTTCCGTGCAGTCTGATCTTGATCTACACTGTCTGCAAAAGGTCCTTGAGTCACGCTTAGCAGTCTAAGAATTAGTACAGTTGAAGTTATGCAAGTGTCATATTTTGGCGCCTAGACATTAAATGTTGTGGCGGCAATTTTATGCACACTACTTGATGGGGATTATAGTAAAGTGTGTACTTGACCCGGAAGAAAATTGAAATTGGCATTTTTCATTAAAACTAACTACTTTTTATCAAAGGTCACGCTGAACTTAATTTTCATGATGTTTTATCATTATAATGCATGTTTTCTATCTATTACGTCAATCTTAACAAAAAATAAAAATGGAAAAAGGTGCAGTGTAATGTTTTTATGTGAAGTTATTGGTCGCTTCAGTCCTTTACCACACAATCCCAAGTTGTAGAGACCTTCAAGGAGAAGGCTTTTAAAAACATTGTGGGTAAAGGGAGAGAATGTTGGTAACCAGCTTTTTCTCCCTTTTTCCCTCCTTTTTTCCAATGTCTTCTACCTTACAGCTCATTTGTACGAATGTCAAATTTGTCATCATAAGTTTGTATTAATTGGAATACACACCATATCGTTGTCTGGGAAATTGTTTAACAATACTGATTTTCACCTATATCACAGCGACAGTTTGCCCATGTGCTCTCTTGGCTTCCCCACAGGTAGTTTGGGTTCTCAAGTGCTCTACCAAACGACAATCCCACGCCACCATCGCTCCCAACATGTATCTAAACAAGAACCACTTGCACTGCAAATCCATGCCTTACTCACGAAGCGCCGAGTCCCGGTGGCAATATCGGCAGCGAACAGGACTTGAGAACAGGGGGTCGCCGGTTCTATCCTCGCCTCGGCCAATATCTTTCCGAGGACTGATGATAGTCATGGCGACAGGATTCATTCCACTCTCACTGCTGACCATTGTTTCGACTATGGTTATGTGGGAAAGCAGCCAGTGGCTTGTAAAGAATACTATACAGAGTACTGGTAAAAGAAACTCCAGGAAAACATGGATAGGCGCACTGGCCACTGCGATATAACTGAAATAATGTTGAAAACGGCGTCAAATACCATACAATCAATCAAATCAAGCAAAGGAGGAGGATAGACTATTAGGAACGCTTCTTCACGAGCACATCCTTTTGCATTTGCTATCTATTTTTTCTCTTTTTTTTTAACTTCCTTTTACAAGATAATAATTTTTCTCTGTTCTTTTTCATGTTCTACGTCATCTTAGTATTTATATAGTTTTAAGTTTTTTTTGAGTATGCATGTGAGATACCTAGCAAAGTGGGGAGACGTAGCCTCGTAAGAATTTCCTGTCGTAGTCAATACCTTCTTTCTTTAACCCTTTCCCACACGACAAGTTTTAGACTCTCCGAAATTCAAAACATCTACAGACGACAAATTCAAAATTAATACAAATGAGCTTTATTTCTTTAATAGAATAGAAAACATAGTGGAAAAAAGGAAAAAAATACCAGCATTTTCTCATTTTGCCACAATGTGTTAAAATTTGTCGGAAATGTCATATGATCAACAACAGTCGCATCGATTACGAAGATCCATATTCAAATCAGTATGATGACGTCATATCTGATGTTCTAAAAATAGACGGAGTTAACGATTTCAAAACGACCATCCCTTTTTATCAACGCCCAAAAAATGCCCCTATTTGACCCTTTTCCACACAATTCCGACTTTTAACGGCTCTTAGGAAGAAGCTTTCTGAAGCATTTTGTTTTTTTTTTCTTTTCCAACAATGTTTTCTACCCTATCAAAGACAAATTTGCCCATTTGAGTCACATTTCAATTATCGTCCGCAAATGCTTTCAATTTGGACAAGTCTATATTTTTCTCGTGTGTTAAAGAGTAATTAATGAATATTAAATCGTCAAGTTTGTAAGACTGAAAAAAAGAAACATATCTAGTGGTATTTATCGGTATTATACAGGAAATTTTGATTTTTGATTTACGGCATGAAAACTAAATAACCCTGTTTAAAATTCAAGAAGGAAAGCGAATCAGTTTGGTATCAAATAACGTACGCTATGATCCGAAAACGAGGACATGCCTGGTAAATTATCTTAGGAAATTGGTTCAAACATTCCAACATTCCACATGTATGCACATTTCTACACGAAATCTTAAACAAATGCCTTTTGTTTTTTATCTATGCATTGATATCATGTATCAATTTTAAGACCCCATACGAACCCAGAGTAAATAGGCTTAGGAAACATCGTGGGAAAAGGAGAAAATGCTGGAAACCAATCCTTTCAAAGATAAATTCTATCATCTGAGTCATACTGAATTTGTCTCCTGCAAGTGCTTTCAAAATGGAGGCACGCAGAATTATGTCGTCTGGTAAAAAAAGGTTTAGGTAGTTCCCAGTAACTGAAGAGCTGAATTGTATCTCTATAATCAGTTCCATTTTTTGGCGTTTTCATAATATGCTTGATAAATCTAATGTTATCTGGTATTTTTTTCAAAGGAAACTATTCATCCTGCTGAGTTATTTTTGCAACTTTTATGTAGCAAGTGTATCTCACGGCAGCGCCCCCTGGTGAGAATTGAAGATAAAATGGCGTTACTGATATCTTTTTTCCAGGTTTAGACATTTCATTGCCGAAATGAACTTAGACTATAGTGCTAATATTTGTCAAAGCACTGAAAGCGCTGAATATAGTATTTCGGGTTTCTGTCGTGCAGTGACACACAGAATGAAACTTGTGATAGAAGGCGTTGAAATCTTGCAAGGCTTTTTTCTCTGAGATAAAAATCTAGGTTTTAATAAAAAGTTGAATATCGTGCTGAACATTCCGGCAAGGAAGTTAAATAGAGGATTTAAAAGAATGGTAATTT
The DNA here is from genome assembly GCA_945859785.2 of Tridacna gigas. Classification (NCBI taxonomy): domain Eukaryota; kingdom Metazoa; phylum Mollusca; class Bivalvia; order Cardiida; family Cardiidae; genus Tridacna; species Tridacna gigas. The sequence continues at coordinate 64,231,811 of OX244035.2, forward strand.
TTTATCATTTTTTTATCTAATGAGTCATTTTTAAAACGATACAAATGGGGCGTTATCTAATTCAATATTCCATTTATACCATATCTTTCTAAATTTGGCTCAATATAATGAACGTATTGACATTTTTTGCCATAAGAAAAGGATTAGTGGCGGGCAAAGAATATGCCATTTGCCACAGATATTTATATTTGTTTATATGTGTAAGCCAAGCCACCGTAGCTCAGTCGGTAGCGTACAGGACTTAAGAACAGGAGGTCGCTGGCTCGATCCCCGGCTTGGCCAATTTCTTTCCGAGGATTGATGATAGTCATTGCGACAGGATTCATTCTCTCATCGCCGGCCATTGTTTCGACGATGGTTATGTGGGAAAGCAGCCAGTGGCTTGGAAATAATTTTGTGCAGAGTACTGGTATATGAAACTCCAGGAAAGCATGGATAGGTGCACTGGCCGCCGCGATATAACTGAAATAATGTTGAAAACGGCGTTACACACCATACAATACAATACAATCAATTATATGTGAAAAAAGAATGAAATACATGTGATTCATTTACTATATCGTTGCACGTATAAAAACCTCGAATTTTAAAGAAAAAAACTACTTTTTCACGCAACAGAGGCTTAAAATTTGTATTGTTTGTTATTGTCTTAGTATGCAGTCACAATAATGACTTCATGGATTTTATTTTATCTTTCACCTAACCGGATATCCATGCAATAACACCCATGGGATATTTTTTTTTTTTTTTTTTTTATATATATATATATACCACGGATATTTATAGATTTTTGATATACCACGGATATTTATAGAACAGTAAGTTCCACTGACTCCACCCCCATCACCATTTATGAATGAAATGCATTCCAAAAATAGTAACGATTACTACAGAAAGCCCGCGAAAAAAGAACGACGTCATAGCACGCGTGCTACTTTCCGATGATCTGCTTACGTAATTCCTACTCCTGACGTCATTTGAATGCTCGTTTACCGCGTCTTCTCAAATAGAGTAATCCCAAGCGATCTCAATCGCAATTTTCGGACGTTTAATTACTACGATAAAGTACTATGTATGTGGGTAATGCAATTTTAAAATGGGAGTTCCGACATAAATAAACTTTTAAAACTTTTAAAATGTATTTGTCAGCAACATTTTTCACATCTTTTCACAATGAGTACAAATCATAGGTTAAAAGATAAATAAAATACGTACATAGTGTTGTCGTAGATCAAAAATATCTAACTCGGTTGTGAGAATTGATAATTGTCTCGCCAAGGCTCGACAATTATCAATTCTCCCAACCTCGTTAGATATTTTTGATCTACGACAACACTATGTACGTATTCTCTATATTCACGTTTTGCGGAAAAAAAAAAACGTATCGAGGGACCACAAGCACTTCCTGTTTCTCTGTTTTAATATATCAGAAAACGAAAAAGCGGGATTTACGTGTTTGAACTATTCAAAGATATATGAGCCATGCTCTGTGAAAGGGGGCTTAATGCATCGGCATAAAGTATCAAGCTGACATTGGTCGAAACGTCTTGCTATCGGTCAATTTTCTGCATTTCAAAGGGACATTGTACCTCAGTATTTATTATATACCTGTAAGTTTTCCGGGTTAAATACATGCGTCGCACGCGGCTAAAATCACACACGACGGGAAAAAAAATCCGTATTCCACTCAGTGGAATACGGTTCCAAATATGGTATGATGACGTAACACTGTATCCACGTGAACACGGCAGCCATTTTGATTGTTTTATATGTTAACACAATGGGCGTGGTGGAAATAATACTAAATAAAATTCATCCGCCATTCATGAAAAAAATATGTTAACGCCTACTAAACCAATTTTTCTTATAACTATGCTTCGTTTTCGAATAAAATTGTCACTAAATGCATATATTTTGGTTTTTGGTAGTTTAGGTATATAATAAATGGAATATTATGTTGTAGTGTGTTTCCTGGGGCTTGTATTTACTTCTCGCTGCGTGGGAAAATTTTGATATCGCGCGAGACCGAAGGTCTCGCGCGATATCAAATTTTCCCACGCAGCTCGAAGTAAATACAAGCCCCAGGAAACACACTACAACATAATATTACGTATTATTCACTTGTTAGACAAACCGGATATCATGAAATCATAATTATATGATGACTTGCTTGGTATAATGCATCACGGAGATACATTACCTTTTGCCAGAGCATGGCTTATATATTTTCCGAATGTTAGTATACATGTATCAAGAGCTTGTTTGAACTTTGATGAAGCTGTTTAACGATTGCGAGGAGACGGTTTTCTTTGAATATGAATGAGATCTTATTCCACTTGTGAAAGTTTACAAAAGTTATCCAACCAGTGTGCCACTGGATATATCACAAACTATAACACATAAATTTAAACCTCTGTCTGTCTGTCTGTCTGTCTCTCTCACACAATATTTCGGTCAAAGGCGTTTTACTTCCAGTGAAAATCGTAACTTAATCATAACATGATATTTTATGTAGCATAAAACAGCACTTGCATGTTAATATTTATAATATGAAAACAATCATGAATAATTATGTCCACATGCGTGGAAACAAAGACCTACAATGATTGTCATTATCGGAGAAGTGTGAGAAAATACAAAAATAAGATTAAGAAATAAGTAATAAAGTGTGGCAATATATATAGAGCGCTAAACAGAACAGAAAAGACTCAGATATGAGATTTTTCAGACTTTCCATCGCACGCAATGTTTTGACATAGTATGGCTATCATGATGATGACTAATCTGATTCATTATCGTCGTATTTCCTTTATTAACCCTTTAACCAGACGACAAAATTTTGGCTTTGTCCAAATTGAAAGCATTTGCAGACGACAATGTCAGTTTGGCTCAAATGGTACAATTTTCGTTGGATAAAGTAGAAAACATTGTGGGAAAAGGAGAAAATGCTGGTCACCAGCAGTTTCTCTTTTTCCCACAAGGTTTTCAAAAGGCTTCTTTCCCGGGGTCGTTAAAAGTCGGCATTATGCGGGGTTAAACACGAATAGTACTAGTAAATTTGTCTCTTTTTCTTTGATTGTAGATTATATAGAGAAATGCGAGAACGACTTCTCAACAACGTATCGCAGTACACAACAGCAAATCTAACCGGACTATTATTCGGGGATGACAATTTATCGCTAGATTTAAATAAAACGTATATTGTCCGAAGTACACTTGTTTATCAGGTCCAATAAGAGATGTACTATTTAGCTAATGAAGTGTATAATTACCGAAACTGATTTACGTAACAAGTTGGCTTCTTTTTCAAAGAAGCCAGGAGAGGTCAGCATCAATGTTTTCAAATAGGTTATTGGCTTTTAACAAACAAGTAAGGCATTGTATAATTGCCGCCAAGTAGAAACATCTGAATTACATGACAGACACGTGACCTTCCCGCGTTTTCCAGTCGCGCGATCTTTTTGGCGGTGTTCTCTTTTTAACGAATTTTTTCCCGCTTAGCTGTATTTGTTTAATGAAAAATTACAACTATTGGAGAGATCATCTGCAATCAAAGCAATATAACAAATCTTTTTTGAAATCGTAGTATACAAACAAACCGCGTCTATTTCCTATTTCAGTTTTTTTTTTTTATTTCGGTTTATTTATAAAACCATTACGAAACAGACTGTGTATCAGAACAATTTCGTAAAATTAAAAAAAAGGGATTTAGACAGCAATTTCTGAGGCAGTCTGCCTTTTAAACTCACCACTGTTGGAGAGGTCTGATGACTTCTCCAATAAGTTATTGAACAGAACAGAATAGAGGTTTATTTTTAGACAAGTATACAGTTGTACATAGTCACAAAAGTAGTAATAATAAACATGAGATATTACGAGATCTACAGCGAGGCAAACATACATAAGCCGCCCTCTGTGAAAAGTGGGCTTAATGCATCTGCGAAAAGTATCGACCCAGGCCAGACTGCGCAGTGTGCGCAGTCTGACCTGGGCCGAAACTTTTCGCTATTGGTCAATTTTCTGTATGGCAAAGGACGAGTGTACCTCATGAATCAGTCGGTTGTTATACAAAATGGATTTTCATTGATCCATAAATATGTGTTGACTTGCTTGGTATCATGGAATGCGGAGATGCATTAAGCCCCTTTTGTCAGAGCACAGCTCACATATATGTATAGTGCTTTCTTATAGTTGCAATTATGGGTATCGTTTCTTCCAAGACCTACCCAGAGTCCAACTCAGCCATGCCTCACATCGTGCGTATATTTCATTGTTAACATTTTTTTCTGTGTTTTCCTCATCATCGGGTTTTCTTTTTCATTTATTTCATAAAAAAAATTACTTCGTGTCATCTGTGTAATTTTCCATAATCCAAGAGGACAAGAACCTAACAAGCCATGCTTTTGTTCCTATCCTATTGACTTGTATTGTATTTCATGACATACTGTAAATCATCATTCAATAAATATGGTTAAATTTAAATTGATCTCAGAATGATTGTAAGAAAAGGAAGTCCTCTGAAAAGCGGTAAGGTATAGCAACGAACATCACAATAATTCTGCAGACTGTTACAGGAGATCACTCCTTCCTTATAGCATAGCTTCTTCCCGTATAAAATCAATACCTGACAACTGCGTTAGGGAGAATTCTCTTAGCTCAGTGGTTAGTGTATTGGTCTTTTAAACCTCGATACACGAGGACATTTGCCACATGGGTTCGAATCCCAGCCGGAGCGGTTTGTATTTGAGCTATGCATTTGTTGCGATCTTTCATGTTCGTAAGAATACACAAAACATGTCAACTGTTTTCAGTTGAGTTGACATCTTCTAGTCGTCCGGGACTGGCCATTGAGCCATTTGTTGTCTATAAAATTGCCCGTTATTGGCCACTGAGCCGCTTGTTGTCTAAATAATAGACTTCCTGTCTAATAAAGCTTTCCGACATCAAATGATGATTTCTCTTAAGAGGGGGTGTTTACGGGAGGTCTCTCCGTCCTTATAGCATAGCTATAACACAAAACACGTCAACTGTTTTCAGTTGAGTTAACCTCTTCTGCTGCCAACCAAATAGATTGGACTTTTTTCTTAAAGTCTGAAATTAGATTTCAAGTTTGATCTTATCATCGCCGTCCACAAAATCCATTTTAATTACTGTTGGAAATGCCAGAATAAACCCTTTGCAACATAATCCCGAATTTTAACGACCCTGAAAAAGAAAGCTTTTAAACATTTTTGGAAAAGGAGCATTTTCTCCTTTTCCACAATGTTTTCTACCATACCAAAGACAGCTGCATTCAAGTTGTCGTCTGCGAATGCGTTCAGTTTGGTCGAGTACAAAATTCTGTCGTTTGGTAGAGAGTTGAACAATCAATCGAACTATCCTTTGTTCAGGGTCCATTTTTTAACCCTTATCCTGCTCTGTAAATGAAATGAAACTGTCAAGCCGATAGTAAAAAACCCAAACATTGTTATTTCAAAGGTATATTTTGGGAAACAGTATCTCCATATCGGACTGTGTAGATCCAAGATCAGACTGCACGTTCTGTGCAGTCTGATCTTAATCTACACTGTCCGCAAAAGGTTCTTAAGTCGCACTTAGCAGCCTAAGGGTTAATTAAAAGTCGTCATGATCACAAAGTTTGAACGGTTATAGAGGAATCGACGAGTGGTGACCAAGATCAGACTGCACGTAGCCCATATGTACTCTCATCTAGATCCACTCTCTTCTCTCAAAGACCATCTGAGTCGCGACAAGCAGGAAATAAATTAAACCAGCTGTAATATTTTGACGCCCTCGTTATTTTTACACGAGCTGCACTTTTGACACTTTGGCGGGGAAAAAAATTTACAATCAAGTGTATGTTTCCTTTTAACTATTGTATACATGTACATCGCATTGACAACTTAATTCAATGGAATGGCAACTTTACTTAGTTTTTCTCTTTCCTTGGATATTGCAACAAGCCATTGTCAGAAGCAATAGTTTTGGGATAAAAGATAACATTGTCGGAGTAAGCGTTCGAAATTTCCGGGCGTTCCCAGAATTATGAAATTCAACTTCTCGTGGATTTTTTGCTTTTTTGTTCTGTCTCAGATTTCTTAGAATTATGGGTATAGTCATAAACTTGGAGTTCGGGCTTGGTGCTCCTGTTTTAGCCGGTGCGTATAAAAAAAAGGGAACGATTTTAATCCTTAACTCTTTACCAAACGACAAAATTTGAGACTGGTCCAAATTGAAAGCATTTGCAGACGACAAAATAAATGTGATTTAAAAATTGAAATTTGTTTTGGGAAGGGTAGAAAACAGTGCGGGAAAAGGAGAAAATGCTGGTTACCAGCATTTTTTTCCTTTTCCCACAATGTTTTCAAAAGGCTTCTTTCTCGGGGTCGTTAAAAGTCGGGAATATGTGGTAAAGGGTTAAAGCGCCTTTCACGATTATAGTTGCCTTTGCGGCCAGTGTAGATCAAGATCAGGCTGCACAAAACGTGCTGCCTGATCCTTGATCTACACTGTCCGCTTTGCTGAGACACTATACATAAAAAGTGACCACAGAATTGTAATTACCTTGGTGTTAGTCTAGATGAAAATGTCCATAGGGTTTTTTCGGGCCTTTAAGGCTTTCGGCGGTTTAAAAATAGACAATCTGTCGACCGAAATAGCTCAAGTGATACTTGGTGAGACTTGTAAGCGACAAATCTCGGGATACTTGAGGCTGTGGGTTCGATCCTCAAGGGTTACTTTAATTAATATAATGCTGGAAAACAGCATTTTCTCCTTTTCCCACAATGTTTACAACAGCCACATTCCGGCAGGTTTGTTAAAACTTGGGGTTGTTTGGTTAGAGGTAAGAATAATCATACTTACTTCTTTCAAAATCCGTTACCCCACGCCAGCCTTGCAACCAGATTGTCTGTCCGTCTGTGAGCAGGCTCTGCAGTTTTTTCGCTCTATATCTTCGGCCCGGTACGAGCGTAAACTGATCGGCAGCGCAGGCGGCATTCGCGTCGTCCCAGGTTGCCGTGGACGGTTCAAGTTGAAAGACTGAAAAAATAGAAACAACAAATTTAGACGTCATTCCAAAGGATGTTTCTGAAATACAATTAGACACGAGCCGTACTCTGTGAAATGGGGACTTAATGCATCTGCGAAAAGTATCGACCCAGGTCAGCCTGCGCAGTCCGCGCAGGCTGACCTGGACCGAAACTTTTCGCTTTTGATCAATTTTCTGTACGACAAAGGACCAGTCTACCTCGTGAGTTAGACAATTGTTCGACAAAATGGATTTTTATGGATCCATAATAACATGACGACCTGCTTGGTATCATGCATTACGGAGATGCATTAAGCCCCCTTTTGCCAGAGCATGGCTCATGTATAGCAATGGATTATGGCGTGACGTTAGATAAAAAGTACCAGTTAGTACAAGAAAAGGATTGCCCTGATCATATTCATTTGCAATGGTGTGAAATAGCTACCCGGGGTATTGATTAGCTGTGGAAACGCTTGTACAGTGGCGTCATAAATGTGTCCGCTAATATGCTTGCAGGTGCCCGCAGGATATACATGTCCACGGTTTTGACCAATCACAAATTACTTATTATTCATTCGAGTATATCAATGTCAGAAAAGGTCAAAGGCTAGTATATAACGCTATTCCTAAAACTAAATTGAATTGGACCTACTTATTTAGTACTTGTATAATCAACACAGCTAAACCTCATTTTGCTTAAATAAGTGAAATGAAATTTTCAAACCGGTAGTAAAAACCCGAAAATGCTATTTCAAACTTACTGTAAGGGAAAAAAATATCTCCTACATTGTAGATCCAAGATCAGACTGCACGTTCTGTGCAGTCTGATCTTGATATACAGTCTCCGCAAAACGTCATTGAGTCGCGCTAGGCTGCCAAAGGGTGAACGCTTTACCAAATTACCATTGACAAATTTTTGAAAATGTCCCAAATTGAAAGCATTAATTTGACAGATTACAGATCAAAAAGCCGTTCACTAGTGAGATGTGAAAAGGTAAAAACGTGATGCGAAATCGAGTTTATGTTGGTTATCAGCTCTCTCTCTCTCTCTCTCTCTCTCTCTCTCTCTCTGTCCCCTATGGGCATGCTTAAAATCATTATCGTACAAGCCAAATCCTGCGTAATCACGTTAACCCTTTACCACACAATGACACCTTTTAATGTCCCTGGGAAAGAAGCTTTTTGAAAACATTGTGGGAAAAGGAGAAAATGCTGGTAACCAGCATTTTCTCCTCTTCCCACAATGTTTTCTACGTTATAGAAGAAAAACTGCACCATTTGAGCCATGTTGAAATTGTCGTCTGCAAATGCTTTCAATTTTGACAAGGCTATAATTTTGTCGTCTGGTAAAGGGTTAACCGCCTTATCCGTAAATATATTGCAAACTGATTCAAGATGCATCCAGCGTAAGATAAGATATTTCCCTCTATAATGAATATCTCACATATTCCTAACTTAACTGATAAGCCTGTCTGGGATTCTTCGCATTAATATTCGATCTCTGACTAGATCATCTATTGACGTTATCATACCTTTATCGATTTCAGTGGATTTTGTGTGGTAACCCTTTACCAAACAACTGCCTGTGATAACGACCCCCGAGGAAGAAAACTTTTGAAAAACATTGTGGAAAATGAGAAAATGTCTGTGACCATCCTATATATATCAGCGACAATTTACATCACTTTCAAGAACCATACTAAATTTGTCGCCTGAAAAAGCCTTGAATATGTCGATAATCTAAAATTTTGACTTCAGAAACTGAAACTTAAGATATATAGCCTAATTCTGGCAAAACCCTAGACACACGCGAATAAGTGCGCTGTCGCCGAGACATGACTGGAATAATGTTGAAAGCGCTGTAAAACACTATTCGATTTCGATCCTTCGTCACAACTGGTCTTTTCAACCCTTGTCCTTCGCTATTTCGCCACGCAGCTGACATCTTTGCAAGTTAAAGGTTTAGGGAGTAACACATTTTCTGATTGGCTAAATCAGTTGAGCCATTCTCTGGTAAAAGGGTGTCTAAATGCATCTCCGTGATGCATGAAATCAAGCAATTCATCACATAATTATGGATCCATAAAATCCATTTTGTATGACAGCCAACTGAATCATGAGATTCACTTGTCCTTGACAGGCAGAACACTGACCAATAGCAAAACGTTTTGACCCAGATCAACCTGTGCTGACCTGGGTCGATTCTTTCTGCAGATGCATTGAGCTCCCTTTTCGTAGAGCATGGCTCATTTGGTCTAGCCATTTACAAGTTATGCTACTTTCAAATTAAGAGAAAAGTTGAGAATCAGTCTAAGAATATTCTTAAGAATGGTTGGTGAATACGTGGCCTGGGTCCGTATTTGGGTCCGTATTCACAAACCATTCTTAAGAACATTCTTAGTCTTGTTCTCCAGACTTTTCTAAATTTGAAAGCAACACTGCTTCAGAAGTCGTGTTACTTTCAAAATCTTTGAGAATAAGAGTAAGAACGTTCTTAAGAATGGTTGGTGAATCCGGACCCTGGTCAATTAGCCCTGATACTGTTAAATAGATGACACAAAAATAACCAAAATATTGCGATTTCGAAGTTGATTTCACCGGAAAGAAAATACCGTATCGGACAGTGCAGATCAAAGATCAGACTGCACGTTTTGTGCAGTCTGATCTTGATCTACACTGTCCACAAAAGGTCAGAGAGCCGCGCCTAGCAGCCTAAGGGTTAATTCTTTACCAGAATTCAAAATTTGAGACTTGTCCAAATCGAAAGCATTTGCAGCAGAAAAAGTTAATGTGTTCCAAATCATGGCACTTGTCTTTCAAAGGTTAGAAAACAGAGTGGGAAAAGGAGAAAATGCTGGTTACCAGCATTTTCTCCGTTTCCCACAGTGTTTTCAAAAGCCTAAATCTTAAAGGCCGTGAAAACACGGAATTGTTAGATAAAGAGCTACGTTATTTTTGTACTTTCCTGATAAGCGTTATCATTGGATGCAGTGCGTTTTAGCTGCACCAATCAAACAGCGGGTTACAATACGTTATCCACTATAACAGCGAAATACAGATAAATACAGCATCTGGTGAATAAAATTGCCTTGTGCCAAGAGCATGATTTTGACAAAACGTATTAATTTTACTAAATCATTCAGTGCATCCAATAAATTTCATCGCCAGTCCGATATAATTCTCTTTGTGCATTCTTGTGCTTACATGTAGATGGTAAGAAAATGAATAGGTCTCGTGAGACAGAGCAATGTTATGGGAACCTGCACGGTACCCGTAACGTTGGAAAATCGTTAACTAATGGGAAAAGAAAATGAGAAATGGAAGCCGTAGTATACTTATTAGAGACGCCATCGCTATGAAATGTTCCTCTGTTAGTGCAGATGGCTGCGTTTGATGGTAAGTATGATGCCGATGGTTCTTGCAATCGTCACATCTCGGCCGATTCCGTACCTACATCTAACCTCGTCTGCATAAAGGAGATTGCCACTTTGATCTAGCAATCACATGACTTTGAATATGGCGGTGCCTATATAAATCGCTTAGCAGCGACATGAACAACCAGTTGTTCACATCTATCAATGTATCGATGAAATCTCACATCGGAATTGATAAACCACGTTAAAAATTGAATATACAAACTGTTTGACGAGAGAAAGAAAGATATCGATAGAAAATTGTGACTCATGTTTTCTTTTTCAAGAGGAACTTTACAATTTTAACAACGGTAAAACGGAGTACTTCCGGTGAAGAAATGTACCGCGTAGGTGCATATCAAGCTACGAGATACAGCCGAGGGACTTGATCACCGGATCACCCGAGGCTTTCCGAAAGTTGGTTTTTGGTTACGCCTGGTTCAGGTAGTAGCTCTAAACGTGCCTTTGACTTGAAGAGCTCCACCTATGGCAAGAAGAAGTACTTATTGAACAAGTGAGTTTCAACGTATTAACGCTTGCCCAAACAATCCCGACTTTTAACGACCGTGACGAACAGTTCTTTGAAAACCTGGGAAAAGGAGAAAATGCTGGTGATCAGCAAATCATGTTCCAACAATGTTTTCTACGTTCAAAGGCAAGCTCCATCATTTGTGTCACATTTGGTTGTTTGCGAATGCTTTGAATTTGGACGAGTCTAAAATTTAGTCGTTTGGTAAAGAGTTAAATTTGAGAAATGGGGATATGTTACGCAACGTTTGATTGGTTAGGGAGCTAACTCCAACAGATGGCGCATCAGGAAACACAAATGCAGACAGAAAGGGGACCTCCTGCTCTCTTCTATCCATTCATGTGGCCTCATCTAGATCAGGAACCTACGTTAACCCCCAAAGAGCCTCTTACATCTTTATCTGACAATGCAGGCACTGTAGATCAAGACCAGGTCGCACAAAACATGCAGTCTGATCATTGATCTACAGTGTGCGATTTTGCCGAGACAGTCTGCACAGGAGAGGCTTTGAAATTGGAATTACATGAGTCTGACATCTAGACCGAAAATTTCTGTTAACTCTTAAGCTGATAAATGTTATTTCAAACTTATTTTTTGGAGAAAAATATCACCTTATCGGACAGTGTAGATCCAAGATCAGACTGCACGTTCTGTGCAGTCTGATCTTGATCTACACTGTCCGCAAAAGGTCAGTTATTTGCGCTTAGCAGCTTGAGAGTTCAGTTTATTCGGCACCCAAGGGGTTAACTCGTAATTATACTGACTGATTAACCTGGACACAAGTCATTGAGAACACAAAATACAAAAATGCGATCTAAAACAAAACGTTTCATTGCTGACACTGTAAATATTGTGGGAAAAGAAGCAATTGCTTATTACAAGTAATTACTTCTTTTCCTACAATGTTTTCAACAATATATCAACTGCGAGAAGGTTAGTATTCGAGCTTTGCACCGTCAAGGATTAATTAAAGACAGAGTGGTCACGTCTGCAAGTTGGCACGAAGAAGCGATTGTTTTCAATTATTCAATTACCAAAGATAGTGTCAAATTAACCCCTGAAATGCCGAGAGTGCCTTTTCTTGTTTTTCGGACAAGATAAGACTACAGAGAACGCTGATCGCAGATCTCCATTGTCCTGTATTTTGGCAAACTTACTTCTGTTTCTGATAACAGCTTAGAGCAAGATAAGACTGCAAAGAACGTGCAATCTGATCTTATACCTTTATTGTCCTGTATAGTGGGAAAGTTATTTGCATTTCGGCTGACAGCAAGGGGTCAAGCTAAGACTACACAGAACCGGCAATCTGATCTTAGACCCTCATTGTAAAGTATTTTAGGATATTTACTTGCCTTTTGGATAACACCGTAGGTTAAGATAAGACCGTACAGAAGGTGTAATCTGATCTTTGACCTTCATTGTCCTATATCTTGGGAAAATGTGACACAAACTGACTTGAAATTGTCAATCTTTAATGACTAAATAGCGTTTATTTCGTTTAACCCTTTACCACACAACAAAATTTAGTCTTAACTAAAAGCATTTGCAGATACAAAATCAAATTTTGGCTCAATGATATTATTTGTCTTTTACAAGCGTAAAAATCATTGTAGGAAAAGGAAAGAATGCTGGTTACCAGCATTTTCTCCTTTCCACAATGTTTTCAAAAGCTGCATTGCTTAGGGTCGTTAAGCCATGAGGCAATTTGGTAAGGGGTTCATAAATCACCTTAACTCTTTACCAAACGACAAAATTTTAGACTAGTCGAAATTGAAAGCATTTGCAGACGAAAAAATAATTATGACACGAAAAATAATATTTGTATATGGAAGGGTAGAAAACCTTGTGGGAAAAGGAGAAAATGCTGGTTACCAGGTTCCCACAATGGTTTTCAAAGGGCCTCTTTCTCAGGGCCGTTAGAAGTCTGGATTGTGTGGTAAAGAGTTAACCCTTTCCCAAACGATAAATTTTGGACTGGTCCAAATTGAAAGAGTTTGCAGACGACAATTTTAAATTTGATGAAAATGGCAGAAAGGTCTCAAAAAGGGTAGAAAACACTGTGGGAAAAGGAGAAATTGCTCGTTACGAGCAATTTCTCCTTTTCCCACAGTGTTTTCAAAAGACTTGTACTGCAGACACGTGAAAACCAGGGCTTGTTTGGGAAAGGGTTAATTAATTACATTCCACATGATCCTACCGTTGTTATTGTTGTAATTGTTTTTTCCCTTTGCTGAGAGACTTTATGCTTTGTAAATCTTCGTATCAAAAGGATCATGTGATGCCCTCATCCAAAATTGTAAGAAGAACCCCATAAGCTTAAGCTTTCATTGTCATCCATTTCTACAGCATTGCCGCAATGATTTTTCCAGTTGCCGCAGTGTTTTCCCAAGAGGATCCTCAGGTCGAGAACATGTCAACTACAGATGGTATCCAGGTCAGATGGGTCCTTAAGTTTAAGCGATTATTCATAGGCAATTTGTAAGCAATTTATCTTGAATCTGTTCCAACTATAGTCAGTGGAAGAAATATGACAGACGGGCAGACGGGCAGACAAACAAACGAACAAACAGACAGACAGACAGACAAAGACCTCGAAAAATGCTTTCTTTCTTGTACAAATATAATGTTAAGCTGACTATCCACATGTACATTTTGTACATGTCTAATTATTTTGTGTTCTGTTCTGTAATCACGTAATCCCTACCTTCATTGAATAGAATCTGGAGCTGAGGATTTTTTTTTTACAGCGGTTTGGAAGTGAGCTTAAACATTATAAACAAAAATAGGAAAATTTACATGTTGACAAAACCACAGATACCTGCCGCATGATTTTCGGGTCAAACGACGATTGATACCCGATGCAGTGCTGTAAAATGCACTATAACATGCAGATCTTGCATTTTCGACTCTGTTTTTGTTAGAACACCTGACAAAGAAGCGGACAGTGTAGATTCAAGATCAGACTACACGTTTTGTGCAGTCTAATCTTGAATCTACACTGTCCGCATACGAAGTTAAATCCGGACTCAACGCTACACAGTTTTCAGTCCATACACTATGAGTCATAGGAATTTTCGCTTCAGACAAAGGTTCCACAGCTGCAATACTGGGAACTCAGAGATTTTTATCACCTAAATTACATAATTACTTACGACTTAATTAACTTCCTGTAACAAGTAGAGCGCCTTCTCTTTGCCTTGTGGTAGATTCTAAAACAACATTGTGGCAAATGGATAAACTGCTCGCTACGACCAATTTCTCCTTTTGCCACAATGGTTTTTTTTTTTTAATTGCTTGTGTGTAAGTATTAGGTATTGATTCGTCACTGTTTATTGTATTTAACTTGTAAGGACGTTTTCACTGTCGTCAGCTTCCTAATTTAACCCTTTACCACACAATCCCGACTTTTAAAGACCCCGAGGAAGAAGCCTTTTGAAAACATTGTGGGAAAAGGAGAAAATGCTGGTCACCAGCATTTTCTCCTTTTCCCACAATGTTTTCTACTCTTCCAACTACAAATTTCAATTTTTGAGTCACATTTATTTTGTCGTCTGCAAAAGCTTTCAATTTGGACTGGTCTAAAATTTTGTCGTTTGGTAACGAGTTAAGACTCAGGAGTGGTTGGTGCATTACTTTTTTTCTGTGTATGACAGTTTTAATAAAGTTAAAATAGTCACGTGACCGTATTTTTCCAGAGACACAAAGCACACAGGAGATAAATTTCTAGGTTTTCCGGCTTTTATAAAAGGTACTTAAGCTGCTGAATAAATGAAACGCATATTTCTGCTCAATACTAAAAGCCCAAACATTGCGGTTTCAAAGTTGATTTCACCGGACAGTGCAGTCTGATCTTGATCTACACTGTCCGCAAAAGGTCAGTGGGTCGCGATTAGCAGCTTAAGGGTTCATGGCATGGAAAACAGCTTTCTTTCCGCAATGTTTTAACCTTTTCACCGCCATTGGTGAAAACAAGGACCTTTGCAGACGGCATAGATCCAAGATCGGACTGCAGAGAACGTGCAGTCTGATCTTGGATCTGTATCACCCGCTTGTTAAGTTAAGCTTCTCAAATAAAAGTCTTTCTGTGTTACCTTCGCTTCTGTTTGCAGCCTTCGATAGAAGCCGAGTACATACCTTTGACGCTGAAAGAGCTGGGCAGCTGTCCACAGTTGGGGCGTTAAACATATCAGCCATGCTCTGGCAAAAGGGAGCTTAATGCATCTCCGTGACTTATTATACCAATCAAGCATTATCACATAATTATGGATCCATAATAGCAACTTTTGTTAACAACCGACTGAATCATGAGGTACAGTGGTCCTTTGACATGGAGAAAATTGTCCAATAACGAAAAGTTTTGGTCCAGGTCAGCCTGCGCAGTCAGAGCGGACTGCGCAGGCTGACCTGAGTGGATACTTTTTGCAGATGTATTAAGTCTCCTTTTTCACAGAACATGGTTCATTCATTATATACATGTATATTACACAGTTCAACCCGAAATTTTATACTAAAGCCGACTTCAATTCAAGGCCGACTTAAATGAATTTAATGATAAATATGCCAATGGTGAAGTTGACGATGAATCTGATGTTGTCGATGATGATGATAATGATGATGATGATGATGATGATGATTAAGAGGAGGAGGAGGACGATGACGACGATGATGATGATGATTATGATGATTATTATTATTATTATTATTATTATTATTATTATTATTATTGTTATGATTATTATGATGATGATTATTATTATAATGATGATGATTATTATGATGATGATGATTAGGAGGAGGAGGACGATGATGATGATGATGATTATGATGATGATGATGACGACGACGACGAAGACGACGACGACTATGATGATGATGTAAAAGCTCCTTGATTCTTTTACGTGTCCAGTGTTCCGCGCTGATACACGCGAGGCTACCTCTGGGTCTTGTGGTCCTGCGTTTACCTCCGTACCATTGCTTCATCTGATTAGATATTATGAGCTAGGTCTGTTTACATAACAGAAGCACGTCTTGCAATGCAGCTCGTTCCATATGTCTTCATTTACATACGAGCCAAGCTCTGTGAAAAGGGGGTTTAATGCATCTGCGAAAAGTATCGACTAAAGTCAGCCTTCGCAGTCCGCAATCCGCACAGGCTGACATGGGTCGAAGTATTTTGCCATTGGTAACATTTTTTGCACGTCAAAAGATCATTCTACTTCATGACTCAGTCAGATTTTGGGCAAAAATGGGGCGAAAAGTAGTGCATTAAAAAGGTGCATTAAAACCTCCTTTTCCCAGAGCTGCGCTATTATAGATTTGAGCCACGCTCTGGCAAAAGAGGGTTTAATGCATCTCCGTGATGTATGACACCAAGCAAGTCATCACATGATCATGGATCCGTAAAGTCCATTTTTGCCGAACAACCGACTGGATCATGAGGTACACTGGTCCTTTGGCATACAGAAAATTGACCAATAGCGAAAAGTTTCGGCCCAGGTCAGCCTGCGCGAGCTGCGCAGGCTGGCCTGGGTCGATACTTTTTGCAGATGCATTAAGCTCCCTTTTCATAGAGTATGGCTCATTTGTATCGAAGAAATTGTTGTTTCCGCAGCTCGTTATATAACAAAACAATGCGAAAATTAATGAAATAATTATCGTCCATAGACCAGATAAGAGTTTGTAGCATGTTTTGACACGTTTCCAGTAGTACCATTTGCAAATGAGCTATGTCATGTGAAAAGGGGATTTAAAGCCTCAATAGCTGCCAAATATAAATAAAGCGGGTATTGAAATGCATTTGAATTCATTTCATGCCTTTTTAAAAGTATGAAAAGTATGTGAAGGTGACAATCTGTTATTGTACAGTGGTTCCAACTGTTAGTCGCTGAGGGAAAAATGATTTTTTTTAAATCACGTAAAAAGTGAAAAAAAGAGTGAACGAGCTGGCAACGTTTGACCTACACCGCAATTTCCCATGTTTTCGCCAATGGTGCTGAAAGGGTTAAAGTGGCTCGGTGAATTTACGCACTTTAATTCCTATGGTGGTATATTTCTGCCACAAGATACGCGATAACCATTGCGATAATTAAAAAAAAAACTATCGTGATAAAACAAACTTTCCCGAAAATAGTATATCAATAATTAAAAGTTTCACAATAAAACTATCGCGATAATTCTCACTTTAATCACGACTGCTTTTGTGTTTGTGCCTACATTCACGGTATCTATAAATAGATATGGTTTCGGAACATCTTTGCCATCTGGTACAATAAAAAACTACCTAGTTGATCCATAAACTGGCAGCCTGTTATCGATCTTCGCATTTACATAGGACGGCTACAGGAGATACATTGGGTACCAGTTTAGTTAATCCAAACGGTGAATGTCCTATTTATAGATATCGAGGAAAGCGTAAAATCATCCCGATGTTTTTATCTCGAATGTCAGCCTCGTGCACGAATTTTGCGTTAAAATATTTACTGATAACAAAGTTTATCGTGATATTTTTTTTCAGAAAACTTTTCACTATCCAGATAAAATTTCCAGAAAACTTTGATTTATCCTGATAGTTTTCTAGAATTATTCCGATAGTTATCTCATATCTCGAGGCAGAAATATGCCACCATAGATTCTTAATCAGAGGATTACATGAACTATTTATGTTGCATTGAGTTCGACCTTCGACCTATAAACCCCCAGTCATATTAAGCACTCCAGTTGGCATTCTTACTGGCAAAGATACCAATCCCTTTATTTTTGTTTGGCTGTCCTCTGCGTACTAGTATGGTGTTTTTCCCCAGAAGACACAAAGGCAAAGTGTTTGGCTAGTCCTTATTGAAAGCATTTACAGACACCGAATTACAAGAGGTTCAACTGATGAACTTCCTGACACAATGTATAAAGTATTTTCAGAAATTTAGAAAATGCTTCGTTTCCCACACTGTTTTCGAAACCTCTTCTTTCTCAATGTCTTTAACTCTTAGGCTGCTAGGCGCGAGTCAATGGCCTTATGGGAACAGCGTAGATCAATATCAGACTGTATAGAACGTGCATCTCGGATCTACACTGTCCAACAAGGAGATATCTTTTCCTAAAAAATAGTTTTCAAAAAGCAAAGTTTGGGTTTTTACTATCCGCTTGACACTTTCTTTTCGCTTATTTAGCAGGATAAGGGTTAAAATGCGGGATCTATTGATCAAGGGCTAAAACATGGCCTATTAGAATGGTTCTTTGCAGATTTCGTACATTTACATTATATGCATTTTGTTTGATTCTTTACAAAACGATTTGCGGACGAAAATAAAATGTGACCCAAGTGATAGAATTATTCTCTAACAGGGTTTAATTAAAAGCCACATTTTCTCCTTTTCCCAAAATGTTTCAAAAGCTGTTCCCCACATGTTCTTTAAAATAAGGGATTGTTTGGTAAAGGTGTAGATACAAGGACACGGCCTTCCGCACATTCGATTGGCTCAGACATTTCGTCTCGTCCAATCAGATGGCCAGGCTATCGGTATCAAAATGAGACTCCTAGGTCCGTATTCACCAACCATTCTTACGAACATTCTTAGCCCCATTCTCAAGATTTTTCTAAATTTGAAAGTAACACGAGTTCTGAACGGATAAACCAGTTGGTTTAGCCAATAAGAACTTGTGTTACTTTTTAAGTCTAGAATAAAGCAAAGAATGTTAAGAATGGTTAGTGAATCTGGGCCTTATTGTCATTGTGACTGATATTACATCATCATACAAATACAACTAAACAATTTCGGTCCAAAGTTTTAGACCCGACCATAATGAAAAGATTTGCAGATGGAAAAGAGAATATGTCTGAAATGATGAGGTATGTCACTGAAAAGATAAAAAAAAAAAAACGCATCGTGGAAAAGTGAAAGTGTTGGTTACCAGCCGTGATGATTTTCCTCTTTTTTTTTTTCATTATTTTCCCACCCACCTTTTTTTTTTCAGGTTCCTTAGAATCCGGCATGGTTTGTTAAAGGACTTAGCATTTGGTCATGGAGACCTATCGAGAAAAATATAAGCCATGCTCTGGCAAATCGGGGCTTAATGCATCTTCCTGGTGCATTGTACCAATCAAGCCATCACAAAATTATGGATCCATAATAGACACTGTTTTAGCAACCGATTGAAACATTGGGTAGACTGGTCCTCGGACATACGGAAAATTGACTAATAGCGAAAAGTATACTGCGCAGGCTGACCTGGGTTGATACAATTTCCAGATGCGTTAAGGCCTCTTTTCACCGAGCATAGTTCATAAGTAATCTTTGATCTATCGTTTTGATAACCAAGAGATTCAGTAAATCTGTTTAAAACCCTTCAGTCCTATGAACTTGGACTTCCTATCGTTTTTTTATGAAAAACAGTCACAGCTCATATTTTTCATACATATTTTCTGTTTCGAGTGTTGAGACGATGACATTTTGCAAAGAGCATCGGTTCGTCAGTAGTATCAAAGTACAAAACACGTGCGGTATGCTATATATAATAGAGTTAGTCACATATAAGTTTGAGACTATGTTTTTTCTTTTATCTTAATTTATTAATACTCCACCAAATCTTAAGTTGTGGGTAGCTGTAAGTATTACCTCGGCTAGACATTTCATACGAGTACCAACAACCTAGGTGCTAAAATATTCAAGTGCAGCTAAATTCGATGGTATTTCTTCAAGTAATTAAATAGTCTGCAAGGGGGCGCTTTTAGAATGTTAAATGCCAGTGGTGTCACTAAACGAAATTTGGACCTATAAGAATCAAAGCAGGGTGTCCCTGTTGAAATAACTGGATAAAGCACAAAGACAAAGAATAGTTGTGAGTGAGTGAGTGAGTGAGTGAGTGAGTGAGTACGTAAGTAAGTAAGTAAGTAAGTAAGTAAGTAAGTAAATATTTTATTATAGTGACATGTGTATAAGCAGCAAATAAGGTTTACAAATAAATAATTTCAGGAACACCCGGCCCCATGGGCCTATATGTCACTTTTGAAAACAATTTATTTATGTTTCCCCAATACTGTAAAATGCCTTTTTATTGCATAATTTATTGTCCAAGATCTGATAAAAGACCACAACTTTTTCGTTGCTAAATAAATTGGCCATGCTTCCTGAAAAGGGGGGTGGGGGCGAGTATAATGCATATGCAAAAAAGTATCGACCCATGTCAGCCTGCGCAGTCCGCGCAGGCTGACATGGGTCGAAACTTTTTGCTGTGAGTGAATTTTCTGCATTTCCAAGGACCAGTCTATCTCATAATTCAGTCGGTTGTTAGACAAAATGGATTTTATAGATCCATAATTACTAGTATAACTTATGACGACTTCCCTGGTATAATGCATCACGGGGCCGCATTAAACCCCCTTTCGCCAGAGCGCCTCTCGAAGGTTTTCGACTTTTTTTTTTTGAGTTCTAACGATAAATTTCCACTGCAGGTGGATATGATTGTGGTCGTGCTTTAGCATCAGAGAGCATAGATCGAAGATTCAAGATTAGATTGCATGCTCTGTGCAGTATTATCTTGATCTATGCCGCCCACATACTGGTATTAAATCGCTGTTAAAGTTTAACAAACATTTCAAAAACAACTAAATTTTGGTTCTAGCGACATAAAGTGAGTATGTACACGCTTAACCCCTTACTCCACACAATCCGAAAACATTGTGTGAAAAGGAGGCAATGGTTACCAGCATTGTCTCCTTTTCCCACAATGTTTTTCTCTCCTATCAAAGAAAGAAATCAACATTTGAGCAACATTCAGTTTGTTGCTTACAAATGCCTTCGATTTTGACCAGACTAAAATTTTGTCGTTTTTGTGAAGAGTTAAGGACGGAGTACCTGTCCCTGGATAGTGCTGAAAATATTGTCGAAAATGGAGCCATCTCTGGGAACAACAAACTACTCCTTTTTCAGCAATGTTTTCAGAAACATGTCTGTTACAGAAGCGTAAAATATGAAGAACTAAGGAAGTGAACGTGGTATATGAAAATGGCTCACAAAACACATGGGAACTATTTTTTATTGCGCCAACAGTTGAATGTGTTTCAAAGATTATTTCTTTCTGTAACTTGAGCCATGGAGAATAAGTTTAACATCTTTACCACACAATCGCGAACTGTAACGATCCTGGGAAAGACGCTTTTTGAAAAGCCTTTTGAAAACATTGTGGGAAAAGGAGAAAATGCTGGAACCAGCATTTTCTCCTTTTCCCACGATGTTTTCTATCATATCAAAGGCGAATTCCATAATTTGAGGCACATTTTAATTGTCGTCTGCTAATGCTTTCAATTTGGACAATTCTGATAAATTTACGTCTGATAAAAGGGTTAATGGCGTAATAATAACTTATGCATGTTACCCTTCACACGCTGTGAATGTTCTAAAAATGTGTTAAAAAGAGAACATTGTCAATTAAAACGAAAGGGAGTGGGCGGGGGGGGGGTAGATGAAAAACATAAGGATTTACCGTGGATTAGATTATTTGATGCTTAAAAAAAATAAGTATAACTTATGAATATGTTCTCGGTTTGTTACAGTCTTTTCGAGTCTGCCATACGCAGATACTTCAGCTTTGTTTTAACATCCAGGAATAGAGTAACAGGGCTTGATGGAATAAACTGTATTTTGACACTGACGTGTTTCTGACATCAAAGATGAAAATTTTCTGGTCTGCGTGGGAATGTTTTTGTTGCACACTTGCTGCAGAATGCTTTTCTCGAATTTCTAGCAATGTTAGACCCTTTGCCAAACATTCCCAAGTTTAATAGACCCCTGAGGAAAAAGGCTCTTGAAATCATTGTGGAGACTTTGGGAAAAAAAATGCTGCGCAACAGCATTTTCTCCTTTACCTACAACGTTTCTTACCCTTTTAAAGGCAAATTCTATCATTTTAGCGACATCCAATTTGTCGTCTGCAAATGCTTTGAATTTGGACAAGTCTTAATTTTATGACATCTGGTGGAGAGTTAAATGGCCAAAATGGTGTTGAATCAGCAGTGGCGAGAATAAGTAACACTTAAGCTGCTAAGCCCGACCCACTGACCTTTTGCGGTCAATGTAGATCAAGATCAGACTGCACAGAACGTGCAGTCTGATTTTTGATCTACATTGTCCGATAAGGAGATATCCCCCCCCCCCCATAAATAAGGTTGAAATAGCATTATTCAGGTTTTTACTGCCAGTTTGAAGATTTCATTTTACTTATTTAGCAGGATAAGGGTTGCCACATCGATAGCTGTATAACCCTTATCGGTCTAAATAAAAGAAATGAACTTTCAAGCCAATAGTAAATACCCACATTTCATCGGTATTTTTGGAGGAAATATATCTCCATATCGGACAGTGTAGATCTAAGATCAGACTGCACGTTCTGTGGAGTCTGATCTTGATCTACGCTGTCCGCAAGAGGTCAGTGAGTCGCGCTTAGCAGCCTGAGGGATAAGATTTAAAATACCGTAAGCTTTACACGTGCGAATATTTTTGTTTAACTCTGAACCAGTGACAAAATTTTAGACTTCTCCAAAAGCAGACGACAGTTCAAACATGGCTCTAAAGATGGGATTTGTCTTTGAAAGGATAGAAAACATTGTCAAAGAAGGAGAAAATGTCGGTTACCAGCATAAACGATGCAGCTTGGATTTAAAAGGGTAGACACAGATTGGTTAAGGGAAATTCTGGTAAACAGAATTTTCTCCCTTGTCGACTTGATCTTCATGTCTTTAAGTTTAGGATTGTTCGGTAAAGGATTAATACGCACAACCAGGTGGGAACTATTTTGTTGCACACTGGCTGCAATAAGGTTTTCCTATTAACATTCGGAGTTTTTCTGGTTACAAAATGTCAAGGTAAAACTGAAATAAACAAGGTTTTGTTCTGCCAAATTGCCCCTATCAATAGTATCAGCCTTGTTAACAGGTAAATTGTGCTGTTTTTAGATAATTATGGAGCCAGAACTCCCGAATTCTTTGTGAAAAATTATAGCAGATGTTTTGTTTTGTGAAAGTTTACCATAGAGCACATAGGAGGATAGTAAATTTATGGATGGATGGATGGATGCATGGATGGATCAAAGGATGATGAGGGAAGAGATGATGTTGGGGTTTATCTTCATAATTTCCAATTATTTATTACTCGGTGCGGCGCAGAACCGTCTTACAAAGTCACAGGCTTCTTTTCCACATAAACAGTCGAAAGCAATGTTTAAATGTGAGAGATAGATGAATACTGTCTCTCTGACTCTCATCAATTCTAGCAGAAGTCTGGCTAAGTCTGGACTCGAACTAGAAATCGTGATAGCTCAGTGTTCCTTGGCCACTCAGCTGACGTGGCCATCGAATAAGTCTGAAAGTCCCTCGGATAATAATGAATTATCATCCCTAAGGCTGCTCAGCGCGACTCACTGGCCTTTTGCAGACAGCGTAGATCAAGATCAGACTGTACAAATCGTGATCTTGAATCTACACAATCAGATTAGGAGATATCTCTCTTTCAAAAATACCTTTGAAATAGAAAAAAAAATCAGTTTTTACAATCGGCTTGACAGTTTTATTTCTTTAATTTAGCTGGATAAGTGTGAAGAGATACTGTACTTATGACCACACTCTCCGGACGTGACCATCTGATAAGAGAGGTCAGCCCAATGACCAGCCTCATTGTTTGGGAATGGTTTCACATCCGCAAACACAGTAGCTCAATGGGCCATTTCCTCAAGATTAAAGTCAAGGGCAGGAATTTCCAATTACGCTGTTTTTGAGCTGTATTGGGAAGTTCCTCTATGCACTTTGCCCGTTGAGGGTGATATACGACTTCCGTTGCTTCTGTTTCTGTTGCGGACAGTGTAGATCAAGATCAGACGGCACAGAACGTGCAGTCTGTTGTTTGATCTAAAAAGTCCAATATTTATGTGAAACATTCAAAGGCCAGGCTATGTTGGAAAAAGGTTATATATCTAGATCCTTATCACCCAACGAAAAAGAATGCCTTTTTCAGTCGCGCTCTTATGGTAACCGTGTCACCTCTTCCTGTTTTCGACCAAATTATTGCTTTTCGTGCTACATAATTAATCATATAATCAGCTAAAAGCAGGCTTATTTTGTAAAAAAGAAAAAGGGTGCGTTTTTCATAAGGTACAAATCGTAAATGGTACGCTTTTCAATGGGTGTAGTCGTTAAGGGTACGCTTTCACATCGTAAAAGGTGTCACACCACAGTCCTGTCTCTGAATTGAATAACTAAGTGAGCCGTCCTCTGTGAAAAGGGGGCTTAATGCGTCTGCGAAAAGTATCGACTCGGGTCAGCCTGCGAATTCCGCGCAGGCTGAACTGGGCCGAAACTTTTCGCTAATGGTCAATTTTCTGTACGAGCGAATTTCCAATGACCATTCTAGATCGAGATCCAGTTGATTGTTAGACAAAATGGATTTTATGGTTCTAGTTATAGTTCTGTGATATCTTGCTTGGTATAGTGGATCACAGAGATGCATTAAGCCCCCTTCTGCAAGAGTATGGCTCGTATGTTTTTGATCCTTTGCTGTACTTTTTTCGGTAATCCCGTAGCTCTGCTTATTGTGTCTATAAAATATATAGAGGATATTCTCCCGGTGAAAAAAAATCATGCTTTTCGGCAGTTTATCGAGAAATAATGGTGGATTATGGTTTGATATTTCATGGTTACGAATAGTGAAAATACCGATTTTATATTTTCTAACTCTTCAATTTGCAGATGCATTAAGACCCCCTTTTCACAGAGCATGACTACCATATATGTCCAATGGTCTATACAAGATGGTAGAAAAATTGGCACCTCAAAAAATTGTGTCAAAAACAGCTATCCCAGGAGAAAAACACGCAAAATATGCATATACTGGGTTGAGCATGTGGCACTGATTAGTTCCTCAGAAATAAGTAATTGCGCCCAGTTTCCACAAGAAATCATTAAGTCAACCAGAAACAGAAATTGTACCTTTTCCGCCATCTTTTTATGATAAAACAGAGCGGCAAAACTGCTCAGAGTAAAATTCCGAAGTCGGACTACTTTTGACGATTACAAGCGGAAGCATTTCGGTGTGATACGACATCAAAAGAACCAAACAATATAGGTACTTCTTTTATTCTAGTTTTAATTTGGTTAGGGTTATCAAGCAAGCTTTCTTTTAATCCGTAGAGTAACTATCACAACTTCAGTGGCCAATGCAGTGAATGCAGATCAAGATCAGATTGCGCAAAAAGTGCAGTCTATAGCGATTTACCCTGTCCCCCTGTGGAGATATTTCGGACAGGATCAAGATCTATGCCATTCTTCGTGAGTGTAACTGTCCGTTAATCAAATCTCGACACGAACGGGTTTCTCTACAACTCTGGTGGTTTGATGGTTAATACGTAATGAAGATCATTTAGAATCGATCTGCCTTGGGATTTATCACATGGGCGTGTCCTGGGGCAAAGCGCTGAAGAGACAGTCTTATTCAAATAAACGAAGTTAAGATAAGCAATTATGAAATAAGACTTCCAAAACACAGCATCTTTTTGACACATAAACGAAACGAAACACGTGCTATGCAAATCATTTTTTGTTTAAGGTAATAATTCCATTGGGACCGCATTAGGGTTGGTGGTGGTGTGGCGGGGGGAATAAGAAGGAGGCGTTTGTTAATTTTCCGGGAGGTTACACTTGTGTATGAGTCAACAGAGAATTACTAACAACTTAATCCTTTCGCCTGTCATAACGCGACATATGGAGCTTTTGTGGGAAGCGTTTACAAATCAAGATCTGACATTACCGGAAGTGAAGTCTGACCTTGAATCCTCGTCGTCAGGCACTTGATTCTGAATTACGACCCCCAAAAAATCTTCCCTTTATTTGCAAAAAAGTTGTATTTTCAGCCCTCTAGAAAAAGAAAATTCTATAATGCAGTTTAAAGAGATTTGCCGAAAAAAGTAAAATTTCCTACCATACGTAACAACAGATTTATTTTGCAAGGAGTGTAACCAAAGATCAGGCTGCACATATGTGCAGCCTGGTCTTTATCAGCACTATTCGCCTTTCAATTAGTACATTCCGTCATAATAATCCCAATTAGCCAGTGAAGTAAACGATACAATTTCGGTTAGATCAGAGTTAAGACAAACTGCCCTGCAAATGACTTGTGTATTTTCCCTGAAGCCCGGTTCAAATTTCTCATAAATAGGCTGGGTGGGGGGATAATTTATCTTATCTATGCTAACATTGATGAAGCGCTTCTGCTTGTTGATATAAAACACTGGGTTCCTGACATGCTGTGCTCTCGTTTGTATATAGCTGAAAGCGTGTGAGCTGATAGCTGTTCTGCTCCTTATGCCAGAAATCAGCACCGAATTGTTAAAGTTGTTTGTTGGTTAGTTGTTCGGTTGTTCGATGGTTCGTTCGTTCGATCGATCGTTCATTCGTTCAGTCGGTCGGTCGGTCGGTTGGTTGGTTGGTTGGCCTGTTGATATAAAACTCTGGGTTCCTGACATGTGTGCTTTCGTTTGTGTATCGGTAAAAGCATGTTGGCTGATAGCAGTTTTGCTCCTCATAACAGAAATCAGCACCGAATTGTTCAAGTTGCTTGTTTGTTGCTGACCTGGGTGAAAATTTTTGCTATTGGTCAATTTTCTGCATGTCAAAGGACCAGTGTGCAACATGATTTAGTCGTTTGTTCAACAAAACGGATAATATGGCTCCACAATTGTTTGATGACTTGCTTAGTATCATGTGTTACGGAGATGCATTAAACCCCCTTTTGCAGAGCATGGCTTATTTAGTAAATTTAGGGAAGGATGTAGAACTTAAACGATGTTCTCTCATGACAAGGGTTTGCCAAAAATAGGTAGTCTTAATGGAGGTTCAGTTGTAATAGTAAATGATGTCACGGCGACTAGTACACATATCCATGCGTTCTTGCAGTTTCTGTCACTGGTATTACGAACAGCGCTCTTTTCCAGGCACCGGTTGGTATCCCGCATATACAACAATGAGACAATGTTCAGAGGCGAGAGAGGAGACAAAACAGATTCTCAACTCCTGTGTACTCATCGGTGTTGTTTTTAATTTTTGCCACACAATCTCAGGGTTTAAAGACCACAGAGAAGATCTTGTGGCAAAGAGGCCTGGAAAACGAAGGAGAACCATTTTCTCTGTTTTCCAAAACTTTTTCAACTTTTCCGAAGACATGTCCCATCATTTGAGCCGCATTTAATTTGCCGTCTGTAAATGCTATCTTGGTGGACATGGCTAAACTTTTGCCAACTGGAAAAGATTTAAAGCATGAACTGGAAATAAGCGGAGAAAGTTTTGTTTATTTCCGACATCATTAACCCTTAAGCAGCTAAGCGCGAATCACTGACCTTTTGCGGACAGTGTAGATCAAGATCAGACTGCACAGAACGTGCAGTCTGATCTTTGATCTACACTGTCCGATATGAAGATTTATTTTACGCTCAAAAATACCTTTGAAAAAGGAAATTTGGATTTTTACCATAGGCTTGAAGATTTCATTTCATTTATTCAGCAGGTTAAGGGTTAATCCTTAAGCTGCTAATCGCGACCCACTGGCCTTTTGCGGACGGTGTAGATCAAGATCAGATTGCACAGAACGTGCATTCTGATCTTTGATCTACACTGTCCGATACGGTATTTTCTTTCCCGTGAAATCAACTTTGAAACCGCAATGTTTGGGCTTTTAGTATTAAGTAGAAATTTGCGTTTCTGTTCAGCAGCTTAAGTGTTAAGGAAAATGATGGAATTACACGCAGGGCTAAAACGGGGCAAGGATGATTCAAGGGGGGGGGGGGGGGGAGGGGGGATTCTGCTGGCGTTTCACTTGCAATTGCTCACGCTGTAACATAATACGATAACCGCGTGAGTTTCTTGTATATAAAAACGTCTAGATAAGAATAATTTATGCGTTTACAAACGTGCACACTTCCTTTTCTCTTTTTGCGATTCGTCATCAGGTTTCTGCGAACCTTGATAGTATGACATCTTTTGTTTCGGGATAGGTCCGGTCGGACAGCAAAACTTTTCTTGCAATGAGTATTGTATTGAAAACAACGGTGAACAGTCTCCGGACGAACTATGTACCTTGTAATCTATTCAGAGCCTATCTGTTGCTCAATCCTTATCTTTTCAATGCCTTGAAAAAGAAATTCAATTTCAGAAAAATATGTATGAGCTATGCTCTCTGAAAAGGGGGCTTAATGCCTCTGCAAAACGTTTCAGCCCAGATCAGCCTGCGCAGTCCGCGCAGGCTGACCTGGGCCGAAACTTTTTGCTATTGGTCAATTTTCTGCAAGTCAAAGGACCAGTCCACTTCATGACAAAATGGACTTTATGGATCCATGATAATGAGATGACTTGCTTAGTACCATGCATCACAGAGATGCATTAATCCCCTTTTTGCCAGAGCATGGCTCATATTTTTTTTTCATGTGTATAATTGTGGATGATCCTATGTGAAGTAAAGTAATACAACAGTCATTCATGAGCAGCAAGAAAGCCGTTTCCTGCACATAAATACGTCCAGCTACAAAATTCGTTTGCATTTGAGAACGAGCGTAATTCGTTGTTAAATTGTTCCTTATCCGCAAGTTGGAGCATCTTATCGCTCGTAAACTCTGTGACCAAGGTAGTCGACATGATTACTCTGCGTATCCGTGCACTGTCCGATAAGGAGATATTTTTTGTAGCAAAAAAAAAATAAGTTTGAAATAACATTATTCAGGCTTTTACTTTCGGATTGAAAGTTTTGCCTAATTTATTTAGCAGGATTAACATTAAACTGATCCGGACTTTTTTTTTTTTCAAACCCATTTCCTTTTAAACACTTTTTAAGTACACTTACCCGGAAAGAATAGGAAACTATCAAAACAAATTGAAAGGAGGAGTGTGAAATCAGAAAAAAAATATCTGAAACCGGAAAATTATTCCTTATATGAATGACGATACAAAGTTTTTATCTCCATAAGTAGTGGCCTAAGTGCATGCTATTTTTATAATGGTGTGTTTACTGTGGTGCTTAAACCGGAATCCAATCAGATTTCCTTTCTCAATTTTATATTTAGAAAATCTTAAAAAAGACTGGCAATTTTCGCTCGCTTGCACAGATGGCATTAAATCTAAAATAAAGATGGAAATACAAGGTACATGTAGAAAATACGAGGATTTACCCATGCTTTTTTCAATAAAATGTTCTATTCCGTTAGTAACGGAGTAAAGCCGTTATCATAAAATAAGGGATAAATACTGGCTCAGCGTCAAGGTTTTTGATTTGGTTCGACTCTCCGCTTTCGGACGTTTCCTTGAGCAAGGCACTGCAAAGCTCAAGCTGAATAATGTTGAAACCTGGGAAAAAACGTACCCTGACTGCTTCCTAACCGTGACAACACAGGGCATTCCTTTCAATCAACTGCCTACTTTCTCACATAAACAAAGTCGAAAAAAACGTTCTTTCAATATGAGATGAGTGATTCATGACGCACCGTCTTTTTTTAACCCTTAAAATGCTAAATAAATATCCTGAAATTTCAAGAAAATAGGAAAAAAAAAAACAATATTTTGCGTTTTCAACGCGGTTCTGTTCTCCGTGCAGGTCTCACAGTATCAGATAGTGTGGATCCAAGATCATACTGCACGTTCTGTGCATTCTGATCTTGATCTGCACTGTCCGCAACAGCGTCTCGAATTGAAGCTAGCAGTCCAAGGGTAAAACCTAAGGTGGGGTTCAGTTTTTTGACAGATGTGTTTAATAAACTTGCAACACCTGTTTTTTCTGCATTAAAGATTAGGCTGCTAAGCACGGCTCACTGATTTTTTGCGGACAGTGTAGATCAAGATCAGACTGCACAGAACGTGCAGTCCGATCTTTGATCTACACTGTCCGCTAAGGAGATACGATATTTTTCTCCAGGAAAAAAAGTTTGAAATAGCATCTGATTTTTACTATCGGCTTGAAATTTTATGATTAGGTTAAGCTTAATTCAGGATCCTGTGTTGCTCCCTGGTGGAGATGCAGGAATGAAAATCTCGAGTCCCCGTGCTCGATCCTTACTTGAAGCGTTAGATTTTTCCGCGAAAATGTCCGTTAGCAAGACAATTCGCAGCCCCGCCTTGTGCGGGTGAAACCCGGAACACACATGAATATATTGAGCTGTCAACATGATGTTACCATAAAAATCTTCAAAGCGGTGAAAAGCGCCATTCATTCAATAATGAGCCTTTTTAATCAAGTAAAAGATCGTCTACGACCTGATGGTTGGGACACTGTAAACCGAGCCTAGTTAGCACTGTCTGTAACAATAAGGTCTAGCAATTAAAATGGTTTTAAGTTCTATTTTCAGCACGGCCAGACTCTTTTCCATCCCTTGGTTGATTCATTGCTTTATAGATCAAATAGTGTTGTAGGCCACTTTCGACATTATTTAATTCATATCACTTATTATTGTGCCCTTGTCTCACCAGTAATAGGCGAGGTCTCTAAGTTGTCTTGCCTAAGGATATTCCCAGGAAAAACAAAGCATTTCTAGTCAGGATCAACCCTTGACCTCTGGGCTGCGAATCCCACATCTCCACAACTGAGCCACGCTTTACCTTTTGTACCTTTCTGAAAGGGGGGGGGGGGACTGATGACATACCTTGCGGCATGGTTCATTCTTCTCTCGCTAACGAACATTGTGTCGACGTTTTGGCAAAGCAGCCAGCCGTTTAGGAATGATTGTACTCCATTGTCAGTGAAATACCAGAAATTAAGAAATAAATACTCTGGTCGCAGCGACATAATTGAAATACTGTTGAAATTGGCATTATTCACAATACAAATCTCTGTCTTTGACTATCAGCACTGAAAGATGCCATGTGTCAGTCTGCACAGCTTTAAACTCAAAATCTTAAAAAATGGAGAGTGCATATTCAGATCAGGCTGCGAGTATGTGCCGTCAGATCTGAGTCTACAGTTACCGCTAAGTACGCACACACTTGCTAACACAAGGATTATTATTCACATGGATCGGTATTTGTTCGAGTTTTAAAGAACGTGAGAAGAAGGATTTTGAAAACATTTTGAGAAAAGGAGAAAATGCTGGTAACCAGCATTTTCTCCTTTTCCCACAAAGTTTTCTACCCTATCAGAGGACTTGAGCTTATTTTATAGTTCGCTAATCACGTGACGCACTCCAGAGCTTAACACTTTTCACCAGACAGCAACCTATTTGAGATGTCCCTAGTGTGCGCATCTGTAGACTCTTTGAATTCACAATATTCATACTCGTAAATTTCCCGTTTAATGTTTTTTTTGTGTGTGTGTGTTTTAACACCGTTTTTAACGTTATCTCAGTTATCTTGCAGCGGCCATTGCACCTACTTATGCTTCACCGGGCCCGTATTCACCAACCATTCTTCAGAACATTCTCTTTCTGATTCTCAAGAATTTTCTAAATTTGAAAGTAACACAGTTTCTGATTGGCTAAACCATTTGGTTTAGCCAATCAGAAGTTGTGTTACTTTCTAAATCTAGATTTGTCTTGGATTGTATTGGAGTTTAACGCCATTTTAACAGCTTGGGTCATATCATGGCGGTCAGCAACGCACCTATGTGTTTCCTGGCTTTCTCACACCAGTACTGACACAACTTTCTTTCCAAAGCCACTGACTACTTTCCTCACATGCATCAGAGGTGAGAGGCGAAAATTCGCCGGAAAGAAATTTTGCCTCAACCGGGTATCGAACTCACAGCCACCAGGTCACGAGTCCGACACGTTAACCACTGAGCTACCCGGGCGGGCTCTAAATCTAGGATGAGACTAAGAAAGAACTAAGAATGGTTGGTGAATACGGGCCCTGTGCCTGTGCTTATAAAACTTGAGTCCATGCTCAGCAGAGTTTGTGGTCAAACTTAAGTCTCACTTATGCTTAACCCTTTACTGCACAATGACGCCTTTTGACGCCCCAGGGAAAGAAGCCTTTTGAAAACATTGTGGGAAAAGGAGAAAATGCTGGTAACCAGCATTTTCTCCTTTTCCCACAATGTTTTCTACCCTATCAGAGAAAAGTTGCACCATTTGAGCCACAATGAAATTATCCTCTGCAAACGCTTTCAATTTGGACAGGGCTAAAGTTTTGTCGTCTGGTAAGGGTTAAAGACGGTATGAAAATCTGCAATGAAGACGTTCACACAAAACTTCAGACTTGGCCAAGTTGAAACCACTTGTAGACAACAACTTTACTAAGGTTGAAATGATAGTATCTGTCTTTCAAAAGAAAGGGTAGAAAACTTTGTAGGAAAAGGACCATTTGTCTATCAAAAGCAATGGTAGAAAATATTGCAGGAAAAGGAGTATTTCTCTATAAAAAGGAAGGGTAGAAAACATTGTAGAAACATGAGTATTTCTCTGTTAAAAGAAAGTTGGATAACAATGAAGGAAAAGGACTTTTTGCATATCAAAAGAAAATGATAGAAAACATTGTAGGAAAATTAGTATTTATCTATCAAAAGAAAGGGTGGAAAACATTGTAGGAAAAAGAGAAAATGCTGGTTACCAGCATTTTCTCCTTTTCCTTCAATATTTTCAGAAGTTCTGTTCATTGGGGTATTTAAATCAGGGGACAGAATGGGAAAGCGTTAAGCGTTTCCAGACTTGTTATAAAACCAACGCTACAGTATCTGGGGACGCCACATTAAAATAATTATACATTTACATGTATTTCATTCTGGCAGCTGTGTAACCCTTTCATGTGAAATAATATTGCCCTCGCTTCCTCTGAAATTCCTATCATTGGCCAAGGCCGAAAGTAACTGATAAAGGGAAGAAGGGATAAGGAGTGGGTGGAAGGAAATGAGGAATAAAGAAAGTAAGAAAGACTGGGAGAAAGAAAGAAAGAAAGAAAGAAAGAAAGAAAGAGAGAGAGAGAGAGAAAGAATGAAAGAAAGAAAAAAAAAAAACAGTGAATGAATGAATGAATTAATTAATTAATTAATTAATTAATTGATTAATGACAGGCAAGTGAAAACAATCGACTGTGTTTTGGCCACAATAGCATTTATTTTCATCTTTTTGTTTTATCCTCATCATTTCCCGTTTATATTGTATTTCTCCTAAACAGACGACAAGTGAAGTCAAAGTTGAAAGGATCAACTAGACAAAGTTCAAAATGAAGCTGCACGCATAGTTACAGGTTGTACTAAACTTGTAGCTATTGCTGACCTAAATCAGGAAACTGGCTGGGAAACTTTAAGTGAAAGAAGGCGAAAACATTAGCTGATTCAATTCTACAAAATGGTAAATGGACTTTCTCCAAATTACCTTAATGTTCTTGTCCCCCATACGGTTGGTAATTCATCAACTTATAATCTGCGTAGACCAAATAATTTGCGAACCATTGCTTGCAGAACTATCTTGTATAATAATTCGTTTCTGCCGTCTGTAATTAATGATTGGAATTCCCTACCGGATGAGATTAAGAACGCACTGGTATCTTTTAAGCATCATTTGAACCTTTCCAAACCCACTCCAAGGCAACTTTATTTCTTCGGTGACAGAAAAATTCAGATAATCCATGCCAGGTTGCGCAACAGGTGTAGTTCTCTTAATCATCACCTATACTTGAAAAATTTACTGCAATCGCCACTGTGTAGATGTGGCTCAGTTGAATCAACTGAACATTTCTTTCTAAAATGTTCAACTTATAATCACTTAAGAAATATGTTATTCTCAAGTATAAACGATATTGCAAGAGTCTCGCTTCGAATCATCCTTTATGGAGATGAAAGTCTTAGCCTGCATGATAATGAAAGAATATTTGCTGCAGTGCATACTTATATCCGGGCAAGTGGAAGATTTACTCCTCAGCGTATTGAGTCTTTTGTCTTCTCAGTGACAATACAGTATTCTCCGCGAGAAACTAGATGAAAACATTCAGTGTTCTCCCTCTTTCTTTTGAATGTAATATGGTTGGTATTGATCTATTGCATAATACCTAAATATTTTTATCTAGTTTATTACTTATCCAATCATTCTTAACAAGCATTACTAGCTTCTTTTTTATAAGCTGCACTAGCAAACAATTATGTAATACTGACGGCCAGATTGTAAGTTTTTATTGTCTCTATATTTGGTTTCTTCTAAGGTGACATCTCCAACAGTAGATCCCACACTCCACACCCATCTGTTCCCCTTTATTTTTCTCTATCTCTTTTTTTTTTTTTATGTGCCTTCTTAGACTTCTGTATATTGTACTTTATACATGCAATAACCGGAAATTGGAGAGGAACTTTATAAGCTCTGCTTTCGTTCCAATCCATTTCTGCAGAATCATATTTGTGAACCGATTGTATTGTATTGTATTATGTATATTGTACTTCTGTAGAATAAAATATGTTTAAATTAAGTTGAAAGCATGTGCAAACCACAATCTAACTGTACCGCTTATGACGGGATTTCTCTTTTAAATGGTAGAAAACAGTGTGGGAAAATGAAATAAATGCTGATAACTAGCCTTTCTTTTCTTTTTCCACAATGTTTTTAAAAGCCTTCTTTCTTGAATATTCTTTCATTATCATGCAGGCTAAGACTTTCATCTCCATAAAGGATGATTCGAAGCGAGACTCTTGCAATATCGTTTATACTTGAGAATAAAATATTCGTTGTTAAAACATGGGATTGTTTGCTTTAGGTTTATTTTTTTAAAGGGGGGTAATTCAGTTTAAACTACTGGTTTTTTTTTTTACTTTAATTGTTAAATGTTATTTTTTTTTTATGTAGACAATATAATACGATTAATTCATCACTGCATTATATTGTATAAAGAAAACAGTAGTTATTTAATGAATGGAATATGTTAAAATTAAACAAAAATAGTAGTTTCTTTCATTGCATTTAGCACTTGAATACACGATCCGCTTTTTACCGACCCTGGTGAGTCAGACTTTTGAAAACATTTTGAGAAAAGGAAAAAAATGCAGGTAACCAAAACCTGCTTTCCCAAAATGGCCCCTCCCAAAGACAAATGGCGTCACTTGGAAGTACAGTAATTTATTTTTTTTTGTCCACAAATGTTCCAGATTAAGACAAGTCTAAACTTTTGTCATCTTGTAAAGAGTTCATACATAGGGATTTTATCAGTAAAAATGAAAAAAAATAAAAATAAAAATGAAAAATGTAGACCTAGATTAGGCTGCATGTATGCGCATTCTCATCTGAGTCTACACTTACCGCTAATATATATATGAGTCATGCTCTGTGAAATGGGGCTTAATGCATCTGCGAAAAGTATCGACCCGGGTCAGCCTGCGCAGTTCGCGCAGGCTGACCCGGGCCGAAACTTTTCGTTATCGGTCCATTTTCTGTATGTGCAAGGACCAGTCTACCTCATGGTAAAGTCGATTACTAAACAAAAGTGGCCATTATGGATCCATAATTATGTAATGACTTCCTTGGTATAATGCATTACGGGGATGCATTAAGCCCCCTTTTCCCAGAGCATGGTACATATATACACGGTAACAACACAATGACAAGGGTATGTTACTCAAAAGGATTGGTCTTTGTTACATAGACTTAACACTATACCACACAATTCAGAGGTTTAACGACCGTAAGAAAAAAAAAGGGGGGGGGGGTGAAAACATTGAGGGAAAATGAAAAAAAAAAATGCTGGTTACCAGCATTTTCTCCTTTTCCCCACAACGTTTTCTACCCTTTCAGAGAACTGCAGCTCATTTGTACCAATGTCGAACCTGTGGTCTGCGGTAACTTCTGTCTGGAACAGTCAACACATAATTCTTTAGATAAAGAATTAAGGCTCCAAAAGTCGAAAAGTGCTTAACTCTTAAGCTGCTAATCGCGACCCACTGACCTTTTGCAGACAGTGTAGATCAAGATCAGACTGCACAGAACGTGCAGTCTGATCTTTGATCTACACTGTCCGATACGGTATTTCGTTTCCGGTGAAATCAACTTTGAAACCGCAATGTTTGACCATTTAGTATTGAGTAGAAATTTGCGTTTCATTTATTCAGCAGCATAAGTGTAAACTCGTATCCTGCCAAATAACTTAAGTGAAAAGCCCATAGTAAAAATCCAGAATAACACTATTGCAACCTATTTCTTTAGAGATAAATATCTCCTTGTCGGGCAGTGTAGACCAAGATCAGACTGCGCGTTCTGCGCAGTCTGATCTTGATCTACACTGTCCGCAAAAGGTCAGTGAGTCGCGCTTAGCAGCCGAAGGGTTAACTGCACAGATGTATTCACAAGCAAAATTTACGCGGAGGGACTCTTTCGACACTTAATGTATGAGTCATGCTATGTGAAAAGGGGGTTTGCTGCATCTTCGTGCTGCAATATTACAAGCAAGCCATTGAAATAATTATGGATCTATAAAAATCCAGTTTGTCTTTCATCCAACTGTGTAATGAAGTAGACTGGTCCTTTGACATGAAGAAAACTGGCCAGTAGCATCAAGTTTGGACTCAGGTCAGCCTGCACCGACTGCGTAGGCTGACCTGAGTCGATACTTCTTGGAGATGCATACAAACCCCCTTTTCACAGATCATGGCTTATGTTATAAATTCAACATCTTTCGACGCGGGAAAAAGTTACGATCATCTGAAAAGCAGAACGGTTGTCATCTGTTGGATTTGACCTATTAAGCGCACGGTAAGAAGGCCGGTTGTCATCTGTTGGGCTTGACCTATCAAGCGCACGGTATTGATCCAAGATCAGAATTCACGTTCATTGCAATCTGATCTTGATCTATGCCATCCGAAAAAGCCACAGTTTTCGCCCATGGTGCAGAAAGAAAGGGTTTATCAACAATACTTAACTTCTTCCGCCTTGCTAAACGCCTTTTACAATTTACAAGGTCATCAAAATCCGCTGAAACCTGCCATCTAACTCAGTTACCAAAAGACAGAATATTTGAATTGAAAGCATATGCAGACGCAAATTTGAATGTGGCTCAAATCAAGGGGGCCCTTTTTTTTTTTTTGAAACGGTGGAAACATCATGGGCAACGGTGAAAATGCTAGTTACAATGTTTTCAACAAGCCTTCTTTCTCGGGAACGTTAAAACTTGCTTAGTATAGGGTTAAAATTGTTTGTCTATTCATAGGCAAAATTTAGGCGGAAAAATTAACTCATTCAACGTAAAGTACATGTGTCATGCTCTATAAAAAGGGATTTAACTCATCTGCAAAATGTGTCGACCCAGGTCAGCCTGCGCAGTCTAACCAGGCTGACCTGGGTCGAAGCAATTTGCGTTTGGTCAATTTTCAGCATAGTAAAAGGACCATGTTTCAGTCGGTGGTTATACATAAATGGATTTTACGGCTTCATAATTATGTAATGACTTGCTAAGGGTCATGTATCACGGAGATGCATTAAGCCCCCTTTTCCCAGAGCATGACTCATCTATTCTCGACCTCTATCGAGACTGAAAATACCCCCCCATTCCTTATAAGCTTAACCCTTTACCACACAATCCCGACTTTGAAAGACCCTGAAGAAGAAGGCTTTGGAAAACATTGTGGGAAAAGGAGAAATGCTGGTAACCAGCATTTTCTCCTTTTCCCACAACGTTTTCTACACTATCAAGGGCAAGTATTGGCATTTGGGCCACCTTTAATTTGTCGTCTGCAAATGCTTTCATTTTGGGCAAGTCTAAGATGTTTGTCGTTTGGTTAAGAGTTAGCAAACATCCTCTATGCATTGTTATCTTAATCTATGCAGTCCGTAAAAAAAATACAGTATTCAACCAAAGGGGGAAAGGGAAAACATAATACTTATTGTTTTTCCCGCCCTGCAAAAGGCTTCTTGACTTTTTGTTTGTTTTGCACTTATTTATCGTCGCCATCAGTTGCCCATATGAGCGACGCCATCGGTTGCCCATATGGGCGACGCCCCTAGAAGACTGATGCTCATATAACTACCTACCAAACGACAAAATCTTAGTCTTGTCTAAATTAAAGCATTTGCAGACGACGAAATAATTGCGACTCAAAAATTGAAATTTGTTTTGGGAAGGGTAGAAAAATTCTCCAACCGTCATTTTCTCATTTTCCCACATTTTTTTCGAAAGTTTTCTCTCTCAGGGTCGTCAAAAATCGGGACTGTGTGGTAAAGGGTTAATTAAGTACGATACAGGGCGAAACCCATCCTAAATTACGCCTGGTTCTCTAGCGTGCTGGGTGTGTATAGCCCCGTCACAAGGGACCTCGATTTAAAGTCTGCACCGAAAGGCAATTAGTAATTTCAACTGGCCAGCTATGAGAATCGAACCCACACCCTTATCGTTCGTCCGCAAAGCAAAATGCTCTCCGACACGTGTGCAGTTGAACGTCAGTAATATATGGTACAGAGTCCGCTTAACGCTTTATCAGACTATGAAACATTGAGACATTTTAAATTGAAAACATCTGCAGACGAAAAATAAAATGTGTCTTAATCTTTTTGTCTTTAAAAGGGTATAAAACATTGTGGAGAAAAAGAAAAGCTCCTTATTACCAACATTTTCTCCTTTTCCACATTGTTTTCAACAGCCTTCCTCGTCAAGGCCATAGAAACACAAGATTATCTGGTAAAGGGTTAACCAATAATAACTGAGCCATGCTCTGGGAAAGGGGGTTTAATGCATCTCTCTGATGCGTCATACCAAGCAATTCATCATATAATTAACCTTTAGAGCGCTGAATAAACCCGTCAGACATTTTCATCCTACAAATAAGACCCAAATAATTGCAATTTCATGGTTGCTTTTTGTCTACAGTGATTCAGTAAAGCCGACAGTGTTGATCAAAGTTTTGTGCAGCCTGATCTTGATCTACACTGACCGCAAACGCAACTGTAGTCGTGAAAGGCGCTTTAAGGCTCCATAACGTCCTCTTTGTCACACAACCGACTTAATTATGCGGGTAGAATGGTCCTGTGCCATGCGGAAAATTTACCAAAAGCAAAAAGTATCGACACAGGTCAGCCGGCGCGACTGCGCAGGCTGATCTGAATAGATACTTTTTGCAGATGTATTAAACCCTCTTTTCACAGAGAATGTCTCTATTGTACATGCTGTAGCTAAATAGGTTTAAGAATGAAAATCCCACAATGAACAAAACACCTCTAGGAACGGAAAAATATTAGTTTTATATATTTAACACTTAAACTGCTAAAATAAAATACAGTTACCTTGAGCAACTATACTTGACATCTGCAGTGAAAGAATAAGTCCGTATAAAACCCGCATTTTTGGTCCAGTTTAAAATTCCCAGAATAAGAATGCCAGCAAATTTTTCTACCAAAATTCCTGTAAATAATTCTTCTCTTTTGCACACACACAAGAGTTTATCGTTTACGTTACTGGTGTCACTGATGTTGGTGAGAGAATAGTTTTTGCCTCACAATTCCCGGATTAGCGGATTAACACAGATGATGAGAAAATGTCAAAATTGTTTCGCATAACTCACTGTAAATGTTTATTCTACCTCTCTAAAAAGCGCGGACACGACTCTCTCATGAGAAAAAAAGAAACAAACACATTCAAAAAAGCACGCGTAAGCAGAACTGATGATTAAATCAACTTGACGTCTGGTAAACGCTTTTAAAAGTGGTTATCATTCGAAGGTTGCCCCGAAATGCCTTCCCTAAACAAAAATCCAGATTTTTATCAAATTTCTATGAAGTCTCTAATATAAACAAGGAAGATGAAGTGATGACAGCAGACGAGCAAAAAAATGATGAGGGCTAACGCTTTCTCTGTAACAAGTACAGCGTCCAGCTGATCCCGATGAATCATGGCTCTGTCACGTGACTGAAGCTGGTGACGTTTTCTTTGTATTCATACACGACTCCAGCTTACTTTGCAGACAATTTAGATTATGATCAGACTGCACAGAACTTACCGTCTGATCTTGGATCTACTGTGCCTGTTATCTAATGAAATATTTTAGTAAAAGAGCGACAATTGTGGACTATTTATACAGTTTGAAAAAGTCTCTTTACTTTTACCAAACACTCGACCTTTTTCCTGTTACAATGTCAATATTGCAACCAATTTCGTGTTCTTTTGTCCCTAAGGTAAAAGGTTTTTGAAAACATTGAAGGTAAAGGAAGAAATGCTGGTAAGCAGCATTTTATCCCTTTCCCCACAATGTTTTCTACCTTTCAGTGACACATTCTGTCATTTGAACTACATTTGCCTTGCTTTCTGTAAATGCTCTCGGCAAATGAGCTAGTGTTCGAGATTGCCTCTGACACGGACAATCAGTGGGTATCAAATCAAGTACCCAATCCAGCAAATCCAGTGCCCCGGTCCCGTCGGTTAGCTCAGAGGTTAGCGTATCTGACCCCTCACCTGGTAGTTGTGGGTTCGATATCCGGTTGAGGCAAACTTTCTTTCGGGCGATTTCTCGCCTCTTGCCTCTGATGCGAGCCCCGGTAGCTCAGTCGGTAGTGTACAGGACTTGAGAACAGGGGGTCAGTGGTATGATCCCCGGCTCGGCCAATTTCCATCCGAGGACTGATGATAGTCATTGCGACAGGATTCCGCTCTCTCTCCGCTGACCATTGTTTCGACGATGGTTATGTGGGAAAGCACCCAGAGGCTTGGAAAGAATATTGTGCGTAGTAGTGGTAAAAGAAACTCCAGGAAAGCACGTATAGGTACACTGTCCGCCGCGATACAACTGAAATAATGTTGAAAAACGGCGTTAAACACCATATAAGCAATCAATACTCACCTCTGATGCATGTGAGAAAAGTAGCCAGTGGCTTGGAAAGGAAATTGTGTCAGTACTGGTGTGAGAAAGCCAGGAAACACATCCGTAGGTGCACTGACCGCTGTGTTATGACTGAAGCTGTTAAAACGGTGTTAAACTCCAACACAAAGAAAACAAATTTCAGCGCCACATATATAACCATTAAAACCCTTCTGCAAAAAGTATCGACCCAGGTCAGCCTGCGCAGTCCGCGCAGGCTGACCTGGGCCGAAACTTTTTGCAAATGTTTAGTCTTCTGCATGTCCAAGGACCAGTTTATATCCTTATTCAGTCGATTGTTAGAAAAAGTGGAAGTCATGGATCCCAAATTATGTGAAGACTTGCTTGGTACTTTGCAGTACGGAGAAGCATTAAGCTCCCTTTTGCAAGAGCATGGCTCATAGCATTTATTGCTTCTCTTTCTTTGTCTTCAGTCCTGTTACACAAACGTCTCTGCCTGCAGACAAATTATCTAACTTATATGCCATTACAGCTGAACCAAGCCAGCTTCTTTTTGTAAAAGCCAACAATATGGTTGAGCCGCGCACTCGCAAAAGGGGGATTTATTGCGTCTCCGAGATTATACCAAACATGTTATCGTGTAATTACGATTCCATAAAATCTATTTTGCTTTAGAACCGACTGTATCATGAGGCAGACTTGTCCTTGCATGCAGCAAAATGACCGGTAGCAAAAAGTTTCGATCTAGGTAAGCTTGCATGGGCTGCGCAGGCTGACCTGAATCGATGGGGGTTTTTTTTGCATATGCATGAGCCCCCTTTTTCACAGAGCATGGTTCGTTTGAATATTAAATGTAGGCCGCATATATATGACATGTAATTAACTTCACTCCGAAACTAGTTGCTTTGTCTCGAATTTTTCGAAGAATTCTTATGTGTAATTAAGTCATTATAATAAACACTTACAAAAAAAAAAAAAGGAATGAAATGAATTAGTATAAAGTGCAAAGAACATTTAATAAACATTTACGAGAAAAAAGAACGAAGAACCTTTCAAAAAAAAAGTGTTTCACGCATTTTCTAAAATACCAAACTGAGCAAATTATTACGAATTTGCGTTTTTCTATTTTCTTTTGGTAACCCTTAGGCTACTAAGTGCGACCCCCTGACCTTTTGTGGACAGTGTAGATCAAGATCAGACTGCACGTTCTGTGCAGTCTGATCTTGGATCTACACTGTCCGATAAAGAGGTATTTTTTTTCCAAAAAATAAGTTTGAAATAACATTCTTCGTGTTTTTTTTTTTTTTGTGTCGGCTTAACCTATTACTGCACAATGCCGCCTTTTAATGACCCTGGGAAAAACCCCCTTTGAAAACATTGTGGGAAAAGGAGAAAATGCTGGTAACCAGCATTTTCTCCTTTTCCCACAATGTTTTCTGTCCTATCAAAGAAAAATGCCATTTGAGCCACATTGAAATTGTCTTCTGCAAATGCTTTCAGTTTGGACAAGGTTGGAATTTTGACGTCTTTTATCAGATTAAAATTTTTATTTCACTTATTTAGCAGGTTAAGGGTTAATCATTATAATGATTTTTTCGCTTCATATATTAACCTTTAAAGTGTACAACTGATCAAATGAAAATTTCAGCCAATAGTACACAAAAAAAAAAAACTTTTTTCGCCGAAAGAAAAAAAAAAAACTCTTAACGTCTCGGATATTGTAAATCGGAGATCAGACTACACGTTCAGTACAGTCTGATCTTGGATCTACACTGTCTGTACAACTGTCTGTACAACTGTCTTGATTCGCACTGTGTCGCTAAATGGTTAAATGTAAAACTGTAATAAAGGAAAATGTTTAAAAGTAAAGTATCCGTGTTTCAGAGTGATTCGGAAAACATTATATAACAACAAATTGCTGCTTTTCCATGAGAGAGGAACGGGTGCAAGAGCAGACTGACAGATGGACCGATGAACAGGCGGACACAAAAACAGACACACAGAAACACAGACATATTCCTACACACATAGACACACACATAGACACATACAGAGACAGACACACAGAAACACGAACACACACATGGACACGCAGATAGACACTGGTGCAGACACAAGGGCAGACAGACACACACACACAGCCAAGCACACACATAGACCCACACATATTTTCAGACACGCAGACAGACGGACAAAGACAGGCGGCAGATGGGCACACAGACAAACAGCCTCAGAGACACCACCCCTGTTGCACTGGATATCATCAAACCTTGCACAGAATTTTTTGGAGAGCCAGAAATCGAACGCACAACTCTTTCCTTAACTCCCTAGGCTGCTAAGAGCGACTCAACCCGTTTTGGCGGCCAGTGTAGATCAAGATCAGACTGCACAGAACGTGCAGTCTGATCTTGGATCTACACTGTCCGATAAGGAGATATACATGTATTCACCAAAAATGAATTTGAAATTACAATATTTCCTTATACTATTGGCTTGAAGTTTTTATTTAACTTCTTTAGCAAGTTAATGATTTAAATTCCTACCGCCAAAGCAACCAGGCATTGGTTGGAACGATGATGACACTCAATACAGCTTCCAGAAGCACGAAAATCAGATTGTTTTCGGCGTAGCTGAATGGATGGCTTTAGACGTAAGTTTTTGTACTGATAAAGAATGAATAGATGGTAATTTGCGATTGGTCAAAAATATGAATATGTTTTTTCGGCGGGCCCCTGCTGGCATACTTGCGCGCACATTTATAAAACCACTATTTACAAGCGCAGCTAATGAATACACCAGGGCTTTGACTCATACCACAGCAAATTAATTGAACAGAGAATGGTCTTTTTTTTTCAATTGTTCTATTTAGAAATTTAATATTTCATAAGCGTTTCCCAATAACACAGTAAGTCCTCCTTTTCAACAAAATGAAAAACGGTAAGGAAAAAGAGGCAATTTCTCGCGAAATTAATTTTGATTGTTTTACTTTATATGAAGCTACGGAAGAGTTTCAATATTCATATTCCAGTATCTCTTTCGCCGTCTATCTTTTTTAACCCTTAACCACACAATTCCGAGTTTTAACGACCCTAAGAAAGAGGCCTTTAAAAAAACATTGTAGAAAAAGGAGAAAATGCTGGTAACCAGCATTTTCTCCTTCCCCTAAAATGTTTTCTCCCATTCCCAAGACAAATTTCAATTTTTTAGTCACATTTATGTGGCCGTCTGGAAACGCTTTCAATTTGGACCAGTCCAAAATTTTGTCGTTTGGTTAAAGAGTGAATAGATATTTCTTGTTTCCCATCCATACAAAAAGAATTTAATCTTAATGGCAGAAGAGTTCTTAGATAATTTCGAAGCTCTAAGATAGCAACGCCCATGATATTCTTTACTCTTAAAATGCTTTTCACAACTTAAGTCGCATTTACGGGCAGTGGAAATTAAGATCAGACTGCACGGATTGTGCCGTCTGATCTTGAATCTACACAGTTCGGATTTCTGTCAGATACTCTGAAACATGCAGCAGTGACTGTATTATTTTTAGGGGTCTTATTCAAGTCGCCTGAAAATACCGACTCTCCATTTCATTTAGTTTATA
The DNA here is from genome assembly GCA_945859785.2 of Tridacna gigas. NCBI lineage: Eukaryota > Metazoa > Mollusca > Bivalvia > Cardiida > Cardiidae > Tridacna > Tridacna gigas. The sequence goes on from OX244035.2 coordinate 64,276,104, forward strand.
CTAGATCTAGGGTTGTCTCACAAAGTGAAATTCAGATCTTCTCAGATTCCAGTAGAGTATCATCTGAATCCCAAGAATGAATAAAATGTACATTTTTAGTTCACAAGTTAAGACATGTAGATATATAGGTTCTGACATAAGCTGGCATCTACGACAAAACTTTATTTAACAAGTCTAGGAAAATGTTCTTAATCTATTAACCCTTTCCCAAACAAGCCCTGGTTTTCACGTGTCTGCAAGACAAGTCTTTTGAAAACACTGTGGGAAAAGGAGAAATTGCTCGTGCAATTTCTCCTTTTCCCACAGTGTTTTCTACCCTTTTTGAGAACTTTCTGCCATTTTTATCAAATTTAAAATTGTCGTCTGCAAACTCTTTCAGTTTGGAAGGGTCTAAAATTTGTCGTTTGGGAAAGGGTTAAACGAGACTCCGGCGATATCGGTCAGTAAAAGAGACCAATATATTTTACCCTTTACCAAACAATCCCGAGTATTAAAGGCACAGTGGCTGCCAAACGTAAACAATGCCGGTATTGGAATGCCTTTAGATTTAAATCATACCATTCAAAACCATGGAAATTATTGGTAAGATGACAATTTGTTTTCAACGGTGTGTCCAAGTGTAAGTCACTGGCAGAGAAATGAATTTCAAAACCATGTTAGAAATTGCCTGGTCACTGTGGCTTTTGTTTACTTTTTGCATGATTTTAAAATTGATTTGTCTGCCATCGACTAACTCCTGGACTGACGGCAGAATAACAGATTGTTATCTTCACAATATTTTCCATACTTCTAAAAGGCATGATTAAAACTTTAAAGCTGCATTATTTATTTGTCGCTATTGGGCCTTTAACAACCCTGGGGGAAACTAGACTGTGTCCAGGGGGGTAATATTATTTTAATCACTCCTTATCGAGGTCTCTTTTCACGATCTACACGTACAGGACTTGAGAACAGGAGGTCGCCGGTTCGATCCCCTGCTTGGCCAATTTCTTTGTGTGGATTGATGGTAGTCATTGCGATAGGATTCATTCCTCTCTCACCGCTGACCATTCTTTCGACGATGGTTATGTGGGAGAGCAGTCAGTGGCTTGGAAAGAATACTGTGCGGTGTACTGGTAAAAGAAACTCCAGGAATGCATGGATAGGTGCACTGGCCGCCGTGATATAACTGAAATAATGTTGGAAACGGCGTTTCACACCATACAATCAACCATACAATTCACGATCTACACATATCTACAGAAATGAACTGATAATCGGTACCTTAACCCTTATCGTGTTAAATAAGTAAAATAAAACTTTCAAGCCGATGGTAAAAACCCAAATTTTGTAATTTCAAAGGTATTTGAGGTGGGGGGGGGGGGAGATATCTTCTTATCGGACAGGGTAGATCAAAGATCAGACTGCACGTTCGGTGCAGTCTGATCTTGATCTACGCTGTCCGCAAAAGTCAGTCGCGATAAGCAGCCTAGGGTTAATTTATAACAAAGTTGATCTAACGTCCGAATATATAAAAAGGACAAAATGACTGGACTGGAACCAAAGCTTGGGGGGAAAACCGGCTGTTGAAAGCATTGCGGTACCAGGAGAAAATGCAAGTAGCCAGCATTTTATTTTTTTCCTCCATTCAAAAGAAAAAATTCAGTTTTTTAAGTCATTTTACGGCGTGCCGTGCAAATGCTTTCAAAATGAAGTCTGCAGTTTTGTCATCTGGTAAAGCGTTTAGTGCAGCCTGATCTTAATCTTAGTCGCTCGAATAAAAGCTTATATTTAGAGGTGATGATAAAAATGGATAAATAAATTGAACCATGCTCTGGCAAAAGGGGGCTTAATGCATCTCCGTAATGCATGGTACCAAGCGAGTAATCACAGTATTATGAATCCAAAAATCGAGTTAGTCTGTAACGACCGGCTGAATTATGAGGTACACTGGTCCTTTGAGCTGTAGAAAATTGACCGATAGCAAAAAGTTTCGGCCCAGGTCAGCCTGCGCGGAGTGCGCAGGCTGACCTGGGCCGAAACATTTTGCCGATGCATTAAATCCCCTTTTCACAGAGCTTGACAATAATAAGTGTAGATCTATGTATGTTCCGCCAGCAACCCTAAGTTCTGTTTTTCGAATCATTGATAAAATCAGCATGATAGTGTTGATGACACGTCTAATCTGTACAACACGTGGACAACCTTCGTTTATTCGAACTTGTGATTATTCGAACATATGACCTTTTCTCAAAGAACTGCATCATACCGTCTTGGCTTGAAACAACAGAATAGCAGTAGGGTTGAGCTTTCCTCTCGATAAGCATCAAAATATATTTCAGCCATGCTCGGTGAAAAGGGGGCTTAATGCATTTGCAAAAAAAATATCGACCCAGGTCAGCCTGCACAGTCCGTGCAGGCTGACCGGGGCCGAACTTTTTGCTTTTAATCAATTTTCTATTTGTCAGAGGACCAGTGTACGTCATGATTCAGTGGGTTGTTAGGCAAAATGGACTTTATGGATCCATGATCATGTGATGACTTGTGTTGTAGCATGCATTACGGAGATGCATAAAGCCCCCTTTTGCCAGAGCATGGCTCATTTGTCTTTTGTGTTCCCGTCTGTCTATGTGTCTATAAGGGGGTCAGTGGTAAAGTGTTGGACTCGAGACCTGGAGAATGTCCTTCGGCCCCTAGCCTAGTACTTGTGAAACCCAGGAAATACATGAATATTTGAGCGTGACATGACTGAAATAATGTTGAAAGCGGCGTAAAACATCAATTAATCAATCGATCGATCGATCGATCGATCGGTCAGTCAGTCAGTCAGTCAGTCAGTCAGTCAGTCAGTCAGTCAGTCAGTCAGACAGTCAATCAATCAATCAATCAATCAACCAATCAATCAAGTGTGTGTGTCTGTCTGTCTTACACACAGACAGTAACACGGCGGACAGACACTCAAATGGACATCAACCACACAATGAACAAAGATAATTGAGCCATGCTCTGACAGAAGGGGACTTAATGCATCTCCCTATTTCATTATAACAACCAAGTTATCACATGATTATCGATCCATAAAATCAATTTTGTCTATCAACCGGCTGAATCTGGGGGGTAAGAGGCTCCTTTGCCATGTAGAAAATTGACAAATGGCAAAAGAAATCCACCCATGTCAGCCTGCGCAGTCCGCGCAGGCTGACAAGGGTAGATACTTTTGCAGATTCATTAATCCCTGTTTTCACAAAGCATGGCTCAGATTATATAAAAGATAAATATATGAAAAGTATGATGAAAGCGGAAAGTCAAAACAAAAATAAAACTTGACATGTTTGGTTTCATGTTCGACACTCGACAATTTTACTTACGAGCACTTGATTCTAAATCCTCCCGGAAAGGTCAAATAGTGGTCAGCATACATGCACGTGTTTTCGTGTATATCTGCACCATAAATCAGTATTTCATTACATTCAATTTGAGAAGAGATCTAATTCAAAACAGATAGCGCAGTTGCGCCTTATCTTTGGACTGAAAAGCATAGACGGACCGCAAAATATACTAGTTTGACACCTTACGCTGCAAAGCGCGAGTCAATACGCCTTCCCGGAAAGTGTATATCAAGTTCAGACTGCATAGAGCTTGCAGTTTGATCTTTTACCTTCACTGTCCGATACAGTAAGATTTTTCCCCGTAGAAAGGACTTTAACCCTTTACCACACAATCGCGAGTTTTAACGACCCTTAGAAAGAAAGGTTTTGAAAATAATGTGGGGAGAAAAAGAAGAAAATGCTGGTAAACAGCTATATTTCTCCTTTCCTCACAATGTTTTCTATCCTTCCAAAGACGAATCATATCATTTGAGTAAAATTAAATTTGTCGCTTGCAAATGCTTTCGATTTGGGCAAGTCTAAAATTTTGACGTTTGGTGAAAAGGTCAAGGCCACAATGCAGTGACACCTGTGTAACTGGCCTCTACTAACCCATTGGCTGCTAAGAGCGACTCAAGGACCTTTTTGCAGACAGTGTAGATCAAGATCAGACTGCACAGAACGTGCAGTCTGATCTTGGATCTACACTGTCCGATAAGGAGATATTTTTCCTCCAAAAATTACTTTTCAAATAGCAAAATTTCAATTTTTACTACAGACTTGAAAGTTTCACTTATGTAGCAGAATAACGGTACAGCAAGTAATCTGTATTAAAGGCACACCAGCAGCCAAAAATAAACAATCGGGAGTTAAAATGCAGGCAACTTTAATTTATATGATATATTATTATGAGTCTGACAATGTGTTACAGTGCCGCCTGTTGAAGTTTCAGTCTCTGGCAGAAATATGAATCTGAAAACTAGAATAAAAGTTGCCAACCATATTCTAGTTTTCAGATTAATTCTTCTGTCAGTATGTCCACTTTGTACATGGTAGGTCTTAACGCTTACAATGCCTTTCACAGCTTTATTTGTGTTTACGGCCAGTATATAGCTAAAGATCAGACTGCACAAAACGTGCAGTCTAATCTGACCTACAATGAGACATTCTAGACGAAATCGACCTTGACTTTGCGTTTATTTGGGTCTTATTTCTAGATTTAAAATGTCTGTTGGGTTTATTTGGGGCTGTGACAGTTGAAATAGTCTGTACAATGATTAATGTAAGGGAGGTAACTACTCTAAAATTCCGGTCGAATATTTCGTCAGTGTTTCAATGGTAACCAGTATTTTCTCCCTTTTCAAAAGTTCTGTTTACTCCGTTGGAGACAGAATTCATCAGGGTCTGTATTCACCAATCGTTCTTAAGAACTGTCTAAGCCTTACTCTCTCGAATTTTCTAAAGTTGAAAGTAACACAACTTCTGATTGGCTAAACCACTTGGTTTTAGCCAATCAGCAGTTGTGTTACTTTCTAACTCTAAAATTAGACCAAGAATGTTCTTAAGAATGGTTGGTAAATACGGACCCTGCAGAACTCATCATTTGAGACACATACCATTTCACGTCTGCAAATGCATTCAGTTTGAACAAATCCAAGATTTTGTCTTCCAATATAAAAATTCTGAACAAAAACAATGTTCTGAGTTGTTGCTGCATAGTTTATCGACGACACTAGGTTGTCCACATCGAGTTGGGTTCGTCGATAGCCTGGAAGTTGTATTCTCGGCGTTCAGTGGCGTAGCACCGCACATATGCAAATGCGAAACATCGAAATTCCCGTGCATGTTTTTTATTTTAAAAAATCAAAAAAAAAAAAATCGAACCCATGTACACCGAAAATTTATGCAGTTTTGTTTTTGTATAATAATAATAATAATAACGATAATAATGATAATAATAATATGTACCGCAAGGGCTTTACTTGAAGTTCAAAATACCTAAATTCGTTTTCTTTCCCCCCCCCCCCCCCTTCAAAAAGGCCTGGCCACGCCCCTGGCAATGTCAACCAATCATGGTTTGGTAGCTTGATGTCTAGTTTAAACATATTTATTTTACATCGATTGAGAAACAAGTTCTTAGAACTTATACTAATCTCTCTCGATTCTGCTTCCTGGAAACTACACCAGTACTCGTGCCGAAAGTATGGGCCAATGAACAGTCCCAAAGTTGACATCCGCTCCCGGGTATCGAACTCAGGACCTTTTGATTACGAGGCCGACGCTCTACCCAATGATGTCTAACTACTGAAAACACTCTACAATGTAGGCTACTGGTCAAAGGCATAGCGTCCACAATGCACAATAAGCAAACGCGTGACTTAGAAAAGTCTGGAACAGGCGAAACATTTATTCATCATTTTATAGCACAACCTCATCTTCATTACTCGTATTAACCCTTTCCCAAACAAGCCCTGGTTTTCACGTGTCTGGAGTACAAGTCTTTTGAAAACACTGTGGGAAAAGGAGCAATTTCTCCTTTTCCCACAGTGTTTTCTACCCTTTTTGAGAATTTTCTGCCATTTTCATCAAATTTAAAATTGTCGTCTGCAAACTCCTTCAATTTGGACCAGTCCAAAATTTGTCGTTTGGGAAAGGGTTAAACCAAAAAATCCGCCCTCCACCCCTAAAAAAATGAAAATTTCCAACCGATAGCAAACATCTACATGAATATTACGATTTCGTCCAATTTCTTTTTAATTGAAAATATCGCTGTATCAGACAGTGAAGATTAAGCTTATTCAGTCTGATCTTGATCTGCACTGTCCCTAAAAGCGCACTCCGTTGCACTTAGCTGCTAACGGGTGAAAATAGCACTCTCGATTCCTGGCGCCCATTTATTTTGAACCCTTTGTTACGCCCCTGCTGGTGAAAGAAACTCCAAGAAAGTATGAATAGGTGCACCGACCGCAGCCATATTGGGCTACAAACAAAATGATGAAAACGGCCTTTAAAACAAAAAAAAAAAACAAGCAAGAAATCCACTTAAGTCATGCTCTGTGAAACGGGGGCTAAATACAACAACAAGCAAGAAATCCACTCAAGACATGCTCTGTGAAAAGGGGGCTAAATACAAAAAGTATCGACCAGGTTAGCCTGCGCTGTCCGCGCTGGCTGATCTGAGCCGAAACTTTTCGGTCAAATTTTCTGAATGCCAAAGGACCGTTCTACTTTATGATTCGGTCGGTTGTCAGTCAAGATGGACTTTATGGATCCACGATCATGTGATGCCGTGCTTGGTATCTGTAATGCATCATAGGGATGCATTAAGCCCCCTTTTGCCAGAGCATAGTTCATTTATAAACTGCAGCAATATTCACGCGATCACTTATTTTCTACATCTATAAAAGGAAGTTGATGTAAATAGAGAAACAAATCGGCCCGCTTTTTCACCCGCTATGAAATAGAACGGGGTCACAAACAAGAACAGTTTTAGATACATACCATTATTAGTATTGTGTTAGCGTATATTTCTAAAAATAGCCAATCAGTATAAAAAAGAAACTCAAACACGGTGCGTAAACAACAGGCTATTCTATAATACTTCCATAGGGAAATTAAATGGAAAACAGGTAAGATTTTAATTAGATCTTTTTCCTAACTCATATTCCTGCGTTGACAGACATCTGTTAGATCCGTAAATGTATCAAGAGTTCCAGAGCTCCAGACAGAAGGAGTGATTATGATTTCAAAATTGACAATGTTAATTATTTCTCTTCCAAACCCTATGTTGTGGGTACTCATTAGAATCGTCTCGATATAACATAGGGTTTGGAAGAGAAATAATGGAATACCATTACTCCATTACTCCCTCTTATCTGGAGCTCTGAATTTAACTCTTCGTCACAAATAGAGCTTCTAAAAATCAAAGTACTGAAAGTACTGACAGACTAGCGAATTTGATTGATTGTTTTTATGGTGTTTAACCCTGTTTTCAACATTATTTCAATTATGTAGCAGTGGACAGTGCACATATCCATGCTTTCGTGGAGTTTCTTTTACCAGTACTGCGCACAGCATTCTTTCCAAGCCAGTGGCTGCTTTCCCACATTTATATTATAACCATCGTCGAAACGTGAGAGAAAGGAATCCTGTCACAATGACTATCATCAATCCTCTGGCCGCCACAATATCACTGAAATGATGTTGAAAACGGCGTTAAACACCTTGCAATCAATTAGTCAATATCTAATAGCACAAGATGTAGTTAACTATTTAACTTTCTTTCCAAAACGGAAAATTTTACGCCAGTCCAAATTCAAAGTTGTTGCAGACCATAAATTAAAAGTGGCTGAACTGATGAAACCTGATTCCAAAAGGGTAGAAAACAATGTGGGAAAAGGAGAAAATGATTACCAGCATTTTCTCCTTTTCCTGCAATGTTTTCAAAGGGATTTTTCCCCAGTATCGTTAAAACTTGGGATTGTTTGGTAAAGGGTTAATATTCAAGACTAGAATAACAGTTTAACATAATAGTTTAACTGTACACAATGATCTAAATAATTAATGACTGAAGGTATGACAAGGGTTCACTGTCCAGTGAGGGTTATTAATGTAACTTTGATTTGCTACAAGTTACCTAGGTGTATCTATTAATAGATTCATTCATAATGTTACAGTTGTGAAGGAAAAAGTGATTCTCTGCGTTGCATACGTCACTTGATTTACCTATAAGCAAAGATCTTGTACCTTGTAAAAGACATCTTGTTCAGTTTATTACTTCGTAAGACATGTTCAAACTGGAGTGGTAGAGATTTCGTGGTTTTTGTCAAAATTGTCATATATAACAGAATTAAGATTTATAACAGAAAGAAGTATTTTTCTGTGAAGCAGTACTTGGCAACTGTGGGGTTTTTTGTTTACTTTGAATCTAGGTCAGTCTTGATGCCTATAGACTAGCTTCGCTAGTCTAAAAATTACAAGAGAGTTTTTAAAACTCTTTCTGTGCCACAGGCGACAATAGAAGGATTTGAGGACGGAACCTACAGTCCGATCTTAGATCGACATAGTTACACTTGTTTGATTAAACCTATTCGATAAAAGCTGTAGGTTGTATGTATGGTGTTTAACGCCGTTTTTCAACATTATTTCAGTCACATCGCGGCGGCCAGTGCACCTATCCATGCTTTCCTGGAGTTTCTCTTACCAGTATTACGCACAATGTTCTTTCCAAGCCACTGGCTGCTTTCCCACATAACCATCGTCGAAACGATGGTCAGCGGTGAGAGAGGAATGAATCCTGTCGCAATGACTATCATCAATCCTCGGAAAGAAATTGGCCGAGCCGGGGATCGAACCAACGCCCTCCTGTTCTCAAGTCCTGTACGCTACCGACTGAGCTACAGGGGCTTGGCTGGACTGTAGGCATAAATGCTAGTTTACACGGTATGTTTTAACAGAATGATAATGTAGGTCTAATTTCAAGCATATCTGTATTTTATGTTGACACTGTCTTTTCAGAAGATCTGCTTCTTATTATCTATTTTACCCCTTCAATGGGATGAATCACCACCTGTCAGTTGTGTAATTGTATGTGGCTTCCCACAAGATAGGGGTCTGTTTAGCGTATAGAAAACAAAAGTAATCAAACAGATCTTCTAAACATACCGTGTAAACGTAAAATACAGATATGCTTGAAATTAGACCTACATTGTCATTCTGTTAAAACATACCGTGTAAACTCGCTTTTAAGAGCATTTCTTGGTTAAAGTTTGTTATTTTCTTGTTTTGAGATCAACGCTATTAATTGGTGTACATGTTAATCGCGTGTTAACCCTTAGGCTGAGAAGCGCGACACAAGAACCTATTGCTGACAGTGTAGATCAAGATCAGACTGCCCAGAACGAGCAGTCTGATCTTGGATCTACACTGTCCGATAAGAAGTGTAACGTGCAACGGCCTGGTCACCCATCCAGGCACTAACCTTATGCATGTTGATCAACTTGCACAGAGGGAGAAACACCAAACCGCATCGCTGTAAAGGCTAGCTCTACAACAAGGCAGGCTTGAAGCGCTTATATATCTAGCCTCTCTCTGTGACATTACTCTCCCCTACGAGAAGTCTCGACCGCGAGACTTATATACATAATAAACCAGGGGAGTATAAAAGGGTAAGGCAACTCCAATCCGGCAGTTGTCATTATCCCACCGCTGCCACCAAATGTAGCGCGCAACGGCCTGGTCACCCATCCAGGCACTAACCTTCTGCGCGTTGTTTAACTTCCACAGAGAGAGAAACACCAAGCTGCATCGCTGTAAGAGCTAGCTCTACAGCAAGGCAGGTTTGAAGTACTTATAAATCTAGCCTCTCTCCGTGATAGAAGATATCCCCCCCCCCCCCCCCCGCAAAAAAAAAAATGACCTTAAAATAGCAATATTTGGGTTTTACTATCAGTTTGAAAAGTTTCATTCATTTAGCAGGATAAGGGTAGTAGGGTAAAAGTAAGGATGCGCATTATCCTCACTATCCTCATTCACTATCCCGCTGCGCACTGTTCTCACTATCCCGCTGCGCACTGTTCTCACTATCCCGCTGCGCACTGTTCTCACTATCCCGCTGCGCACTATCCTCACTATTCCCTCCCTATACGCACACTTACGTTAACTATCCCCCCTTACGCACAATAAGTTTCCCATAGGTTCAAAATACATATATAATTATATTAAACATTCATTTTTTTCAGGTTTCTCTATAGTTTTATGAATTAGTTCGAAATTCACTTTCTCCTGTTTTTTCTCGTCTATTGTTTTTTTAGGGGGTTTCCCAAGAGTTTTGTCGATTAAATCGGATGACACTTTTTTAGTTTCTTCTTTCTGCGCGTTAGTGTCTTCTTTCTGTCTTCTTTGGGGAGGTGCCAAGCCCGCGTAGCTCACTCGGTACCGTACAGGACTTGAGAACAGGAGGTCGCTGGTTCGATCCCCGGCTTGGCCAATTTCTTTCCGAGGATTGATGATAGTCATCGCGACAGGATTCATTCCTCTATTACCGCTGACCATTGTTTCGACGATGGGTATGTGGGAAAGCAGCCAGTGGCTTGGAAAGAATATTGTGCAGAGTACTGGTAAAAAGAAACTCCAGGAAAGCATGGATAGGTGCACTGGCCGCCGTGATATAACTGAAATAATGTTGAAAACGGCGTTAAACACCATACAATCAATACAATCAATCTTTGGGGAGGTTTCGTCGGGGTTGAAGTAAAACTGTCTTCGTCACCATCCAATATACATAATTTTTTCTTGGCCTTGTCCAGTCTTTCTATCTTCGGATCTTCTCGCTGTTCCTTTCGCAAAAGTCCACGCACGCCATATTCCATGTCAAAATGACTTTCGACGATAGTCTTTGGTCTCGGTGGCCTTGATGTAATCGGCTATAGCCACGATTCCGAATAAGCATCTGCGTATTCTTGTGAAACCCAGATATGTCCACTTTTTGTAATATAGTGTGTTGGGTTTTCAGCCATTATATGACCTATAAATTCGTTGTTGCTCGTTAATGTGCTCGCTAATGTGCTGGAACTAGTTTGGTTGAAGAATGCATTTGGGATGTTTATATAAAGCTCTTTTGCACTCGAATCAAATGCCAACCCTCCCCCAGATTTTTTTTTTTATAGAATGACATAACCCCAAAAACGAATCATCATGTGACGTAGCCTTTTAAGTGATGATTTTGGTTTGTCATTTCCCGTAAGCAGCGTGGGATCTTAGTAACGTATGAAAAAATGTTTACACTTTTTCGTTATGAATGATTAAAATTGATGTTGTTTTAGACGGAAAGTAAGCCGAGAACCGCAGATCAATCGCTATCAAAGCTGTAAAACTCGCTATTCTGAGTAAGTGATCATCGAGCATGGCTGATTTTAATGTCATATTTACTCGGTATACTAAAGATTATCACTTTATATATTGGGGTCTAAGAAGAAAGGGAGACACATATCACCCAATGTCACGAACATTGACTCTTAAATAGGACACGCTTCACACCGTATTCGTTTAGAGAATAACTTCTTGATATGCATATTTGCCAAAGACTGTCGAATTATTACTCTGTTTCAATGTCGGTTACTACCATTTATTATATTTCAGTTACTACCATTTTTATATTTCAGCAAAATCTAAGTTTCTTTGAGCAAAATATTTTTTATTAGTCAGTTTTATTTTACGATGCTGCTAAACAATATCCGTCGGGTAGGGTAAGGATTCTGAAGTTCTTCACCTCTGAATGAAAAAAGAATGTCTTAACCCATACTGTAATACACATCGTTTGAGTAAAATGTTGTTGATTTTACGCCTCTACAAAAGACGACGCTTTTAACATGACGAGAAAATGTGTGTAACAAGTAACTGGTTTTTAGACCATCGTTGATTTTATTGTTCTTGTAACTGAGAGACTTCTATCTTATGTGGCTTTAACCATTATCAAAAGACTAATTTTAGGCTCTTGCAAATTGAATGTCTGCAGATGACAATATCAAACCCTGGTTGATAAGATTGGTTTTTCTGTGATAGGATAGAAAATATTGTGAGAAAAGAAGAATTGTTTGGAATGAGCAACTTCTACGTTTTCCAACAATGTTTTCTAAATCATCTGCTGTGAATCCATCAAAACAAGGAACTAACCGGGAAACGGTCAATTCTTACGAGAGAAAAAAAATCCTTAAAAGGGTACTCAGTGAACTTCATCTACCCTGATTTTAAAATGCTGGTTGATGTCATCAGGTAGCTCACGTAGATTACCCAACCCTGGTCTGACTTCCTATAAAAAACCGTGTTCTCAACAGCATGTCATTACACGTTTCAGATCAAGTAAGAACTTGCCTTTACGCGCTTCACATCAAGTAGATATGGGAGACAGATTTATGAACAAATTTTTGGATATGTCATCGAGCATTCCTTATAAGACGAAGAATGGAGAAGTTCAAAGGACATTACAAGGGAAAAGTGATGTATTAAATAACGAACTGTACGACGTGCGTCAAAATTTGGATACAGCAATATTAGATTTAAATCAGTACAAGACAGAAATTGATCGCTGAAAAAAAACATAATGATAATCAAGAAAAAGACATTGTGGCCGCTGAAAAGGAAGCACTACATACGGAGGTGTTATTACACTGAAGAATGATTGCAGACTTGGAATTTTGAAATAAAAACTATGAACGAGAAAACAGGATCTTTGAAAATACACAAGAGATTTAGAACGTCAGATTAAGGAGTTAAAAGCAGAGAATAAATCTTTGAATGAAGCTATGACTGAATTGAAAATCGAGCGGGATGAAATAAAGGCAAAGCTCGATCAGGAAAAGGAGGCAAAAATACAAATGAGGCAAAAAGTTAAGGATTTTGGGACAAAATACCAAGCATTAAATCAGTCTTTAGGCGTAATAAAGGCTGCATAAGAAAGTGCTTCTGCACAGGACGGGTCTTCTGATGCTACGGGCTGTAAAAGGAAATATGAGGACATTTCCGAACCCTAGTCTGATCACAAGTTGGGTGACGATGACATCATATATGTGGCGACAAAAAATAGTGCCAAATAAGGTAAGATACATAAAACCATATTTTATATGACATTTTTATTCATATTTCTATTTACAAAGACAGTGATCAAGAAAAACATTCTATCACACGTTCTAGTAAATAGAAATATAAAAAAAATCATTTTTAATTGTATCTCTAATTACAAAGAAGGATGTCAAGAAAAAAAATCTATCCTATGTTCTAGTAAATAGAAATATTAAGAAATTCTTACACTAATAATGCACATTGTTGATAATGTTTTATTTTATTTATTTATTTATTTTTTTCCAGCATTAGAAAAGAATAAAATCAATAGCCTTTATCGCATTTGTGAAAAGATTCAATAAAACACCTTTTTCATCAATGTTTTCGAAAGTCAATATGTAAAAAAAAATATATATATATCAACAATGTACATTATTAGGTTAGGGTCAAAAACTCTCATGAAAAAATAAAAGATTCGTCTCCGCCAATTTTGGCACTAACGTGAACCGAAATATACATATCACAGCACTTAGCTTACTTTGAGACAAAAAATATATATTAAACAAGCTTCTCATACATACTGTTATTTTATCAAAATTACCACTTTTGAATAATACAAAGGAGGTAACAGTCTTTTAGAATAGAGGTAACTGGTTTTAAAGAGGTAGGGTTATAAGATGTATACTAACTTGTGTAAATTAAGATCAGTCTTTATATAGCATGATCTTAATCTACACATTCTGAATATAATATCAATGATGAAAATTTGTTAACTTTGTAAAGTGTGTATTTTTGTATAATATAAGGGAGCTCACTAGTTTTTTTAACCCTGATATAAAAAATACGATTCTCTCTAGTCATGAATAAGCCCTATAAAGACCAGAATATTATCCCTTTACCAAATAGTCATTCGTGTTCACGACACTGAGGTAGAACATTCTGGAAATAAGAAAATTGTTTGTGACAAGCACATTCTTTTTTCTACAATGTTTTCTACTCTAGTAGATACTTATACCTATTTTCTCATAGATTCACACATTGGTTTATCGTCTGAAACCTGTTTCAATTTGAGATGGTCCAAAAGTTTTGTTTGGTAAATGGTTAATTGAACAAGCCCTATATTAATGGTGAAGGTTCAAGAATAAGAACCCTTTACCAAATAATCCCTTCTTTTCACGACGCTGGGGTAGAATGCTTAGGGAAAAGGAGAAATTGTTTGTGACAAGAAAATTCTTTTTCTCCAAGTGTTTTCTATCCTATTAGATACTTATTTTGCAGTTTATTCAGACACTAAATTGTCGTCTGCAACCTGTCTCAATTCGAAATAGTCCAAAATCTGTTTGGTAAAGGGTTAATGTAACAGCAAATACATTTTTAGGATGAACATGACTATTATTCTACTCATATGTTTTTTTTTTTTTTTTTTCAGATTGATGAAAACACCCAGGAAAAAATAGAGCACAGTACAAATGTAGCACCACTACAAACGTGACAAGCAAACAAAAGAATGAACCTCAAACGGATAAAACTTCTTCAAGAAAATATAAGACAGTTATGCGTCGTTTTGTGAGTCAGACACTTTCGGATACAGAGAGGAAAAGACTTTTACTTAAATATTTATCGCATTTCATGAAATTATGAAATACAGAGGTTGTTCGAAAAAGGACATGGAAGCGAGAATGAAACAGAACTGGAAGTTGAGAGTGAAAAAGTAAAACAATGGCCTGAGAATCAATTGGATAACTCTTGCTATAACGGCATGCTTCCCTGGGATTTTAGTGATTGTAATAGTTCATTGAAAAGTGTTTCTTTGCTGGTCAGTGAAAGGTCTCATGAAAACGCTTAGGACGGGATCCAAAATTTTCCACTCAACCTTTTAAGTGGCACGTTTCCAAAATCGCCGTGTGGGGAGGATCATTTAAACCAAATGTCATTTTATCGTTGTTTCCGCTGTAACCCAGAGGCTTATATGGACTTTGAGAACATTTAAACTAATCATTTTCTCACAAATATAACTAAAGTCAAGACATGGATAGTAATAAAGTCGACTATCAACACAAACATCCGAGGTACTTGCTTTATCAAAATCACTTAAAGACGTTTCAGAAATGCCCAAAACAAATGCGACAGAGTTGGTACTCCCTCGCATCATCGGGACTATTTTACACAAACGAGAATGATACATGGGAATGCTTTTTATGTGGCATAACATTATCACAGTGGGGACCAACCGATACACCGCTATCTGAACATAAAAATGGTCTCATAACGGTTTATTCCTTGAGCTTTTGCCCTCTCGTTCCAGGAGAAGTTTCCGTCCTCTCGGAGCTCACCTTAGGATACTTGCGTTACCTTTTGACAAATGTACCATCCCAATCAAACTCCCCGCCTGGCAGGGTCTTCAGATCGGATCACGCGTCGCCAGGAGGTGTTCTTCCTTAAAATGATTGGATACGTTGAGTAACAAGCAGACAACTACTCAGAGTCATTCGGATTACCATCATTCCTCGAGCAACTCTGTCAGTCAGATAAAACTACGTCTTGGTGATGGATCCACGACATGTGTCACTATTACATTCTTATTTTGATTTTTTTTTTTTTTTTTTACACAAAAGAAATAATCGATATTATGAAAGGTGTGTTTAAAAAGAAATGTAGAAGATGTAAAAAAGTGGCTTTATCTTAACTCGATCACCAGTGTTTAATGTTGACAACGAAAGAACAGTTGGATATTTGTTGAGACTACATTTTGCGTGAAATAAATGAAGCAGGTATTATAGAAAAATGGTATGGGACTGTATACATGATCGATTCTATTCCGATAGAAGTAATAGACTTATAAAAAAAATAGACTTATTAAATTAAAACTCGATTGGCGTGAATGGAGAGATACCGACATGAAGACAGAGCCCTGGAAAAACGTTTAATCAATATGACTCTATCAATATTACAACTTGAAAAAAGATTTTAAGTTGCATGTATGTTTTAGTATTTTTTTCACTATACTGTTGTATTTTATGTAACTACAAGTCTCGCATGTTGTAATTATTTTATCTTTGTGTAGTTTATGTACTTAATTTTAAATAAATGCGGTATCTGGGAGTAGTTTGAAATAAAAAGATGTAAATCTAAATATATTCTTTAGGGTGTTCTTTTCCCCCAATAAGAGTGTTTCAAGAAGAAAGAAAGCATTACGATAAACTTACTTCAATACATTTAGATATGGAGGGTCTAGTTAAATTAGATACAGCTGCCACAGCTCAAACTATAGGTACTTAAAGTCATTTTTAAGAGTACTCTCATATATATATATATCGATATTCTGATAATTAAAGAACATACTGAAATAATTACAGACATATATTTTAAAGAAACAGACACTAAACAATATCTTAATTATTTTTCTTGCCATCCTAAACACACAAAGAATAGTATTCTGTATAATCTAGCCCGTAGAATATGCACAATTGTTTCTAATTCAGAAATCAGAATGACACGACTACAAGAACTTAAACACTCACTAATCTCAAGAAAATACCCGATATCGCTTATTGAATCGGGTATAAAGAAGGCTCTTAGTATCCCAAGGGATACCCTAATACAAGTCAAGGCCCTCTCCAAAGAAAATACCATCCCTTATGTCTCAACCTTCAACCCAAATAATGCAGAAATGTTTGGCATATTCACAAATAACTTACATATTCTTTATTCTGATGATAAAATGAAAGACGTTTTAAATGGAACCAAATTAATAAAAAGTAAAAGACAACCACCTAACTTAAAGAAACTATTAACATGTGCAAAATTCACAGAAGAGAGTAAAGATCAGAGAAAAGTTACAAATTGTGGTCGTCCAAATTGCAGTTTATGCTTATATATGCCAAGTGGTAGTTCATACAATTTCAATGGAAAAGTCTTCCAAGTTAATGCAGACATGACCTGTGATGTACAAAATGTGATATATGTTATCACGTGCAATGGGTGTGGAGAATACTACATTGGTCAAACAGGTGACAAACTAAGAACCCGTAGAACAATTCATGCACAACAAATAAGAGATCCCTCAACCAGACAAATTCCACTCAGCCATCATTTAGACTTATGCAGTAAAGACGAATTAAAGTTTAAAATATTCCCATTCTATAAAGTTAATTCCGAAAGTATTTCAGTCAGGTTAGCCAAAGAGAAATACTTCATAAATTGCTTTAAGCCCAAATTAAACCGTCTTCGTTGAAATGATTAGTAATCTCCCCTGAGTGCTCGTCAATAACGTTGCTAACGTCATGTAATTATCTCCCTTCCGATTACATGACGTCACTCCATAGTTACATACCACTGATGAGGCGTTAGCCGAAACATGTTTGGTTTTTTATACAGTTTATTAAATTAAAAATAGTGAGAGGCGTGTGACGTTTTAATAACACAGTTTACCTACTAAACCTTGTGTCGGACCGGCATTTGCCGACTTTTCTGTTTCCGTATATATATGTGTGTGTGTGTGTGTGTGTGTGTGTGTGTGTGTGTGTGTGTGTAAAGCAAGCGTTCTGTTTTCTTAAACATTTTTTTTACTAGGTCCAACTAACTCTGGAAAATCCTTCCTACTGCTTCAAATTTTAAAGTATGCAAAGACTAGTACTAGCAAAGATGTATTCAATATATTTTGCCGCTGACCATTGTTTCGACGATGGTTATGTGGGAAAGCAGCCAGTGACTTGGAAAGAATATTGTGCGGAGTACTGGTTAGAGAAACTCCAGAAAACCATGCACTGGCCGCCGTGATATAACTGAAATAATGTTGAAATTGGCGTTAAACACCATACAATACAATTCAATATATATTGTAAATATGCCCATCATTACAATTTCTCTTGCATTCTCGTTTCCCAAAATGCGTTTAGTCCAGGTAAAGAATTTCAAACAATCACCTTGAACATCCACTATTTTATACTTTTTAGAAACAGGCGGGATGAGTTACAAATACAAACTCTAGGTCGACAAATATTTCCTAGAGAATAACACTATTTCATGGAAGCATATGGAAAAGCAACAGAGAAGCCTTATGGGTATCTTCTTGTTGACCTCTCATCCCACTCAGACAGTACTTATAAATTACGTACAAATATCATTCACGGTAAAACTATGCTTGTGTATACACCTGAGAAGAAACTATGAATGATTTAAAACGAAAGGAGGGAGACTTTTTTCATCTTATTTTGAGTACTTCAGTAAAACAGATACAAGCCATGATTAAAATGATAGAGAAAACGAAGTTAAGTGCTATTGTACAAATTGTGTATAACATGTTGATGGGTAATCGCGAATTGAGTCAAACGGATAAAACTTCTTTAAGAAAACTTAGGACAGTTATTCATCATTTTGTGAGTCAGACATTTTCAGATAAAGAGAGGAAAAGACTTTTACTTAAATATTTATCGCATTTCATAAAATTATTAAATGCTGTTAAAAAAATTTGATATAAGAAATGGCTCAGTTATTAGTTCTTATCCCAAAAGTTACATATGACTATCTCCTTGAACAAACAAACAAACAAAAAACACTGTCAGTGGTTGATTTTAATCATTCCCGGGCGCAAGATGAGAAACTAGATCATCAACAACGAGGTGGTCAGTTAAACAAGGACACACGTTTAGAGGCTGACATCAACAAAGGTTCACCGATAACAAAAACAGAATCTTCTCCAACCGCACAAATTAGGTTAACCCTTTTTATAGAAAAACCACTTTCCAAAATGAATTTTAATCGAAAGAAGATGAGTGAAGAATAGGGCTCAAAAGGAAAGAAACGCAAGAGATACCAGTGGATAAATTATTTGATATAGAGGTAAGCAATCTATTAAAAAGCTCTTTGTATAACTCAAAACATGCGATTACTTTTATGATATAAACACGTGGTATCACGGGTGTGTCAAAAAACACTTCTTTCAACACTCTTTATTTATTTGACAAGTCAATTCACATTACAGAGAAGACATTACCCCGACTACATTTACCTGCACGCGATGTTTTAAATCATTCGGACGGAAATATGATCTTTTTCATCATAGCACTTCAGTACACTGTCAAACCAACCAGAGCACGTTTTCGTGTGGTCATTGTCACATGAATTTTAAAGCTATCATCAACTAGTGGATCATATAGAACAACATCACCCATTGCATCAAGAAGGGGGATTGTTCCAATGCGAGTGACAAACTACAGCAATCGTCTTCTTCATGTGAATCTCTTGTGGTTAAAAAATATAGCCACTTCCCATTACTGTTTGATACAGACTTAAATCGCTTTCTTTCATGAACTAAAACCTGTAAGAATAAAGCGCATTTTTGTCTTTACTGCTTACAAGGGTTTAAAACAGAAGACCTTTTAATCATAAAGATTACTGTTCACCACATGGACTACGGAAGGTAATCGGATGAGAAAGAGAATATTCTAAAATTCAAAGAGTATGAGAAGACCCTAAAAGTTCCATTCGTCATTTATGCCTATTTCGAAACGGTGAATGTTAAACTCCACACTTGCATACCGAATCCAGAATCTGCATCATTCACACCAACTGCGAAATTGGAAGTATGTGGATTTGCATACAAAGTGGTTTGCGAAGACTCACTTCATACGAAACCTACAGTAGTTTACAGGGGTCCGAATGCTGCCGTTAAGCTAAAAGAAAGTTTGCTAGAAGAGCAAAAGGAAATTAAAGAAATTCTGTCTCAGATAGAACCTATGCCAGAACATGAAAGATTGATTGATAATGCTAAGTACTGCTGTCTCTGTAAGAAGGAATTTACTTTGTATGACAGGACTTATTCAAGAATTGTTGCGCATCACAATCATCTTACTGGTGGAATTATTGGTGCCGTGTGTAACAGTTGTAAACTGAATTGCAAGCAATCAAAATTCACCTGTGTGATGTTTCCTAACTTACGTATCTTTGATGCCCACATTCTATGTGAAAGCTCAGGATAATTCAAGGATAATAGACTGAGTTGCTTTCCTCAAACTTCGGAAATATATGTTAACTTCTCACTGTGGGATCTCAGATTCCTGGACAGTCTTCAGTTTCTGCCGAGCTCACTGGACACACCGGTGGAAAATCTAAAACAAGACGGCATCGAGGCTTTTCCACATTTACTCTCAGAATTTAAAGACAGGCAACAGGTTGAATTGCTCGTTCTAAAAGGAATTTATCCTTACGAATATATTGACTGCCTTCAACGATTTGATGGAAAAGAGCTACCTCCCATTCAAGAATTCTATTGTTCCATCAAGAAAGAAGGTATCGCAGAAGAAGATTATGCCCATGCACAGAGAGTATTTCGAGATTTCAACATGTCACTAGGCGATTATCACGATTTATATGTTAAAAGCGACGTGTTATTATTGGCTGACGAGTTCTTTTTTCACAGTCACTTTTGAAACACCTTTAGCGCTTTTTCCCTTTTATATTGTTACACGTGAAACTACATTTTAGACCTCAATTATGAATTCCAGTCTGACATCTTTAATCAATATTTTCATGCCCTCTAAGACAGACTTTGCCGTTTTATTCTTCAAGGTTGTACTCGTACTTTTCTGCTTAAAATGTCAATGGCAAACAAGAGATATCGAACACCATCATTTTCGTCCATTAAAGTCAACATGGAAAGCAAATCAATGTCACACTGGTCATTAATGGATGCTACCTTCACACTAGCTGTTTTGAAACGATAACGAACAGGTTTTTGTAAAGTGTAAGCATCTTGATTACTCAGCCACTGAGTGGTAATTGAAAATAAAGACTCCCGGGTACTTTTTCTGAAGCACTTTCAGTAACTTCTCAGGTCCTTCTTAAGCAGCAGGACGTTTGGGATCGAAATGATACTTTTTTAAAATGTCTTCCTTATTCAGAGACTCAAACTGTCTATCCTCTTTGAAAACGAATGATCTTTTATTGACAAGGACGAGTTTACATCAAACGTCGCAGTACCAAATTAATAAGCTTTTCCCAATTCAGGTAAGTGTACTCAACTGATATATGTGTATAAAGGGGCGATTGTGTGCATAAAGGGGGGATAGTTTGGGTAGGAAGGGATAGTTTGCATAAGGGGAGGGATAGTTAGGATAGTGCACAGCGGGATAGTGAGGATAGTGCACAGCGGGATAGTGAAGATAATGCACAGCATGATAGTGCACAGCGGGATAGTGAAGATAGTGCGCAGCGGGATAGTGAGGATAGAGAGATAAAGCGCATTCTTACTTTTACCGTACTAAGGTAATACCAAAGCAGATCTACTAATTCTCTGAATTCAACGTTTCGGTCGATATTTTGTATGATAATAGTTCTTAAAAAATGACAATATTTCCGGGATTTTAATTTCTCTGAAGATATAATTTTACACTATTGTGACAATTATAACCCTCCTTGGCTCATTTTATTATAGATACGTTTGCAATTAAATGAATCAAAGTGCAGTGTGATCTTTGATCTACACCGTTTGATACAGTGAGTTTTCCAGGCAACACTAACTTTGTAATCGCAATGTATAGTTATATAACATTGGCCGGAAATTTTCATATTGGCATGTTTAACAGTATAAGAGTTAAATAAAGTATTATAGGCGGAAAGGGGCCGACAGGAAAAACTACAGTCCTAGAATCCGAGCGTCCTTACCTAATTACCGGACAAAAAATTCCAGAACTGTCCAAACTGGAAGCGTTTGTAGATAACAAATTAAAGATAGCCCAAATTAAGCTCCCTTTCTTTATTTGAAAACTAAAAACAAAATGTGCAGAAAGGTGAAAATGCTGGTTTAAATACCAGCATTTTCCTAAAGGTCTTCAAAAGCCTTCCTCTTTTGTGTCGTTAAAAAACTGAATTGTTTAGTACAGTTTAATTGTCGAATCATTAATCTCTTTTATAGTAGAGGTTTCTCATGGAAGCCATAGTTTTCGTAAAAGAGCAGGGGTTTTCATGGAAAGTTTTACCCTCCCATGCAAACCTGAAAGTGGTGTCAGCCAGTATTATCTTATTGTGCTGTATCTTGTTCTTGCAGGGTTTAAATATGGTCCAGCGATCCGTTGGAAATGTGGTTACGCCAAGAAAACAGCGAGAAGGCGGAGGGTTTATGGTGAGGCGTGTCATAGGCGGAGTAATACCGTCATGTGACCCGCTCTTGATGCTGGATCACCTCGGTACTGTATACATGACGTCCAGTGTTTTTACACAAACTTTATTGACCGTCTAATGTGCATGTTTTTAAGATTTATTTTTGACCCTCAAAAGCAGACACGTAGAACAGAAGGCTTATTTATTAGATCAGCTCTTCGAAAAAAAAAAGCCATCGGTATCGTCATAGCCCTCACGTGGTCTGCATGGTTGTCTTTATCATACGAAAACTTTCCCATTGTCTCATACCTCTGTAATCACTGATAAAACTTGGGCTTGTAGTTACTTTCATATGAGGCTATGGGAGAAAGTAGTGTAATTTCAATTATTTCCCTGGTTAGTTTAAAAAAAAAACGTAAAATAACCTAACTGCAACCTGGTTCTTTTATTTGAGCCATGATTTGGAGGTTAAATGCATCTACGTGATGTGGTCTATCAGGCAAGTCATCATTTAACTATGGGTCCATTAAATCTATTTTGGCTACAACCAACTTAATAATGAGGTAGGCTGGTCCTTTAAAATTCAGAAGATTGACCAATAGGAAAAAGTTTGACCCAGGTCAGCCTGCGGGTGCTGAGCAGGTTTACCTGGGTCAATACTTTTTTGCAGAAGCATTAAGGCCCCTTTTCACAGAGCATGGCTCATTTGTTTTCCTTTGTTTTTTTATCTTTGCACTTAAGACGTTGCGGTTCGGATAATTTTGCATGTGATTTATATGTTAGCCCTGCACCCAGTATTTGCAATACAAAGTTTACACATCATAACCAATAAAACGCATTAAGTGGACCGCAAAAAGAGGTTCAATAGATGTCGGTGGTGATACGTTTGTCTACATCTGAACATTCCTAAATAGTGCAACGGATGTCAAAGATAAAAACCAAGTCATAGCATAATCAGGACCTACAAAAAAATTACAGAGGAATCAAGGGAAGTAACTTACTGCTTTCTCCCATTCTTCGAGTATTAATTTTCATTGAAAAAGGAAAACAACTGCAGCCGAGCGTTTGCACCCACTTGCAGTACTCTTGATTTAGAATAATTATAGTCGTATTTTGTTCTTTAAAAGGCTAACCAAATTTTTGTTTGTAATCTCACCAAACTTCCCCAAACGATTCATCGCTGAATTAAATAAGACAAGAGCAGCTGACAAACTATCATTACAAAAGGAAGACAAAATATTCGAAAAAAAATCTTTTCATGGGTATTTCCTTAATGAGCTACATAGCCTATCAATGTATTTTTTGCTTTCCCACTATAAATTCGCAAAGATACGTTGGAATGACACGTGATCAACAACACGCGTCTATTATTTTGGATCGTGTGGAAATAAGCACGATGACTTCCTTTTTTATCTCGTTAAAAATGAGGAGGTCATCGATTTTAAAACGACCATTTTGTTATTTGGAAGCCAAATTTGCACCTTTTTACTGTGTGTTACTTCAAGTTTTATACATTGCATGGAAAGTATATTTTGTAGTATTTATCAGTCTTCAACCAGAAAGATTTTTAAAACTCGTAGCAAAAAATAAAAATAAATGAATAGAAAGGCCCTTATCAGTGCAGCCATTTTAAGGGATTTTTTGACTCGTTCAAATGTCACTATTAACTATTAACTATTTTTACCTTAAGCATCGCACGGGGCTGTCTTCGGCGTATGTCGCGAATGGTCAGGGAAATATTTCGTACGATATGTGTGAATTAAATTGCATACCTGTGTATTTAAGTACCTGACACAGAACTAGCTCAAGTCTTCCGCAACTTCAGCGGATGCGAACTAAACTTTCCGAATAAAATAGCCTACTTATATATTTAGCATAAAGGTCAGTTTAAATGAAGTAGGCAATACAATGTTGTGGTTTAAATTTTGGACTCGGCTTATTTTCTCTAAAAAAGTATAGCTATTGCATTACAGACTTATTCAGAATTAATGTCTTCCTTTGTCTCTTCCCGTGGCTCTTTTATTTGTTAGGCTGCGAAGCGCTTACACGTCATCATGTCCCTCTTGTTTCCTTTTTGCCACAATCTGCTATGCCCTTCCATTGGCTAATCCTTTCATTTAAGCCATATGTAAATTTTCGTCTGCAAATGCTTTTAGTGAAGACAAGTCTAAACATCTTGTCTTCTGGTAAAAAGTTGATAAAGTTTTCAATATATCCGATATTTAGGTCCAGCGGAATTTGGTCCTGGTGAAGCCATTGGAGCCCCTGACCATCCGCATCGGGGATTCGAAACTGTTACCTATATCATAGAGGGGGATATGCAGCACAAAGACTCGGCTGGGAACTCCGGTGAGAATTGTCATTATCATTTTTTTTCTTCTCGTCTTTTCTTTCTTTCCGTCTATGTTTTTTTTTTTTTTTTTTTTTCTCTTTTTTTCTTTGTCCCTTTCCGCTCATTTCATCCATTTTCCCCCTGTTCGCGATTGTTCATTCTTTTACTGTTATTGATTTTTAGCTCCACTGGCCGAAGGCCAGCGGGCTTATGTCATGGCCCGGTGTCCGTCATGCGTCCGTCCGACCTCTATCAAGTTTCTTCAAATTATAGCCCTGGGGTCAAAATTGGCTCTGCCCCAAGGGTCACAAGTTTTA
The DNA here is from genome assembly GCA_945859785.2 of Tridacna gigas. Classification (NCBI taxonomy): domain Eukaryota; kingdom Metazoa; phylum Mollusca; class Bivalvia; order Cardiida; family Cardiidae; genus Tridacna; species Tridacna gigas. The sequence goes on from OX244035.2 coordinate 64,300,757, forward strand.
CATAGGCTTATATAGAGAAAACTTTAAAAATCTTCCTGTACCTAGCCATAAGGCCTAGAGCTACCAAATTTTGCATGTAGCTATATCTAGTGGGCCTCTACCAAGTGGGCCAAAATTTTAGCCCTGGGTTCAAAATTGGCTCTGCCCCAGGGGTCACAAGTTTTACATAGGCTTATATAGAGAAAACTTTAAAAATCTTCCTGTACCTAGCCATAAGGCCTAGAGCTACCCAATTTTGCATGTAGCTATACCTAGTGGGCCTCTACCAAGTGGGCCAAAATTTTAGCCCTGGGGTCAAAATTGGCCCCGCTGCAAGGGTCACAAGTTTTACATGGGCTTACATAGTGACAACTTAAGAAATCTTCCTGTTTTGATTTTTTTTTTTTTTTCTTAAATTAGCCTTGCATCAGGGGTCTTATGTTTTACAGAGGCTTCATATGGACAAAACTTGAAAATCACCTTATTTTTATGGCTTTATCTTGTGGACCTCTACCAGGGTTCAAGTAATTATAGCTCTGGGATCAAAAATGGCTTTGCCTTGCGGGTCTCAACTTTCACATGTGCTTTTACAGAGAAAACTTTGTAAGTCTTCATTTTGAAACCATTTGGCTCAGAATTGAAATGTTTAGTATTTATGGTTTATATTTATAAGCCAGTGGAGCGATACAGGGCCATCATGGCCCTCTTGTTATTGGCTTAATATAGCTCTGAGGGGAAAAACTTGTTTGAAAAGGAGTTGTCAAGTGCTTGTTCTTTTTCTGAAAAGGAGTTGTCAAGCGCTTGTTCTTTTTCTGAAAAAGAGTTGTCAAGCGCTCGCTCTTTTTTAGAAAAGAAGTTGTCAAGTGCTCGCTCTTTTTCTGGTATTGTTATCAAAGTTTACAGAGCAATTATTAAAAAAAAGTTGCTCATTGATTTGTAACAGATAGAAATATGGTTAAACTTGTAACTTGTAACTTACAGAAATAGTAATTCTAACCCCTAGGCTGCTCAATGCGCTTTTGCGAACAGTGTAGATCAAGGGAGGAAGTTTGAAATCACAATGATTCTAGGCTTCTAGTAATCGCTGGAAATTTTCAAATTCAAGTTTTTTTTTTTTAACTCTGTGCCGAACGGCAAAGGTTTAGGCTTGACATGTTGAAAGATTTTGCAGGGGACAATATACCTTTCACAGGATTGAAATTAGTCTTTTGAAGGGAAGAAAATGTTGTGCGAAAAAGAGAAAATGCTGCGTATTCTCAGTGTTTTCAACCGACTATATTTTCAGGGTCGTTAAAACTCGGGATTGTTTAGTTACCTGTTACCAGACGCGAAAATTATAGCCTTGTCCAAATTGAAAGAATTTGCAGACGACAATTTCGATGTGGTTTAAATGGTGCATTTTTTCTGTGGAAGAAAATGCTGGTCGTTAAAAGTCGAATTTTGCGGTAAAGGTGAAGGGTTGACAAATCTAAGCCCTAATTATTGTGAACCGCATTGCGTACAACAAAAGCAAAAGACAAATTTTCAGTTTGGAAATACAACACAAATGATTAAGCCATGCTGTGTGAAAAGGGTGCTTAATGCATCTGCGCAGCCTACGCAGGCTGACCTAGGCCAAAAGTTTTCTCTATTTTCAATTTTCTATACGGCAAGGACCTGTCTACCTTGCCCGGTAGCATGCATCATGGAAATGCATTAAGCCCCTTTTGACAGAGCATGGCTCAGTTGCAGTTTCAACATTGTTTTTACACAGTATGTGTAAGTGTTGCGGCCAGTGTAGGTCCAAGATCAAGATGCAGATTCTGATATGGGTCTCTCCTGGCCGCAAATGGAATTATACAAATATAGCTCTAAATGGCCATACTTGTGAAAATGAACAGGTACGCTGGGACCCGGATGGGTACAGTGGATGACGGCCGGAAGTGGAGTTGTACATTCCGAGATGCCATCGAGTAAGGTCATGAAACATGGCGGACGTTCCGAGGGATTCCAACTATGGGTCACCTTACCAGCAAAGGTATGACGTTATACGTAATTATCCTTTTGAATTTGGAAGAGTTGGTATTTGTATTAAACTGGACTGTTCGTAATATCTATTAGTACTTTGCCCTTATTTTTATCTGCAGCAAATCTTAAAGTAGAGAAGTATTTCATGATACTAAATATCTACTATCATCGACGATTGTGTTATACATGTAGTATACTGGTCTATCCCACAGAAAGATGTATACGGAATATTATGATTAATTACATGTATATACCGGTAATTTTTCCGGCTGAGCATACATAAGTTGCACACGAACAAAATAACGAGCAAAAGAAAAAAATCCGTATCTTCACAGTTTAAAATATGGTTTCAAATATGGTATGATGACGTATTTCGTGAACGGAACACATGCATTGATTTTAGATTTGATTTGTCAAAATGCTATGCTGAGATTCATCCGCCATTCATGAAAAAAACGAAGTTATTACCGACTAATCCATTTTTGTTTTATTTTGTTTGCGGTTTTGGAATAAAATGTCAATAATTGCAATATTTTGTCGTTGAAAGTTATACGTATATAATAAGAGAAATATTAAGTTGTAGTAATTTTCCTGGTCCCCGTATTTGATTCGAGCAGCGTGAGAAACTTTGATATCGCGCGAGACCGAAGAAAAATGTATTGCCCCTGTGTTTGTGAAAGGGGACACTTATAATGCCTTGTGTAAAGATAGCTTTTGTAGATCGTTCGCCTTGGGATCTAGAAATACAAGGTTAAATCTCTGACCTGGGAGGTTATTTATCAGAACTTGCATGTAAATTATGACCAAACTGGTAATTTTCGTTTCAGGACGTGGGTAAAAAGCAAATCATTACAGCTGAAACTTGTTCAACAACCTGACTAAAATACACGATATCCTATTGGTTGATTTTTTCGCATATCGCTAGTTGCAGCACAGTCAATCAGAGAAGTTAAAAAGGGTTACTCTTTACAACGGTTTACATCCATTAGAGGATCTTGCATGAGTGTTTGTGTCATACTGAATGAACCAAGTTGTCTTGAACAAAATAAAAACGGGCACGAATGCGTGTTGTCTTCAGTATCATCTGACCAAGCTTTTTTTTTTTTTGTCTGGTTAAACGTCTTTGGGCAATGTGACAAATGTTGCATTGATTATTTTGTTTTCTGCAATTTAAAAGATAAATATAAAAAGGTTCATTGACGAGGAAGGATCGGTACTCTCATATTGTTTGTCTGAGTCTGCATAACGAAGACGGTGGCAGTGATTGACTGGCCCTGTAACATAGTACCAGTATGAGGGGTGTACGACCTGTAGTGTCAAAATGTTATGACTTTTTAAACGAAACAAAATTTTCCAACAAAATTTCGACTCTCCAACAATTTTTTTTTTTTATATATCTCGATGCAAATTTCTTAGTCACTACGACAAAGAGCACTGAATGGAACAAACACACTTATTTTAAAATCCTTTTCTCACAGTTAAACGTATCATTTTTCGAACCGTTCTCTTTTATGCTTTATATATTTTAGCCACCAACGGACCGTCCTGACCTAGTAGAAAGCTAAACTCATTTTATAAGATTACTGCTAGTTTTTTTTTTCAAAGAATTATCCAGTATGAGCATTTGAGAAGAGAAGATACAACCTTATTGGAAAGTACACCAGAAAACCGCCCAGTCACATTCTTCTATCGTTACTTAGCACAGCAGCACTTAACCCGTGGGTGCGCTTCAAAGACCTTTAGCAGACAGTGTAGATATAGATCAGACTACACGGAATGTGCAGTCTGGTCTTGGATCTGCATAGTCCAATAAGGAGATAACACCCCCCTCCCCCGAAAAATACGTTTGAAATAGCAAAATTTGGACTTTTACCATCGCCTTGAAAGTTTCATTTCACTTACTTAACAGGTTAAGGTTTAAAGTAAGGGGTAGAGCCTGCCAAGCCTCTGACAATTGATTGGACATAGAGCTTTGCTCTTTCTCGTTTTTCCGACAAGGAAATACGGATTTGTGTGGCAGGACATTTGACGACATTGATCACTTGCATATTTTTAAGCAATATTTCACCGGGTCAATCCACATCATACTTTTGCAAGTTTATCTGTATGTTGATGTGTACATCGTGTAAAGGAGAATGTTTCGAAAAATATGAAATTTACATGCGTAATAATAAGTTTGCAAATATCAAAGTATTTTAATGAATGTGTTTGCTCCGCCCAGTACTACCCGACGTTTCTATAATGACGATGGATTTTGATTTGGTATAACGAGGCCAAGTTCGTTGATTTTTTATCATAGAATTTGTGTTATAAAATAACCTTAGTACATTTTTCCCGACACCTTTAGAACAACCCTCATATGTCGTACTGACGAGGTTTGGCGGTATTATTGAATAAATGGAATAACTATGGAAACATTTCATAACAGGATAAGATGATAAGACCTAGATATCAAGACACACCCCCTGAAAAGATTCCAGTTGTTGAAACACGTGACAAGAAAGTTAGGGTAAAGGTGATCGCAGGAGAATCTCTTGGTAATTTTCATTGTCTAAGCATGTACATTCAAACCATTTCTAGGCTTCCGTTTCCGAATGTCACGGTATATGTGAGCCGTGCTCTTGCAAAAGGGGACTTAGTGCATCTGGGGAAAAAAAAAAGTATTGTCTGGTCAGCCTGCGTAGTCCGCACAGGCTGACCTGGGCCGAAACTTTTTGCCATTGGTCAATTTTCTGCATGTCTAAGGACCAGTTTACCTCATGATTCCGTCGGTTGTTAGTCAAAATGGACTTTATGGATCCATGACCATGTGATGACTTGCTTGGTATCATGCACATCGGAGATTCCTTAAGCCCCCTATTGCCAGAGCATGGCTCATATACATTAGACGCATTACCATCACGGACAATTTTAACGAGTAAACGTGAACTAGAACATCATTTAACAGATAGTCAATGTCCCTGTCAAAACAAAACAACAAAAAAATCGATCTTTTGAGGTTTTTTCAGGGCACGTAATGACTCAAAGGGTGAGATATTATGTTGAGTAAGCAAAATAATGCTGAAAACGAAACGGCCAAGGCCATCTCCACGAAACACGCGCCTCAAGTGAGGTCCCCAAGTTTTAAATCCTATACCTTCACTGCTGCCACGCAGGACCCTTGCAGTTAAGGAAAACATGACAGTTGTGCACTGCGCCCTTTACTGTGAATACAGATTTTCAGTCATGCCAGAAATATAAATTGTTTTAAGGGGGGCTAAATGCATTTTCTTGATGCATTATAACAAGCAAGTCATCACATACTTGTAATTATGGATTTATAAAATCCATTTTGTCTAATATCCGACTGAAGCATGAGGTAGAATGGTCCTTGGACATACAGAAAATTTACCAATAGCAAAAAGTTTCGACCTAGGTCAGCCTGCGCGGGATGCGCAGGCTGATATTGGTCGATACTTTTTGCAGATGCACTAAGCCCCTTTTTCACAGAGCTTGTCAAAGGTATATTAAAGCATCATCAGAAAGCATGAACCCATGCCAGCCTGCCTAGTCCGCGAAGTATTTTACTATTGGTCAATCTTCTGTTTGTCAAAGGACCATTCTACCCCCTGATTCAGGGAGTTTTCAGACAAAATTGATCCATATATGCAACGATTTGCTTGGTGTAATGTATTGCGAAAATCAACTCTGTTTTCCCAGAACGCCACTCAATTTATAATATGTGGCACTTGACGAGATGCTTTTTATTTTCTTTCGTATAGAATGATTTTTTTTTTTCCGCGTAGCTGAATGTGCTGGCTTTTGACCTACTTTTTGGTACTGATAACAGATGAATATATAAAAATTTGTGATTGGTCAAGACTGTAGACATAATTTATTTTAAGGGCCCCTATCTTTTTGCTGCCAAATTTACACCATCTTTTTTAAAAAGATATTTCGTGTTTTACGTCTGATAACATTGAGCCATCGATATTTCATTTTATTCAAACAGGGACTAAAGCTTACATCGAGACACGAATTCCCATTATGTATCTGGATATTCACCTGCAACCGGGAACAACATTTTCTCAACCTGTTCCGAGTGACTATGAAGGATTTGTTTATGTTTGGAGAGGAGAGGGTAATTTTTTAGATTAAATTTGTATTAAATTTTTTTTAATTGTTTATTTGATTGATTAAATATGACTGAGGTAGGAAGTGATACAGTGATTTACAGTGAAATTCGAACATGCGTTTTATATATTCGAACATATTCGAATATTGTCTTTCAGGACCGTTTTGAGATATTAATCTATCATATAAACTCCATTCTTTTCAGTGGCATATACCCATAACGAATATTACACACATTTGAGATAAGCGTTGTGTGACGTCACATGTGAAGTCACTTTATACTTCTTTCAGAAAAGTGAATTGGGTTTTATTTCTAGAAATTACCTCTTGTACATATGGCTTTGCATATTCTGTCCTATAATTTGCGAGATATGTGATAAAAAGAATCTGACATTTGTTTATTTGCTTGTTTTCTAACATTTAATGAAAGCTCTTTCACTAAAAAGAAAGTGAATAAGGCATAAATCAGATAACTGTCTCAGTATTCGATTGATGATTTCAGTTTTTCCATTCGAGTGCTTTAAATACATTTATATTCATCATTTCTGGGGTGAAAGAGCAAACCAAGGTTAACCAAAAATAATTGATCAAAGATTGTTTTGAAGTAACTCGGCCATTAACGTATATAGGAAAGGTTGTTTGTTGCTCTATGTTTCTCCGTGTTTTCCAAATCCTGTAAGGAAGATGGCCCTTCTTCAGTTTTACTTCAATACTTTCCAGGATCACGTTCACAAAACGTCTTACATAACATTTTTAGTCAAATTGTAACTCTAGAAAGTAACACCACTTCGGATTGGCTAAACCAAATGGTTTAGCCCATCAGAAATTTTGTTATTTTGAAATAAAGAAAATTACTGAGTAATGGAATAAGAGTGCATGTCACAAAAATTGGTGAATACGGCCTCAGGTCTTCAGGTCTCGGGTATTTATTTCGTGTATACCTTTTCTCTAGGCCATTTTGGGGCATCACAGAAGACAATAAAGTTTGGTCAAGTAGCCCTGTTAGAGAAAGGTGATGAGCTGGTGATAGACACGTCTGCAAATGAAGGTAAGATTCAGCTTAAAAATAATGTTTATTGTAATACATTTTCACGTTAAAGTTTTACTAAATACGAACAAAAGATTCCTTTAAACACATTTCTGAAGATATTTACTTCAAACTTATGCTAATGCTGCTAACTATCAAAGGAGGAACGTAAACCTATGGTGGCATAGAACTACCACCACATACCAAATAATAATGTCGGATATTTTTCATGAAAATTATTGCGGATTTCAAGTAATTTTAAAGCTTTCACGATAATTTTTACTTTATCGACATACCATATCACTAACTGTAGATAACATTTGTAGATATTTTTATGAAAAAAGTGGCTAATGACGCTTTATTTTGAAACTGTCGTGGTAATATTTTGTTGTGGTGGGAAAAACTCAACTAGGAAAAATAAAAAGAATTCATATATACCAAATATCTGAAAAAAGAAACAGCTCAAAACATGTCAAACGGTATGTACAAAAAGAATCCGAATGTCACGACTATTTTCCGATATAGTAATTATTCCTAACACCTAGGCCGATTTATGAATCAATACTTTTTTTGTTAACGAGCGGCTGATGCGCTTAGATTATCACAAAACCTAATGTCAGGTGGCAGTCTTAAGCGGTAACTTGAAACGATTTATGTAAAGTTATTTATCTGATTTCATGAAAGAAAGAAATTCATCATGATAGTAGTAGATTAACGTAAAATCCGCCAGGGTTTTCGTGAAAAATATCCGCCATTATTATCAGTTCTGTGCCACCATACATACCAAAAAAAAAAAATTAGTAACCATCAAGACATATTTGACATACTAGTAGTTTTGCCGCTTTTTCGACTTCAAACTTTTATTGAAAAAGTGCAAGTTTGCGACTGACCGTTGGTAGCCACATGCGGTGCTTTTGTTTCAATCTGCTTTTTGCTTCAGAATGCCGACTTCTACTTATTGCTGGCAAACCCTTACGGGAACCCATCGTCTGGCATGGACCTTTTGTCATGAATACAAGGGAACAGATAGACCAGGTATGGTTTATGTTCAGCTGGCACTAAGTGCTAATTGTGTTTTTGCGTCTTGTAGCAAAACTTCAGAAATAGTTGTGGCTAAAAGAGATACTGCTCGTGACGAGCATTTTCTCCTTTTGCTACAAAGTCTTTGCTCGTATTCGTGTATCATACCTTAATTCATACTGAGTATCTCATCTCGTTTTCCGGGCCGATTTTGAAAAGTTTTTTTTACTCCCCAAGTACATGTGTAACCCTTTACCACACTATCCTATGTTTTTACGGCGCTGAGAAAGGAGAACTTTGAAAACCTTGCAGGAAAAGGAGAAAATGCTGGTAACCAGCATTTTCTCCGTTACCCACAGTGTTTCCTCCCGCTTCAAAGACGTCAATAATCGTTTGAGCTACATGCAATTTGTCATTTTCCAATACATTCAATTTAGACAAGGATAAAACCTTATTGTGTCGTGAGTTAACACACACTGCTTTTATCAGTCAGTCAGTGTCTATGCAAAGGCTGTTTGCTGCAGGCAAGCAATGATTTTGCAGGCATCCCCACAGATAACTGGATGATATTAGCTATGCTCTGGCAAAAGGGGGTTTAATGCGTCTCCGTAATGCATTGTACCAATAAAGCCATCACATAATTATGAATCCATAATAGCCACTTTTCTAACAACCGACTGAATCGAGCATTTCTTGGACGTACAGAAAATTGACTTATAGCGAAAGGCTTCGGCCAGGTCAGCCTGCGCAGACTACGCAAGCTTACTTAGGTCGATACTTTTGGCAGATGCATTAAGCCCACTTTTCACAGAGCATGGATTAGTTATTATACATACATGTCATGATTTCGATTGATACTTTCTACCACATATCTTTTCTGCCGATGGCTCATTTAAGCGCTTGCTTTCATTTGTCGGTCAGTGTCATAAAATGTTTGCACACCTGAAGTACTTTTCATTAATAATACAGTGGCATTATTAAACAGCTTACAGTACACCTATCCATACGTTTCTCTTGCTTCAATCATTCCAGTACTATTTAAAAACTCTCTCACTACTATCAGCAGCTTTCCAACTTAAACAAAGTCGTAGTACTTATCAAAGGTGTAAAGGAAATGTTTTATTTTTTATTATTATTATTTATTTTTAAATGAGCCCTGCTCCGGCAAATGAGGGCTTAATGCATCTCCTTTGATGCAGTATACCAAGCAGGTCATACAATTATGGACCTACAATTCATTTTCTTTCACAATAGGCTGGATCATGAAGTAGACTGGTCCTTTTACGAGTAAATGAAGAAAATTGACCAATAGCAAAAAGTTTCGGTCCAGGTCAGCCTGCGCGGATTGCGCAGTTTGACCTGGTTCTATACTTTTTGCAGATGCGTTCACCTCCCATTTCACAGAGCATGGCACATTAATGTTTTATTTATGCAGGCCATTCGAGATTATCGAGAAGGATGCTTGGGAAAGATAGACGGAATGGAGGAAAGAATGAGACAAACAGAAAGGGCAAGGCAGCAACAAATACAGCAAGGCACATGGAACAAGACCTGATATATGATTTACTTCATCGACAAACAGAAGTCTTTCGAAAGAACATTAATTTTGGACTAAAATTTTTATTTGGAATACTCAATCATTAGAATTGTTATTGTGAGACTATTCAAATGTATACCCACAACGCAGGTTTTATCAAAAAGCAAACGCGCTATACACGTGTATCACTCGATGAACCCCAAAACATTCTAGATATCTGTACCTCCGGACCAAAGTTGGTACTTCTATGACAAATCTGTATAAAGGTTTCAGTCCAGTAAGTGCTCAGGATTTGAAATGGAACGTTTCTTCGAGTTAAACATTACAACCACATGTTCATGTGATATTGATCTACATGGTTTTTGGCGTGGTAAGGGTACATTTCAAAATGAAAGGAAAAAGAAAAACTAGCTGTGATTGGACTTCTTTAGGTGTACTTTTTTTGTCGGGGTGGGGGGGGGGGGTCGTGGGGGGTAGGGCATAATATGTCATGATTGAACAGTGTACGTCCGTAATATGAGACTTCAGATTTTTCACAGAATGCCTTTGATTAACACTAAAAAGTATGAAATGTTTCATATTATGTGGATTGGGTTTCTTAAAGGCTCGACAAAAATGCCCCTTCATAGACTCAACATTTCAGTGATTTCAGACCTTTGATTTTGGAATCATCGGACTTAAATCACTGAAATGTTGAGTGTTTTAATTTTTAGATGGTTGTTGTTGTTGTTGTTGTTTGATCTTTATTACAATTCATTTATTTTGTGATACTTGTGAATTTTACAACTACTGATGATGTTGACATAAATATCTATAAACAGTTGCAATACAAAACGACTTTTATGCGCCTGTCTAGGGATGAAAACATTGTAGGAAAGCAAGCAACTTGTTACAGCTAATTGCTGCTTTTTGACAATTATTCCTTATAATATCGAAATAGACAGTTTCCGGTTGAACAAATACGTGATTGTGAAAAATCGAATATACGTTGTAAAAAAAAAAATATAGCGGATTTTCTAAGTATGCTTCAAAAGTTGCGTACAAAATGGACGAAATTGACGTGGCTCTTGCCAAATCAGTGATTATTTTAATTGAACCATGTTCTGTGAAAAAGGGGGGCCGTAATGCATCTGCAAAAAGTATCGACTCATGTCAGCCTGCGCAATCCGCGCAGTCTGACATGAGTAGATACTTTTGCTATTTGTAATCTTTGCATAGCAAAGGACCAGCGTGCCTTCAGATCCAGTCAGTTGTTAGACTAAACGGATTTTACGGATCCATAATTATGTGATGACCTGCTTGGTATGATGAATCACGAAGGTGCATTAACCCCCCTTTTGCCAGAGCATGAAATAAATATACGCATACATAGTAACTGCCAGAATTTAAATGGTTGTTTGAATTACAAATGATGTGATTTCAAAGCAAAGAATAATATAAAATCGTGTCTGGCTTGTTATTTCCTTGCTATCAAAGTTTGTTGGATGAGTGGCTGCTGGTTACTCTCCAAACAGACAACAACAGTTATATATAACTCGAACTCAATAAACCTTTCATTAACTTTTTATATTGCTGTTTGTTTTTGGGAATCCCCGTTTAAAACCTAGAACCGGGACGAAAGTCATTGTGTTGGGTTTATAAATTAACTCGTTTCGGTATACTTAAACGGCGGTCCCGTGTCACTTGGATACAAACAAAAAGTCGAAAACAAAAACACAGAATGGGTAACTCGGGTATATTTATGTCATCATTTGTAACCGTATAACTCTTTAACAAATGAAAAAAAAAAAACTGATCTAGATTTAAAGCTTTTGCAGACGATAAATCAAATGTGTCTTATATGACAAAATTTGTCTCAGATAGGGTTGAAAACATTGCAGGCAAAGGAGAAAATACAGATAAACTACTAAGCGTGGTTTATACCTGTTCTACCCAAAGTTCTGATGGTTTATTTTTAACCAGGTGACAGGTGACACTCTATCGACGGTTAACTAGACGTAATTTTAAACACGTTATCCAAAACATAAACATTAATATAAACTGCCAATGAAAGGTTTATCGAGTGACAGCTATAGCGCCGACGACTCAGATCAATCTTTACCCCATACATGTTAACACTGTAGCAGACGACAAAACGTAAGACTTTTGAAACTGGAAGTGTTTGCAGACGACATATAAAATATGGCTTTCTTGATGGGATTTGTCTTTGAAAGGGGGAAAACGCTTTGGGAAAAGGATGAAATGCTGGTTATCGACATTTTTACTTTTTCCCACAATCTTTTAGACAGACAATTTCCTCAGGGTCATTGAAATAAAGGATTGTTTAGTATGATCATTTTGAATGGGCTTAACGACCCTAAAGAAAATGCCTTTTGAAAGCATTGTGGGAAAAAGAGAAAATGCTGGTAACCAATATTTTCTCTTTTTCCCGTAATGTTTTCTACCCTTCCCGAAACAAATTTCAACTTTTCAGTCACATTGATTTTTGTCGTCTGCAAATGCTTTCAATTTAGATAAGTCTAGAATGTTGTCGTTTGGTGAAGAGTTAAATAACGGGATGGTCGCTTCGCAATCGGTAACTCAATCTATATGAGACACACTCTGTGAAAGGGAGGCTTGATGCATCTGCGAAAAGTATCGATTCAGGTCAGCCTGCGTGGTCCGCATGATCCAGTCGGCTGTTAGACAAAATGTACCTTATGAACCCATAATCATGTGATGACTTGTTTGGCATATTGAATCACGGAGATGCATAAAGCCCCCTTTTGCCAGAGTATGGTTTATATATTCTGTCAAACCAGATATCACGTCATTGTGTTTATTTGAATACGACCCTACATCATCGACATTTTGTTATTGACTGAAAATGATAGGTTGTTCTTTTGGAAGGAAATTAACCCGTATCCCGCCAACTAAATGAAACTTTCAAGCCGATGGTAAACCCGAGTACATGTAATGCCATAATTTCAGTTTTATTTTTCGGAGAAAAAATATCTCTATGTTGGACAGTGTAGATCAATGATCAGACTTTACGTTCTGTGCTGTCTGATCTTAATCTAAACTGTCCACAAAAGGTTAGTGAGTCGCGCTCAACGGCAAAGGTTTACAATTTTGTCCAGACCCCATGTTTGCCGCAAAGTTTATTAGATCTTTCACTTTTTTGTTTCGATTACTTTTATCAGTTCATGTTCATTCTTGGTTTTCTTTTCTCTCATTTCCATGCGTCAGAATCTTTTATTTGAAAGTTTGATATGCCTATAAATTTGGACAACACCGAACTTGTGTAATCTGTGTCGATCTAGTTAAAACTGCGGTCTACAGGAAAACGGCCAATCCAACTGCTAAAGGGAGGTAATCTAAACGTTAGATCTTGAAATGCATTGTACTAGTTCTTTCCCTTATGAATTCCCCGGGCACTCCCTGTAAAAACAAGTCACAAGTACACTAAATAATTTAACGATTGTTCAAAATCAAATTTAAAGAAGAAAAAACCTACCACAAGAAAGCTATTTTAGCCTTAATTTCGAGGCGTCGTCATAATATTTCATTTTACGTAGTTGAAAATAAGAACATTTCGTTAAATATTCATACATGTTTTGCACACGGCCCCAAATAACATACCTTTTTAACGCTTGAATGAGCACAAACGTGCACTTCCGGTTTTCCAAAATTGGGTGAAAATTGTTGCAGTGTGAGTAAAGGATATTTTCCATTCGATTCACCGAAGGATTTAACCTTAGACCTGGAGTAGTGTTCATAATGCCACCTAAACAGTGTGCAAAGTGCTCGAAAACTGTTTATCCCACAGAAGAATTGAAATGTTTAGACAAGGTTAGTTCTTGTGATTCGAATATTCGTGAATATAAGACACGAAAGTGAATGATTGCCACAATTTCTTATTATTATCTGTTATTTTTCATTTGAAATATTGAATGCAATGCATGCAGAATTCAATAACTGGCATTCGTTGAAGAATGTTACACGTATTCACTGTCTTGCTTTGTTTTTTCCTTTAAATGTTAGCACGTATCGATGTGTTGAAGTCCCCTTACGGCCTTAGAAATGGGCGGGGTTTTGACTTTCTGAATTATGATTGATGTGATCTTTAAAATTTGGCGACAGTCATTTTCAGTGGCATGCGTATAAAGACAAATCAAGTCACCAGCTAGCCCAATCAATGGAATGTCACTAAGTAAGTTGTTACTCTGGACTTATCACTCATAATTAACAGGGACAATTTGAGTTGCCACCTCCCACCCACTCACTTAAACCCTATACTACTCCCTGATTTGAAGGCTAGCACTGATGTTTTTTTTTTCCCATTGTGACTCAGCCCCTCCCCCCCCCCCCCCATGTCAACCATTTTTCAAGTGATTCTGGAGATTTATCAAGAATATTGCTGCTTAAAGCTGTTTGAAGAGATGCAGGTATGATCAACTCATTCCAGAAGCTTTCTATGAATGGCTTACATCAAGGGGAGCGGAGAAACAATAACAAAATAACATTGCAGCATCCTTTCAGACTGAAGATAAACCCTTTACCAATGACAAGATTTTAGACTTGTCCAATTGAAAGCTTGTGCAGATAACAAATTAAGTATTGCTTAAATGATAATACAGTATTCGTATGTGAAGGGATACATTGTGGTACCAGCATTTTCTCCTCTTCCAACAATGTTTCCAAAAGCCTTTCTGTCAAGCTCATTGAAAGATGGGATTGTGTTAATGACTTTTCTCCTCGTTTATTTTTGTATTAAAGTAATTTACAAAGGGGAAAGGCTTTGAAGGCATGTGACTTGAACCCAGGAATCCTCACTTACAGGATTAGTGCTTTACCACTGAGCCACGTGGATTGTTTGACATCCATGTTACCCATTATCAATATATCATTGTACAGGTTCAATGTGCAATGTTTTCTTACCTTGCTTACAGGGGGGAAAGTGTGGCCAGTATTGGACTCGAACCCAGGACCTTTCGCTCACAGGACAAGTTCTCTGCTGCTGAGCTACCACTGCTCGATAATGATGCTACAGATTATCATTACACTCCATTCCTTACTAGTTTTTGGGAGTTACATGTGCCAGACTCCTCCAGTTCCTAAGACCCATATGTGTCTATCCTACGATGCCGGGTTCAGGGATTAATGTTTTTTTTTTGTTTAGATCCAGTATCATCCTGTATAAATGCAGACCCAAGGTGTGACAGACCTGCATAAAAAATAAACAATGAAAAAGTCAAAAAAAGAAAGAATTTACTCTTGCCTAGCAGGAAATACTGCTGCATCATTGCCAAAGCTATTTTTTGACACATTATATCCAAGATAGTAGACTCTCTTGACCGGGTTACAAAACAGCCCAGTCCAAAACAGCCCGATTTACCAAAACGGTCCACTTTTCTTGGCTCTGGTTGAATTTGCCCCCCCCCCCTCCCATCCATCCAATTTTAAGATGGAGGGAGCATAGACACTGAGATCCCTTTGGTCTTTACAACCAAATTACTATTGTTGATAAGATATTTGGTCTACTTAAGCTTCTAAATATATGGCCCTTGAAATTTAGACTTGTCTACAAATTCTTTAAATTTTTATAAGTCAAAAATTGTTTTGTTTGGTGAAGAACTACAGATTGCTGATAGTTTCTGCTGTATTCTGGCCATGTACTTTTGATTGCAGTTTTGTGGTCTTTTCATATCACTAAAGTTATTTGCTATTCACAGGCAAGATTCTGATGTTGCAGTCTTTTGGCTGGAAGTTTTTAGCTTGGCTGCTTTTGAAGGAAACATGGAGATATTGTCATAGCCTTGTTGTCATCTGCATCAGCAGCAGCAGCAAACTTTGATGTTATTGTATAGCTCTTTTATTTTGGAAGATATTTACTTAAGATTTGGTCCTGTTGTTAACTACCCATACCAAAAGAACAGGCAATCCCCAGAACATTTTAGGCACAGCTGTAATGCCCCATTTGTGACTTGGCTATTCACTGAACAAGCAGCTGTATTGCTCAAGCATAATGGCACCAGCATGCATAGATCTCTTAGTTCTTTTACATTCTTATTGCACAGGCTCAGTGGAAAGCTTATATTTATGTACATGTACACACAAGGCTTTCTCTGAGTTTCTTTCTAGTTACTTGTAGTAAGGTGGAACGCACAAAGTGTCAGGAAAATCCCACCCCAGTCTGTTAACCCTTATCCTACTAAATAAAAGAAACAAACTTTCAATCCGATAGTAAAAACCCAAATTTAACTATTTCAAAGGTATTTGTGGAGGACAGTTGTCTCCTTTTCGGACAGTGTAGATCCAAGATCAGACTGCACGTTTTGTGCAGTATGATCTTGATCTACACTGTCCGCAATGGGTCAGTGAGTCGTGCTAAGCAGTCTAAGGGTCAGTGAAGCCTAGAACGTATTGAACTGCATTTTACCACCACTCCGCCCATGGTGGTACTGGTGTTGGTTATTTTTACTGATATTTTCATTAGAGCTATTTTTGTGGCATTTGTCGAAGACATTGCCACTGTGAGTTCAATACTGTATTTTGAAAATCATGTATCAGTTTGTGCAAAACTGAAGGAAGTAAACCCAATTAAACTCAATTTTTCTATGACGTATAATTATCAATGGCATATTAAAATAAACTGGATTAGGCCTTCGATCATGGGAATACGCCTTTTTAATTGAAAATATCTATACCCACTATGGCCTTCGATTGGCGCAATGATACACACAGTCTTTGTCTCCTGACCTTGTTCATCCCAAAACAGTTTGTCCCTGGGCTTGTTCGTTCCACATTATAGTTAATTTTTCATATTCTTAATTCCACTCAATGGCTCTCTTGGTAAATGCTACACCAGTGCTTTCAATGCTTTGATTCTGACAAGTATTTTATTCAGGTATCATTTTTGTGTGTTATTTTAACCCAATCAACAGTTTTGCAATTGGTCCCTTTTATTTTTAGGTTTTAATATAATTGGGATGGAAGTTGCCAATGTTGAATTGGTTTTTTTTTTCCCACAACCTGTTTGAACTTTGAAAGGTAGGTCAATGACAGGTATATAGCTGTTTTATGAATGGGAAAAACTATCTCTACAGTATGTTTATCCGTTGGTATTCACTTCCCAGTGTGTAATGGGACATTAATGTAGGTTACAAGCCTTTACACTGCTGAACCCTGTACTGCATGAAGGGAAAAATATGGTGGGGAAATGAGAAAAAAGTTGATGTTTTCTCCTTTTTACTGCATATTTTTTTCTACCCTGTCTAATCTGTTGGAGACAAATCCCATCCTTTGAGCCATCTTAAATTTGTTCTTAACCCTTACCACACAAACCTGACTTTTAACGACCCTGAGAAAGAAACCTTTTGAAAACATTGTGGGAAAAGGAGAAAATGCTGGTAACCAGCATTTTCTCCTTTTCCCACAATGTTTTCTAACCTTTCAGAAACAAATGCAATCATTTTTGCCACATTTAATTTGTCGTCTGCAAACGCTTTCAATTCGAACCAGTCTAAAATTTTGTTGTTTGGTAAAGAATTAAATGTGCTCAATATGGTCAGAATTTATCCTCTGGTGATAGTTACCATATTACTTAATTTAACTCTTAACCAAACGATAACATTTTAGCCGTGTCCAAATTGAAAGCATTTGCAGATGACAAATTAAGTGTTGCACAAATTATGAAATCTGTCTTTAACAGGATAGAAAACATTGTGGGAAAAGGAGAAAATGCTGGTTACCAGCATTTTCTCTTTTTCCCACAATCTTTTCGAAAGTCCTTTTCCATGGGGTCGATAAACGTCGGGAGTGTGTGGTAAAGGGTTATTGACCTTTCATGGAGAAGGAAAGGCTCAGTACATCTGCAAGATCAATACTCTCTCAACCAGGAGACAGAATGAAACCTACCGTACATGAGTGACACTCTGGCAAAAGGGGGCATCTCCATCATGCATAGTACCTTGAGCAAGTCATCGTATAATTATGGATCTATGAAATCCTTTTTGACTAGCAACTGACTGCATCATGATTGATTGATTGATTGATTGTATGGTGTTTAACCCTTTACCAAACAATCCTGGGTTTTCACGACCCTGGGAAAGAAGGCTTTTGAAAACATTGTGGGAAAAGGAGAAAATGCTGGTAACCAGCATTTTCTCCTTTTCCCACCACGTTTTCTGCTCTATCAGAGAGCATAAGCTCATTAAAATTTTGTACCAAAGTTGAATTTGTCGTCTGCAAATGCTTTCAAATTGGGCTAGTGTAAAATTCTGTCTTGTGGTAAAGGGTTAACGCAGTTTTCAACATCATTTCAGTTATATCGCGGCGGCCAGTGCACCTATCCATGCTTTTCTGGAGTTTCTTCTACCACTACTCCGCACAATATTCTTTCCAAGCCATTGGCTGCTTTCCCACATAACCATCGTCGAAAACCATAGTCAGCGGTGAGAGATGGATGAATCCTGTCGCAATGACTATCATCAATCCTTGAAAAGAAATTGGCCAAGCTGGGGGTCAAACCAGAGACCTCCTGTTCTCCAGTCCTGTACGTTATGGACTGAGCTACCAGGGCTTGGCAACTGAATCATGAGGTAGACTGGTCCTTTGACAATGCTTATGACAATGCAGACAGTTGACCAATAGCAAAAAATTTCTATCCAGGTCAGCCTGGGCGTACTGAGCAGGCTGACTTTGGTCAAACCTTTTTCACAGATACATTAAACCCCCTTTTCACAGAGCATGGCTCAGTAGTGTTAGAGTAGATCTCTTAAAGTTGGACCCCATGCACATGTACGGTGAACGGACGTTTTGGCCCTCGTAACCCACATTTTCTCTGTTTCCCATATTGTTTTCCAACCAGTCAAAGACAAATTCCATCATTGGGCCACATTTACATGTAATTTGCAGTCTGCAAATGCAAAATGGATTTGGAAGAGTCCGAAATTTTTTCATGTGAGGAAGGGTTAAGTTACTCATAACAGAATGACGGTATTGAAAGCATTTGCAGAGGAAATAAATTATTTTTGAGTCGTCCACATGATGAAATTTGTCTTTTAGAAGATAGAAAACATTGTGAAGAAAGGAGAAAATGCATGTTACCAGCATTTTCACCTTTTCTTAGAATCCTTCTAACCCTTCACCACACAACAGAATTTTTTACTCATCTATACTGAAAGCATTTGTCTCAACTCTTAAGAAGCTGAGCCCCGTAGCTCAGTCGGTAGCGTACGAGACTTTAGAACAGGAGGTCGCTGTTTCGATCCCCGGCTTGGCCAATTTCTTTCCGAGGATTGATGATAGTCATTGCGACAGGATTCATTCCTCTCTCACTGCTGACCATTGTTTCGACAATGGCTATGTGGGAAAGTTGCCAGGAAAGCATGGATAGGTGCACTGGCCGCCGCAGTATAACTGAAATAATGTTGAAAACGGCGTAACCAGCATTTTCTCCTTTTCCCACAATTTTTTCTACTCGTTTCAAAACAAATTTCAACTTTTGAGTCACATTTATTTTGTCGTCTGCAAAAAGCTTTCAATTTGGACTTGTGTAAAATTTTGTCGTTTGGTAAAGAGGTAAAGAAACTTGGAAAAGGCATAGATTATAAGCTGCACTGGCTACAGTGATTACTGTATGTAACTGAAATGTGGCTGAAATGGTGTAAAACACCATACAAACAAACAAAATGTAACTTTATGAAATTATACATTTAACTCTTTAACACATAATCCAGATTTTTAACGATCCTAAAAAGGAAGCCTTTTGAAAACATTGTGGGAAAAGGAGAAAATGATGGTAACCAGCATTTTCTCCTTTTCCCATAATTTTTTTTACCCATCCCATAACGAATTTCAACTTTTAAGTCTCATTTTATTCGCAAATGCTTTCAATTTGGACAGGTCTAAAATGTTGTTGTTTGATAAAGAGTTACGGGATTGTGTACACTTCGGTCAGAGAGATACCTGGCCCATTGCTATGATATATGATTGAAGATGTTTCTAAAAAAAAATCTACAAAACTGGATTTTAACCCTTTACCAGACAATCATGATGTTCTTATAACCTTGAGAACACATTGCAAAAAGAAAGGAAAAAAATTACTGGTAGATCGGACCATTTTTTTTTTCTTCAATTTTTTTTTCTACCCTTTGAAAGGCAAATTCTATCATTTGAGGGATTTTAACCCTTTTCCAAACAACAAATTTAGGACTGGTCCAAATTGAAAGAGTTTGCAGACGACAATTTTGAATTTGATGAAAATGGCAGGAAGGTCTCAAAAAGGGTAGAAAACACTGTGGGAAAAGGAGAAATTGCTCGTTATGAGCAATTTCTCCTTTGCCCACAGTGTTTTCAAAAGACTTGTACTGCAGACACGTGAAAACCAGGGCTTGTTTGGGAAAGGGTTAAGGTGGGTCATTTACAGACACTTCTGAAATGACTCCACTCCTGAAATTTTTGTTGTCTGAGAAAGGGTTTACTCACCTAGGTATTCCCTCCTACAACATAACTGATGCTATGTTTTATAAATAGCCTGGAGTTTGAATGATAAATATGATTCACGGGCCAAGTTTCTGCTCAACAGTTTGTATTAACCCAATAGGACACAGTCTCAACTTCTAACTACCCTGAGAAAGATTTTTTTTAAGCCTTTCGAAACCATTGTGCAAAAAGGAGAAAATGCTGGTAACCAGCATTTTCTTCGTTTTCCACAATGTTTTCTACCCTATCAAAGACAAGTTTCTTCAATTCAGCCACACTGGAATTGTTGTCTGCAAATGCTTTCAATTTGGGCTAGTATAAATTTTGGGTGTAAAGAGTAAAGCTTTTACCATGAAGTAAAAATATTTTGACTTCACTATAATTTGATTTAACCCTTTACCACACAATCCCGACTTTAATGACCCTGAAAAAGAAGCCTTTTGAAAACATTGTCAGAAAAGGAGAAAATGCTGATAACCAGCATTTTCTCCTTTTCCCCCAATGTTTTTTATCCCATCAAAGACAATTTTAATATCTCACCATATGAACAACATTTAATTTGTCGTCTGCAAGTGCTTTCAATTCAGACCAGTCTAAAATTTGGTTGTTTGGTAAAGAGTTAACTCTTTACCACCTGACGAAAATGTAGACTTGTCCAAATTGAAAGCATTTGAAGATGAGAATTTAAATGTTAATCAAATGATGGAGTTTGTCTTTCCGATAGGGTAGTAAACATTGTGGGAAAAGGAGAAAATGCTAGTTAGCAGCATTTTCTCCTTTTCCCACAATGTTGTAAAAAGGCTTCTCTCTAAGGGTCATTAAGAGACGGCATTGTGTGGCAAAGGGTAAATTTAGTGTTTGATGCTGTTTGTTCCTGCACAACCTGTAAAAGATCTGTTAACCCTTTACCAAGAAACAAAATTTTAGACCTGACCAAACTGGGAGCATTTGCAGACGACAAAATAAATGCGATTGAAAACTTGAAATTGTTTTGGAAAGCATAGAAAGGATTGAGGGAAAAGGAGAAAATGCTAGTTGCCAGCATTTTCTCCTATTCCCAGAATGTTTTCAAAATGTCTTAGGGTCATTAAAAGTCGTGATTGTGTGGTAAAGGGTTAAAGAAACAATCCATAGTTTTAACAAACCCTACAGAAGACTTGATGTCATTGTGGAAAAAGAAGAAAAATACTGGTAACCTGCATGTTGTCCTTTTCCCGCATTTTTTTATGGCTTTTCAGGAAGAAATTTCATTATTTTAGCCACATTTGATTTTGATCTGCAAAAGCTGTGAATTTAAGTCTTGAAATTTATTGTATGGTAAAGAGTGAAAAGCCACTTGTATTAATTTGTATTTTGTAATCAATCTTTACCAGACAACAAACTTGACTCTTTACCACACGACAAAAATGTAGACTCGTCCAAATTGAAAGCATTTGCAGACAACAATTAAAATGTGGTTGAAATGATGGAAGCTGTCTTTGATAGGGTAGAAAACATTGTGGGAAAAGGAGAAAATGCTGGTTACCAGCATTTTCTCCTTTTCCCATAATGTTTTCAAAAGGCTTCTTCCTCAGGGTCGTTAAAACTCGGGATTGTGTGGTAAAGAGTTAAGGACTTGTTTAACTCTTCGCCAAACAACAAATTTAGGGACTCAGCCAAATTTAATGCATTTGCATACAAGGTAAATGTAGCTCAATTTATGATTTCTGTTCTTGATAGGGCAGAAAACATTGTGGAAAAAGGAGAAAATGCTGGAAAATGTTGATAACCAACCACAATGGTTTCTACCCTTTCAAAAACAAAATGTTTGAGTCGTGTTTATTTTGTCGTCTGCAAATGCTTTCAATTTGGACTACCAGAAGTTGGAATTTTTCATGTGTGGTGAATAGTTCAAGGAATGGAACCACATGTATTTTCTTTTTTTTTTGTTAGTCAAAAGGACATGAAATGAACAGGCTAGATTCAGGGCAGCTTGGTCTAAAGTTGTCAGTTAACTCTATACTACACATTCCCGGGTTTCAACGACCCGGAGGAAATGGCTTTTTGAAAGCCTTGTGGGAAAAGGAGAAAATGCTGGTAACCAGTGTTTTCTACACGGTCGCCGACAATTACCCTCATTTCAGCTACATTGAATAATATTATGTTGTCTTCAAATACTTCAAATTTGGACAAGTCTATGTTTGGTAAAGAGTTATTGTAAGACAAGGAAAAAAAAAATACCTATGTTTCCGGTGACCCAACCGCCCCTCTCAAGTGGCCGCCAACAAAAAACTTCATTTAAATTTTTTGCCAATTTGGTGCCAATTGTGCCGCATCCTGAGCGATTTTGTTTCATTTCGGTAAATAGCGTGAATGCCGCCGATGTCTTTAAAACAATAGGTCAAAATAGCATAGGAAATTTCTTGCTCAACATCAGTTTCAGACCGTGACAATTTCTATTTTGGCAAACAATTTTCCGTATGTCCATTTTGTTGAAAAATTTCCAATACGTTTTTTAGGCTGACCCTCTTTCAGATGCTTGATATCAGTGTCTTTGTGATTGTTGACTGCCTCCAAAATGGTGACTGCCTTCTCTCAATCAGTTTGAAAAAGTGTCCCCATTTCAGGGCATTTACACTCTTGGATCCTATTCCAATACTTTGCTAATGCGCAGAATTTGGCTACAGTACCACTAGTCTGGATTACCTACCCCTACCACTACATTATCGGGTCAGGCAAAGCGCAATTATGGCAGCCTCCTTGCTGTCCTAAAGCGTACCCCTACATGCTTCCCCGTTTTCCCCAATTTCATGTGATCCAGTTTGATCAGTTCGTAAAATAAGATCAATTTTGTACAAAAAATACATTACTGAATCTAAAATGTGCTGTTGCAGTATGGTTTAAATATAAATTCGACTATGGATCATTGTAAAAGTAGCCCTGTTTTTGGACATTATATAGGTCCACTGACATTTCAGATACTTAAAGCATTTCTGATATGTAGTTTTTCTCGCAAAATAAGAACAGCAGGTAGAAAAACTCAGTGCCATGACTTTATTGCAAGCGATCTGTTTTGAAATCAGCCTATGATTCAATTTGATAATGTGAAATAACATTATTCCGTCTCCTTTGGACTGCATATTACCAACAGGGCCGCCAATTAACTGCCCTTTGCCTGACATACTCTTGTAGTATGGTGGGGTACCAGAAATAACAGGACCAGGAAAAGACAACAAGGTAAAATATCTAGACGTCACATGGAATTTGTAAACAAATCACCTAATGTTTTTTTGTTCCAGCAGGAAATTTATGGTTGTTTTGCAGTTGCTATACATGATATATTTATAACGCAGAAGAAAATAGCTGGAATTCTTTGATACAGTGGAATCCACTTATTAGCAACTCGGATTATAGGGATTTTCGGATATTAGCAACTTTTTGCCCAGCACAAAACCATTTCCTCTTTAATCTATGTAAATTTTCTCGGATAATCGAAATACCGTTAAAAGAAATTTTCGGATAATGGCAACAAAATATTTGCACTATCAACATATTTTGTCGTTTATTAGCTCCACTGGCCGAAGGCCAGCGGGCTTATGTCATGGCCCGGTGTCCGTCGTGCATCCGTGCGTCTGTCCGTGCGTCCGTCTGTCCGTGCGTTAACTTTTATTTCAAACATCTTCTTCTCTGAAACTACCCATCCAATTTTCATGAAACTTCACAGAAATGATCCTGCCATGGTCCTCTTCAGAATTTCTTGAAAGAATTTGATTCCTTCAGAAACTCTGGTTGCCATGGCAACAAAACTGAAAAATATTGGAAATCTTTAAAAATCTTCTTGTCTGAAACCGTAAGGCATAGGGCTACCAAATTTGGCATGTAGCTTTATGTAGTAGACCTCTATCAAGTTTCTTCAAATTATAGCCCTGGGGTCAAAATTGGCTCTGCGCCAGGGTTCACAAGTTTTACATAGGCTTATATAGAGTAAACTTTAAAAATCTTCCTGTACCTAGCTATAAGGCTTAGAGCTACCAAATTTTGCACGTAGCTATATCTAGTGGGCCTCTACCAAGCGGGCCAGAATTTTAGCCCTGGGGTCAAAATTGGCCCCGCCGCAGGGGTCACAAGTTTTGCATGGGCTTACATAGTGACAACTTAAGAAATCTTCCTGTTTTGATTTTTTTTTTTTTTCTTTAAATTAGCCTTGCATTAGGCGTCTTATGTTTTACAGAGAGGCTTCATATGGACAAAAATTGAAAATCACCTTATTTATAACCATACAGCATAGACTTGTATTATTTTGGCATGTGGCTTTATCTTGTGGACCTCTACCAGTGTTCAAGTAATTATAGCTCTGGGATCAAAAATGGCTTTGCCCTGCGGGTCTCAACTTTCACATGGGCTTTTACAGAGAAAACTTTGTAAGTCTTCATTTTGAAACCATTTGGCTCAGAATTGAAATGTTTAGTATTTAAGGTTTATATTTATAAGCCAGTGGAGCGATACAGGGCCATCATGGCCCTCTTGTTAGAAATATTATCCATAATTTCAAGAAAAGAATCAATGAAATTTCTGAAAATTAACTAAAACTTCGCTTTATTTTGCAGGTGCAGACTCGCCTGTCCAGTAAATACACACATACGTGTCGACGCGATGTCATTTTCGCACCTACGCGAGAGTAATTGTTCTCCTGATGTGTTGATTTACATTTACAAATGACTTACTTTATAGACTTGGACTTTTTTTTAGACTTAATCTAGTTTCCATTTTGATTTAAAACCATTTTTATTTCTTTGGCATGATTTTCATGCCTTCATTTTACAAAGTTAAACCTACGGCTCTTTATGGCCATATTGTTTATAACGCCTCGTATCAAGTCACCAGTCAACATTCTTTAACCAATTAAAACACTTTAATTGATTCTTTCAAAAGGAACCGTAAAAAATGCGCTCAAAAAAGGCACATTCAATTTCATTCGGAAGGGCAAAATAAGCCGTATAATAAACCTAATGCATAATATGTACATGTACATATGCCGTGGGTAGCATGAGTGGATAGGTAAACAATGTAGGAAAACAGGTTGACTTACCACTACAGCTCTTCGGATACTAATATGAGAGGTAATTCAATAAACTAATAACTACAAAGACAACATTTTCTAATCACTTTATTAATATTGGATTACAAATTTATAACTAGCAATCTATTGCGGAGGGAAATAGTCTACTTTCGGTTTAGCGCCGACTTCTTAGTCCCCACTCTCGTGCGAGTTCATGCCTCAAATGAAATTGCGGATAATAGCAATGATCGCTTAATAGCAATTTTTCTTCTGACAAATGGGTCTTGCTAATAAGCTGATTCCTCTGTATTACATTAATTTGAAAAGAGAAAAAAAAGAAGAAAAAAAGTTTTTCCAACTGACTGTTTTTTTTTTCAAGGGTCACCTAAAACACAGGTATTTGTTGTGTTTTTATACCCCCCCACAACGAAGTGGAGGGGGTATACTGGAATCGCCATGGCTGTCCGTCCGTCCGTCTGTCTGTAGACACAATTTTGTCCGGAGTTTTTTTCCTACAGTTTTTCAAGTACTGCACTGAAATTTACACATAATGTTTGGGTACATATGAAATTGTGCATGTGCAATTTTCACGACCTTGCTGCCATTGGTTGCCGAATTATCTCCCCTTAAGCTTGTTGCCCTTTGTAAATTTTAACTATGGATTTTTGTCCAGGGCATAACTTCTAAAGTATAGAAGCTAGGAACTTCAAACTTCACACAAAGTTAGATCACATTAAGGAGAAGTGCAGTGTACAAGAACAGTTACTCTATTTCATTTATTTTTTGAGTTATTGCCCTTTGTAAATTTTAACTTTGGATTTTTGTCCAGGGCATACCTTCCAAAGTATAGAAGCTTATGACTTCAAACTTCACTCACAGATAGATCACTATAAGGCGAAGTGCAGTTTACAAGAACCATAACTCTATTCCATTTATTTTTTTAGTTATTGCCCTTTGTAAGTTTTAACTTTGAATATTTGTCCGGGGCATAACTTCTGAATCATTTAAGCTAGTGACATCAAACTTCATATACAGAAAGACCACATTAATGAGAAGCGCATTTTACATGTACCATAACTCTTTTCCCACTTTTTTTTTCAACTCTTATTTTTTTACGAAACCATTCTGCATTCTGTAACAAAGAGCTGTTTTGTGACAAGGAGCTGATGGGGGGTATGATCACTTTTAGTGATAGCTCTAATTTTTTCAAGAGTCACCTAAAACACGGGTATTTGTTGTTTGGTCTAATATTAAAAAGCATCTAAGTGATCCAAGATTACACTGCACCTTCTGTGCATTGTAAACATTTAAAATGGACATTTTCGGCCAAACCACTAAACTCTAGTCTATTCAGAATGGCAAAATTAAATGATGATTAAAATTGAAAGCACTTCCAGTTAACATTACTATTAAATGTGGATTAGTTGATGGGATTTGTCTTTATAACGAAAAAAAAACCCATAAGAATAGGAGAAAATGCTTGTTACCGGTATTTTTCTCCTCTTCTTACAATATGTACAAGACTGTTTTCCTCAGGACGGTTTTGACACAGGGTTGTTGGTAAAGGGTTAGCCCTTTCCCAAATGACAAATTGTAGAACCTTCAGAATTGAGAGCATCTCCACACAACACATTTAAAAGTGGTACAAATGAACTAATAAGTTCTTTGACGGGGCAGAAAACATTGTTGGAGAAGGAGAAAATGCTGTTACCAGCATTTTCTCCTTTTCCCACAATGTTTTCAAAAGGCCTCTTCCTCAGGATCGTGAAAACACAGGATTGTTGGTAAAGGGTTAATGGTGGTAATAGCAGTGTAGATGAATGGTGTAACATCTTGGCAAAGCATCTGCAAGACCCTGTTTGTAAACATGCTGCATTCAACAGGTCCTAATCAGATGCATATAACAGGACATAAAGGATGTGATGAATATGTTGCATTGTTTTGCAAAAGTACAAATCCCACATTGTAGATGCCGAGCCCTGGTAGCTCAGTCGGTAATGTACAGGACTTGGGAAAAGGGGGGTCACTGGTTTGATCCCCGACTTGGCCAATTTCGTTCCGAGGATTGATGCAAGGCACAGAATTGCATCAAGATCAGGCTGCAAAGAATTTCCTTGTGGTCCACCTTGATCTGTGCCTTTCAATATTTTTTAGATGCTTATTCTGACAAGACATGGCTACAGGGCTTGAAACCAAGGGTTTGTTAGTTCAAATCCCCAGCTTTGCCAATTTCTTTCTTAGGAATGATGATAGTCATAAGTGTGACAGAATTCATTCTTCTCTAACCACTGATCACTTTTTCAGTGATGGCCATGTAGGAAACCAGCCAGACTGGCTTGAGGAGAATATTGTGGGAACTGAACTGGCAAAAGAAACTCCCGGAAAGCACTTGCTGTATAAGTGAAACTGAATGTTGGAAATGACGTTATTTAAACACAGAAAAAAACTGAACAAAACTGTTTTGAAACATGCAATGTCTGGTTCTAGGACCTTCTTCAACATGTTGACCTTTAACAGCTGCCAATTTTTGCCCAAAATCCTTTTGTGGACAGTTTAGATCAAGATCAGGCTTAAAAAAGCTTCCAGCCTGATCTTGGAACCACTGTGTCCAATACAGTTAACCCTTTCCCAAACGACAAATTTTGGACTGGTCCAAATTGAAAGAGTTTGCAGACGACAATTTTAAATTTGATGAAAATAGCGGAAAGTTCTCAAAAAGGGTAGAAAACACTATGAGCAATTTCTCCTTTTCCCACAGTGCTTTCAAAAGACTTGTTCTGCAGACACGTGAAAACCAGGGCTTGTTTGGGAAAGGGTTAAATATTTCCAGCAACAGGAACTTGGGGTTTGCAGTAATCAAGTTTATACAATTAGCTTTTACATGTTTAGGCTAAACATTTAACTCTTTACCAAACGACAATGTTTTAGACCTGTCCAAATTGAAAGCATTTGCAGACAACATATTAATTGTGGCTCAAAACATAAAATTTGTCTTTCAAAGGGTAGAAAACATTTTCACAGTGTTTTCAAAAGGCTTCTTCCTCAGGGCCGTTAAAAGTCGGGATTGTGTGGTAAACGGTTAGGTAAGTTAGTTGGCTTGTTTACCCAATAATTGCAGAACATTAATTGTATTTTAACAATTCTTAGAAAGAATGCTTTTGAAAGTATTGTTTGAAAAGGAAATATTGCTGGTAACCAGCACGAATGGAAATTGCTATTTTAAGAACACCAGAGAACTATTGGTTAAAAGTTGTTGTCTGCAAATGTTTTCAATTTGGATAAGTCTAATTAAACCTTTGTCATGTAGTACTAAAGAGTTGAAGGCTGTAGACTTCCCACGGACAACAAATTAAAATGTCCTCAAATGGTAGAATTTGTTTTTCAATGGGAAGAAAACTTTGTAGGAAATGGAGAACATGCTGATGACCAGCATTTTCTCATTTTCTCATAATGCTTTCAAAGACCTTCTCTGCCAGCGTGTCTTATTCTGAATCCTGTGGTACAGGGTTAACAGATCTGGCTAGACTTGGCCTGCCAAGGATGAATAAAGTTAGTTCTTAGTAACAATATAGGACAGATGGCTGATGTGTTAGTCTGTTGACTGGATACCTGTATGCATTCTGTTAGGGTTGCCATGGCAACCTAATTAATTTTGTTGTTGTACATTTCGTGTTTTGTTTTCGTTTGCTACAGCGTCAGTCATCACATCCCTTATCAGTTTGTCTCTTGTTCTCCCTTTATTGTCTGATTTTTCCCTTTATTTTCTGGTTCCAATCCCTTAACATGAAGATTAGGAAATTGTTTATGATCTACAACGATTTAGCAAAAAAATATATCCGCCAAATATTCTATATTTAATCCTCCCTTCTTATGATCAGCCCTACCCTCTCTAAAAAGTGAAAGTGGATATACTTCAAAACAGATTGAGCATCATAGAACAACTACCATTCAAAATAATGCAGTCAAAGGAGAAATTGCCCTAGACAACAGCACAATGCCATTGGACCATTAGTCAATGACTAAATCCTACAATGGCAGGACATAAAAACCTTAGGTGCTTTGTGCAGTTTGATCCTGAATTTGATTAGCATTTCCAGTTAATCATCAGGTGGTTGCCAGTAACATTCTTTTAGGGGCTTCATTTCTACAATACTTTACAATGTTACAATACTGTATCATATTTTAGCCTGGCATTCAGGCCTTGTATTTGAGTCATTCTAATAAACAAGGTACATAACTATTGTAGACTCAGAAATATATGTTGTTACTTGCTCTTTATCTAAAATACAGTGTTAATCAGACCTTGAGAACATTTTACTAGTGTATTTGTTTTGCAGTTTTATTATATGATTTTTTTTGTTTAATGAAATTGCTCTATTTAACGAACTGATACCAGTCTGTATCATACTGTTTAATCCTGAGTTTTAAAGACCCTGAAGAAGAACACTTTTGAAAACATCGTGGGAAAAGAAGAAAATGCTGGTTACCAGCATTTTCTTCTTTTCCCACAATGTTTTCAATGATCCCAAAGACAGATACCGTCGTTGTGCCCATTTATTTTCATCATCAGCAAATGCTTTCAATTTGAACCGGTCTAAGATTTTGTTGTCTGTTGTGTGGTAAAGAGTTATTTATTGCATTAAATGTATTGTTTTTAACGCCGTTTTCAACATTATTACAGTTACATCGCGACTGCCATTGCAGTTATCCATGCTTTCCTCGAGTTTCTTTTAGCCGTGCTATGCACAATATTCTTTCCTAGCCACTGGCTGCTTTCCTACATAGCCATCGTCGAAACAGTGGTCAGCGGTGAGAGAGGAATGAATCCTGTCACAATGACTATCATCAATCCTCGGAAAGAAATAGACAGAGCCGGGGATCGAACCAGCCACCTCCTGTTCGCAAGTCCTGTATGCTACCGACTGAGCTACTGCTGGGGCTCAGCTGGTAAAGAGTTAATGAAAGAGTAGTCCTTTTAACTCATTTCAGCTTAAATGACTAAATATTCTAAGAATTCTAATCATCTTACATAGTGTTAGTCACCAGCATGTACAAATTACATCACCTCTAATAGTATTTCATGCCCTAGACAAGTATCTTTATTTCTGGAGCAATATTCAAGACAATGATCAGATTGCATGCTTTTTCTAGGTCAACAGTCAGTGTTTGACATAGTTGTCTTATATTATTTACTCCAGACGTTAATGAGATGCTGCCAGTCATTCCTCAGTTTCTTTGTAATTTCAGGTCTGGCACAAAGGATGTTTCCGATGCGAAGGGTGCAACATGACTCTAAACATGAAAAACTACAAAGGCTACAACAAATTACCATATTGCAATGCGTAAGTCGCTCTTTATAGTACTTTGTCTTTAACCCTTTACCAAACAATGCCGTGTTTTCACATCCCTGAAGAAGAGGCCTTTTGAAAACAATGTAGGAAAAGGAGAAAATGCTGGTAACCAGCATTTTCTCCATTTCTCACAATGTTTTCTACCCTGTCAAAAAAAACCTTAAGCTCATTGGTACCATTTTCAAATTTGTCGTTTGCAGATGCTTTCAATTTGGGAGGGGCAAAAATTTGTCGTTTGGGAATGGGTTAAACAGGATTTTGTCTGATCCAGGATTTGAAAAAAAATGGGGGATTTCTAAAAGGTATGGCAGATCAAAACAAACTACAAACGGCAAGAAACAGAGCTTGTCTTTTGGATTTATTAAACCCTTTCAATTTTATCGTACTGTGCCTGTCTTGTTCATATTTAACCAACAAATCTTACTTTGAAAGTCACAACTGGATATAAGTAACCGTTCAGATTTTTTTCTTGGAACTTTTGCTCGTCCCTAAGGCTTTCATCAGTTACGCTCACCTCTGTGTCGCACTGGCTGCGACTTCCAGGTTGAATAACAGATTTTTCGGAAACTGATTGTTCATCTTTATTTCCGCCCGCTTTAGGCATGAAGAAAACAGTAATTTGTTGTTTTTTGACAAGTTATCCATCTTAGAAAAGTGTTGAAGTGAGAATTCTCAATATTGTTTGCTATATGATTGGGTTTACATGCAAAAAATTGTCAACTTTCCGAAATCTGTTTTAATCGAAACTAAAAAAGTAATACTGAAATAAATTCATCTTGACACCTTTGGTATGTATTTGGATGGAAAGGCAGTACTTCACTCATATTTATTTTGATTAATAAGTTTGGAGACCTTTAAAGGATATTTAAATCAAGAAGAAACAAAATGGCAGACAGAGGGTCCAATATTGCTCAGTGGATTATTAACCACTCTGGCCAAAGGCTAGCAACCTTGTGATGGCCCTTTGTCCATGTGTCTGTCTGTGCCTTGGTCTGTGAGTTTATTTTTATTTCAAACATCTGCTCTGAAACTACCCATCCAATTTTGACCATGATTTACAGAATCAATCCAGCCGTAATGCTCTTCAGAATTCCTTTAACCCTTTACCAGACGACAAAATTTTAGCCTTGTCCAAAGTGAAAGCATATGTTGACGACAATTTCGATGTGGCTCAAATGGTGCATTTTTACTTTGATGGGGTAGAAAACATTGTGGGAAAAGGAGAAAATGCTGGTTACCAGCATTTTCTCACAATGTTTTCAAAAGGTTTCTCTCTCGGGGCGTCAAAAGGCAGCATTGTGTGGTAAAGGGTTAAAGCATTTGATGCCATTTAAAACTGGTTGCTATAACAACAAAGCTATATGTACAAAAAAACATTTAAAAACTTAGAATATTCCTCAGACTTCAACTTGTTTTGAGCTCACCTGAGCACAAAGTGCTCAAGATGAGCTTTTGTGATCATGCTGTGTTCGGCGTTCGTTGTCTGGCCTGTGGTCATCAACATTTACCTTGTGTGCACTTTAGAGGACACATTTTTAGTCAGATACTCATGAAACTTTGTAAGAATGTTTGTCTTGATGATATCTTGGACAGATTCAGAATTGGGTCATGTTTGCTGAAAAAGTAGGTCACTTGGCCTAAGCTTAGAAAAATCTAGTGTGTACTCTGGAAGCCACATTTTCAGCCTTTCACACTTGAAACTTGGTCAGAAGCTTTGTCTTGATGATATCTTGGACAGGTTGGAAATTTGGTCATGTTGGGTCAAAAAGTAGGTTAGTGGGCCAAATGTTAGAAAAACTCTGTGAACACTCTAGAGGCTACATTTTCAGCCTGATACTTATGAAACTTTGTCAGAATGTTTGTGTTGATGATATCTCGGACTTGTTTGAAATTGGGTCATGTTGGGTTAAAAAGTGGGTCACTGGGCCAAATTTTAGAAAAAACTTTGTGAGCACTCTAGAGGTCACATTTTGAGCCTGCTACTCATGAAACTTGATCAGAATGACTTTGTATTTCGTGATATCTTAGACAGATGTGAAATTGGTGATGTTGGGTCAAAAAGTAGGTGACTTACACTCATTTGTATAAATATTGTAAACCAGGATGGCTTCAGCTTTATCAGCCGTAGATGACTTTACTCAGGTGAGCGCTTCAGGGCCAATGGCCCTCTTTTTTGTTATATGTTACAGTCACTACCCCCAGACTAAGTTTACTGCTGTTGCAGACACCCCGGAAAACAGAAGAATTGCAGAAAACACTAAAATACAAAGTAATGTAAGTACTGAACTTATAAATCTGTAGTTAAAAGGGTATTGTATAGCTTAGTATGTGACTTTGGGACAAAGTGGCACCTTTACATGTAGAAATTTTTCAAAGAGGGATAGCTATCAATTTGAAACTATGTTTTCTGTTCAACCTGGAAAAGGGGTTGAATGCACCTTCGTAATGCATTATAACAGAAAAGTTGTCACATAATATGGATCGGTTTTGTTTAACCCTTTACCACACAGTCCCGACTTTTAACGACCTTGAAAAAGAAAGCTTTTGAAAACATTGTGGGAAAAGGAAAAAATGCTGGTAACCAGCATTTTCACCTTTTCCGACAATTTTTTCAAAAGGCTTAATTATCAGTGTTGTTAAACTGGGGATTGTATGGTAAAGGGTTAAAACATCATGAGTCTTTGTTTTATATGTACATTGTTTGGTAAAACAAATTTTACAACTGGTATCATTCAGCTTTGAAAATTGCTTCCTGTAAGTAGTTGAGGGAAAGTGTCTGTAGTCACACAAGATGGCCATGCTCATCATGGGATTCAAATCCTATATGTTTTGTGTATTAACCCTTTCCCAAACAAGCCCTGGTTTTCACGTGTCTGCAGTACAAGTCTTTTGAAAACACTGTGGGAAAAGGAGAAATTGCTCGTAACGAGCAATTTCTCCTCTTACCACAATGTTTTCTACCCTTTCTGAGACCTTTCTGCCATTTTCATCAAATTTAGAATTGTCGTCTGCAAACTCTTTCAATTTGGACCAGTCCAAAATTTGTCGTTTGGGAAAGGGTTAAGGGAGTAATTCCCTGACAATAAATCACTGCCTGCTTTAGTCTTTGTCCTGATCTGATTTAAAGCTCGGCTATCTGTAGAGAAAATGTTGACAAAAGTTGCGCTGTGCATTGTGTAGGGTGGAAAAAGTCATCATCAGGTGATAATATGTTAATTATCATCATAAGATATTTGAAGATTAGATAAAGGTCCTTCAAATTTTAATTTCTTAGTAATCAGTGCAAATCTGATAAAGGTGTTGGTCACATTTTTGCCCTTTAACTCTCTACCAAACGACCAAATTTAAGGCTTGTCCAAATTCAAGGCATTTGCAGACGAAAAACTGAATGTGACTCAAAAAATTGAATTTTCTCTTTTAACTCTGTACCAAATGACAAAATTTTAGACCGGGCCAAATTGAAAGCATTTGCAGACGACAAATTAAGTGTAGCTTAAATAGTAATTTATGTAATGGATAGGGCAGAAAACATTGTTGGAAAAGGAGAAAATGCTGGTAACCAGCATTTTCTCCTTTTCCCACAATGTTTTCAAAAGCCTTCTTTCTCAGGGTCATTAAAAGTCGGGATTGTGTGGTAATGAGTTAAAGGGCAGAAAATGTTGTGGGAAAAGAAGAAAACTCTGGTTACCAGCATTTTTTCGTTTTTCCACATTGTCTTCAAAAGCCTGTTTTCTTAGTTTAGATCAAGATCAGACAGTGAGCACAAAAGATGCAGTCTGACTTTGGATCTACACTGTTCTCTTCTCTGCCAAATATTTTGTCAAAAACAACATTGAAATTGCAATTCTGCATCTTAAGTACTGACTGAACTTGTCCATTTCATTTATTTAGCACTTGACCCTTTACCACACTATCCGGACTTTTTAACAACCCCCAAAAGAAAAGGACTTTTGAAAACATTCTGGGAAAAGGAGAAAATGCTGGTAACCAGCATTTTCTTCTTTTCCCACAATTTTTTCTACCCTATCAAGAGAAAATGGCACCATTTGTGCCACATTGAAATTGTTGTCAGCAAATGCTTTCAATTTGGACAAGGCTAATTTTTTTTTGTCTGGTAAAGGGTTAAAACTTGAAGAGTTCCACTAATGGAAGTAAGTATTACGATAGAGCCAAAAATTTTAAATGAAAGGAAAATGTTCTTTAACCCTTACCACACAATCCCAACTTTTAAAGACCCTGAGGAAGAAGCCTATAGAAAACATTGTGGGAAAAGGAGAAAATGCTGGTAACCAGCATTTTCTCCTTTTCCCACAATGTTTTCTATCCTATCAAAGACAAAAACCATCAATTTAGCAACATTTAAATTGTCCTATGCAAATGCTTTCAATTTAGTCCAGCCCAAAATTTTGTCGTTTTGTAAAGAGTTAATGATAAAGAAGAACAACACAGAGGAAAAGAAGCAATTTGCATTTTTCAAGCAGTTGTTCGTTTTACCACCTTATTATTAATTACAATCTTTTATTGCAAAAGAGTCCTACAATATTTGTACATTGATGATTTTTGACTAGAGCAACACTGGTTTGAATCCCCAGCTGGGCCAGTTCTTTTCCAAGGATTGATGATAGTCAGCGAGACAGGATTCATTCCTATCTTACCAAGGACTGTTGTTTGGATGATAGTTATGTGGGAAAGCAGCCAGTGGCATGGGAAGAGTATTGTTGGAAGTTCTGGGTATAGAAACCTCAGGGAAGCATCGATAGGTGCACTGGCTGCTGCGGTGTAAGCAATATAATCGTAGAATCAAAGGACTCAAAGTCCTGGAAAGCGGATTTGTGGAGTCGCATAAAGCTGTCATGTGTTGTAATGAAATATAACATCACATGCAACACATGTGCAATTATTTTAAAATGGGCTTAGCAAGGGCAGAGAAAGACAAAGTTGTTCTGTCGAGCGGGCCGCTTTGTAACTGGTCTTCTATTACTGTTTAAGGATTGGTAATTTCTTACGAAGTTATATGCTAGTATTTGATTTCGGAAGAAATATGTATTCACGTGTAGGAGAGTGTATATGGTAGAGCAAAGGGCGAGGTTGAGTTGTATTCTGAAACTGAAAGTAGGATGCGTAGAGTGCAGGCGTGAATGACAGTATATTTGATTCAGGTCAAACTATCGTTAAGTGTGCGCGCATGCGTCGTTACGCATGATGTATTTGGTTCCGGTCAGAACGATCACAGTAAGCGAATTTGCTATACAAATCGGCTAAAAAGGCGTTTAACACCATACATGCAAACTTCAGAAATTACCCAGTCTTTTGAATGGCATTTATTCATTGCTTAAGTTTGCCAGGCTTGCTATACAGTAAACATTGGAACAGGTGTACTGAAGCAACCCTGAAATACCTTAACTCTTTACCAAATGACAAAATTTAAGACTTGTCTTAATTCAAAGGTTTTGCAGATAACAAATTAGGTGTGGCTCAAATGATAAAATTGTCACTGACAGGGTAGAAAACATTGAGGGAAAAGGAGAAAATGCTGGTTGTCAGTATCTTCTCCTTTTCTCTCAGTGCTTTCTAAAGGCTTTCTCCTCAAAGTGGTTAAAACACGGGATTGTTTGGTAATCAGTTAATCCTTTACCAAGCAAACCAATGTTTAACCTGTTACCAGACGACAAAATTTTAGCCTTGTCCAAATTGAAAGCATTTGCAGACGACAATTTCATTGTGGCTCAAGTGGTGCAATTTTTCTTTGATAGGGTAGAAAACATTGTGGGAAAAGGAGAAAATGCTGGTTACCAGCATTTTCTCCTTTTCCCACAATGTTTTCAAAAGGCTTCTTTTCCACGGGCGTCAAAAGGCGGCATTGTGCGGTAAATGTTTAAAGACCGTGAGGAAAAAAACTTTTGAAAAGTTTGATGGGAAGGGAGAAAATGCTTTTTCTCATTTTCCCACAGTGTTTTCTCTCCTTGCATAGACAAAACTTATCATTTGAAACATAAGATATTGTTTGTGGTCTATATATATCCATTTGATTGAATCGGACAAGTCTTAACTTGATCGTTTGATAAAGGGTTAACCCTTTAACAGCCTACAGAATTTTAGAGTTGTCATTTAAGCATCTACAGGCAACAAATTAAATGGGCTCAACTGACTTTCTGAAACCATAGAGAACATTGTTAGAAATGGAGAAAAGGAGAAAATACTTGCCAACCAGTATTGTTCCTTAACTCTGACAAATGTTTTTTAACAAGCTTTTTTCCTCAGTGTTCTTACAGCATGGAACTTTTTTGCCAAGGGTTGTCTCTGTATCAGACAATTCCATACAACAGCAAAGAAAGAGGCTTTTTGAAAACATGGAAGGTAAAGGAGAAATAATACTGGTAATTAGCATTTTCTACTTTTTCCATAATATTGTCTACCCTTTACTACACAATCTGGACCTTTAATGACCCTGATGGTAAAGCCTTTTGAGAACATTGTGGGAAAAGGAGAAAATGCTGGTAACCAGCATTTTCTACTCTTCCCACTATGTGTCCTACCCTATCAAAGACAAATTGCATTATTTGAGTCACATTGAAATTGTCGTCTGAAAATGCTTTCAGTTTGGACAGGTCTAAAATTTTGTTGTTTGGTAAAAAGTTAAAGGCTAAGCTGGTCATTTTAGCCACATGTAATATATTATGGTAAGCAGATTGTCTCGATTAAAAAATTATGGCCCAGCCAAAAATTTCTTGTTTTGTAAAGAGATAACCCTGTACGATAGAATTCCTAAATGTAACGGCTCTGAGAAATTCTAATAACTTTTGAAAACATTCTTTTTGAAAGCATAAATTGCAGATAACAAAACAGAACTGAAATGATAGTACAGTCAAATCTGTGCAAGTAGCCACACATGAACAGCAGCCAATCTGTGTGCAGCAGCCAACACAAGTCCGCCCGTGCATATTTCTTCTTTAATTACTATGTGCACAACACTAATCTGTCAAATGCAGCCAGCAGCCAGCTTAATTGGTATGAATTAACTGTTTATGACACCTACACAGCAGCCACATTATCACAGTTTCACAGTGTGTACTTGAAAAAGTAAATGATTACTACTATGATAAAAGGATTAAAGCTGATTAATGCCGATCGGTGTTTTTAATCAAAGATATAAATTTAAATGTTTTATGTAATCAATTATTATTAACACTTTGATAAATCATCTGTTATTGTGTGTTAAACTGTGAGAATGGACAAATATGACAAATTTGAGCCGTCCAGTGTCCATGCAGATTTGCCCAAAATGGTCATGAGGAACAATTTTCCACAATGTTTAAATATATTGTGTAAGCTGCAAAATGTTTTACTTTAATTAAGCAGCATTTTCATTACATGACATGTTATCCTAATATTATTAATAATTTCTTTTTACAAATGTAGTTGAAAACTTTTCAATGTACCAGTACAGTGAACTGTCCAGTGTCCTTGCAGATTGGCCAAAAATGACCATGAGGTACAAATGCAAATACATGTGTACAAAAAGAAGACATACTTGTACATGTTTAAATTATGTTTTATTTGCCATATAAAATTTTGAAATACATCTAAATGAAAAAAAAAAGTTTAAAATATGTTTTATATGTATGGTTTATTTTTGTGCGTTAAATAGAAAAAGATTGAAAGTTCATTACAAACCTTTACCTATTGAAACCATCATATTCGCAACTCAAAATAGTGCGAGAAGTGCATATTCTGGACAACAGCCAATCTGTGAACAGCAGCCACTTTCAGAACTTCCCTTCAGAGGCTGCTGTTCACAGATTTGACTGTACTTATTTAGAAATGGTGGAAATCATTGTAAAGAAGAGAATTTCTTCTTTTACTAAGATTTCTTTGAGGTTCTTTTCCTTTGGGTGGAAAGCATAAAACTGTTGCTAAATTCTTTCTCTAAAGTGAAAATTAATCAGCAGAAAAAGAATGATCAATTGATAAATAATTAATGTGTATATTTGACAGTGACTTGTCAGAAAACATTATTGTTAATGTAGAAATTACTGAGAATTAGTAAATTTCATCAGTTTTCTCAATGGTTTCAACAGTTTGATGACATGTAGAAAGGGATCTTTTTCAGGGGTAAAGGGTTAAAGTACTTGATGAGTGATAACATTCTAGAAATGTTAAGATGGTTCAATCTGTTTTCCAAACGACAAAATTTTAGATTTGTCCAAGTTGAAAGCATTTGCAGACGACAAAATAAATTTGACTCAAAAAATGAAATTTGTTTTCGGAAGGGTAGAAAACATTGTGGGAAAAGGAGAAAATGCTGGTTACCAACATTTTCTCCTTTTCCCACAATGTTTTCAAAAGGCTTCTTACTCAGGGTCGTTAAAAGTCAGGATTGTGCGGTTCAACTCTTTTCCACACAATCCCGAGTTTTAAAGACCTTGAGAAAGATGCCTTTTGAAAACATTGTGGAAAAAGGAGAAAATGCTGGTAACCAGCATTTTCTCCTTTTCCCACATTGTTTTCTACCCTTCCCAAAACAAGTTGTACATTTTCATTCACATTTATTTTGTCGTCTGCAAATGCTTTCCGTAAAATTTGGTTGGCAAAAAGGAAAGAATAAGCATAGACATGAGACAAACATTCTTACTCAGTACATGCTCTGGTATTTATGAATTAGCAGGTGGAAATCTCTTTAACCCTTTACCTTACAATCCTGACTTTTAATGACTGGGAATTTAACCCTTAAGCTGCTAATCGCGACCCGCTGACCTTTTGCGGATAGTGCAGATCAATATCAGACTGCACAGAACGTATCTGATCTTTGATCTATACTGTCCGATACGGTATTTTCTTTCCGGTGAAATCAACATTTAAACCGCAATGTTTGGTTTTTAAGTGTTGGGTAGAAATTTGGGTTTCATTTATTCAGCAGCTTAAGTGTTAAAGGCTCATGAAAACAGTATGGGGGAAAGGAGAGAAAATGCTGATAATCAGCATTTTCTCTCCTTTCCCCCCACAGTGTTTTCCACTCTTTTGCAGACATTTCCCATCATTGGAGCCACATAAAATGTTGCCTGCAAAATGCTTTCAGTATAGACTGGTCTATGTTGTAGTGTGGTAAAGGGTTAATAATAGTCAACGGCTGTTAAATTCTTTACCAAACAACAAAGATTAAATTAAAGGCATTGGCAAATGATATATTCAGTGCAGCTCAAAAGATGATTTCTGTCTGTAAAGAGGGGGAAAAAATTGTAGGGATAGGAGAAAATGAGCATTTCCTTCAATTTCCACTATATTTTCCAAAGCCTTCTCCTGTTCTTGATGGTTTTTAAAGCATTTGATTGTTTGATTAAGGGTATAGTGCTTATAATGCAGAGTTTGTGTAAAATAATGATCTTGGCTCATTTTCTATTTTATTGAGATATGACAATACAGTGGGGGCTCCATACTGTGGGAGCCCCGTAAATGTACTGAATTGTGATGTCTGTTTCCAAAATTAGTGTTAGCCCTTTATCACATGACCCTAAAAAGGTAAGGGGTTGAAAATGTTGAGGGAAATGGAGAAAATGCTGGTGACCAGCAATCTTTCCTTTTCCGACAGTATTACCTGCCTGTTCTCAGAAAGTTTCCTCAATTATGCCATATTTATTTCTTTACCACACTACAAGTTTCTAGACTTTAATCCAGATGGAAGGCAATTGCATATGACAACTGAATGTACCATATATGGATACAATCCCGACTTGTAACGATCCTGAGAAAGATGTCCTTTGAAAAGGAGAAAATTCTGGTAACCAGAATTTTCTCCTTTTTTACAGTTTTCCACCCTCTCAAAGACAAATTCAATCTTTTGAGGTACACTTAAAATGTTGTCTGCAAATGCTTTCAATTTGGACAAGTCTTCATATTTGTTGTGTGGTAATTTTGAGTTAATAGGGTAAAACATTGTGGGAAAAAGAGAAAATGCTGGTTACCAACATTTCCTCCTTTTCTCAAAAAGTTTTTTTAAAAGGCTTCTTCCCCAGGGTCAACAAAACCTAGGATTTTGTGGTGAAGGGTTAATTTGTCTGCAGATGCTTTCAATTTGGACAAGTCTAAAATTTCGTCATTTGGTAAAGAGTTAACCCTTTCCCAAACAAGCCCTGGTTTTCACGTGTCTGCAGTACAAGTCTTTTGAAAACACTGTGGGAAAAGGAGAAATTGCTCGTAACGAGCAATTTCTCCTTTTCCCACAGTGTTTTCTACCTTTTTGGAGAACTTGATGTCATTTTCATCGAATTTAAAATTGTCGTCTGCAAAC
Source organism: Tridacna gigas (assembly GCA_945859785.2). Lineage (NCBI taxonomy): Eukaryota > Metazoa > Mollusca > Bivalvia > Cardiida > Cardiidae > Tridacna > Tridacna gigas. The sequence goes on from OX244035.2 coordinate 64,341,581, forward strand.
TCTTTCAGTTTGGACCAGTCTAAAATTTATCGTTTGGTAAAGAGTTAAAGTACTATTGTCATATTGATATGAGGAAGGAAACATGGTCATAGGACTCGCACCTCCCATCCTATTTACGGCATGTAATGCTGATAACTGTCTCAGAATTTAGATTTTGATGGTTTGCCTCAGGGCACAGAGACGATCACTTAAAAATTGTTGAAATCTCTGCACAGCTTTTGTGCACATGTTTACATTCCCATATTTTCACACGTCCCCAAGAGACACAAAATGGCCGCCAATCACAATAAATTTTGAGTAACTACTATTTGGGGTTTTTTTTTAATTTACAAGTTATAAACAACTTCAATAAGTGCTTTAGGTAATGAAATGTTAAATAATTTGTCTTTGGTCATGTATGTCACTAAAAATTAATTGCTTTTTGCTGCAATGCAGATTAAACTGACAAAACAGTCAGTACATTACTGTGGCTTTGCTATTGGAAAATTCACAATAGACTTGAGATGGTGTGGTGCAAAGTAAATCTTCAAATATGAAAAGAGGCACCTTAACCCATTACCACACGGTCCCGACTTTTAACGACCCTGAAAAAGAAGTCTTTTGAAAACATTGTGGGAAAATGAGAAAATGCTGGTAACCAACATTTTCTCCTTTACCCACATTGTTTTCTACCCTTCCCAAAACAAACTTAAATTTTTGAGTCGCATTTACTTTGTCGTCTGCAAATGCTTTCAATTTAGTCCAGATCAAATTTTTGTCGTTTGGTAAAGAGTTAAGTGTCTTGTTACTGAGACTTATATGGGACATGTGACCTAGTGGTTAAGACATTCACCAAATAACAGGGGTTAAAGTTTTGAATCCAGGTGGCATAGAGTGTCTGGGAATGGTCTTTTCTGATGCTAGCTCCTTAACCCTTTACCAAATGACAAAATTTTAGACTGGTCCAAATTGAAAGCATTTGCAGACAACAAATTAAAGATGGCCCAAATGATGAAAAATTGTCATTGATTGGTTAGAAAACATTGTGGGAAAAGGAGAAAATGCTGGTTACCAGCATTTTCTCCTTTTCCCACAATAGCATTTTCTCCTTTTCCCACAATGTTTTCACAAGGCCTCTTTCCCAGGGTCGTTAAAAGTCGGGCATGTGTTGTAAAGGTTTAACTCTTTACCACACAACAAAATTTTAGACCCATCCAGATTGAAAGCATTTGCAGATGACAATTTCATTGTGACTCAAATGATGTGATTTGTCTTCGATAGGGTAAAAAACATTGTGGGAAAAGGAGAAAATGCTGGTTACCAGCATTTTCTCCTTTTCCCACAATGTTTTCAAAAGGCTTCTACATTAGAGTCATTAAAAGTAGGGATTATGTTGCAAAGGGTTAACTGTTTACCAAACAATCCAGGGTTTTTACAAGTGACAAGCCAGGGGAAGAGGCCTTTTGAAAACAGTGTTGGAAAAGGAGAAAATGCTGGTAACACCATTTTCTCCTCTTCCCGCAACATTTTCAACCCTGCCAAAGAAATTCAGCTTGTGTGTACTATTTTGAGCTTTGTCTCCTGCAGATGCTCTCAATTCAGAAGTCTAAAATTGTGTTTTGGAGGGTATTATTTAACAATAACAGGATGCCTTTCTGCGTCATGCCTTGTCATAAATTGCAAAAACCATAAGGAAGTGAATAGGTGCTCACAATAAACACTTTCCTTATATAATGGCCTAGAAATTTTGCTACTGTTCCATTTTCTTTCCCATCCATATATGTTTCATTATCATACAATTGTACATATGTGACTGATTTGACCAAGGGGATTGGTCCAGTCAGCTGAAAGGGATGTCCACGCTATGTTTTGTCAGATCCACTTGTCATCGTGTTTACCTTGTAAACTGTCACATCAAAATCTCTGATATAATCTTGATAAGAACACTTGTTTACCCCTACAGGCATACGGTTTCACTTTTGGCCTGTATAATACTGTTTACTTCATGAAAAAAATGTAACTACCTCTTTCAAACAAGAAGAATTTCAATAGAAAGTTTAACCCTTTACCAAACGGCAAAATGTTAGACCCGTCCAAATTGAAAGCATTTGCAGACGAGAATTTCAATGTGGCTCAAATGATGAGATTTTTCTTTGATAGGGTAGAAAACGTTATGGGAAAAGTAGAAAATGCTGGTTACCAGCATTTTCTTCTTTTCCCGCAATGTTTTCAAAAGGCTTCTTCCTCAAGGTTGTTAAAAGTCGGCATTGTCTGGTAAAGGGTTAAGAAAGAAGTGCTTGAAAAATGCCAGGTATGAAGAAATTTTTCTTGAGTACATGTATACTATTAGTCAGCAATAAGTCCGCACAACATCGTTTAACCCTTTCCCAAACAAGCCCTGGTTTTCACGTGTCTGCAGTACAAGTCTTTTGAAAACACTGTGGGAAAAGGAGAAATTGCTCGTAACGAGCAATTTCTCCTTTTCCCACAGTGTTTTCTACCCTTTTTGGAGAACTTTCTGCCATTTTCATCAAATTTAAAATTGTCGTCTGCAAACTCTTTCAATTTGGACCAGTCCAAAATTTGTCGTTTGGGAAAGGGTTAAAATAATTTTCATGGGATAGAGCAGTAATTGTGAATTACAGAATGCTCTAGTCTGAAAAGATCATCACAAGATGGGATATGATAACAGTTTGTATGTTTTGATCTGTTGGTGATGGATCAAGGGAATGGGGGTGGGGGAGAAAACCAATTGAGTCATGCTCTGTGAAAAAAGGGGTTTAATGCATCAGCAAAAATGTTTCAACCACGCAGGCTGACATGAGTTAAAACTTTTTCGCTATTTTTAATTTTTATGCATGTCAAAGGACCATTCTCCCTCACGATTCAGTCAGCCTTTTTGAACAAAATGGATTTTATGGATCCATAATCATATAATGAATTGCTGGTATAATGCATTGCTTTGAGTTACATTTGACCCCTACCCTCGCCAGGGCATGCAGTGTTGGCATTTTTTATTTTTTTCACTGCGTCCCATGGACACAGTACCTATCAGAAAACTGAGTCCCATCTAGCTCTCATCAAGTCCCATTCTTCTGCCCACTGTACGGATTTTAGTGACCTTGCTTTGGATTCCTTTTTTTATTTCAACTGCACATCAATGTCCGCCGTAGAAGCGTGCCAAGTTAGCGTCGATCTTTGAAAGTCTGTGCATTCATCAGTAAACATGTTTTTCGCTCGGATATGTAGGCAAAACCAGCATTTCATAACAATGTTGCTTTCTGATTTCGTTTCTTTTATTAGTCATGGCATTAATTTGGGCTCTTTCAGCCAGGATTCTTGAAAAGAGCAAGTATATTTTTTCTTCTTCGCCGGGGTAGCCATACTGGACTGCAACAGATGCAGTTGCTATGCGATGAAATCGCAATAACTTGGATAAGAGGTTGCTACTCATGTAACTTGAGCTATTTTTAGAAGCCAGATTTCCAAAAAAAAAAAGAAATATTTTGTCTTGTGGCTATCCTTTGCAAGCATGGAAACAGAAACATTTTTCGTCAAAACAACCCTAATGTTAAACAGCAGTTAAACAGTGCCGATTTTTCATTTCGTCCTGTGGGCACAATGCCGACTTTTTCGTTTTGTCCCAAATCAATTCCATTACATAAAAAGACATGTTTACGGTGTAAACGCGAACCCTGGAATGACTTATTTCTAAGTAACTGTTGCTTTTAAGATTCTGTATTGGACAGAATGTGTAGACTCCTAAGGAATTTTAACAATCAATGTCCAAGCCCTTTTGACAATTTTCTTGTGACAGGAACAGTCTTAACCCTTTACCACACAATCCCGACTTTTAAAGACCCTAAAGAAGAAAGCTTTTGAAAACACTGTGGGAAAAGGAGAAAATGCTGGTAACCAGCATTTTCTCCTTTTCCCACAATGTTTTCTACCCTTTTGCACAATCCTGACAGTTTTTGAGAAAAAAAAAAAGCTTTAGAAAATAACTATGGGAAAAGGAGAAAATGCTGGTGACCAACATTTTCTCCTTTTCTCACAATCTTCTCTGCCCCACCAACAGAGCTGTATCAAAATTATTTTCTGCAAATGGTATGGATTTTGAAGTCCATTTTTTTTTTTTGTTTGATAAAGGGATAAAGCAATTGCAGACTATAAATTTGATAGATGGGACTAAAATCATTGGATTTGTCTCTGAATGGGTAGAAAACATTGAGGGAAAGGACAAAATACCAGCATTTTTCTCCTTTGCTCACAAATGTTTTTAAAAGGTCTTCATTTGGTCATTAAAACCAGATTGATTGGTAAAGGGTAAAGGGTTAGTTATGTAGAGAAGGATTTATTTGTTAGTTATGTTTTTTGCAATTTTTCCTCATGGTAAACAAGACCTGCCGCAGAACTCTAGATGGAGGAAGTGATTTTGATTTCAAAATTGAAAATACTAATCACTCTCAGTGTTTCTGCTAGCTCATAAATTGTGGGGGGGAGGGTTCATCTGTGACTCGCTGTTTGGAATTTTGGGGTCATTCAGAAATTTTACGTGTCATGCTCTTTAACCTTTTTTTTTTAACATGTTGTTTGCCTTTGCCAGTTTTTACATGTTGAACAATGGTATTTAAGTTAAAAGTTGAAAACATTATGATCTCATAGAAACTGTAGTCAATCATCCTGATTACTCCAGCAAGTCGGTGACCATTACCGAGCAGGGTCTAAAACGCGGACAAAAAGTTTAAGTACGGATTCCTTACAGTAATATAGGCAAGATGACAGCAGTGTCACACAGAATAATGTTACGTTTTAGACCGACTCAGTGTAAACCGGATATAAATAATTCAGTGTTAAAAAGCAGGTCCGATATGATTCTGCAGTTATAAACTTGACGATTTTGTAAGTTATTGTTAATTGAATCGATCCCTTATGTTCCTTTTTAGTTCTGATTAATTTTGCGTCAAGAAAGACACGATGTATTGATTGTGTTGCATCAGGCTTTCATTTTGCGCATCAAAAATGCAAAAATGCAGACTTTTTGAAACACTGCACTCTTCCCTAAACCCTATGTTATGGGTACTCATTAGAATCGTCTCATCGAAACGATTCTAATGAGTACCCTCAACATAGGGTTTGGAAGAGAAATAATGAATAGAATACCATCACTCCCTCTTATCTGGAGGTCTGTCTGTTGTCTTCATGTAGATTTACAAGTATTATAATCATCAGAAATATCAACTTCACTCCTTTTGTTCAGTATCAATTCATTGGAAAAAGTAAAATATGACAAACAGGAGAAAAAGTATCTCTTTTGAAATTATTTGGAAAGAAGCTTTTGCATGTAGATCTTGCATAATGAACATATGTACTGTACATATCTGTAATGTTTGTGAAGAACATAGGGGAAAAGGAAATTAATTTTGCTTGTATGTTACAAGGAATGGCAGTGCATCATTAACACTCTACCAAAAAAAACAAAACATCAGGTTGAGCCCAATTGAAAGCATTTGCAGACCACGAATCAAAATGTAGCTCAAATGTGATACCTGTCTTTAAAATAACAGAAAGCATTGTTGGAAAAGGAGAAAATGTTGGTGACCAGCATTTTCTCAGCTTCCCTCAGTGCTTTCAAAAGTCTTCTTTTTTTGTGATTGTGTGGTAGAGGTTAACAAAACAGGTCTATTTTAGTAATTATTTCTCAGATCAGATGACTTGAGTTTTTTTTTTTTCTCTTGCGCTTTCAGAATTTAATTTACATAATACATTTGATTGCTTCTTAAATCTTTTGAAATGGTGAATTTTTATGCCCAATTCAGATTCAGTACCATAAGGATTTCGATGCAAATAAAGATAGATATACGCAAGTTACAGATACACCTGAGTTTCGGGCCATGAGTCGAAACAAGGAATATAGTATGGTAACATTCTGCTGCAGATTGTATTCCTCTTTATACAAGTTTGTTCCGCTGAAGAATGCATTTCCTTTATCCAATGAAGTTTTTTTTCTTTGCGGTTTTTGTTTTGATTCTGTTACATTTCTGATCTTTTCATTGCTGATGTTTTCCAGCTATGGCACTCCCAATCTTGTCATCATTCATTCTGCCCAAACCTTTATCAAGCAAACCTTTGATATTACAACCTTAATATGAAGACAGCTTTTGAAAACTTGACTGGGAAAAGAACAAAATGCAGATAACCCACATTTTTCTAATTGACATTGAGGTTTTCTACACTTTCAAGGACAATTTCCATCATTAATTTAAATTACGTTCAGTTTGTCCTTTGTGGAATATTATAATTTTTGAGTGTGGACAAGTCAACTTCTGATGGTGTTGGTAGAAAATGAATACAGAATACCTCATGCAGACCCTTTTTCAATCTGCAGTTACAGACTTCTTTTGAAATCAATGTTGCAAAAGGAGAAATTGCTCATGATGAGAAATTTCCCCTTTATGCGAAAATGTTTTCATATAAAAATTGATGTATTAAACATCTAGATCACTTTGATTATCCTTATATTGTAATTTACAAGGGTTTCCAGGAAGTTTGTCTTCTTCAATTTTGCGATAGGAGTTCTCAGATAATATTCATTTCAAAAAGATGCCTTGCTTGACTTGAATTTCACATGAATGTCATTATCTTCTGCTCTGCCATATCTGTCATTACAGTCAATCAAGGTTATGATTCATAATTGGCAATTTCAGTTGTGTTTACAGTGTAGATTTACCGGTAGATCAGACAATGGATAATAAATCTATGTGACACCTAGGAGAGGCATTTGAGGGAATTTTTAGAAATTTACTTTTCTATTGTTCAATGGAAAGCGTTATAAGAAAAGGACCTTGTCACAAGCAATTGCTCCATTTCTGTCAGTCTTAATGTAAATGCAACTTTGTGATTGTTACACAAACTTGGCTTATACAGAACAATTTAATGCTGTAGACTGACCTCTTTTTCACCTAGTTTTAACTTAATTGCCAGTGGCTTGGAAAGAGAATTGTGCAAATTGCACTTTAAAGAAACTCCAGGAATGGATGGATAGTTACACTGGTGCCTTTGATATAACTGAAAACTTAGATCGCTGACTATGACTTGGTATCAAAAACACAGACAGTGTATATCATAGGTTGTATTTGAAGAAATATACATGTATATCGCATAATTAATGAAAAAGTTTCATGCAAAGTTAGAAAAAAATAGTTTCCATCAGGTAGAGGGAAAGGAAACTTTCGTAAAAGATGATGAACATCAAATTGTTTGAAATTGATCTACAGATCTCCAGATTAGAGGGAGTGATAGTGTTCTAAATCCATTATTTCTCTTCCAAACCCTATGTTGTGTGTACCCATAACATAGTTTTTAGTGGAGAGTGATTAATTTTTTCAATTTCGAAATTAAAATTACTCCCTCTATCTGGAGGTCTGGATCTAGGAAACTATCACATCTTGTAGAGAGGCTGTGCCATCTCATCTCAACTAACTGTTGATGCATGCTTTTCCACCAGGGTTTTCTGGTTTCTTTTTTGATAATATGCCAAATCCTCCTGTTTCTACTACTAATTTATCTTATGCTAATGATGCTTTGTACCCAGAAAAGTACATGCATTTTTTAATCTGAAAGTAAACTAAAATCTTTGTTGTTGATACTCTTTTTAAGTACCTTTGGTTTGTGGGTCAGTTCTTTTGAGTACATGCAACATGTGTTAATCTACAAATAATGAAAAATACTGTATGTATGGCTTTATTTGTCACACTAAAACACAATGATTGATCTGAAAATCATTTGCTTAAAACAATTACAAAAGTATATGTTTTCAGAAACATAAATGAAAAACCAGTTATAAGAGTATGAAGGTAATCTAGAAACTCTTGTAATTGATAAAACACTTGATGTTAATGAAAACACTTGTGAAAAAAAAAATGGTTAAAGCCTGAATTTCGCAAAACACACATGTGCCTGAAAACATATGAATGTAATGAGAAAACTTTGTCTCTCATAAGGATTATCGAATTTTTTTTTGCTACACCTGTTCAAAACAGAATTTATTAAAGAAGTAAGAAAACTATTTGAGGGGTGAATGCGAAACTATTCCATCTGCATTTTGGAAAATATTACAGGAGAGGGGAAAAAAACTCAATTCCATGAAAAGCGTTGTTAGATCGTCTTGTTTAATCATGTTGTGCTGATTTCATGCTCTCAGCTCAACACAACATATCAAAACAAGATGTTCTAACTATTCTTTTCACAGAAATGAGAAGCATTTTTCCCGCTCCTGTAAAAATTTTCAAAACGCAGATGGAATAGTTTCGTATTTACCCCTCGTATTGGCAAAAACTGTAGGGATGTTTGAACTCGGCTTACCTGAAACTTGTGAAGGCAATCTGGATACTTACTCGCTTGAAGCATATTTGCATGGAATACTTATACTTGGAAGCTCACTGTTTTGAAATGCTCATGAAAGGGTGGAGATATAGTTGCTTGAACTATTTTGAAGTATGAATTGGATTGAAATATGGAAACCCATTTGCTGGAAACCTTTTGGAGATTGGAAACTAAATTTCTTGAAATCTTTTGAAAGTAATGACAAAATACAGTTGCTGATTAAACTGATGAAAGGTTTGTAAATATTCAGTAGCTGAACACACTCCGTGACACCAACTGATTGAAAACCTCGTGAGATTCTTTGTGAACACAAACAGAAAATATGTTGAAAATCCGTGTCTTGAAATGCTAAAGAATATTAACTAGTTGCAAAAAACAATTATGAAGGAAATAATAAGAGCAGCCTATTTTAAATATTGATGATTTTTTGTTCCCTAGTAAGATAGATTGTCACTCTTAGCAAAAAAGATAGGCTTGTTTTCTTGATCCTTTTGTCTTTGGAAAGTTTCTGAAATAGGTATGACATACTAAGTGCCTTGAATTAGCTATTTTAGCTCACCTGAACACAAAGTGCTCATGGTGAGCTATTGTGATTGTGCTGTGTCTGTCGTGCATCATGTGTGGTCCGTCGTGAACTTTTTGCCTTGTGTACGCTCTAGAGGCCACATTTTCAGTCTGATCCTTATGAAACTTGGTCAGAATGTTTGTCTTGATAAAATCTCGGACAAGTTCAGAATTGGGTCATGTGGGGTAAAAAACTAGGTCACTAGGTCAAATCTTAGAAAAACCTTTTGTACGCTCTACAGGCCCGCATTTTCAGTCCGATCTTCATGAAACTTGGTCAGAATGTTTGGCTTGATAAAATCTCAGATGAGTTTGAAATTGGGTCATGTGGGGTCAAAAACTAGGTCACTAGGTCAAATCTTAGAAAAACCTTGTGTGCGCTCTAGAGGCCACATTTTCAGTCAGATACTTGTGAAACTTGGACAGAATGTTTGTCTTGATAAAATCTTGGACGAGTTCGAAATTGGGTCATGTGGGGTCAAAAACTAGGTCACCAGGTCAAATCTTAGAAAAACCTTGTGTACGCTCTAGAGGCCACATTTTCAGTCCGATCCTCATGAAACTTGGTCAGAATGTTTGTCGTGATAAAATCTCAAACAAGTTTGAAATTTGGTCATGTGGGATCAAAAACTAGGTCACTAGGTCAAATGTTAGAAAAACCATGTGTACGCTCTAGCGGCCAAATTTTCAGTCAGATACTTGTGAAACATGGTCAGAATGTTTGTCTTGATAAAATCTCGGAAGAGTTCGTAATTGGGTCACGTGGGGTCAAAAACCAGATCACCAGGTCAAATCTTAGAAAAAACTTGTGTACTCTGTAGAGGCCACAGTTTCAGTCCGATCCTCATGAAACTTGGTCAGAATGTTTGTCTTAATAAAATCTCAGACGAGTTGGAAATTGGGTCATGTGGGATCAAAAACTAGGTCACTAGGTCAAATCTTAGAAAAACCATGTGTACGTTTTAGAGGCCACACTTTCATTTAGATACTTGTGAAATTAAGACAGAATGTTTGTCTTAATAAAATCTCGGACGAGTTTGAAAATGGGTCATGTGGGGGTCAAAAAATAGGTCACTAGGTCAAATGTTAGAAAAACCTTGTGTACACTCTAGCGGCCAAATTTTCAGTCAGATACTTGTGAAACATATTCAGAATGTTTGTTTTGATTAAATCTAGGATGAGTTCAAAATTGGGTCATCTGGGGTCAAAAACTAGGTCACTAGGTCAAATCTTAGAAAAACCTTGTGTGCACTTTTGAGACTATATTTTCAGTCAGATACTTGTGAAACTTGGTTAGAATGTTTGTCTTGATAAAATATACTACGAGTTTGAAAATGGGTCATGTGGGGTCAAAAACTAGATCACCAGGTCAAATCTTAGAAAAACCTTGTGTATGCTCCAGACGCCACAATTTCAGTCAGATACTTGTGAAACTTGGTCAGAATGTTTGTCTTGATAAAATCTCAGATGAGTTTGAAATTGGGACATGTGGGGTCAAAAACTAGGTCACTAGGTCAAATCTTAGAAAAACCTTGTGTGCGCTCTTGAGGCCACATTTTCAGTCAGATACTTGTAAAGCTTGGTCAGAATGTTTGTCTTGATAAAATCTCAGATTAGTTTGAAATTGGGTCATGTTGGGTCAAAACTAGGTCACCAGGTCAAATCTTAGAAAAACCTTGTGTGTGCTCTAGAGGCCACATTTTCAGTCAGATACTTGTGAAACTTGGTCAGAATATCTGTCTTGATAAATCTCGGATGAGTACGAAATTGGGTCATGTGGATTCAAAAACTAGGTCACTAGATCAAATCTTAGAAAAACCTTGTGTACGCTCCAGAGGCCACATTTTCAGTCAGATACTTGTGAAACTTGGTCAGAATGTTTATCTTGATAAAATCTTGGACGAGTTCAGAATTGGGTCATGTGGGGTAAAAAACTAGGTCACTAGGTCAAATCTTAGAAAAACCTTGTGTGCGCTCCAGAGGCCACATTTTCAGTCAGATACATGTGAAACTTGGTCAGAATGTTTGTCTTGATAATATTCGGACAAGTTTGAAATTGGATCATGTGGGGGCAAAAACTAGGTCACTAGGTTAAATTAAAGAAATTCCTTGTGGGTACTCTAGAGGCCACATTTTTTCGCTCAGTTGACTTGAAAATTGCTCAGAATGTTTTCCTTAATTAAATCTCAGATAACTTTGAAATTGGGTCACCTGGGGTGATAAAGTAGGTCACTAGGTCAAATTAAAGAAATACCTTGTGGACACTCTAGAGGCCACATTTTTCGCTCAAATGACTTGAAAATTGGTCAAAACGCTTGTCTTAATTAAATCTTAGATGAGTTTGAAATTTGGTCACCTGGGTTCATTTTGCCTCTTGTCTCGGGTGAGCGGTCCAGGGCCATCAGTTGGCCCTCTTGTTGTTAATGGAATAGTGAAGTGATTTCTACTTGGTCGATTTTTTTGATAATTTAGATTGATTTTGTGATAAAGATAGAAATTTTCTAAAATAGATTTTTTAGCATTTTAGTTTATTCTAGACTGAAAAAAACAGACGTGTAAATTTTTATGATCACAGTGTATGTTTTGCATTATTATACAAGAACATGTCGAAATACCATACATGCTTTGATTTTAATATGAAGAATGTTAAAATATGAATGCATCTAGAATGTTATTTTCCTCAGTAATGTAAATATTGCAATGAAATCAAGCTAATTGGGTAGATATATATTTAAGTTTAATGCAGATACTACACCCATTCAAATCCATTCACTTAACTCTTTACCACACAACCCCGACTTTTAACGACCCTGAAAATTCTGTCTTTTAATGAAAACATTGTGGGAAAAGGAGAAAATGCTGGTAACCAGCATTTTCTCCTTTTCCCACAATGTTTTCTACCCTTCCCAAGACAAATTTCATTTTTTTAGTCACATTTATTTTGTCATCTGCAACTGCTTTCTGTTTGGACTAGTCTAAAATTTTGTCATTTGTTAAAGAGTTAAGGGGTATCTGTGAGTACGTTAAAAAAGAAGACCTGCAGGACTGTGAGGTATGGCTAATGTCATATTGCTGCATGACAATGTCTCATCGTGTATTGTACAAGACTCTGAAGCACGAAAAGGTTGTTGTGCTCCCTCACCCTCAGTATTCGACCAGGCATGCCTCATGTGACCTTTTTTTATTTAGAAAGCGAAAATAATACCTTTCAGGTTAAAAGTTTATCCTGTGCATACACTTGGGTTCTGCAGTATTCTAGTATCTTCGTAGTATATCAAAAAAAGACTATAATAATGCAGTTCAAGGATGAAATCAGAAGACTGAAAGTTTGTATATCTATTGGAGGTGAATACCTCAAGGGGACTAGATAAAATTTTCATCAAAATCTGTCAAGGATACATTTTTAGCTCCACTGGCCGAAGGCCAGCGGGCTTATGTCATGGCCCGGTGTCTGTCGTGTGTCCGTCCATGCGTCCGTCCGTCCGTGCGTTAACTTTTATTTTAAACATCTTCTTCTCTGAAACTACCCATCCAATTTTCATGAAACTTCACAGATATGATCCTGCCATGGTCCTCTTCAGAATTTATTGAAAGAATTTGATTCCTTCAAAAACTCTGGTTGCCATAGCAACAAAACTGAAAAACATTGGAAATCTTTAAAAATCTTCATGTCTGAAACCTTAAGGCATAGGGCTACCAAATTTGGCATGTAGCTTTATGTAGTAGACCTCTATCAAGTTTCTTCAAATTATAGCCCTGGGGTCAAAATTGGCTCTGCCCCAGGGGTCACAAGTTTTACATAGGCTTATATAGAGAAAACTTTAAAAATCTTCCTGTACCTAGCCATAAGGCCTAGAGCTACCAAATTTTGCATGTAGCTATATCTAGTGGGCCTCTACCAAGCAGGCCAAAATTTTAGCCCTGGGGTCAAAATTGGCCCTGCTGCAGGGGTCACAAATTTTACATGGGCTTACATGGTGACAACTTAAGAAATCTTCCTCTTTTGATTTTTTTTTTTTTAAAATAAGCCTTGCATCAGGGGTCTTATGTTTTACAGAGGCTTCATATGGACAAAACTTGAAAATCACCTTATTTATAACCATACAGCATAGACTTGTATTATTTTGGCATGTGGCTTTATCTTGTGGACCTCTACCAGGGTTCAAGTAATTATAGCTCTGGGATCAAAAATGGCTTTACCCTGCGGGTCTCAACTTTCACATGGGCTTTTACAGAGAAAACTTTGTAAGTCTTCATTTTGAAACCATTTGGCTCAGAATTGAAATGTTTAGTATTTATGGTTTATATTTATAAGCCAGTGGAGCGATACAGGGCCATCATGGCCCTCTTGTTTTAGTTATAGCCTACTTCATTTAACCCTTTACCCAGGGGTGTGGAAATCTTAAAAATTTCTACTTGTCCACGGACAAGTAAATTACAAAAATCTACCTGTCCGCCAGTGTGGCTCACTTGTCCATGACAAAATTTTAAATGGCATGCATAAAGTGACATGTCAGCAATAAACCTTAAAAAGAACATTGTTACGATCGTCCGCATGTCATTTTTTGTACGAAGTGACAACATTTGTATTTCACTGGATAAGCATGCAACAGATTTTTGTTTCAAAATTTTCCACGTATTTTCTTCTTGTCGGCGGACAACTAAACTGAAAAAAGTCACTTGTCCGGAGCCGAATTTTCCCGAGTCGGATGAGTCGGGCATTATAAATATTTCCAAACTCCTGCTTTACCACACAATCATGACTTTTAATGACCCCGAGAAGGGAGCCAGTTGAAAACATTCTGGGAAAAGTAGAAAATGCTGGTTACCAGCATTTTCTGCTTTTCCAACAATGTTTTCTACCCTTCCCAAAACAAATTTCAATTTTAAAGTCACTTTTATTTTGTCACATGCGAATGCTTTCAATTTCAACCTGTCTAAAATTTTGTCGTTTTGTAAAGGGTTAACCTGACCCAGGTCAACATCATTTACATAAATTAAAATTCTATTTTTACCCTTGGCATTGCACGAGGTTGCCTTCGGCATATGTCCCAAATGGTCACGGAAATATTTCATACTGTATGCTGAAATTAAATTGCTTACCTGTATATAAGTATCTAAAAGAGAACTAGCTCAGGTCTTCCGTAACTTCAGCGAATGCAAACTAAACTTCCGGAATAATAGTCAGAGTTCTATTTATATGTCTACTTATATATTTAGTATAAAGGTCAGGATCAGATTAAATGAAGTAGGCTATACATGCATAATAATCATACTTGAACATCAAAAAGAAGAACCGTATGTGTTGATCATTTGATAAAGGTGCGTCAAACAATGAAAATTTCCTGTCAAGTTAAGCTCTATAATGACGTCCTGCAAAGGCTTTTTTTTTTTATTGGAAATAATTTTCTTCAATTTGTATGGCTTTATCCACAGATCAAGTACCATGAGGAATTCGAAAAACAGAAAGGTAAATTGATTGCTGTTGCTGACGACCCCGAGGTACTGCGTGTAAAACAAAATATGAATGTGATCAGCAACATTTCGTATCACGGGGAGCGAGACCGAAAGCAGGAGATGGAGAGAATTAGACCAGCAGAGCAAGTAGAAGGTAGGAATTTATGGCAACATTTTTTTGTCGTCATAATATGAACCTTTTACATCTGGGCTTTCTGAGGCAAACAAATTGAGTATTAAATATAATGACAGTTTTAACTCTTTACCACACAATCACGGGTTTTAATGACCCTGAAGAAGAAGCCTTTTGAAAACATTGTAGGAAAAGGAGAAAATGCTGGTAACCAGCATTTTCTCCTTTTCCCACAATGTTTTCTAACCTTCCCAAAACAAATTTCAAGTTTTGAGTCACATTTATTTTGCTTTCAATCTGGACAAGTCTAAAATTTTGTCATTTGGTTAAGGGTTAAACCATTTTTGCTATGCAAGTGCCAAAACCCTTTCCCATACAGTCACCAGTTTTAACCACCCTGAGGTTGAAGATGTTTTGAAACATCATGGATTAAGGAGACAGTGCTGCTGGCTCGTATTTTCTCCATTTCCCATGATGATTTCTACCCAATTCAAGACATGTTCCGTCAATGGAGTCACAGTCTAAAATTTTATCGTCAACAGACAGAAGTGCTCTTTGACTTACTCAGTTTGAGGGAATAGAATGTGCACTCCGATCTTAGGGTAGTGTTGATTACTGATGTAAGACAACAGCCTTCGTGTTGCAACATTTGGGCCATCTTTGTTTGTGGAGAGATGCCCTTATTGTTCACGTTGTAGTCCAACTTCCATGTTAAGGCTCCATGTTTGTTGACGAAAACTTTGAATTTGTAATCCAGGTTTTGTGTTTGATCCCTGCAGACAGTGCTGGTGGTATTAGAGTGACCTTGGGCAAGGCACTGAGGGCTCCACCCAACACTGACGAAAGGTAAAAAAATTATTAAATACAGCTGTTATAAAGCTTTGATATAACTAAAGTACTGTGTGCATGATAAAAAAAATATATGAACTTCTTGAATAAGTTTGAAAAAAAAAAGACCACACTCATACCATTATTCCTGATATACATAATTTTCAGTGTAGTAAATCTTTGGGACTGATATCTTGAGGTGATGATACCGTTTGACAGCTACATAACATATGTGATTAACCCTTTACCGCACAATGCCGCCTTTTGACGCCCCTGGGAAAGAAGCCTTTTGAAAACATTGTGGGAAAAGGAGAAAATGCTGGTAACCAGCATTTTCTCCTTTTCCCACAATGTTTTCTACCCTATCAAAGAAAAATTGCACCATTTGAGCCACATTGAAATTGTCGTCTGCAAATGCTTTCAATTTGGACAAGGCTAAAATTTTGTCGTGTGGTAAAGGGTTAATAAAAAATATGTATGAGTAACAATCAGTAGGGTTAATTTAACAAGAAACCCACAGTTTCATGGCATGTAATCTTGAATATTCTTTGTCACTGTTGTGGCACTCTCAATCAAAATTTTGAAGTATGCAAGCTGGAAGTTATACCCCGCTTAACATCAGCGGCTCTTCCTTTTGACATATCATACGCAAGAAAACAATAAATTGAAATTGTTGACTAATCTTTCTTCAGTGGGGTAATTCTTTTAACAACAACAATTACAAAAATCAAAGGGGTCTTGTGTGACTCAGTGGTAAAGTGTAGGACTCGTAACCTGGAGGCAACGGGTTCGAGCCTCACTGGATCCTTTGGGTTTTTCGTTGGAGTGTCCTTGGGCAAGACACTTCAGAGCCCTAGCCTAGCGCAGGTGAAACCCAATAAATACATGAATATGTGAGCTGTTGCCCTGATGTAAATGAAATATTGTTGAAAGCGGCGTGAAACACCATTCAGTACAAAAATCAAAATGGCAGAGTCTTAACATCCTGTTGCTAAAGATTTATTTATTGTTCTTCTAAAGAAATATCACAATTTTAAACTCCACACTCCTTTTATGTAGCTTATTTTTGTAATGACAGTCAGTAGGGCTCACGTTACATAGGCGCCCTGACACATGCATGTACTCGCACATTTTGAATGGCGTATCCATGAATAAAACCTCTCTTTCTGTAGAAAAATCTAAGGTAATATTTCACAAATGAAATGTTTTAACTCTTTACCACACAATCCCGAGTTTTGACGACCCTGACAGAGGGGCCTTTTGAAAACATTTTGTGAAAAGGAGAAAATGCTGGTCACCAGCATTTTCTCCTTTTCCCAAAATGTTTTTTACCTTTTCAAAGATAAATATCATTATCTGAGCTACATTTAATTCGTTGTCTGTAGATGCTCTCAGTGTGGGCCAGTGGAAAATCTTGTTGTTTAGTATAGAGTTAATCATAGTAACATCATCACTCATAAATACGAGTCTGCTGAGTGATCGTTGAGAAAGACTAGTTGAATTTTAATCTCGAGACAGTAAACACATTTTTCAGCGCTGCTGTTTTCAAGGAAAACTTTCTAAGTATTGTCATAGCCCTGTCGTCAGTGTGTCATTGCTGTGCAAAATCTTTGACATTTTATGTTAATTATCTTTGTCATACTGAAGGTATTTTCTTCGAACTAGGGCTACTTGTTAACTATCAAAAGGGGAACCCATACAACAGGAACAGAAAACCACCAAAATATTTTTGACAATTGTGCTCATTTTTTTTTTTTAATAGAAAATCGATCTATTTCTAAAAGCAACAGTTACACATTCAAATTGTCATCTGCAATGGTATAAGTCCAAAATTTTGTCATGTGGCAAAGAGATAGTGTCAGGGAGAAAAGGATGGGTTTATCTACTGCAGGTATGTAGAACTTGCCGTTAGGTCGATCGATGATGACAAGCTCTTCATTTTAAGCTCACTTGAGGATGATTAGTGCTCACCTTGAACTAGTAGGATGGTTGGGTGCCCATGTAGTCTATTTGCCTAGGGAGAGGGAGGAGGGCTCTGCCAAGAATTTGTTAAACGACATTTCTATCTAAATCAGTGGCCAGATTTCAGAAAGCCAATCTTACTGTCTTTACAAGCTGTCATTTAATTATGGGGTAAAATTTGGACAATGTTTTATGTGTATATGTACTCTGATTTAGGTCAACGCAATCAGCGCCCTAACCAAAGACCAACTTCAGATTCATACAGAGGTGGAGGTTTGTTTTGTATACAAATTATATAGAACTGTTACCAGTATATTTCTACATAGCTTCTTGGGCTTTGGTTTCTTAATCTTATGCAGAGACTATTGACTGTTTCCATCAAGTGCTCAACCTGTGTGGAACTAAACATATGAGCTATGCTCAAACAAAAGGGGGCTTAATGCATGTCTGTGATCCACAATACACAAGATAATAAGTCTTATTATAGTTTTGGAGCCAGAAAATCCATTCTTTCTTAACCCTTTCCCAAACAAGCCCTGGTTTTCACGTGTCTGCAGTACAAGTCTGTTGAAAACACTGTGGGAAAAGGAGAAATTGCTCGTAACGAGCAATTTCTCCTTTTCCCACAGTGTTTTCTACCCTTTTTGATAACTTTCTGCCATTTTCATCAAATTTAAAATTGTCGTCTGCAAACTCTTTCAATTTGGACCAGTCCAAAATTTGTCGTTTGGGAAATGGGTTAAACTAACTGAGTCATGAGGTACACTTGTTCTTTGACATGCAGAAAATTTACCAAAAGCAAAAGGTTTTGGCCCAGGTTAACCCAGGACTGAGCAGGCTGACATAGGTCGGTTACACTTTTTGCAGATGCATTAAGCCCCCTGTTCACAGAACATGACTCTTTTCATGTTTACATTGCAGAAAGTATAACAGCAGGATGATTTAGATGTACACTGCTTGCAAAAGTGTCTGATGATGCCACTTGCAAACAAAAAGGAAAAGATTTTTTTTGTCAGGCATTTCTCTGTGAATGTTTTCATCTGAATTGCTGACATGTTTTATGAAGAACATGGTCCCTTCACCATTTACCATACAATCCCCTGTTTTAACAACCCTTACGAAAAAGGCTTTTGTAAACAAATTGTGGAAGAAGTAGTAAATTCTGTTAACAAGTATTTCTCCTTTTCCTACAATCTTTTCTACCCTTCCTAAGACAAATTTTAAGATTTGAATAACATTTAATTTTGTCGTCTATAAATGCTTTCAATTTGGACAAGGTTAAAATGTTGTTGTTTGGTAAAGAGTTAAACTTTTACCAGCAAAAAATGTTTAGACTTTCCCAAAGTGAAAGCCTTTGCAGATGACAACATAAATGTGATTCAAAAAAAGAAATTCTTCTCTGGAAGGGGAGAAAACATTGTGGGAAAAGGAGAAAAAGCTGCTTACCAGCATTTCTCCTTTCCCAACAATATTTTCAGAAGGCTTCTTCGGTAGGGTTGTGAATGGGATTGTGTGATAAAGGGTTGCAAAAAATTGTAGAAAATCAGTCACTTTTAATTCAAGTGAGCGACTAAGGTTCACCCTGCCCCTCTTCTTCATAGACTACCTGTAAAATGTATAACCAGTCTTCAACTAGTCATGGCAAGTGGCTGGTGTGTCTCTCATCAGCTACTTAGTCATTAACCCTTTCCCAAACAACAAATTTTGGACTGGTCCAAATTGAAAGAGTTTGCAGAGGACAATTTAAAATTTGATGAAAATGGCAGAAAGTTATCAAAAAGGGTAGAAAACACTGTGGGAAAAGGAGAAATTGCTTGTTACAAGCAATTTCTCCTTTTCCCACAGTGTTTTCAAAAGACTTGTACTGCAGACACGTGAAAACCAGGCCTTGTTTGGGAAAGGGTTAACAGTATATCTTATCTACAGTCTCTAATTTATCATATCTGTAATAATTGTACAAATGGAAAATCATCAAATTTTATTGTTATCTGTGGAGGGTTTCCTATGCTTAACTCTTTACCACACAACAAAAGTGGAGACGTACAAATTGAAAAGATTAATGTTGTATGCAGAACTTTAATTGTGGCTCAAATGACAGAACTTGTCTTTGATAAGGTAGAAAACATTGTGGGAAAAGGAGAAAATGCTGGTTACCAGCATTTTCTCCTTTTCCAGCCATGTTTTCAAAAAAGTTTTGTCTCAGAGTCGTTAAAACTCGGGATTGTGTGGTAAAGGGTTGATTCCTAACAAAATTTTACTTTTTAACATGGCAAAATTTTAGACTAGTCCAAATTGAAAGCGCTTGCAGACATCAATTTAGATGTCGGTCCTTTGATGGAAATTGTCTTTGATAAGGTAAAAAATGAAAAAATGCTGGTTACCAGCATTTTCTTCTTTTCTCACAGTGTTTTCAAAAGCCCTCTTTTTAAGGTTGTTAAAACTTGGGATTGTGTGGTAAGCGGTTGGGGTCTGAGATTTTCAGCTCTATATGCTTTTACCTCTTGCCTTAACTCTTTACCACATGACAAAATTTTAGACCCATCCAATTTGAAAGCATTTGCAGACGATAATTTCGTTGTGGCTCAAATTATATGATTTTTCACTAATAGGGTAGAAAACATTGTGGGAAAAGGAGAAAATGCTGGTTACCAGCATTTTCTCCTTTTCCCACAATGTTTTTAATAGCCTTCTTTCGCAGGGTCGTTAAAAGTCGGGATTGTGTGGTAAAGGGTTAATCTGACCTGTACTCTGTGCTTCTTTATGAGCAATGTAAATTCTATACCAGACACAAATATATTTTATACTTGTCGAAATTGAAAGCAATTGTTATGAGAAATTAAATGTGGCTCAACTGGTTAGATTTGTCTCTGAAAGGGTAGAAAATGTTCTGGGAAAAACGTGAATATGCTGGTTACCAGCATTTTCTTTTTTGTCCCATATCGGTTTCAAAAGCCATCTTCTTCTGAGGGTTGCTAAAACACAGGGTCATTCTGAAAAAGGTATACTAGCTTGTAGTATATTCTATCATTTTGCTGAAGGAATCCAGGTGAGCTACTGTAAGGTCCATCTTGCTTCTCTTCTTCATAAAATTTTAAGTGTATAAATGTATTTTCAACACGTCAGGCTGATAAGTCTTGGCTGATAAGTCTCGTCAGCTACTTGTCCATGAACATTATCTTACATAAATCTGATTTACCCTTCCTATCATGTAACTGGACAATTATCAGATGTGTTATCTATGGAGGGTTTCTCGGCTTTAATCCTAGAAGGAGCCTGGCTAGAAAGCTCAGTGGTTAGTGTCTCTGACTCGTGACCTGGTGGTTGCAGGTTC
Source organism: Tridacna gigas (assembly GCA_945859785.2). Taxonomy (NCBI): domain Eukaryota; kingdom Metazoa; phylum Mollusca; class Bivalvia; order Cardiida; family Cardiidae; genus Tridacna; species Tridacna gigas. Next base: position 64,362,220 of record OX244035.2, read on the forward strand.
AGTATCCGGTTGAGGCAAACTTTCTTTCCAGCGATCTTCCACCTTTCACCTGGTGCACATGAGAAAGTAGTCGGTGGCTTGGAAAGAATGTTGTGTCAGCACTGTTGTAAGAAAGCCAGGAACACATGCATAGGTGCACTGACTGCCACAATATGATCTAAGCTGTTAAAAAGGCTTTAAACTCCAATACAAACCAAACAAATATGTTCAGGGCTAAATTTTTTACCTCTACTTTTAGTTATCTTCAACTCGACATACGTTTTCTGCTTCTTTATCAATACGGTTGGAAGCTTGATGATAGCTATATGAATGAGCCATGCTCTGGCAAAAGGGGGCTTAATGCATCTCTGTGATCCATGATACCAATCAAGCATTATGTATCCATAATCAACATTTTTTAAGAATCAGCTTATCATGACTTATTATGGTCCTTTGACATACAGAAAATTGACCCATAGCAAAAAGTTTCGGCCCAGGTCAGCCTGCATGGACTGTGCATGCTGACCTGGGTCGATATTTTTCGCAGTTGCATTAAGCCCCCTTTTTACAGAGCACAGCTCAAATCTTTCATGTACTTTTCCATATTATTTTGACTTAGAAAAAGAATATTTTTGAAACCATTGTGAGAACAGAAGAAGAAGCTTGCTTAAGGAGCATAATTCTCTCTGTCCATGATGATTTTCTACCTTTCCAAAAATGTACCCCACCACTTAAGTTGAAAGTGTTTGTAGACGACAAATCAAAGGTGGCCTAAATGACGAAATTAATCTTTGATAGGTTAGAAAACATTATGGGAAAAGGAGAAAATGCTGGTTACCAAAAGCCCTCAGGGTTGTTAAAAGTCGGACTGTGTAGTTAAGAGTTAATGCCATTAACCCCTTCCCAAACAACAAATTTCAGACTCTTCTGAATTCAAAACATCTGCAGACAGCAGTATTCAAAATTGGTACAAATGGGCTTAGGATTTCTGATAGGGTAGAAGAACAATTTGTGAAAAGGAGAAAATGGTGGTTATACCAGCATTTTCTCCTTTTCTCACAATGTTTTCATAAGGCTTCTTTCTCAGCGTCATTAAAACTCGAGATTCTATGGTAAAGGGTTACACTACATAAGAGATGCAATTTCAAGTAATGCTAATTAACCCTTAAAGCGCCTTTCACGACTATAGTTGCATTTTCGGCCAGTGTAGATCAAGATCAGGCTGCACAAAACGTGCAGCCTGATCTTTGATTTACACTGTCCGCTTTCCTGAATCACTGTAGACAAAAGCAACCATAAAACTGCAATGATTTGGGTCGTACTTCTAGGATGAAAATGTCTCGCAGGTTTATTCGGCGCTGTAAGGGTTAATAGATTCAGCAGATCATGTTTTTAATTCAGAGGGATAAAAGTTAACTAGATACCAGACAACAAAATTTTAGAAGTATCCTTCAAAGGTAAAACTCAGGATTGTGTGGTAGAGGGTCAAATTGTCATCTGCACACATTTCAATGTTAAAAAGATCTAAAATAAAGGCTTAATCTCAATAAACAACATCATGTAAGCCCTTTGGTAGTCGGCTCCATTGACATAGCAGCTCATGTTTTTAAGTCAGCAAATAAATGGTAATTTCTTACCAAACGACAAACGTTAAAGACTTGTCCAAATTGAAAGCATTGGCATACGACAAAATAAGTGACTCCAAAATTGCAATTTGTTTTCGGAAAGGTGAAAAATATTGTGGAAAAGAGAAAATGATTGTTGCCAGCATTATTTTACTCCTTTTTCTGCAACGTTTTCAAAAGCTTTCTTCCTCAAGTTCGTTAAAACTTAGGATTGGATGGTGAAAAATTAACCCTTTTACTACAGAATCCAGAAAAATTTTAACAACCCTTCGAAAGAGAAGGCTTTTGAAAACATTTTGGGAAAAGGGGAAAATGCTGGTTATCAGCATTTTCTCCTAAAATTTCCCACCACGTTTTCTACCCTATTTAACCCTTTCCCAAACAAGCCCAGGTTTTCACATGTCTGCAGTACAAGTCTTTTGAAAACACTGTGGGAAAAGGAGAAATTGCTCGTAACGAGCAGTTTCTCCTTTTCCCACAGTGTTTTCTACCCTTTTGGAGAACTTTCTGTCATTTTCATCAAATTTATAATTGTCGTCTGAAAACTCTTTCAATTTGGACCAGTCTAAAATTTATAGTTTGGGAAAGGGTTAAGACAGAAATTGTTATTTGAGCTTCATCTAGGACGTTATCTGCAAATGCTTTGAATTTGGACCAGTCTAACATTTTGTTGTCTGGTAAAGAGTTAATGAACAACATGTCTGTTGTATTGTGATAATACTATGGCTCATTGTACACAGAACCTTGTAGTTGGAAGGATAGTTGATGTACAAAATGGCCTTCAGCCAAATGATAGTATCTTTTTTCCATCATAACCGCAGATATGCCATATCTTGAATTGGCCATAGGGGTCCTCTGTAGACTGGTATCAGTCCGTTAAATAGAGCATTTTCATAAAATAAAACACAGAATAAGACTGCAAAGCAAATACACTCATAGAATGTTCTCATGGTCTTATTTTCAGATAAGGAGCAAGTAACAACACATATTCCTGAGGGTTTACAATAGTTGTGTACCTTGTTTATTAGAATGACTCAAATGCAGGGCCTGAATGCCAGGCTAGGGTCCTCTGTTACCTGTTTACCAAACAACAAAACTTTACACCTGTCCAAATTCAAAGCATTTGCCAAATTCAAAGCATTTGCAGACGACAAATTAATAGTTGTCAGAATGAAGATTTCTAAGTTTAAAAGGGTTGAAAACATCGTGGGAAAAGAAAAAAAAATAAACAAACCAAATTATGCAAATTAACAACTCAAATTTAAAACACTTGCAGATGACAAACTTGTTGGTTGCTCAAAAGGTGATCTCTATTATTGAAATGGTCACCAGCAATTTCTCGTCTTCCCACAATAGGATAGTTTTGTAAAAAGGTCAGTAAGTTTGGTGCCTCGTGAATGACTAAAGAACAGTTGAAAGCAGCACTTAACAGCATTCAATAAATTGAACCAGACTTTGCTAAGCAGGACCATGGTAGAGCATTTGATAACGTTCAGGACTGGAGACCATGGGGTTGCTGGTTAGAATCCCCAGCTTGACCAATTTATTTCCGAGGATCCATGATAGGCATTACAACGAGTTTCATACCTCTCTCACCAGTGATCATTGTTTCAAAAATGATTATTTGAGAAAGCAGCTAGTGGCTTGGGAAGAATCTTGTGCACAGAACTGGTTAAGGAACCAGCATTTTCTCCTTTTCCCACAGTGTTTTCAAAAGGATTCTTTCCAAGGGTTGTTACAAGGCGGCATTGTGTGGTAAAGAAAAGGCTAAAATTTTGTCGTCTGGTATAGAGTTAAGGAATCTTTTCCTGTGTAGAACTACAAGTCTTTTCCTGTGCTAATGAATGAAGTATTCTGTTACTGCCTGAAACTAATGATTTGTTGCAGATGACTCTGACCCTTTCCCACATAATTTCCAGTTTTACTGACCACGAGAAAAGGTCTTTTGAAAACATTGTGGGTAAAGGAGAAAATGCTGATGACCAGCATTTTCTCCTTTTCTGACAGTGTTTTCTGCCCAATTCATAGACCATTCCTATCATGTGATTTAGGTTGTCGTCAGTCGTCTGCAAATGCCTTCAATTTGGATATGTCTAAAATTTTGTCGTCTGGTAAGGAAAGGGTTAAATACATTCTTGTAAGTATAAACAATCTTTACAAATTTAGCATTAGCATTTACAAAACAATCCTCTGTTTTGACGACCCTTGGACGCCAATATTTTTGGGAACATTGTGGAAAAAGGGGTAATGTTTTGCCACCAGCAACTTTTCCATTTTCCACAATTTGTTATACCATTACAAAAACTACTGCTGGTAGTTGGGTCAGATCTGATCTGTTGTCTGCGAATGGCTTTGAATTTACAAGTATATGTATGTCAGGAAAAGAGTTACTATTTAATCATTTACCGCACAATCCCGACTTTTACCAACCCTGAGAAACAAGCCTTTTGAAAACATTGTGGGAAAAGAGAAAATGCTGGTAACCAGCATTTTCTCCTTTTCTCACATTGTTATCTACCCTTACCAAAACAAATTTCAATTTTCAGGTCACATTTATTATGTCGTCTGCAAATGCTTTCAATTTGGACTGGTGTAAAGTTTTGTCGTTTGGTAAGGAGTTAATTAGGGTATGATACATATGAAATCATCGTGGCTGAAGGAGATATTGCTCTTTATGGGTAATTTCTCCTTTTGCAAGGATGATTAGAAAAGTCATGTTGGCTTGAAGACAAAAAATTTCTTTGAGGTAATGCTGCATTAATGATTTTTAGAAGAAAACGTCAAGGCTTTGTCATTACTAAGCCCTGGTGGCGTCTGTCATTTTTATACGCCCGTCGAAGACAGGACGTATTATGGGATCACCCGTGGCGGGCAGGCGGGCGGCGTCCAGTTCTTTGTCCGGAGCATATCTCCAATACTATACTACCTACGGTTATGAAATTTCATACGTGGATAGATCTCATCAAGGGGGAGTGCAGTGCACAGGAATCATAACTCTTGCTTCCTTAATTTTTGAGTTATTGCCCTTTCTTGTTTTTCATACTTGAATTTTGTCCGGTGAATATCTCCAATACTATACTACCTAGGGTTATGAAATTTCATGAGTGGATAGATCTCATCAAGGGGGAGTGCAGTGCACAGGAATCATAACTCTTGCTTCCTTAATTTTTGAGTTATTGCCCTTTCTTGTTTTTCATACTTGAATTTTGTCCGGTGAATATCTCCAATACTATACTACCTAGGGTTATGAAATTTCATGAGTGGATAGATCTCATCAAGGGGGAGTGCAGTGCACAGGAATCATAACTCTTGCTTCCTTAATTTTTGAGTTATTGCCCTTTGTTGTTTTTCATACTTGAATTTTGTCCGGTGAATATCTCCAATACTATACTACCTAGGGTTATGAAATTTCATGAGTGGATAGATCTCATCAAGGGGGAGTGCAGTGCACAGGAATCATAACTCTTGCTTCCTTAATTTTTGAGTTATTGCCCTTTCTTGTTTTTCATACTTGAATTTTGTCCGGTGAATATCTCCAATACTATACTACCTAGGGTTATGAAATTTCATGAGTGGATAGATCTCATCAAGGGGGAGTGCAGTGCACAGGAATCATAACTCTTGCTTCCTTAATTTTTGAGTTATTGCCCTTTGTTGTTTTTCATACTTGAATTTTGTCCGGTGAATATCTCCAATACTATACTACCTAGGGTTATGAAATTTCATGAGTGGATAGATCTCATCAAGGGGGAGTGCAGTGCACAGGAATCATAACTCTTGCTTCCTTAATTTTTGAGTTATTGCCCTTTGTTGTTTTTCATACTTGAATTTTGTCCGGTGAATATCTCCAATACTATACTACTTAGGGTTATGAAATTTCATGAGTGGATAGATTTCATCAAGGGGGAGTGCAGTGCACAGGAATCATAACTCTTGCTTCCTTAATTTTTGAGTTATTGCCCTTTGTTATTTTTCATACTTGAATTTTGTCCGGAGCATATCTCCAAAACTATACTACCTAGGGTTATGAAATTTCATGAGTGGATAGATCTCATCAAGGGGGAGTGCAGTGCACAGGAATCATAACTCTTGCTTCCTTAATTTTTGAGTTATTGCCCTTTCTTGTTTTTCATACTTGAATTTTGTCCGGTGAATATCTCCAATACTATACTACCTAGGGTTATGAAATTTCATGAGTGGATAGATCTCATCAAGGGGGAGTGCAGTGCACAGGAATCATAACTCTTGCTTCCTCAATTTTTCAGTTATTGCCCTTTCTTCTTTTTCATACTTGCATTTTCTCCGGTGAATATCTCTAAAACTATACTACCTAGGGTTATGAAATTTCATGCCTGCATACATCTCATTAAGGGGGAGTGCAGTGCACAGGAATCATAACTCTTCCTTCCTTAATTTTTGACTTATTTTCATACTTGAATTTTGTCTCGAGCATATCTCCAAAACTATACTACCTATGGCTATGAAATTTCATGCGTAGATAGATTTCATCAACTGGGAGTGCAGTGCACATGAACCATAACTCTTGCTTAATTTTTGACTTATTGCTCTTTCTTTATTTTGAAACTTTAATTTTGTCCAGTGCATATCTTCAGAACTATACTAGCTAAGGATATGAAATTTCATGCGTGGATACATTCCATCAACGGGAAGTGCTGTGCATATAAATTTCAACTCTTGCTTGCTTAATTTTTCAGTTACTACCCTTTCTTGTTTTTTTTTTCGAACTTGAATTTTGTATGATGCATATCTCTCAAACTATACTACCTCGAGTTATGAAATTTTAGGGCTGGATACATCTCATCAAGGGGTAGTGCAGTGCACATGAAATATAAATTGCTTATTTTTTTATGCACCAGCATTTTCTCCTTTTCCCACAATGTTTTCTACCCTTTCCAAACCAAATTTCAATTTTTGAGTTACATTTAGTTTGTCAACTGCAAATGATTTCAATTTGGACTAGTCCAAACTTTTGCTGTGTGGTAAAGATTTAATAGTAATACAATAATAAACAAGAGTTCCGTCAACACAAATACACTGCCATTATCTTCAATCAACAGTAAAAAAAATATTCTGCACTACTATTTTTCTATACCTCCCCTTTATCATTATTATGCCCCAACTTTACAACTTGGGGTAAGACGGGCATATCTTGCGACAATTTGCCGCTCTTGTTTAGAACATGGTAATTCGAGAGATTGCTCATGATGTGCAGTAATTTCTTTGTTTTACGCTTTCTTCACATGATTGTTATTATTTTGATGTATTTACCTTACTTCTTGTTGATGATACCTCTTTTATAAGGGTGTTTCCAAAATTACCTGCTGCAATGTTATCTTTGGAGGTGTTGAGATAACTTCTGTGTAATAGCGCTGAGGGATGGCATGAGGATGATAAGGGTTCAGAATCATGGTATATAACATGTAATGTCATGAATAATAATCGGAGAAAGTTGTGTGAACTTAGTGAAGGTTCAAGGACATGATGATTGTTTTGTTGCATATATTTGGGGTGGGAGGTTGATGCATAATAAGAGAGTCTAATGTGCCTAGGGTAAAAGAAGACTTAACCCTTTTCACAACGACAAAATGCTAGACTGGTCCAAATTGAAAGCAATGTGACTCAAATAGAGAAAATTGTCTACGAAAGGGTAGAAAACATTGTGGGATAAGGAGAAAATGCTGGTTACCAGCATATTCTCCTTTTTCCACAATGTTTTCAAAAAGCTTCTTTCTCAGGGTCGTTAAAAGTTGGGATGGTGTGGTAAAGAGTTAACATCATTGCAGTCTTATCACCGCAGCAAGGACTGGATACCTGTCCATGTGTTCACTGGTGTTATTACCTCTACCTGTATTACAGATTGGACTTTTCCAGCAGCAACTGGCTGCTTTCCCATGTAGATAGTGTCAAAATAGTGTAATACCTTTTAATGCCTCAGCAGTAGAAAGCTTTCCAAATTTTTGCTTGAAAAAATGAAAAATGGTTTAGTTTTTTCTGCCTGTACTCTTGGTAAAACTTTTCAAGCAATTGAACAGAACAGAACAACAAAAAAGTATCTTTATTTCTCCCGGGTATGCAATACACAAAATGTGGGTAAGATTAATAGGTTTTTAGCACCACTGGCCGAAGGCCAGCGGGCTTATGTCGTGGCCTGGTGTCCGTCATGCGTCCGTCCGTGCGTTAGCTTTATTTCAAACATCTTCTTCTCTGAAACTACCCATCCAATTTTCATGAAACTTCACAGAAATGATCCTGCCATGGTCCTCTTCAGAATTTCTTGAAAGAATTTGATTCCGTAAAAAACTCTGGTTGCCATGGCAACAAAACTGAAAAATATTGGAAATCTTTAAAAATCTTCTTGTCTGAAACCATAAGGTATAGGGCTACCAAATTTGGCATGTAGCTTTATTGTAGTAGACCTCTATCAAGTTTCTTCAAATTATAGCCCTGGGGTCAAAATTGGCTCTGCCCCAGGGGTCACAAGTTTTACATAGGCTTATATAGAGAAAACTTTAAAAATCTTCCTGTACCTAGCCATAAGGCCTAGAGCTACCAAATTTTGCATGTAGCTATATCTAGTGGGCCTCTACCAAGCAGGCCAAAATTTTAGCCCTGGGGTCAAAATTGGCCCTGCTGCAGGGGTCACAAGTTTTACATGGGCTTACATAGTGACAACTTAAGAAATCTTCCTGTTTTGATTTTTTTTTTTTTTTTGAAATTAGCCTTGCATCAGGGGTCTTGTGTCTTACAGAAGCTTCATATGGACGAAACTTGAAAATCACCTTATTCATAACCATACAGCACAGACTTGTATTATTTTGGCATTTGGCTTTATCTTGTGGACCTCAACCAGGGTTCAAGTAATTATAGCTCTGGGATCAAAAATGGCCTTGCCCTGCGGGTCTCAACTTTCACATGGGCTTCTACAGAGAAAACTTTGTAAGTCTTCATTTTGAAACCATTTGGCTCAGAATTGAAATGTTTAGTATTTATGGTTTATATTTATAAGCCAGTGGAGCGATAAAGGGTCATCATGGCCCTCTCGTTTTAAATAAATAAATAAACATTTAGTTTATTAAGTTGAATCTGAAGTTCGAGCAGTCAAAATTATGCTATCATAGACTATACTAAACTTTATCAAACTGAGGGGGGTGAGAAACTTTCCCGCCTTGAAATTGTTTGTCCAGCTATGCGCATGGACTTACTTGCTGCTTTCCCATGCAGATTTCGTCAAAATAATATTGTATCTTTTAATGCCTCAGCAATAGGATAAGTTTTCGAAAACTTATGACTGGATAGAAATTTATCAACATATTTAGCAGTCAGGGGACTCAAGCTGAATTGCGGAAGACACTTGAGAAAGGAAATAGGCAATTAACATATTTAACCCTTTACCAAACAATCCCGTGTTTTCATGTCCCTGAGAAAAAGGCCTTTTGAAAACATTGAAGATAAAGGAGAAAATGCTGGTCTCCTTTTCCCGCAATTTTTTCTACCCTGTCAAAGACAGTTTACATCATTTGATTCACATTTAAATTTTCGTCTGCAAACACTTTCAATTTGGTCCAGACTATGTTTTTGTCATTCTCAAAACAAATTTCAATTTTCGAGTCAGATTTATTTTGTCGTCTGCAAATGCTTTCAGTTTGAACTGGTCTAAAATTTTGTCATTTGGTAAAAAGTAAAACCTAAGGTTATGTTGATCTGTTCTTTCCTTGTCTAGAATTTCACTTGTGCAAAGTTCCTTTGATTGTGTTATTGAATACAAGAGCGCTAGGATTGCCCTGTATGGATCCACCGACTTATCAATAAATGTTCTATTATTAGAATGAACAATTACAATAATGCATAAAATTCTGTAATGCAGTAATACTTTATGGAGAAAATTAGCAAAGCTACAAAAATTTGTGCATTTTCATTATTTTGCTAACATTGACATCAATGAATACAAAGGTCTACTCAAGGATCATTCATCAATAAACAGTTTCCCTCACAATCTGGACATTTAACGACCCTAAAGAAGAAGACTTTTGAAAGCATTGTGGGAAAAAGAGAAAATGCTGGTAACCAGCATTTTCTTCTTTGCCCACAATGTTTTTTTTTACCCTTTCAATCATCAAGTTCATCCTTTGATCCACATTTCTTCTGTTGTCTGCTAATGCCCTCATGTTGGACTGACCTAAAATTTTGTCGTGTGGTAAAGGGTTAAGACCAGCAGGTAACCTTCAGATTGTTTTTACAGAATTATGTTTTCCTTTTTCTACTTAAAAAGGCAACTGCAGTCCAGAGTTCAGGGACAAATGTGGTGCTTTTGTTAGCTCGACTGTTTTCAAAGGAAACATCGAGATATTGTCGTAGTCCTGTGTGGTCTGTGTTGTCGTCTGCGCCATCATGCAAAAAGTTTGAAATTTTGTAATATCTCTGTTATGGCTTGAGATATTTGCTTCAAACTTTGATAAGTTGTTAATTATCAAAAGGAGAACTTACACAACAAGGGCAGGTAACCATCAAAGTATTTTTGACATTTTTATGCCCCTTTTTTGGCTCACAATTTTTACTAAAAAATCAAGCATCCGCAGCTGAGCATCTGCACCCACATGCTGTGCTCTTGTTTAAAATTTCTTCTCAGTTGTCTTTTTTTTTTTGTGATAAATTTTTATAAGTTTCCATAAATTAAGGCACATCTAATTTTGACTGAAAGTGAAAGATGAGTCTAAACATTTTTTCTGGTAAAGGGTCAAATGACACTCGAATACTATAGCATTGTAGTTTGACCTTGAACTCATTAATGTCGTACATCATCATTCTTGGCTTGTTTATCTTGTCATAATTCTAGGTCAACAACAAGGTGAAGGTAGAACAGATTTTGACATCCAGGGCCTGTATTCACCAGCCATTCCTAAGAACAGTCTTATTCTTCTAAATTTGAAAGTAACACAACTTTTGATTGGCTAAACCAAAATGTTTAGCCAGTCAGAAGTTGTGTTACTTTCAAATTTAGAAAATCTTAAAATATAAGACGAAGAGCATTTTTGGAATGGAAAGTGAATACAGGCCCAAGACCCATTTTCAAGTTCTTTTCCCCATATTACAATTATTTATAGACCTTTCCCAATCGTTTCCTGTAGACCGTTTTATCCCTTACAGTGCTTAGTCCAGATTTACTCACTTTGCCAAGATTTAGTAGAATACTATCAGAAAGTGGAGAATGTTTTGACTGATGTTGAATCTGCAATGTGAGATACTTTAGGAGATACTTGAGCCAGAAAAGCCTCTTCAGAATTTAAATATGTAGGTCCTTAACCCTTTACCACACAATCCTGACTTTTAACGACCCTGGGAAAGAAGCCTTTTGTAAACATTGTGGGAAAAGGAGAAAATGCTGGCAACCAGCATTTTCTTCTTTTCCCACAATGTTTCCTGCCCTTCTTAAAGGAAATTTCAATATTTCAGTCACATTTATTTTGTCATCTGCTAATGCTTTCAGTTTGGACAATACCAAAATTTTGCCATTTGGTAAAGAGTTAAAACACATCCAGTTGTTTTGATGAACACAGAAAGGTTATCCCTGAGAATGTCAAACAACTAAAATGGATAGATACCATGTCAGTAAACCTGATCCCAAACAGCCCAAAGTTCTAACAACCTTCTGTCTAGGCTTTTGAAAACATTGTGGGAAAAGGAGAAAATGCTGGTAACCAGCATTTTTCTCCTTTTCCCACAATGTATTCTATACTTTTGCTGATCTTCAGCCCAGTTGAAGCAATTTCTGAATTGTCTCCAGTTTCAAAGACAGAAGTTTTTTTCGTGCTTTGGAAACAGTTAAGAACAGAAATACAGATGCTTCTTTTGTCTTGATGTCCAATGAGGCGCTCAGGACAGTGTAGATCAAAGATTAAACTGTCTGTTCTGAGCAGTTTGGTCTTGGTGTATACTGCTGCTAAGAGCAACAGGTTTCTTTTTTAAGCACTCAAGGGGTCCTGCATGACTTGGTAGTAAAGTGTAGGACTTGTGACCTGGAGGCCCCAGGTTGGAGCCTCACTGTGTCCACTGGGGCTTGCTTTGAGCGTGTACATGGGCAAAACACTTCATAGCCCCAACCTAGTACTGGTGGAACCCAGGAAATACATGAATGTGTAATCTGTTGCCGTGATATGACTGAAATAATGTTGAAAGTGGTGTAAAATACGATTCAATCAATCAGTCATTTATACGCCTTTAACCATTTTACCACACAACCCCGACTTTTAACGACCCTGAGGAAGAAGACTTTTGAAAACATTGTGGGACAAGGAGAAAATGCTGGTTACCAGCATTTTCTCCTTTTCCCACAATGTTTTCCACCCTTCCCAAAACAAATTTCAATTTTTCAGTCATGTTTATATTGTCGTCTGCAAATGCTTTCAATTTTGACAAGTCTAAAATTTTGCCGTTTGGTAAAGAGTTAAAGGTGGAACCATATTGCCTTTCTAAACCTTTCTTTGTAAATTAGCCATGCTCTGGGGGCTTAATGTTCTCACAATAAGTATTGACCCATGTTGGCTTACACAATCTGTGCAGGCTGACATGGCTCAAAACTTTTGATATTTGTCAATTTTCTGCATGTCAAAGGACTATTATGTAACTATCCCATGATTCAGTCAGTTGTCAGACAAAAAATATGGTATGGAATCATAACTTAAGTGATGACTTGCTTGGTGTAATGTATCTCCGTGTAATGCATCACAGAGATGCATTAAGTGCCCTTTTGCCAGAGCATGGCTCAAATTACTGTGACCGACTTGTATCGAATTTCCAACAAGTAAATAAAATAATGTCACTGAAGTTTTTAGTAACCATATACTCATAGTAATGTAGTACATACCGGACATTAACCCTTTACCAACCGATCCCCAGTTTCAAAGACCCGGAAAAAGCAGGCAGTTGAAAACGTTGCGGGCAAAGGAGAAAATGCTGGTTACCAGCATGTTTCTCCTTTTCACAAAATTTTTTTTTTTCCTTCAAAAAGATAAGTTCCAGTTTCTGAATCGCCTTTGTCAGCTGCGAATTTGCCTTAAGTTAACCCTTTCCCAAACAAGCCCTGGTTTTTACGTGTCTGCAGTACAAGTCTTTTGAAAACACTGTTGGAAAAGGAGAAATTGCTCGTGACGAGCAATTTCTCCTTTTCCCACAGTGTTTTCTACCCGTTTAGAGACCTTTTTGCCATTTTCATCAAATTCAAAATTGTCATCTACAAACTCTTTCAGTTTGGACTAGTCCAAAATTTGTTGTTTGGGAAAGGGTTAAGACAATCTAAAATTTGGTCGGTTGGAAAAGGGTGAAAATCAGTCACCTGAATTCTACACTTAGTTGCCCTATCTTTATCAGCATTATGTATCTTAGCCCATTTACCACACAGTCCTGACTTTTAATCATCCTGAAGAAGAAGGCTTTTGAAAACATTGTGGGAAAAGGAGAAAATGCTGGTAAACCAGCATTTTCTCCTTTGCCCACAACGTTTCCAAAAGCCATCTCAGGGTTGTTAAAACTGGATTGTTTGGTAAAGGGTCAATGTCTAGTATGAACTCTAAATGCTGGTTACAAGCATTTTCTCCTTTTCCCACAATGTTTACCAGCTTTTCACAGACAGATCCCACATGTATGGTCTGCCCAATTTATGGTCTGCCAATGATTTGAATTTTGATCAGGTGAGAATCCTGTCAGGTTGTGAAGAGGTGACTCTTTACCACACGACAAGATTTTAGACCCGTCCAAATTGAAAGCATTTGCAGACGACAATTTCATTGTAACTCTAATGATGCAATTCGTCCTTGATAGGGTAGAAAACATTGTGGGAAAAGGAGAAAATGCTGGTTACAGCATTTTCTCCTTTTTCCACAATGTTTTCAAAAGGCTTCTTCCTCAGGGTCGTTAAAAGTTGGGATTTTGTGGTAAAGGGTTAATAGTTTTTTTGCATCATGATTTTCCATTCACCTTTTATCAAAACTTCACCATGTTTTAATTCTTTACCCTGCATCAGAATTTTGGAATTGTCCCTATTGAAAGCTTAGGCAAGGCATTATCTCTTTTTCACACAATGTTTGTTACCCTTCCCAAAACAAAGTTAAAGTTTTGAGTTTCATTTATTTTGTCATCTGCAAATGCTTTCAATTTGGACCAGTCTAAGATTTTGTCGTTTGGTAAAGATTTGTCTTCAGATTGTTTTCATTCCCATCTTTCATCCTTATCTTTGCCTTATCTGTCTACCTGTTTATTCATCCATTCATTTATTACATCTGTCCATGGCAATATTCAGGGTTTTCATTTTGAAATGAAGCAACCGATTGATTGACAAAAACAACAGGCCAGGGGTCAAGGGGGCCGCCTAGGCTCTGGCATCCATGATTACCAAATGGAGATCGGAGAAACGTATTGTCGCCTACGATTGGATAATTGGATGCAAGTATCCAATGAATGACCGTGTAACATTCATAAACCAATTGTTTCTGGCGGTAAAATTGAACCGGTGTCGCAGTACAGTTACCAACGCGTGAAATATTTTCAATATAAACAACGCGATCGATTTTTTAAAAGATCCAGCAAAAACAACCGATTAAAGGCCGATTTCAACCGATGTTTTTGATCGGCAATCGGCTTTAAATGAAAACCCTGAATATTCCATCCATTCAATCCATAAAGTGTGCATCCTATCTGTCTATCCACAATCCTCATACATAATATCTCTTCAATAATTCCACTGATAATTCCACTGATAATTCCATTGATAATTCACCTCATTGTGATTACTGTGCTAGATATACATTTTGTAAATTCCTGCCCCCATAACAAAGTGGGCGTGTACTAGAATTGGCTGTCTGCCTGTGAAAGCAATTTTGCGTCCTCTTATTAACCCATAAGTTGCTAAGGGCTACTCAAGGACCTGTTGTGGACAGTACAGCTCAAGATCAGACTGCACAGAATGTGCAGTCTGATCTTGGATCTACACTGTCCAGTAAGGAGGTCTTTCAGCATAAGATACCTTTGAAATAGTAAAATCTTGGTTTTTACTATGCACTTGAAAGCTTCATTTCACCTGTTTAGCAGGATGTAGGTTAGCTCTTTACCACACGGCAAAAAAATAGACTAGTCCAAATTGAAAGCATTGGCAGACGACATTTTAAATGTTGATTGTATGGTTTTATGGTGTTTAACACCGTTTTCAACTTATTTCAGTTATATCGTGGCAGCCAGTGCACCTATCCATGCTTTCATGGAATTTCTTTTACCAGTACTCCGCACAATATTTTTTCCAAGCCACTGGCTGCTTTCCCACATAGCCATTGTCGAAACATTGGTCAGTGGTGGGAGAGGAGTGAATCTTGTTGGAATGACTATCATCAATCCTATAAAAGAAATTGGCCGAGCCAGGGATCAAACCAGCGACCTCCTGTTCTCAAGTCCTGTACGCTACTGGGCTCGGCTATTTTTTTTTTAAACATAGTTCAAAATATAAAATTTGTCTCTTAAAGGCAAGAAAACGTTGTGGGAAAAAGAAGAAAATGCTGGTTACCAGCATTTTCTTCTTTTCCAGCAATGTTTTCAAAAGGCTTCCTTCTTGGGGTCGTTAAAAGTCGGGATTGTGTGGTAAAGAGTTCAATGTGGCTTGAATGGTTAGATTTTCCTCTGAAAGGGTGGAGAACATCATGGTGAAAGGAGGAAATGCCGGTGACCAGCATTTTTCTCCTTTTTCCACAATGTTCTCAAAAGCCGTCATCTTCAAGTTTGTCAGAACTCAAGATTGTGCGGCAATGGGTCAGCTGCCTACAATTTTCTGACAGATATTTGAATGGAAACCTTCCTACCATGGGACTTTTGCATCTGTATCTTTGAGTATAATGATTAGTTGATTGTATAACTCTTTACCAAGACTAAAATTTTGAGTCGTTCTAATTGAAAGCATTTGCAGTCTAAGACTATAAATAAAATGTAGCTGAAATTTTGGGATTTGCCTGTGCAGGAGAAGAAAACATTGTGGGAAAAGGAGAAAATGATGGTGACCATCATCACTGATGGCCAAAAGTAAACAATTTTGTTGGAGTCAAAATTCAAATTCAGTTAAGACATTTCAAAGTGTACACATTATTATGAGCCTGATAATTGGATGCCGTACAGTGAATCAATTGCCAACTTTTATTCTAGTTTTACAACAGATTTTCTGCAAGTCACTGGAACTTTGACAGACTGCACTGTAGCACATTATCAGACTAAAAATAATATCTACACTTTAAATGGTATGAACATGCAAATTAAATTTGTCTTGCAATTTGACCCCCATATTGTTTACATTTGGCAACCAGTGGGCCTTTAAGCCATAATCGGGGGAAAAAAATTATAGCCTGTAAGTTCTAATGCAGGAGACCACTTTTGAATGAAAACTCTGCCTGAAACTGCTTCCAAGAGTTCTTTTTTGTGTCATTTTTGCTTATGAATAGGTGTATGATGCAGTGTGGAAAAAAATGAACTATTGGAGTATGTTGGTGCAGGGGAGGTAACTTGGCAAAATAAGGTTTTACAGCTTGAGTTATCTGTAAATAGTAAAAGCCAATATATTATCGGAGATAGGTAGATTATTTATAGGAAATATGAATTACGAAATATTATTTTAGCAATGCATATTAAAAATACAGTACATTAAGGTGCTTTTGTGAACAGTTTAGACTAAAATTAGGATGCAGAGTGTTACTATTTGTATACACAGTCTTGATATTTACCAAGATGCTTCAGCCAAAATGGCTCAGAAAGTTGTGATTTTCAGCTCTATCTACAAGTTAATCCTTTACTGAACAACCAGTTGTTTAACTCTTTACCACACAACAAAAATTTCGACTTGTCTAAATGGAAAGCATTTGCAGATAACATAAATGTGGCTTAGATGATGAAATTTGTCCTTGATAGGGTAGAAAACATTGTGGGAAAAGGAGAAAATGTTACTGCCCACAATGTTTTCAAAAGACTTCTTTCTCAAGGTTGTTAAAAGGATTGTGTGGTAAAGGGTTAAACAACCTTGAAGAACAGCACTTCTGAAAACATTGTGGGAGGAGATGATGGTGGTAGGCAACATTTTCATCCTTTTGCCTAAATATTTTCTGTCCTTTTACAGGCATATTACATCAATTCAGTGGTAATAAGTTTCTTCAGACTGTATTAGCATATCAGATTTTGTTGTTATTAATATTGTATCATTATTGTTTCAGCTGGCAGGCATCGGCAGAATCCAGGCCGTATTGCTGATTATGACCCTGATGAGCGCATGGCTGGTGGAGGTAGCAGCGGCACCCCATACTCAAACAGAAACTCAGCTGGTGCTAGGCAGGTGTATGATTCTAGCATAGGAAAAGGTTAGTAATAAGGATCTGCATTCTTAAGTCACTCTGTTGAACCATGTAACATACAAATTTTGAGGTTTTACTTTCATCTATGTGACAAGTTATGAAGACATTGCAAGAAAAGAAGGAATAACTTGTTTTAAGTAAATGCTCTTTTTCATTAAAGGTGCATTACCAGATTTCGTTTTGCAAGTTTTTTAGAAAATCTGTACCTAAACAGCTAATTTTCAATCACACGGAGAAATAGCTTAAAAACAGAAATAGAAATAGATGAAGAAAACATGCAGAATCATTGAGATTTTTGCAGTAAAAGAATAGCCATTATTGCATACCAAGAGATAAATGTATATTTACTTTTTTACCATACAACAGTTTTCGACATGCCCAAATTGAAAGCTTTTTCAGACAACAAATTAAATGAAGCTTAACCCTCTACCACACAGTCGCGACTTTTAACAACCCTAAAAAGCAAACCTTTCTAAAACATTGTGGGAAAAGAAGAAAATGCTGGAAAACCAGCATTTTCTGCTTTTCCCACAATGTGTTCTACCTTTCCCATAATTAATTTCAATTCTTAAGTCACATCTATGTTGTTGTCTGCAAATGCCTTCAATTTGTTGTGTGGTAGAGTTAAATGATTGGTTTTGTTATTTTTAAAAGGGTAGAAAACATTGTGAGAAAACACTGTTTTTGTCAGAATGTCTTTTAACCCTTTCCCAAACAAGCCCTGGTTTTCATGTGTCTGCAGTACAAGTCTTTTGAAAACACTGTGGGAAAAGCAGAAATTGCTCGTAAAGAGCAATTTCTCCTTTTCCCAAAGTGTTTTCTACCCTTTTTGAGACCTTTCTGCCATTTTCATCAAATTTAAAATTGTAGTCTGCAAACTCTTTTAATTTGCACCAGTCCAAAATTTGTCGTTTGGGAAAGGGTTAAAATAGCAAGCAATGTAGATCAGAGATGAAATCGCAAATTGCACACAGTCTGATCTTGACCTTTACTTTCAGCAATGGGAACTAAAATATGGTCTTATGGCTATAGGGGCTTAAAGATATCCTCTTTCCTACAGAAAATTCTCTTCTAGTCCTTTGAAATAATTTTTGGGTGGATGTAAAATAAGCTAATCGTGTGCTCTGATAGGCTATTTACGTATTTGTAAGGCAAATTTTGCGATGGTAGGTAGTATGAAGTAGAAAACGGATGTTCCACACAAAGTGGAGGACGAAAGAAAATTCACCAGTAACAGTTACTATTATTCGTAACTCTTTAACCCTTTCCCAAACGACAGATTCTGGACTGGTCCAAACTGAAAGAGTTTGCAGACGACAAATTTAAATTTGATGAAAGTGGCAGAAAGTTATCAAAAAGGATAGAAAACACTGTGGGAAAAGGAGAAATTGCTCGTTACGAGCAATTTCTCCTTTTCCCACAATGTTTTCAAAAGACTTGCACTGCAGACGCGTGAAAACCAGGGCTTGTTTGGGAAAGGGTTAACAAGGGACAAAATTGAGTCTCTACCAAATTGAAAGCATTGGCAGACAACAAATTAAATCTGACTGAATTAATGAAAATCATTTCTTGAAGGGATAGCAAACATTTTGGTGAAAGGGGAAAATGCTGGTAACAGAAAATGCTGGTTACCACCTTTTTCCACAGTGTTTTCAAAAGCTTTCTCAGGATTGTTAAAACTCAGGTGGTAAAGGATTAACTGGTTGCCAGACGACAGAATTATGTCAGGTGCACATTGAAAGTATTTGCAGATGACAAATCAAATGTGGCTATTATCATTTGATTTGTCTCAAGAAAAGGTAGAAAATATTGTGGGAATGGGAAGCAGCATTTTTTCCTTTTCCCATAATGTTTTCAAAAACTTATTTCCTCGGGGTTGTTCAAGCTTAGGATCGTTTGGTAGATGATTAATTTAACCCTTTATCACACGATCCCGACTTTTAACAACCCTGAGAAAGAAGCCTTTTGAGAACATTTTGGGAAAAAGAGAAAATGCTGTTAACCAGCATTTTCTCCTTTTCCCACAATGTTTTCTACCCTTCCCAAAACACATTTCATTTTTTCAGTCACATTTATTTTGTCGTCTGCAGATGCTTTCAATTTGGACAAGTCTAAAACCTGGTCATTTGGTAAAGAGTTAATTTTTATTGCAAACTTCGAATGGCAGTAATATTGCAGAGCTGTGTAGTTGCCTACTAGATTCATTATTCTGCATAGTGAAATGCTTTTTGGTGTTGTTATAATTTTGTGTTTATGGTTGAATGAAAGTGCTTTTGTCAGTTTGAATAATTTGTGATAATCGTGGAATGAAAGTGCTTTTGTTGGTTTGAATTTTCAATCTGGAATTTATTGTACACAAACTCTTTTTGTGGTAATGCTATAAGTGTTAAGTTTGATAGATCCTGATGATGTAAATATTTTGCATTTTAACCACATAGTCCCGAGTTTAAACAACTCTGGGAGGAACAGCTTCTAGAAACATTGTGAGAAATGTAGAAAATCTGTTTGTTTGATGTTTAACAGTGTTTTCAGCATTATTTCATTTATATTGTGGTGGTCAGACTACTCCATGTGATGATTCCACCAGTTCAATGCACAACATACTCACCTAGACTGTGGTTGCTTTCCCACATAAAGATTCTCGAAACAACGTTCCGTGAAAGGAATCATTCTTGTCCCTATGACTATCATTCTTGTCCCTATGACTATCATCAAACCTCAAGAGAGGATATTTGCTGAGCTGGGGAATTGAACTAGCAACTCTTGGGTTTGAACCCCAGGATATTGCTGAGCTGGGGAATCGAACTAGCAACTCTTGGGTTTGAACCCCTATTATGATGTTGAGTATCAACCACATGTTACATACCTTGTCTGTTACCAAACATCACAGAGTTTTAAGGATCCTGAAGCCCAAGGCTTTTAACCCTTTACCAGATGACAAAATTTTAGCCTTGTCCAAATTGAAAGCATTTGCAGACGATAATTGTAATATGGCTCAAATTGTGCAAGTTTTCTTAGATAGGGTAGAAAACCATTTGGGAACAGGAGAAATTGCTTGTTACCATCATTTTCTCCTTTTCCCACAATGTTTTCAAAAGGCTTCTTTTCCCAGGGCGTTAAAAGGCGGCATTGTGCGGTAAAGGGTTAAAGAAATGGTGGGAAAAGGAGAAAATGCAGGTAACCAGCATTTTCTTCACCTTGACCTTTTTATTCATCATATTTCTTTTGTATTCCCAATTCAACCATAGGTCCACAAAGGGATCTAGCCTACCAGGCTCAGCGTTACCATAGTAAGTGCAGAATGTGCTTGCATAGGGAAACAGTTTACTACTCCATACATAATAACAATTTGAAAATCCAAATTAACTTTTTTTTGTCATACCCCACCCACACATCTGCTACAGGATTGTGAGTGTGTGTTTTGACCCCGTCATTTTTTTTTTCTTTTTTTTATTTACTTTTTCTGTTGCGATTGAGTTTACATTATTTCATGTATTTCATGGAGAATGCTGTCACATGCGTTTTGGATCAAAATTCATTTAAAAAAACAGTCAAGCAATTGAATGAATTTACACAAAGAGAACAGCTCCCATCTTTTCAGAGCAGCTCCTATCATTTCTTTTATCAAAATGCAATCTTTCACTTTCGTGAAGATTTTGCATATGTGTAAAATTTAATGTGCAGAAGAGTTACAACTCATTACAAATTGTCATCCAGAAAATACCAAAGCAACCGTTACAGTTCTACTGGTGAAATTTGCCAACCAAATCGTTGCTTTGGGATTTTATTATCTTAATTTATGTTGTTGGAGGATTTTTACTTTCTGGCTAAGGTAGCTTATTTTCTTACATGATTTTAATCTGGATGGGTCTAAACTAAAAATTGAGCCATACTCTGTGAAAAGCTGGTTGTATCTCTGTTATCCATAATACCAAGCAAGTCATCAATAAAATCCATTTTCTCGGCTGAATCATAAGGTACACTGGTCCGTTGACATGCAGAAAAATTTAGCACAATCAAAAGTTTCGACACTCAGGTCAGCCTGTGCAGACTGCGCAGGCTGACCTGGGTTGATATTTTTTACATATGCCTTTAGCCCCTTTTTCACAGAGCATGGCTCATTTAAAGTAACATACAGGCTTCATATATATCTCGATCGTTTACTGACCCAACTTTGCTTCTTACAGATATTATTTAACATTTCATTTAGTAATGATTGAAAACAGTTTGTAAATGAAGAAATAAAATGCACAAAGCAGTTTTTTTCATTTTGCTTACTGTTTTACTGAATTACTTTTATCATTTCAAAAGCCTTTACCAAAGGACTAAATTGTAGAGTAGTCCAAATTGAAAGCATTTGCAGACAACAAAATAAATATGACTCAAAAATGAAATTTGATTTGAGAGGGATAGAAAAAAATTGTGGCAAATGGAGAAAATGCCGGTCACCAGCGTTTCCTCCTTTTCCACTATGTTTTCAAAAAGCTTTCTCAGTGTTGTTAAAAGTCGGGATTGTTTGGTAAAGGGTTAAGCCTTAGTTCAAGAAGACTTGACCCTATTTTATAAAAACATTGCTTAACATGTCCGCTGCAAATTTGTTGCAGGTGTTAATTAGTAAATATTTGTAAGGTTTACATTGTTATAGATGTAATTGATTGATTGTTAATTAAACCATACCCGATAGATGGTAGATGAGTTATATAACCATGACAGGTTGTCATAATAATATTGCATCATCACCTTGGTTCAGATGGCATACATCTGAATAAATGTTTGTTTAATATATTTATATGCATTTATGTGCATCATGTGCAAGAATGCCTGCCTTTTTCAGTGCTTGATGAGTGTAAACTCCTTACAGCTAATGATCTTAATTCATACATATATAGTTCATGTTATTTAAGTACACAAAAATTGCATTGGTTTTTTTTTTTTGGCCCACTATAGGGCCTATAAGCAAAAGATTATGGTTTTGCAAAATACCTATAATTTACCATCAACATTAATATCCTAATTATAATATAGAGGATGAAATCCTCACTGCCTCCACAACCTCCCCGGGTAGAGTGGACGCGGGACGTCGTATCTCACAAGGCTCAGTCCGCAGTAAGTATGTAGTGGTGTCTCATTATAACCAGTGTTTCTATGGGCAGATTTACCAAGCTGTTATACATGTTTATTATACCATAATTTGAATTAATAATGCTTTTTGTAAATGCTGAGGGCTCTTGTCCCCTTTCTTTTGATACATTTTGGTCAAGCCTCATTTAAATCTGGCTACTGTGTTACAGTAGGTTCCCTTAATAAGTCAGCTTTATTATTTTAACAAATATTCGGAAGGAAAGAAGTAATGATTCTTGCTTTTCTAAATATGTGGTATGCTTCATTATATATATTATTTGTTTTCATTGATGGCAAACAATGTGATTGAAGCTGAAATTGTTCAAGATTGAAGCAATTGCAGCTTTGTCCAATGTTTTCAAAAACCAATTAGTGGAAGAAGCCACTATACATGTATTTGTTTAAAATAGTGGTTTGTGTTTAGTTATAAGGCAGTGGTATTCTCTTCTCAGATGTAAATACAATTTTGCAAAATGGTCTTTAAATTAACAAAGTCAAGGTTTTGTTGTTACTAAAACAGTTTGCTTCTTATTAAATTTTGTTTTTATTTACAAAATTGTTTGGGTGACTGCCAATCTTTACTATTATGCCAGTGTAATCATCTTGTTCTGTTAGACCTTTGTACTGATGTTACGTTCTGTGTTTCTGTTTCTATTAGATCTGTCACTGTATCATTATGGCTTAGTTGTTCATTAGCAGGGTTTCATGTCTTCAAATATGGTTCCCAAGTCTCAACCTTTGTTAGCAAAAATGTCTAGTTGCTCTTGTCGTATCTTTCTTAGGTTTTTAAGCAAAAATTTGTGTTAGAAATCCAGGGTCAAATGGTCAAATGTTTAATTTTGACTCGAGGTAAGAGGGCATTTGTGTAATTACGTCATATTTACACTTTGAAATTGCCAAACTATTCAAGAAATGAACAAAACTTAAAACATGGCATTTATTCCAGAAATACATTTGGTACACAAAAGATTTAACAAGTGTTAGTATGGCCGTTAGTGATTTACTTTTTTTTTTTTCCTGAATTTTTTGCTAAAGGTGTAGAATTGCAACTCTATGTCTGAAAAATATTTTTAAGATGCTTTAGTTCGAGGCAAACTGCTTCAGTTTTTGAATTAATAAGATTTGTTTTTAGCTCACCTGAGCACAAAGTGCCCAAGCTGAGCCATTATGGTCAGTCCTTGTCCCTCTTC
Organism: Tridacna gigas; assembly: GCA_945859785.2. Classification (NCBI taxonomy): domain Eukaryota; kingdom Metazoa; phylum Mollusca; class Bivalvia; order Cardiida; family Cardiidae; genus Tridacna; species Tridacna gigas. The sequence goes on from OX244035.2 coordinate 64,385,524, forward strand.
CATTGATCCGTAGGTAACTTTTGCTTCTCAAAAACAACAGAATGGATTTTAGAATAATTTCACAGGAATGATTTCTTGGATAATCCTCAACCAAATTGGCTCAAACTGCTCTGCTTTACTGAACAGGATTGCTGTGAGTGCTTAAAAAAAAAAAAAATAAAAAAAAAAATAATGATTTTTCATCAGAACCAATCAGATGATTTTGAAATAGATTCACAAGTCTTCAACAATCTCACTTAGCTGCCAGATCTAGAAAAATAGGAAACCAGTGAAACACCCACTTGAAAACACCTTCTCCAACTTACATTACCCAATATTGTGTTTGTACAATTTTGAACAGGTGAGCAATACAGGGCTGTGATGACCCTCTTGTGTTTTGCTGCTGCAAAAAAAATAAAACCTGTTCTTTGTAACATATAATGCTTGTTTAAAACTTGTGTGGCTGAATAAATGAAAGACATAATTCTAATGTTCCAAATAATGGTATGTTAAGACCTTTCTTTGCCAGATTATTATATAAGCTCTTTTTATTGATAGTTTTTGCTCCACTGGCAAAAGTCCAGTAAGCATATGTCATGGTCTTGTGGTCATTTTGCATCCGTTTGTCTATGTGTCTATGCCTGAACTTTTATTTCAAATATCTTCTCTGAAAATACTTACCTAATTTTCACGTGCCAATATGATGTAAGGAATATATGAAGGTCTAACAGCCTGTCATACCAAGTATGAATAAACTCTGACAGAAGTATTTTGACAAGAAAATTTCCAACAAAAGGGCCAAAAGATTTTCAAATTTTCTGTATACAAGCCAATAATGAAAGTTGTAATCCAAGGACGTGACTTATTGGGAGGGCCTAGGCTTATTTTCTACATGAAATATTAATGCCATACAGATTTCTTGCAGTTTAATGACTGTCAATGTCAATTACATATATTGCACATTCATTAGGAAGTGGAGTGATACAGGTCCATCTTGGCCCTCTTGTAGCTGCAGCTTCTACTTTTTAGCTTGGCTGTTTTCAAAGAAAATGTTTATTGTCATAGCTGTATTGTCGTTGTCATACAAATACTTTGAAATTTTGTAAAATCTCTATTACCGGTATTATCAGAGATATTTACTTCATACTTGGACTAGTTGATAGCTACTAAAAGGAGAACCCATACGAAGAGGGCAGGTAATCACTAACATATTTTTGACAAGTTACGCTACTTTTCAACGTACAAGTTGCACTGAAAATCAAGCAACTGCATGCAATGCTCTTGTTTTGAGTGACTTTAATATAGACAGTGAATTACATATTTAAATATGTACCAGACAACAAAAATTTAATAATTTTTCATTTTAAACATTAATTTTTTAGACACTTTAATGGAAATGTGCCTGAAATGTAGGAACTTGACATGTCTCCTTTTTCTACAAGTTTTCCAACCTTTCAAAGACAAATACAAATAGTATAATTATTTTGCCACAATGAATTTGTTGTCTGCAAAGGCTTAAATGACCCTTTCTGAAACAAACCCAAGTTTAAACAATCAAAGGAGAGGGGGCTTTTGAAAACATTGTGGGACAATGAGAAAATGCTAGTAAGCAGCAGTTTATCCCTTTTCCACCATAATTTCTATCCTTTCTAAAACAAATTTCAAGACTTTTGCAGCCTTTAATTTGTCGGCCCCAAATGCTTTTATTTTGGACAAGTCTAAATACTTGCCATTTGGTAAACAGTTAGGTTTGAATAAAACCATTTTGTCATCTTGTAAGGAGATACAGGCAAGGGTATGCTGAAACTTGCTGATTGGGAAACTGTCAGACAATACACATGAATAAATTATGACTGAAAAGTAGGCATTAGCTCAATTTTGGCTTGAATGTACAGCAGTCAAAATTTTAACACTCTACATGTGGTTTGAAGGGTTTGATTTTTGTCTAACTTGTTGAAAGTTGAAATAAACTTATTGCTGTCATTGTTTAAATAACTCTGCTATAAAACTCCTTGTTTACCCCTTTTTTAGGCCTGCCAAAACTTATTGAAAATTATCACAAAGGACAAAAATCTCATTTCTAAACGATATGGAAGACTGTGGGAAAATTAACAATTGTTTGAGACAAGCAATAATTATTGTGCTTTTTTCTCCCTATGTCTTCCTCAGGCTTGGAAAAGTTGCATTAAATTTTGTTCAGTAAGATTTCAAGATTTTTTAAATGATTTAATTTATTACCAAACAGCACAATTTTAGATTGGTCAAAATTGAAAGCACTTGCAGAAAACAGATTTGATTGGTGAAATTTTTTCTTTCAAAGTGTGAAAAACATTTGGGGAAAAGGAGAAAATGCTGATTACCAGTATTTTCTTTTTTTTTTTTTCCCTCTTGAAAGTCCTTAAAACTCAGGATTGTTTGGTAATATGGTGCAAATTGAAGCAATGAGCCATTAAAAATAAAGGATGCTGTACTTCTAAAGATGTTCGTACAGAAGAAAAAGTTGATTTTTCTGAAATTTGCCAGCTTGAAAAAGCATGAATGATTGAATGAATTCTCTGTCTTGATTGAATCACTTTTTAGGCTCTCTTGTGCTAAGGCTCTAAAACGTAATCTGCAAACAGCACGAAATATACATTTGATGGTCTAAGTAGATAATTATGATGGAGCACAAGGGATGCTGCTATGCATAGGGGTACACCAAGAGAAACAACTTAGCATGGAGGGTGCAAGGAGTAATGTAGAATAAGGCATATAAATGAAACCAATGGGCATAAAAGTGAATACAATGCATAAGAGAAGCCACTAAGCACAGGAGACGCTGTAGGTTAGGCACTAAGCATAAGATGCACAAGGGGAGTGCTTAATGCATAAGGAGACACCGAAGTATGGAGTACATAACTGTAACAACTAAGCATAGGTCAGGGCCCAATGGAAGCCTTTTTGCATAGGATGCATAAGAGGAGCAACTAAGGATAAGATGCATAAGGGGACAAACTAAGCATGGGATGCGTAGGAAGCGCAACTAAGCATATGATGCATAAGGGGAGCAAATAAGTGTAGGATGCATAAAGGGTGCAACTAAGCAAATGGTCAACATGGGGGTTGGGGGGTGGAGGGGGAGAACAAAGCATAAGATGCACAGGGGTACTACTAGGCATAGAGTGCATAAGGAAAGCCATTTTACTTCAGGTTTTGCAAAGACAGCAATTAAGCATAGAACGTACAAGGGAAGCTTGTATGCAAAGAGTGAACAAGGGAAAGTTTTGTGCATTGTTTGCACAAGGAGAGCTACCAAGTGAGACTGTACAAGGGGAGCAAATAAGCATACCGTGAGCATGAACTTTACCCAAAGTGTTTTCAGCCATTCAGAGACATGTTTTATTGTTAAAACTCCATAAATATCTCGTCTTCAAAAAAACCCTTTACTACCAAGTTTTAACGATCCTGAGAAATAAGGTTTTTGAAAGCATTGTTGGAAAAGGAGAAAATGCTGGTAATCAGCATTGTCTTCTTTTTCCCACAATGTTTTGTACCCCTTGAAAGACAAATCTTATCATTCGAGCTACATGTAATTTGTCATCTGGAAATGCTTTCAGTTTGGTAAAGCCTAAATTTTGCTGTTCAGTGAAGAGTTACGGCTATTAGCATGAAGGATTCTTAAATTTTGTCATCTAGTAGAGGGACAGAATGAATGAGCCAGACATCCCAGTTTTCAGTTGTAAGCATGTGCCTAATGGATTGTTTGTGTGATATTTTGTATGTATTTTGCGTGTTTAGATCGAGTTCAGAGATTCTCATCCTCGGGAGATGAGGAACAAGGCTTCAGTGAGTATTGTTACCTCCCCTTTCAAGCCAGTGGTCTACTCTGCTCACCTAACTGACAGAGATGTTCTCTAATGTAACTTACTCACTTACTGTATCTCTTGCATTATGACTGGTTTTTTTTTTTCAAAATTCTTCTCTATCAAGAAAGAGAGCCAGTGAATTATTGGTGTTAGGTTTTTAACTCTTTACCACATAATCCAGACCTTTAATGACACTGAGAAAAAAGTCTTTTGAAAACATTGAGAAAAGCAGAAAATGCTGGTAACCAGCATTTTCTCCTTTTCCCACAATGTTTTCTACACTTTCAAAAGCAAATTTCAGTGTTTCAGTCACATTTATTTTGTCGTCTGCAAATGGTTTGAATTTGGACAAGTCTAAAATTTTGTCGTTTGGTAAAGAGTTAAGGTACTAGTGATCTTGTTGCAGATATGTATTTGGAAAAAATCATTTTTAAACTGGGGAAAATAAACAAATGGTTTGCAAACCTATTTTAGTGCTCATTCAATGCAAAAAGTTAGATCAGTATGTAAATTAGAACGACTTGTTAAATTTTGTGGCTGTTACTAGTATTTGAAATATGATAAAGGGTGACAACATACCTGTGCTGAATTCAAAAGATACAGTAAGTTACTCTCTCTGTGAATTTTAACATTGTCCTAATTCTAACTAATATTTCTGTTTCCCAGGTAACAAAGAATAACATTTTTGTTTTTTAAAAAGTGTCTTGTCTATGAAACCAGATGTTGCAATTTTGAGGCAAGCTTCCTGAGAATAACACACACACACAAAAAAAAAAGCAGACATTGTAGACGTAAGAATCTCAGACTTCATGTTTTTTGCAGCCTGATCTTGATCTACACAATATGGAGAAGGAACCTCTGACTTCATGTTTTGTGCAGCCTGATCTTGATCTACACAATATGCAGAAGGAACCTCTGATTTTATACACACTCATAAGATTGACTGACATGTATTAACTCCTGAGATGAATTGTCAGCTGATGGTTTTGAAAATGCATATGAGGGGTGCTCTGGCAAAAGGAGGGTTGATGCATCTTTTTAACCCTTTACCAGACGACAAAATTTTATCCTTGTCCAAATTGAAAGCATTTGCAGATGTCAATCTCAGTGTGGTTCAAATGGTACAACTTTTCTTTGATAGGGTAGAAAACATTGTGGGAAAAGGAGAAAATGCTGGTTACCAGCATTTTCTCCTTTTCCCACAATGTTTCCAAAAGGCTTCTTTCCCTGGGGTGTCAAAAGGCGGCATTGTGCGGTAAAGGGTTAAAGCAAGTCATTAGATAATGTGGATTCATTTTGTCTACCAATGGGCTGAATCGTGAGTTTGAGTGATGCTTTGACATGCAGAAAATTTAACCCTAGCGAAAAGTTTTGACCCAGGTCGGTCTGTGCCAACTACAACCACTCTTCACAGTGCATCTCTCATTTATAAATTATGGGTAACCAGTATGAGCTAAGGTGTACTTACATGAATACACATGAAAACATTGAGGCAACAAGAGCAATTGCCTGATATAAGCCATTTCTCCTGTTGGCCATGATGTTTTCAAGCAGATAAAGTAAAGCTTGCAGCATGCAAGGAGTTAATAAATGTACTCTCTATAGTACTAATAGTATATACTGAATATAGTGGATAAGATAGATACAATCTGACACAAGTTGGCATTTGAGATAAAATTTTATGAAACAAGTTTAGTAAAAAATTTATTTATATAGCCTTTTGCAGCTGAGTAACATTTTTGTTGATGCGTTTTCTATAGTACTAATAGTATATACTAAATATAGTGGATAAGATAGATACAATCTGACACAAGTTGGCATTTGAGATAAAATTTTATGAAACAAGTTTAGTAAAAAATTTTATTATATATCCTTTTGCAGCTGAGTAACATTTTTCTTGATGAGTTTGATAAAATTTCACCTCAAAAGGGAACAAATGTCAAATTCTTTTTATCACATAACTGTATCTCAAGAATTATTGTTCATGACATACTAAAACGTAACGACATGTAAATGTGTATGTAAATTTAGAGGAAGCCTATTCATTTCTTTGACAGGCATGTACATCACGAACCAAAAAAAAGTTCTGCAGAAACTCGCATATAATGAGTTGATTTTGAATCTAGAGATGATGAAATTTGCAACTTTCCATGATCATCAATTTTGAAAGGTAGTTTCAAAGAGAAGTCTAGGTCAGTAATGTTGTAGAAATGAGGCGTATGATTACCAAGCTTTGACCAAATACAGCACTATTTGTTTATCTCAAATATGTGTAGGACAAGAAAATTAGTAATTACTGTATTTCAATGAAAGAAAAGGTAGTTATGTGATAAATTGAAGACATAAAGTTTAACCCTTTCCCAAACAAGCCCTGGTTTTCACGTGTCTGCAGTACAAGTCTTTTGAAAACACTGTGGGAAAAGGAGAAATTGCTCATAACGAGCAATTTCTCCTTTTCCCACAGTGTTTTCTACCCTTTTTGAGACCTTTCTGCCAGTTTCATTAAATTTGAAATTGTCATCTGCAAATGCTTTCAATTTGGACCAGTCCAAAATTTGTCGTTCGGGAAAGGGTTAAAGGATAATGGGGACAATGTATCCACATAATAATATTATTTGGATTATAGACTTTTTTCCCATTGTTTTTTGTTAATATTACCATTATAAGTATCATCATCGGCATGGTTGACATGTTTGATGAGTAAGTTTTATGTCTTTTTTTGCCTGTATAAAATCCTCAACAGCTCAGAAAAAAATAGAAACAATACACAACTGAATAGCTGTATATTCAATACAACTATAGAGACAGATAAGATCAAAACTGGTCATAGTTTGTAGCTACATGTACCTATATGTACCTGTACTAAACTAGCACCTGCATCAAACAATTTGTCATTTTAAAAAACTTGGGGAAAAAAGCTTTTGAAAATATCATGGAAAAGGAGAAAATGAAGATGACCACCATACAATAGGGCCAGGTAGCCATCAAAATATTTTTGACACAGTTATGCCCCTTTTTTGACTAAGGATTTTCACTAAAAACAACTGTGGCTGAGCATTGACACCTGCACACAGTGGAGCTCTTGTCTCTTTTTATGTGTTTTCAAAAGCTTTCTTTCTGGGTGTTATTAAAACTTTGGATTGTTTGGTAAAGACTTAAAATGCTTTCTTTATGCAGTGTTTGACTATGACTAAGCCAGGTTTTGTATCTTTTCTCTGTCTAATGAAGCCTTAGCTTTTGATTTTAAGCTCACATGAGCACAAAGTTCTCAAGTTGAGCTTTGCTGATCATGCTGTGTCCGTCATCCAGGTGTCAACAATTACCTTGTGTGCACTCTTGAGGCCACATTTTTAGTCCAATACTCATGAAACTTGGACAGAATGTTTATCTTATAAAAACTCTGACAAGTTCAAAATTGGGTCACATCGAGTCAAAAAGTAGGTCAAAGGGACAAATCTTATAAAACCTTGTGTGCATTCTAGAGGCCACATTTTCTGTCAGATACTCATGAAACTTAATCAGAATCTTTGTCTTGATGGTATCTTACTCAAGTTTGAAATTGGGTCACATTTGTTCAATAAGTAGGTCAATTGGACAAATATTAGAAAAGCCTTATGTGTACTCTAGAGACCACATTTCCAGTATGAAACTCGTGAAACATGGTCAGAATGTTTGTCTTGATATTTCCCACAAGTATGAAATATGGCCATGTTGGGTCAAAAAGTAGGTCACAGAGTTGAATCTTAGAAAAACCTTGTTTGCACTCTAAAGCCTACATTTTCAGCCTAATACTAATGAAATTTGGTCAGAATGTTTCTCCTCATAATATTTCAGACCAGTTTGAATTGGGTCAGGTTGGGTCAAAAAGTAGATCACTGGGACAAACCTTAGAGACACCTTGTGTGCACTGTAGTGGCATCATTTTAATTCTGATACTTGTGAAACTTGGTCAGAATGTTTGTCTTAATGAATTTGGTCATGTTTGGTCAAAATGTAGGTCTTTGTAGAGGTCACCTTTTTCAGCCCATTTAAAAATTTTTAAGAATGTTCATTTTCATGATATCGCTGCTTAAGTTCAGATTTGGGTTATGCTAGGTCATTAAATATAGGTTACTGGAACAAATCTGTGACAAATCTTGTGTGCAAGCTGGAGGCCATACTTTCAGTCTGATAGTCATTAAACAGTGTCAGAATGCTTATCTTGATGACATCTCAGACAAGTTAAAAAATGGGTTAAGTTGTCGGGTGAAAAAGCATGTCACTAACACTTGTATGTTTTACACCATTGCAACCAGAATCTCTTCAGCCTTATCAATCCTAGGTGACTTTACTCAGGTGAGGGCATTAGGGCCAATGGTCCACTTGTTAGCTCACCTTAGCACAACGTGCTAAAGGTGAGCTATTGTGATCGCCCTATGTCCGGCGTCTGTCGTCCGTCGTCCGTCAACAATTTCTTTAAACATCTTCTTCTCCTAAACCACTGGGCCAATCTTGATGAAACTTGGCAGGGATGTTCCTTGGGTGAAGGTCTACCAAAATTGTTCAAAGAATTGAATTCCACCCACAACTCTGGTTGCCATGGCAACAAAAAGGGGAAAAAAGCAAAATCTTTGAAAATCTTCTTCTCTGAAACTAGAAGGTGCAGAGCTTTTATATTTGGTATGTAGCATCTCCTAGTGGCCCTCTACCAAGTTTGTTCATTTGATGCCCCTGGGGTCAAAACTGGCCCCGCCCCGGGGGTCACAAGTTTGAGCATAGTCACAAAGAAGGAAAACTTTAAAAATCTTCTTCTCTAAAACTTGAAGGCGTGGAGCTTTGATATTTGGTATGTAGCATCTTCTAGTGGACCTCTACCAAGTTTGTTCATATGATGCCCCTGGGGTCAAAACTGGCTCCGCCCCGGGGGTCACAAGTTTGAGCATAGTAACAAAGAAGGAAAACTTTAAAAATCTTCTTCTCTGAAACTTGAAGGTGTAGAGCTTTGATATTTGGCGTGTAGCATTTCCTAGTGGATCTCTACCAAGTTTGTTCATATGATGCCCCTGGGGTCAAAACTGGCCCCGCCCCGGGGGTCACAATTTCCAACATAGGAACAAAGAAGGAAAACTTTAAAATTCTTCTTCTCTAAAACTAGAAGGCATAGAGCTTTGATATTTGGCATGAAGCATCTCCTAGTGGACCTCTACCAAGTTTGTTCATATCATGCCCTTGGGGGTCAAAATTGGCCCTGCCCCGGGGGTCACAAGTTCGAACATGAGAACAAAGAGGGGAAACTTTAAAAATCATCTTCTCTAAAACTGGAAGGCGTAGAGCTTTGATATTTGGTATGTAGCATTGCCTAGTGGACCTCTACCAAGTTTGTTCATATGATGCCCCTGGGGTCAAAACTGGCCCCGCCCCGGGGATCACAAGTTTGAGCATAGTAACAAAGAAGGAAAACTTTAAAAATCTTCTTCTCGGAAACTTGAAGGTGTAGAGCTTTGATATTTGGCATGTAGCATCTACTAGTGGACCTCTACCAAGTTTGTTCATATGATGCCCCTGGGGTCAAAACTGGCCCTGCCCCGGGGGGTCACAAGTTTGAGCATAGTTACAAAGAAGGAAAACTTTAAAAATCTTCTTGGTCAAATTAAAGAAATAGCTAGTGGGCACTCTAGAGGCCACATTTATTATTCATTTGATTTGAAAATTGGTTAAAATGTATCTTTTGATATAGTAAAAGACCAGTTCAAATTTGGATCACCTGGGTTCATAATCTAGGTCACTAGGTCAAATTAAAGAAATATCTATAGGGCACTCGAGGCCACATTTTTTGCTCAGTTGACTTGAAAATTGGTCAGAATGTTTGTCTTCATGAAATATGAGTTTGAAATTGGGTCACCTGCGGTCAAAAACTAGGTCACATGGTCAAATTAAAGAAAAACCTTTAAGGCACTCTACTAAGGTGAGCGACCCAGGACCATCATGGCCCTCTTGTTTTTTGTTGCTACCTTGACTCTTGAAATGAACACTCAAAAACTCCTATTTGGCTATATCTATATGAATGTAACTCTAATACATCTTTACTTGTATGTATAATTTGTACCGGTGGTGGGATTCTGTTGGTGTGTGGAAAGCATTGTGGCATCCTGGTGACTGGTGTTCTTTTAAATTCAGTGTTTCTACCATTCAAGACATATCCTCTTACCTAACTGTCACTGGGTTTGTGGTCTTATAATATTCCAATATCTCAGTTAAGGACAAATCTAAAATTCTGTCCTCTAGTAAAGAGTTAAAAGTCAATAACACTCAAACATTGCTGTGTGGTATTGTATAACTCCGGTAAAGTTTACAGTATAGAAAGAACAGATTTTACAGAAATTTTTACCTATTCTTGCATGTACATTATTTTATTTTATTGGATATTTTCTAAGATTTTCTTCCAAAAAGTAGCTTTAAGATTGTTACCTTTTATTACATTTTTTTATTCCCAAAGACTGCAGAATATCTGTTAATTTAGGTTTTTGTGTTTTGAATGAAGGAGTACTAATAAATAAATGTTGATGGTGCATGTAGTTGGTATGCAGATATCTTCTGTTTGGCATATGTTGTTCAGTATTTCTCTGACTTAACCTCTCCCTTCTAATGTCTGTGTATACATCTTTACATTTTCTGTTTTGCTTTACAATGCTGTATACCTAAGAGATGTTGCATTTTTTCCAAATTTTTTTAATTTTGATAAAGAAAAGTGATGTTAAATTACCAAAAAAAAAAATGAAGTAACAGAGAGCATCTTGCTCTGAAGTAAGTTGCATGTTCAGACAAGCTTTCCATGTTTAGTTTGAGAAATGTTGTAGGAAGGGCTGTCACCTGCTTTGTTACATTACAACTTAGGACTTAGACACCAAACATCAAGGAAGGCAACTGTGTGGATATTAAAGGGAGGCAATTTGAGCATTTGCTAGGTTTCTGCAGTACATTGTCTTCCTTGGCATTTTTTTTCAGTGGAGCAGCCTCAGACCAGAAAGGTGGGTTCTATTCATGACTATGATCCATTAAATGAGAATTACGGATCTATAGCTGGCCAGAATATCCAAGATAATCGCAGAGGTGAGTTACAATCTGTAGTCTCCCTTATTTGAGGGTAGAGTACTAAATTTAAGAATTGATTACTGTCCGGGGTTATTTTCAAGATGAAACTGTTAAGCTTAATCTAGAATAACATTTGAAAGTTTATTGAAACTCTTGCAAGTTTAAGGTAAGGCCTACCAAAACAAATATAAACTCTACCACATGACAAAATTCTAGCTTTACACAATTGGACAGCATTTTACAGACAACAAAAGTGCCTGAATGATGGGAATTGTCTCTGAAACGGTTGAAAACATCGTGGGAAAAGGAGAAAATGGTGAACTGCATTTACTCTTTTTCTCACAATGTTTTCTAAAGCATTCTGCCTCAAGGTTGTCAAAACTTTTGTGGTAAAGGGTAAATGAAACAGATGAGAAACATGAGTATTGGGGGAAAGGAATACACTTCTCATGAGCTGTATAGAAAATTATTTGAGAATAGGAGATGCTTGTTAAAAACAATAATTGCTCCTTTTCTCTAAGTCATTTTCTATATTTTCTGCTGCAAGAGATTAGGAAGTTGTTTTTGTGCAATATTATATTCATACGGTATATAATTGAAAGAAACATCAATGACTTTTTGATTTAAAGGTCCAGTTGCAGCCAAAAGTATACAGTGTGGATGTTAACATGCATTCAAATTTAAGTCATACCATTTAAAAGTATGGAAATTACTGTGAGGATGACAATCTGTTATTTTGCAGTTGGTCCAAGTGTTAGCAGAAAAATGAATTTAAAAAAAGAAAAGTAAACAAAAGAATAGTTAGAGTAACTTGGCATTACTTTTGATCTAGCTTTAAAATTTATTTTTTCTGCCAGTGACTAACACTTGGCTGACCCCACAATAACATATTGTCATCTTCACAATAACTTCCATACACTTAGCTTGTAGGATTTAAATGGAAATGCATTTTTTAACACTTGCAAATGCTTACTTTTGGCTGCTACTGGGACTTCAGTGACGGAAAAGAATGATGCTTTAAAAGGTTTAGGAAGTTGTAGTGAGCCACACTGCTTTCTCCCGGCTTAGAATTTCGTTCACTTATATAGGGCTGAAAATTAATCAAATGTATCAAATGCATCACATTCTATGCATAGATATGGCATGAATCTTGCTTTTTTGCGTCATAGGTCCTGTCTCTGGCTTATTCAAAAATGTATTTTTAGTCTTGGCAAAAATTATTTGAAATTCGAGGCCTTTTTGCATTAATTTGGAAGCCTTTTGGTCACAACCTGATTTGGCGTTATTCTGGTATTATCTTTCTAGACATTGGGCATTGCCTATGGAAGATCATATCGACAGTTCTAATTCTGATCTGCATTGTCATTATAAGTGCAAGGGTTAATTAGGCTATGGAGCATTCTTCACAGAGCATGATCTCTACATACTCGTGCTGTCTTGCATGGTACTGGTCTCTATGCTTGGGTGTCAGAATTACCTTCCCGTTTTGTCCCATTTGTACAGTGGTTTTGTGTCCTTATGCCCAAATACAGAGATGTTTGTCTTAACCCTTTACCAGACGACAAAATTTTAGCCTTGTCCAATTTGAAAGCATTTGCAGACGACAATTTCAGTGTGGCTCAAATGGTGCAGCTTTTCTTTGATAGGGTAGAAAACATTGTGGGAAAAGGAGAAAATGCTGGTTACCAGCATTTTCTCCTTTTCCCACAATTTTTTCAAAAGGCTTCTTTCCCAGGGGCGTCAAAAGGCGGCATTGTGTTGTGAAGGGTTATAGATAGATACACATGTTGTAGAGACTGACATAAAAATGTGAGCAGAGCTTAGGGAAAAGAAGGCTTAGTACATCTTGGGAATGCATTATACCAAGCAAAGTCATTACATAATAGTTCCATTTGGTCTTCAGTCTGCTGGAGCATAAAATGTAATTGTCCTTTGACATGTAAAAAATTTACTTTGAGCAAAAACTTTCAACCCATGTCAGCCAGCATGGACTGTGCAGACTGACATGGGAGGACACTTTTTGCAGATGTATTGTAGGCCACTTTCTTTTTCAGAGAACATACCTTATATATTATTTAGGCTAATGTTTCACATCTAGCAAACCACTGATTACTGCTTTTGATGAGAAGAAATTTCAGGGTTATTTACTGTGTTTTCAGAGACAGACAGATGCTATACATCAGTCTATACCTATAATATCATGAGTTGATTGGAAAGTAACTCTTTGCTGGAGTTTGAAGGTACAATTACTCCAAGACCCAATCAGAAGGGCGTATTTGTGTATTTGTAAGGTTGAGTACAGATTCAGTACTGTGAATGGATTCAAGTTTTTTTTTTCTTCTCTATTTTCAGCCCAACAGCCCCCACAGCAGTCCTACCAACCACCCCCACAGCAATCGTATCAGCCACCCCCACAGCAGTATCAGCCCCCACCCCCAGCAGAACCTCAAGCCCCAAGAAACAGATATTTTGATAAAGGGGTATGCTGTTTACATAGTCTGTTTGTTTATGTCTTACATGTATCTGATTTTTTGCTAAGGTGTTTCAATATTGCAGGAGATTTAAAAGGGCCAACAGTTCATATGCCAATGTTTTCAATCAAAACATATTAGTAGGCGATAATGATTGTTATGTTTATATTTTACGAGACAACAGAATTGCAGACTTGTTCATATCGAACAAAATATTTGTAGGCGACAGATTGAAAATGACTCAGGTGATTGGATTTACTGAACGAGTCAGCAACATTTGCAGAAAAGAAAAAAAAATGCATATTTAGCTCTACAGAGCATGAAGTGCCCAACACACACTTCGTTATTTTCTGTTTCCAGCATGTGCCATGGTTTATCAGCTTGCACCCTGTGTGCACTGTTTTGAACAATTTTCAGTCCAATACTCATAACACTTTGTAAAAATATATAATCTTGACAAAATCTTGAGCAAGCTCAACAAGGAGTCACTTTGGGTCAAAAAGTAGGTCACTTGGTTATATTTTAGAAATCAGGTGTACTTTCAAAAGGGCTCATTTTCAGTCCAATGCAAATTACACTTTTGAAGAATGTTTGCCAGGAGAATTTCTGGACAGGGTGAAAAAATAGCTCTTGTCAGATCTAAAAAGTAGGTCACTCGGTCAGATAAAAACACAACATACAAGTATATCATTTGTGCACAAGAAGCTGGGGGCCACATTTCTTTAACCAGTGCTCCAGATAATTTTCAATGACATCAGTACAGTACTGATGAAAATCAAGATTAATCAGTACCAGCATATGGGGATCAGTACCAACATTTGGTTAACGAGACTGATTAAAGTCAAAATTGGTTTTCTTGTATTTGCTTTTATATAAGCATTACTGTAAAACTACATAACATTTTACCTAGTAACAGTATGATGTTTACTGTACAAAGTGTAAAGCAGGTTTGTAGAAACAAATATGCAACTCATAATCTTTTTTTGACGCGATCTTTTTTCATGCTATTTAATTTGTGGAAAAATATTTGTGCAGGATTTGACATAAATTTGTCAAATAGGGTCGCAAATAACTTCAAAACCTGTAATTTTACGCTAGAAAAGCAGATATCATAAATACTTTTGAATTCACCAGTGCTTCAGTTTTGGAGACATTTTTTTCTAACTTGCCCAAAATGGCGCCACTGGCGATCAACAGAGAGCCCATCTGGGTGCATGCGCTTTTTGCTTCATACTTTTTGTGCGTGATTATTCAATTTAGAGCGTGAATTATTGCACATTTATACATAAATGGGAACAGTGCTTAAGTCTTGGCCAGTTTGATTTTATCTTTCAACGATTCTCAGTTTTGTTAGGATTATTTGGTTCTGGAGATGGATGAAATAACCTAGCCAGACGTTTCTGTGTATTCCCCGACTTTTTCGAAGCGCAAACTATTCATTCGGAACGTACATGTACATAGTACGATTATCCGCTGGTCCCACGCCGTAATCGATAAAAACTTGACTAAAGCCGAGATGCAGGGTCTAATTCTGATCCGAGCCGATTTTCCCTTTTTATTTAAAGTGAAAAAATTGGAAAATTGCTTGGCAATCCCGAAGATATCTGAATGTTTGTCTGAGAAAGAGTAAGCTCCCTTTTCATTATGTACGGATTCGCACCCTATATTTTACGTACCTGGAAAAACGTTCCATATCGAGTACGGAATTTTGTAAAAAAAGACGCGTAACAATCAGATCGTCATCTGTAAATTATGTGAATACGGACTTTATCTGGAGCACTGTTTAACTCTTTACTGCACAGTGCTACCTTTTAATGCCCCTGGGAAAGAAGCCTTCAGAAAAACATTGTGGGAAAAGAAGAAAATGCTGGTAACCAGCATTTTTTCCTTTTCCCACATTGTTTTCTACCCTATCAAGAGAAAATTGCACCATTTGAGCCACATTGACATTGTCGTCTGCAAATGCTTTCAATTTCAGCAAGGCTAAAATTTGTTGTCTGGTAAAGGGTTAATCAGATACTCACGAAACTGATTATTTCTGTATTGCACAGAATCTCAAACAAAATTTTATGTAGGTCTCCATGCATTAAAATGTAGGACACAGGACACAGGATCAAATTATGAAAAAAAAAAAAACTTGTGTGCATTGAAAACGCTTCATATTCTGTCCAGTGCTCTTGAAACTTTGTCAGAATGTTTATCTTGCAACGTCAGATGAGTTTGGAAAAAAGGTTTAAAAAAAAAAAAAAAAGGTCCTTTCGTAAAATCCAAAATACCTGTAATCCACAGGACAAATCTTAGAAATACCTTGTGTGCAGTCTAGAGGCCATAGTTTCAGTCCAGTTCTCATGAAAGTTGGTCAGAATATTTTTCTTCATGATACCTGGGACTAGTTGGATATTGGGTCACATTCAGTCAAAAAGTAGGTCACTAGTACATAATTATCTTGTTAGTTTGATGATATCTAGAATGAGTAAGAAAATGGATAACTTCAGAATGAAAAGTAGAACAGTGAAACAAATTTTAGAAAAAAAAAAAAATGTGTGTACCCTCAGTTTGATGCAAAATTTTCTTTCCAATACTCATGAAACTTTCTCAGAATGTTTGTCTTGATGATATCTTGGATAAGAGTATATACATGTATATTGGTCACATTGGGTCACACGTTACCCTGGAACAAATCTTAGAAAAACTCTGTGTGCACATAGAGGCCACACTTTCAATCCACAACTAAATGAATCCCATGTCAATTCACTCAGGTGAGCGCTTTAGGGCTGATTGCCCTCTTTGTAAATGAACTTATTATCTAGGGATGTTGCAATATGATTCACAGATTTACATGTGTCACAAAACAGGTCCACAGGAATGCCTAATTAGATACTTTCTGCTAGCTGTTTCAGTGAAAAGAATTTTAGTAAGTTCAAATTTGTAAAAGAAAATGTTCAGTTTTTTTCAATGAGTGGAAAAAAATCTTGCAAAAGTACTCGGTACTGGTTAGGAATGGGGAAGACTGAATAGCCATTTTTATTACCAGTCCAGATATGCAATGAGTCAGGTGAGGCCAGTACACACAAAATTTTCAGTTTTTTATTCTTACAACTTTGTTGTTAGCTCGACTGGCCAAAGTTCATGTGTCCGTCCGTGGGTCCATGTGTTAACTTTCATTTCAAACATCTTCCTCTCTGAAACTATTGATCCAATTTTGACTATACTTCACAGAAATGATCATGCTATTGTCCTCTTCAGAATTTCTTGAAAGAATTTGATTTCTTGTAAAACTCCGGTTTCCATGGAAACAGAACTGAAAAATATTGAAAATCTTTGAAAAAATCTTCTTTTCCAGAACTATAAGGCCTACGGCAACTAAATTTGGCATGTAGCTTCATCTAATGGACCTGTACCATGTTTCTTCAAAGTATAGCCCTGGGGTCAGAATTGGCCCCGCCTTGTGGGGTCACAAGTTTTACATGGGCTGATATAGTGAAAAATTAAGATATCTTCTTGTTCCTAAGTTTAAGGCCTAGGGATACCAAATTTTACATACAACCTAATCTAGTAGGCCTCTACCAAGAATCGTCCAAATTATAGCCTTGGGGGACAGATTTAGCCCTGCCCTGGTAGTCAGTCACAATTTGTTCATTGAATTATATAGTGAAAACTTTAAGAATCTTCTGGTTCTTAACCGTAAGACTTAACCCTTTACCACACAATCCCGACTTTTAACGACCCTAAGAAAGAGGCCTTTTGAAAGCATTGTGGGAAAAAGAGAAAATGCTGGTAACCAGCATTTTCTCTTTTTCCCACAATGTTTTCTACTCTTCCCAAAACAAATTCAATTTTTGACACACATTGATTTTGTCATCTGCAAAAGCTTTCAATCTGAAGCAGAGTTAATCTGGTAAAGAGTTAATGAGTGAAATTAAAAAAATCTTCTGGCTTCAAACCGTCAATGCAGGCTGACATGGGTCGAAACTTTTTGCTATTGGTCAATTTTCTACATGCCATAGGACCACTCTTCCTCAAAATTCAGTCAATCGTTGGACAGAATGGATTTTTATGGATCCATAATTATGTGATAACTTGCTTGGTATAATGCATCACAGAGATGCATTAAGCCCCCTTTTGCCAGAGCATTGCTCAGTTATTGTCATATTTATCATTTCAGATGGTCTGCACGGCGATGTATGATTACGATGCAGCAGATACGGATGAGGTCAGTTTTAGGGAAGGCGATATTGTAATACAGTGTCAACCGATTGACGAAGGATGGATGGAAGGAACGGTTGAAAAGACAGGACAACGAGGCATGTTGCCGTCTAACTATGTGGAGAGAGTGAACTAGTGATTTTAAGATTAATTATTTGTAATTTACTGTTCGTTTTAACAAATTGTTTTTACTGTTACTTTATTATATAGCTCCCTTTCTCTGTACAGAGGGGTATGAAGAGCTTTGAATGGTGTAATCCCATTATCGTACAAATATAACGTGTTATGTCCTTGAAGTCGTAAGTTTTGGAAAACAAACTTTGGGTGTAGGAGCAATTGCTTGTATCGAGCAATTGCTCCTTTTCCCAAAATGTTTTCCATACAGTAGGTAAATGATATTTCCTTTTATGTACTTTGTAACACCTTTAGGTATGCGTGAAATATTTCGTACAATTATGGTTCAAGTGATATGAAAAGAAAAGTGGACAGCATGGAGATAAGGAAGCTGTTAAGATTTAGATCTAATGCTCTCATGTTTGTGGCATGAAACAAGGAAAATTGTCATGAAATGAGGAAAATTGCATGCTTTCAAAAGGATATGTATTGCTAGGGTGTAAAAATGTAAGAAATTGCAGTTTAAAGGTTGCTTTATCCAGCATGTCTTGGTTAACCCTTTCCCAAACGACAAATTTTGGACTGGTCCAAATTGAAAGAGTTTGCAGACGACAATTTTAAATTTGATGAAAATGGCAGAAAGGTCTCAAAAAGGGTAGAAAACGCTATGGGAAAAGGAGAAATTGCTCATTACGAGCAATTTCTCCTTTTCCCACAGTGTTTTCAAAAGAGTTGTACTGCAGACACGTGAAAACCAGGGCTTATTTGGGAAAGGGTTAAAAGCACCAAATGACAAATTTTTGGAGTGGACAAAATTGAAAGTAATTGCTGATGACAAATCATATTTTGCTTCAGTGATAATTTTGATCTTAGATAGGGTATAAAACATTTTGGGAAAAGGAGAAAATGCTGGTTACTAGCATTTTCTCCGTTTCCCACAGTGTTTTCAAAAGCAGTCTCTTTCAGGGTCGTTAAACTCGGGATTGTGTGGTAAAGAGTTAAAAGATCAGACTGCACATTTGGTCCAATCTGATCTTGATCTGCTATGTCCGCTAAAGTTGCTATAGTTGTGAAATGGGGTTTAAAGGTCAAGCGATTTTACTGTCACAGAAGAAAGCGAAAGCTGCTCTATAATCTGTGTAGGAAAAGGGGTGAACTAGCTGTTTGTTACATTTATGCTATAAACTTAGCTGTCTGTTTAATCTATCTCTTTGAGTGGCCAAAAAAAAAATGAACTCAAAATTTTTTTGCCCATGGCTGATTTTGCCCATGGTGGAAAAGAAAGTCTTTTTGCAAGGGCAAGACATATCTTGGCCAGACTATGAAATAGTGTAGATTCAAGATTGTATTACATGTTTCGTGGGATCTTATCCTGATTTACACTGTTTTTGCAGACAATGTGAAAGTTACAATTTGGCACTCAGAGGGTGGTTGTATTTTTAACATAGGATAACAAATTTTATATATGGGAAAGTATTGATTTATGTGCGAGTTTGAGTTTTGTTAGATATCAGATATTATTAAATGTAACTTATATTAAATAAATGTTTTACTTGAATAATCATTCAGCTTTTATAATGCTTTACCAGTCGACAACATTAACCCTTTACCACACAATCCCGAGTTTTAATGACCCTGAGAAAGAAGCCTTTTGAAAACATTGTGGGAAAAGGAGAAAATGCTGTGCACCAGCATTTTCTCCTTTTCCCGCAATGTTTTCTGTCCTTCCCAAAACAAATTTCAGTTTTTTGGTTGCATTTATTTTGTCGTCTGCAAATGCTTTCAATTTGGACTAGTCTAAAATTTTGTCGTTTGGTAAAGAGTTAAAGACCAAATTGAAAGCATTAGCAGATGACCAATCAAATGTAGCTCAAGTCAACAGGTTTTTCACTTGAAGGGTTGAAAACATTGTTGGAAAAGGAGAAAATACTAATTACCAGTTTTTAGCTCCACTGGCTGAAGGCCAGCGGGCTTATGTCATGGCCCGGTGTCCGTCGTGCATCCGTCCGTCCGTCGGTGCGTGTGTGCGTCCGTCCGTGCGTTAACTTTTATTTCAAACATCTTCTTCTCTGAAACTACCCATCCAATTTTCATGAAACTTCACAGAAATGATCCTGCCATGGTCCTCTTCAGAATTTCGTGAAAGAATTTGATTCCTTGAAAAACTCTGGTTGCCATGGCAACAAAACTGAAAAATATTGGAAATCTTTGAAAATCTTCTTGTCTGAAACCATAAGGCATAGGGCTACCAAATTTGGCATGTAGCTTTATGTAGTAGACCTCTATCATGTTTCTTGAAATTATAGCCCTGGGGTCAAAATTGGCTCTGCCCCAGGGGTCACAAGTTTTACATAGGCTTATATGGAGAAAATTTTAAAAATCTTCCTGTACCTAGCCATAAAGCCTAGAGCTACCAAATTTTGCATTTAGCTTGATCTAGTTGGGGTCTACCAAAAGTGCCCAAATTATAGTCCTGGGGTCAATTTGGCCTCATGCTGGGGGGGGGGGGGGGGGGGGTTCACAAGATTTACATAGGCTTACATAGGGAAAACTTTTAAATCTTGGTGTACATAGCCATAAGGCTTAGGCTACCAAATTTTGCATAATTATAGCATTATCTAGTGGACAACTACAAAGAGGGCCCAAGTTACAGCCCTAGGATCAAGTTTGGCCCTGCACCAGGGGTCACAAGTTTTACATGGGTTTATGGAGTGAAAAGTTCAGAAACCGTCTTGTTACTAGCCATAACCAAGAACTCCCAAATTTGGCATGTTATTCTTCTAATACACATATTCCCCATTTAGTGCGACTGTAGCCCTGGGGTCAAAGTTTTATAAGGGCTTATATAGTGAAGACTTCTCTTCATGGTTTATATTTATAAGCCAGTGGAGCGATACAGGGCCATCATGGCCCTCTTGTTTCTTGTTCTCACAACGCTCTCATAAACCATTTTCTTAAGCGTCGGTAAAACACTTAATTGTCTGGTAAATGGGTCAATTCGTGGAAGGATGATTTCACCAGCATATCTTATAGACTAGCAGACAGTAGATCTGAAATCATATTGCTGTCTGTGCAGTCTGATCTGGACCCCATTTTCCTGCAAAAACATCTCCAGTACTTGTTAGTGCTTTAAGATTATACTGTCAAATGAATCATTTTGCCCATACAAAATGATTCCAGTTTAACTCTTTACCACACAATCCTAACTTTTAACGACCCTGAGAAAGAAGCCTTTTGAAAACATTATGGGAAAAGGAGAAAATGCTCGTAACCAGCATTTTCTCCTTTTCCCACAATGTTTTCTACCTTCCTAAAACAAATTTCAATTTTTCAGTCACATTTACTTTGTTGTCTGCAACTGCTTTCAATTCAGAGTAGTCTAAAATTCAGTCGTTTGGTACAGAGTTAAAGGCAATGAGGAACGGAGCTTTTCAAAACATTGTGAGAAAAAGCAGAAATACTGTTGTTTCATTGTTTAATTTGTAATTTGTTTAATTTGTTTTGGTCAGGTCTTGATAAAACCTTTGCAGTGATAGGTTTTCTATATGTGGTATGATCTGTATGTATTGTATGGGTGCTGACTGAAAGTATTTGATGGTGATTATAAATGTTTTTTTTTTTTTCAACTTGTATAAGCTTGGTATGTGCACAGGCAGCTCAGCAAATTGATTGTATGTAATTGTGGCCCCTTACAAAACAAATGTGACTTTTTATGCTCTTGCTTATGGAGGCCTGTAAAAAATAAAAAAAATGTGTGAAAAGGAAAAATTGCTTGGTGCTTAGAATGTCACGTCTCTCATTGACATGATAATCCATCTTTTTTACGGTAAGCTTGCCCAACTCTTTACTAATCAATCCTGTGTTTTAACTCTTTACCACACAAGAAAAATGAAGACCTTTCCAAATTGAAAGCATTTGCAGACAACAATTTAAATGTGACTCAAATGAAGAAGTTTGCCTTTGATATGGTAGAAAACATGGTGGAAAAAGGAGAAAATGCAGGTTACCAGTATTTTCTCCTTTTCCCACCATGTTTTCAAAAGATTTCTTCCTCAGGGTCATTAAAAGTTGGGATTGTGTGGTAAAGGGTTAATGACCCTAACAAGTAGAAAAGGCTAGGAACGAGCATTTTTTTCAATTTTACTTCGCAATATTTTCTACCCTTTAAAAACAAATCAAATCATTTGGGTCAAATTTAACTCAACAGACATTTTTAATCTAGAAATAAGACCGAATCAAGAGCAAGTTTAAGTTGAGTTTCTCATGCCCAGGGTATCTCAGCCTGCACATTTTTTTCAGTCTGGTTTTGATCTACACTGACTGCAAAAGCAAGTATAGTTGTGATAGGCACTTTAACACTTTTCCAAACAACAAAATTTCAGACAGGTGCAAATTGAAAGCATATGTAGATGGCAAATCAAATGCAGCTCAAAGACTGAAATTTGCATTTGGAAGGGTAGAAAACAATGGAAAAGGAGAAACTGCTGGTTACCAACATTTTCTCATTTTCCCACAGTTTTCCCAAGCCTTCTACAAGGTCATTAGAAGTCGGGATTGTGTGGTTAAGAGTACAGGGTCAAGTTGCCGTTTGCTTTGAATTAAGACCTACCATGAGATATGAGCCATGCCCTATGAAAAGGGGGCTTAATGCATCTGCAAAAATTATCGACCTGGGCCGAAACTTTTCGCAGTTGGTCAATTTTCTGTATGTCCTTGGACCAGTCTACCCCATGATTCAGTCTATTGTAAGACAAAGTGGGTTTTATGGATCCCAACTGATGTGATGTCTTGCTAGGTATCATGTATCACGGAAAGGCGTTAACCCTTTCCCAAACGACAAATTTTGGACTGGTCCAAATTGAAAGAGTTTGCAGACGACAATTTTAAATTTGATGAAAATGGCAGAAAGTTATCAAAAAGGGTAGAAAACACTGTAGAAAAAGGAGAAATTGCTCGTTACGAGCAATTTCTCCTTTTCCCACAGTGTTTTCAAAAGACTTGTACTGCAGACACATGAAAACTAGGGCTTGTTTGAGAAAGGGTTAAAGATATTTCATGTTGGGTCTTCCACTGGGGAGGCTGGGGGGGAACAGAAACGGGGGGGGGGGGGGGGGGGCTGTTTAGTAAGTTGAAAGGGAAATCCCCTTAGGGGAGCAATGCAAATTCAGGTATTTTCAACACATTTAAAAGACTTGTACTGCAGACACATGAAAACTAGGGCTTGTTGGGGAAAGGGTTAAGCCCACTTTGGCCAGAGCATGGCTCATACAATAAAGCATAGAAACGTCAGTCTTTTTAAGAAAAAGACATATATTGCATTTTGAATTATTTTGAAAACGTTGTGGAAAAAGGAACCCTTACTTATTATGAGCATTCACTGTTTAACTCTTTGCCACACAAGCCCGAGTTTTAACGACCCTGTGGAAGAGGCCTTTTGAAAACATTGTGGGAAAAGGAGAAAATGCTGGTAACCAGCATTTTCTCCTTTTCCCACAATGTTTTCCAGCCTTCCCAAAACAAATTTCAATTTTTGATACACATTTATTTTGTCGTCTGCTAATGCTTTCAATTTGGAGTAGTCTAAAAATTTGTCATTTGGTAAAGAGTTAATAACTACAACGATTTTGAAGTATGCTTACTGCAGGGGTGTAAAAAAATTGTATTTGTATACTAATTGGTTGAAAAGAAATGGATAAAACTCTTTTTTTAGTCTCTCTGTGTTCATTAGATAGGGCAAATTTCTTACGTAATTAGTACTTGCGAAAATGTTAAACTATTTACCACTCGATTCCGAGTTTTAATGACCCTGAAAGAGAAGGCTTTTAAAAAGATTGTGGGAAAAGGAGAAAATGCTGGTAACCAGCATTTTCTCCTTTTCCCACAATGTTTTCTACCCTATCAAATATAGAAATTACCATTTAAGAAACATCAAATTTGTCGTATGCAAATACTGTCAATTCGGTCCAGTCCAAAATGTTGTCTTGTGGTAAAGAGTTAAAAAGAATTTAAACCGTAGAGCACTCAAAAACCCAGACTCTTTCCGGCATTAAGTCTTTACCAAATGACAAAATTTTAGACTTGTTCAAATTGAAAGCATTTCCATATGACAATATCAGTTTTATCCAGATGATGTCATTTGCCTTTGGAGAGGTAGAAAACATTGTGGGAAAAGGAGAAATGCTGGTAGCCAGTATTTTCTTCTGTGCCCATATTGTTTTCAAAAGTTTCTTAATGAAGCTCGTTAAAATTCGGGATTGTATGGTAAAGGGTTAAATAAGACCTAAATACTTTGTAACTTCAATTTTGCTCTTGTTTAGAATGTTAACTCGAAGCAGACAGTGTAAATCAAGATCAGACAGCACATTTTGTGCAGTCCGATTGTAATCTACACTGGCAACTAAAATTGTGAAAGGTGCTTTTAGAGTTAGCTCTATAAGATAGTTCTGTGTAGAAAGCCAGTAGATTTTTATTTGGTGTATTTAAATTTTATTTATTGACCTAAATTTCTAAAATATCATAGGTTTTTGATTAACTCTTTGCTTAACAATTCACATGTTTCATTGACATGGGGGGAAAAGGAGGAAATGCTTTTTAACAGCATATTCTCCTTTTCCCATAATGGTTTCTGCTCTTTAAGTTACAAATTCCATCAGTTGAACTGCATTGAATTTGTTATCTGTAGATGCTTTCAATTTAGTACGAGTCTTTAATTTTGTTTTCTACCTATAGACTTGTCCATTTAAAAGCATTTGCAGATGACAAATTAAATCTAGCTTAACTCTTTACCAGACGACATAATTTTATACTCAATCAAATTGAAAGCATTTGCAGACGACAAATTGAAAGGTAGCTCAAATGATGATTTCTGTCACTGATAGGGTAGAAAACATTGTGGGAAAAGGAGAAAATGCTGGTGACCAGCATTTTCTCCTTTTCCCACAATGTTTTCAAAAGCCTTCTTCTGCAGGGTCGTTAAAACTCAGGATTGTGTGGGAAAGGGTTAAATGAAAGGATTTGTCTTTGAAAAGGTGGGAAACATAGTGGAAAAAGGAGAAAACGATGGTAGATAGGACTTTGTCCTGTACTCATCATGTTTTCAAAAGCCTTTTTAACCCTTAACTTTTTACCAAACAACAAAATTTTTTGATTGTCCAAATTGAAAGCATTTGCAGACGACAAATTAAATGTAACTCACAACATGAAATATTTCTTTCATAGACAAAAAAATGTGAGAAAAGGAGAAAATGCTGGTTACCAGCATTTTCTCCTTTTCCCACAATGTTTTTCAAAAGGCTTCTTCCTCAGGGTTGTTAAACGTCGGGACTGTGTGGTAAAGAGTTAAGCTGCTAAATGCGACTCACTGACCTTTTGCGGACAATGTAGGTGAAGATCAGACTGCACAGAACATACAGTTTGATCTTGATCTTCACTGTCTGATAAGATGTTTTTCCAAAAAAGTAACTTTGAAATAGCAATTTTTGGGTTTATGCTATCAACATGAAATTTTCATTTTAGTTACATAGCAAGATAAGGGTTAACCTGGATGACAGAAAACATTGGGTTTGTTTGATGTTATGGGGAGATATTGAGATCTAGTGCGCCTGATCCTGCTTTTCGGTGAAAACTTTTATTTCTAATTTGAGGCAAAGTCATGATTAACACGACAAAAATGTAGCCTTGTTCAAATTGAAAGCATTTGCAGACGACAATTTAAATGTCCCTCAAATGATGAATCTTACCTTTGATAGGGTAGAAAACATTGTGGGAAAAGTAGAAAATGCTAGTTACCAGCATTTTCTCCTTTTCCCACAATGTTTTCAACAGCCTTCTCTCTCGGGGTCGTTAAAACTCGGGATTGTGTGGTAAAGGGTTAATTTTGGTTATTAAAGAAAGTGGCTATAATGGATTTATAATTATCTGATGGCTTGATTGTTATCATTCATCACAGCTACCCCACACCCAGGAATTCTGTCTGTTTTCATGACACTACATGATTAAACCTTCACCAAGCAGTACTGAGATTTAAGTTGCTCGACCCAAAAGATTGTTGGAAAAATTGTGGGAAATGGAGAAAATGCTGGTTACCAGCATTTTCTCATTTTTTCTACTGTGTTCTCAAACCTTTCAGAGATGAAGTCCATCATTTGAACCATCTTTGTTTTCTGCAAATACTTTCAATTTTGACATATCTAAAATTTTGTTCTATGTTAAAGGGTTACTCGCAGTTTTAGCTCGGCTGTTTTTGTAGAAAACATACAAGGTATTGTAGCCCTTGTGTCGTCTGGGTCGTTGTGTGAAAACTTTGACATTTTATCACATTTCTGTTATTACTGAAGACATTTGCTTTAAACTTGGACATGTTGTCAATTATCAAAAGGGGAACCTGTGCAACAAGGGCAGGTAACCATCAAAGCATTTTTGACAGAGTTTTGCCCCCTTTTCAACTTAGAATTTTCAATGAAAATCGAGCTTTGGCACCTGCATGCGGTGCTCTTATTTTTGCGTATGGTTGCAAGTGATCATATGTGATAGGTCTCAATATGAATCCTTAGAGTGCCGAAAAAACGCTATTGACACTTTTAGTCTAGAAATAAGAACAAACTAATTAAAGTTTTAGGGTTTCTGTTGTCCAGAGTGGCTCAGTAAAGTAGATAGTGTAGATCAAAGATCAGACTGCACATTTTGTGCAGTCTGATTCTGATCCACACTGGCCGCAAAAATAACTATAGTTGTAAGAGGTGTTTTTTCTGGTTAACCCTTTACCACGCAGTCCTGACTTTTAACGACCCTGAGGAAAAAGCCTTTTGAAAGCATTGCTGGAAAAGGAGAAAATGCTGGTAAACCAGCATTTTCTCCTTTTCCTACAATGTTTCCTACCCTTCCACAAAATAATTCCAATGTTTCAGTCACTTTTTTGTTGTCGTCTGCAAATGCTTCCAATTTTGACAGATCCAAAATTTTGTCGTTTGGTAAAGAGTTAAGTAAGGGATGTTTTCATCAGCTCTGAAGTATTCACTCTCAGACAGTTTCTAATGCACTTTCATTCCCCCCATTGTAAATATAAAACTGTAGCACTCAACCTGTTGTCAGTTTCGTTATTCATACAGGACTGTTTTGCAAATTTGTTTTTATAGGTAGCTCTTTTCTGTTGCTTTGTGATTAATTCATTACCAAACAGCAACATTTAAGTTTGTTCCCAGTTCATAGCATTTGCAGATGACATATCAAACCTGGCTTACATAATAGCTTTTGTCCTTGAAAGGGTTCAAAACATTGTGGGAAAACGAGAAAATATTTCCTTTTTCTTTTTCCCACATTGTTTTCAAAGACCTTCTTCCTTGGAGTTGTTAAAATTGAGGAGTGTGCGGTAAAACATTGAACGACAGGATTTGTATTTGAAAAGGTAAGAAACATTTTGGAAAAATAGAGAAAATTCTGGTGATTAGTATTTTCTCCTTTTCCCACAGTGTTTTCACAGACTATCTTCCTCAGGATGCTTAAGACCAAGTATTGTTTGGTAAAGGGCTGAGGTGTTGTTTGTATTAGTCATGTTGAATTGCCCTTTGGTAAGGCATTACAGCGGCCAAAGCTCAGCACTGATGAAACCTAGAAAACGCAACAGTATGTGACCTGACTCATTCATCTCAGTGAAATATTGTTGAAAGCAGCAAAGTAAATGAACTGCATTAGTTCATAATAGGCACCATTTTAGAAAGTGGTATCAAAACACAAAGTCTGTGTAGATAGGAATCAGTGAACAATTTTGTTTTGCTCACTTTTTTGTTTGTATTTATTTTGTTTTTTTCTTCCAGTGCCTGTAGGTAGACAGACCTCCAGATAAAAGGGAGTGATATTATTTTAGATCCATTATTTCTCTTCCAAACCCTATGTTGTGGGTACTCATTAGAATCGTCTCGTTGAGACGATTCTAATGGGTGCCCATAACATAGGGTTTAGTGGAGAGGGATTAATATGTTCAATTTTGAAATCAAAATCACTCCCTCTATCTGGAGCTTTGGGTAGAGTTTTTATTTGTACATAGTTTTTCCATTCCCCAACCTCAGTTGTAGATATGTCTTTTCGGAAGTGCAAATTTTAGTCAGCTTGTCTATCAGTGAATATGTGTAAGATGCAGCTGATGGGTTGAAATTCACACTCTCAGATGAACAGAATATCAACACCTTGTAATTTCAGCATTTATTGGTTACCTAGCTTAATGTTAGTAAGATACTTGTAAATATTTTGTTTTTTCATTTGCAAGGAAAGATTTTTATTCATGCATTAGAGAAAATTTTTTTTTGTTGTTGTTGAGAAAGAGAAAATATATATGAATACACAATATAAAAAAGTGTTGTATCCCCTGAGTTTTTGCCAGGTTTGATTTTCTGACATGATTAACATGAAATGAGGAAGAAATTAGCATCTGGCTGGTGCATACTCCTACAAACCAGTATTCTGCCTCTGAAATGAACTGAGTCAACACTTGACCTCAGGGCAGAAGCTACCAATCAAGCTGCTTCAACCTCTGGTGAGAAGTATGTGACAAAGACTGCAAGCTGTTATACAAGCCCTGGATGGAAGTACGCAATATTGACTGATAGTGTGTGCCCATTTTGTGCAGGACTTATTAAACCTGCCCCAAGTTCTATGTCGACATTAAATTCCCAGTTTTTACCAAACTTAGAACTTCTTGTTTTTTCTAAAATTCGAATACACTAAGCAAAAAATTCCTACTCACCATGAGGTCAAGGGATACCACAGTTCAGTTGATTTCATAGGCAAAAGACTGGTCTGTTGATGTATGCAGCAGCCGGTTTTGAATATCTATTCCAATTCCTATTATTCATGTCAGAAAATCAAACCTGGTAAAAGCATAAGGGGATGCAACACTTTTCTTTTACTGTGTATATGTGTACCCCAGAAAATACTGGACCATGCAGATCCTAGATAAAACTGCATATTTAATGTGGTCTGATCTTGGTTCTCCAAAGACTGCTTGAGTACCTACTGTTATAGGAAATGATGACTTTTTACTGGTAACCTCCTTAAATGAATTTTGCTGCAGACCACTTAATGTAGATTATCTGTATTTCACACAGATATTTTCAAGTTGCTCTCGAGACTTTCAGAAAGTAATTGGTTAACTTTTTACCAAAGGACATCATGTTAGACTGGTTCAAATTGAAAGCATTTGCAGCCGACAAGCTAAACATGACTCAAAAATTAAAATTTGCTTTAGGAAGGATAGAAAACAATGTGGGAAAAGTAGAAAATGCTAGTTACCAGCATTTTCTCTTTTCCCACAATGTTTTCAAGAGTCTTTTTTGTCAGGGTTGTTAAAACTCGGGATCGTATGGTAAAGGGTTACAAGGTCACAAGTTTTAACCAGTTTTAACATTCTAGGAAAAGGAGAAAATGCTGGTAACCAGCATTTTCTCCTTTGCCCAGAATGTTTTCCATTCTATCGGAGAACTTAAGTATGTTTGCACCAATTTAGAATAAGTGCAGAAAATAACGCAACAGACATGTTTGATCTAGAATGAGACTCAAATTGAGCAAGTAGATGTTTGCTTTTGTTGGTAGCATTTCAGCCAAGCAGACATTGTATAGATCAAAGATCAGAATGCATGTTTTGTGCTGTCTGATCTTGACCTATTGTTGCCACGCAGGCAACTATAGCTTCTAAAAGCACTTTAACCTTTTCCCAAACAAGCCCTGGTTTTCACGTGTCTGCAGTACAAGTCTTTTGAAAACACTGTGGGAAAAGGAGAAATTGCTCATAACGAGCAATTTCTCCTTTTCCCACAGTGTTTTCTATCCTTTTTGAGAACTTTGTGCCATTTTCATCAAATTTAAAATTGTAGTCTGCAAACTCTTTCAATTTGGACCAGTCCAAAATTTGTCGTTTGGGAAACGGTTAATCGATAAGAATTGAAGCAGAAGGGATAAAAGTTGCTTTCTCTCATATTTACATTGTCATAGCCCATTTTCATCTTTTTTCTTATGCATGTTTATATTTGCTTTTGATGTTTCACCCTTTACCTAACAATCCAAACATTTCATGACCTTGAGAAGAAAACACATTGGAAAACATTGTGGGAAATGGAGAGAATGCTGGTAACTAGCATTTTCTCTCTTTTTTGTACAATGTTTTGCACCTTATCCAAGACAACTACAATTTTGGCCACATTTGATTTGTCGTATGCCACTGATTTGGGCTGAAACAAATTCAAAATTTTGTTTTAACCCTTTCCCAAACAAGTCCTGGTTTTCACATGTCTGCAGTACAAGTCTTTTGAAAACACTGTGGGAAAAGGAGAAATTGCTCATAACGAGCAATTTCACCTTTTCCCACAGTGTTTTCTACCCGTTTTGAGAACTTTCTGCTATTTTCATCAAATTTAAAATTGTCGTCTGCAAACTCTTTCAATTTGGACCAGTCCAAAATTTGTCGTTTGGGAAAGGGTTAAGGTTTAAAGGGTTAAACACAGAAATGACTAGAGTATGAACCCTTAGGCTGCTAAGCGCAACTCAGTGGCCTTTCGCGGACAGTGTAGATGAAGATCCGACGGCACAGAACATGCAGTCTGACCTTGGATCTACACTGTCTAACAAAGAGATCCACCCCCACCCGGTCACCTGGAAAAAGAAAATACCTCTGAAGGAGTAGAATTTTAGTTTATACAGTAGACTTGAAATTGTCATTTCACGTATTTAGCAGGTTAAGTGTTGGGGTTTGTTTTCCGTAGAGTTTTCCTTTCATTGACTTACTGTTTGGACTGTGTCATAGGATCTACAAGTATTCTGCATTGTTTTTTTAACTCTTTACCAAACGATAAGATTCAAAACTTCTCCAAACTGAAAGCATTTACAGACTACAAATAAAATCTGGGTTAAAAGATATGCCCATAGAAAGGATAGAAAACATTATGGGAGAGGGAGAAGATGCTGTTTTACCAGCATTTTGTCCTTTTCCAACAATGTTTTCAGATGCATTGCTCTTAGGGTCTACAAATATTCCCTTTATGGATAAGTCTAAAATTTTGTCTTTTGAAAAAGAGTTGATTACCATTTTTTAGCTAGCATTACAAGGATTTTACTGCCAAATTTATTTGTAAACAAATCACATATGCCTCTTACTATGTTTGTGTGTGTGTGCGTATGTATGTGTATGTTTGTGCTGGTTTGAATTTATGCAAGTTTATTTGAGTGTTACTGATTATGTTTTCGTGAACAAATGATAAATACACAGACTTAATCGAATTGCTGTCTTCTTGCTTCTGTTTATCTCCTCCTTTTTGCTTTCTCTTATTACTGAAGAAACTCTGGCCATGGTGATTTGTACAGTGCTTCAAATTTTTATATCCTGGATCCGTATTTACCAACCGTTTTTAAGAACGTTTTTGGTCTTATTCTCCAGAATTTTCTTACTTTGAAAGTAACAAACTTTGTATTGGCTTAAACTTTTGTTTTAGCCAATCAGAAGTTTTGTTACTTTCAAATTTAAATCGTGGTGTTCATGGTTGTGGGTTTGAGCGTTGGCCTCGTAATCAAAAGGTCCCGAGTTCGATACCCGAGAGCATGTGTCAACTTTGGGACTGTTCATTGGCCCACACATTCGGCGCAAGTACTGGTGTAGTTTCCAGGAAGCAGAATCGAGAGTGTGTAGTATAAGTTGTGAGAACTTGTTTCTGAATCGATGTAAAATAAATATGTTTAAACTGATTAAACTAAATTTAAATAATTAAATTTAAACTAAATTTAAATTTGAATTTAGAAAATCTTGGGGAATAAGACTAAGGAAGTTCTTAAGAATGGTAGCTGAATATGATACCTGATGATAATTGTGTACACAATAGTCATAATGTTTGATTGCTAATATTGGTCTTTTGAAAGTCATTGATGGCACTTCCACTAAAGCCAGGTTTATTTCATGTAACCGCTTGAGCAATGAGCACAATGTTCAAATGCATTAAGACTTAACACATGATCACATGTGAGAGCATTGGAGTCTAACCTTTAACCGCACAAAATTTTAGACTTATCCCCAATTCTAAGTATCTGCAGGCAAGAACTCAAAGGTGGCCCAAATGAGCATGCTAGTAACAGAGCAGAAAACATTGTGAGAAAAGGAGAAAATGCTGGTTACCAGCATTTTCTCCTTCACCACAATGTTTTTCCAAAAACTTTCTTGCTCAATGTTGAAACATGGGATTTTGTGGTAAAGGGTTAAGGAGAAATAGTTTGTTAAGATCAGTGGCATTTTTTCTCCCAACGTTTAAAAAGTGGTCTGGTGCAAGTCAAAGTTGTTTACAGAAAGTAAAAGTCCATTAAAAGAAAGTATTGTCAGTAAATTAGGATATAAGTAATAAAACATAAAGTAAGGTTCTTTGTTGTTAGTTGCTATGCCATTTTTGTCTATCTGTATGCACCGCTTAGACTATATTAAATTTAAAGGGGCATTTAAAAGAAAAGCTTTGGCTCTTGTTTTCATTACAAGTGCCATGTTCTCAAAACTTGTGACCATCAAGGTAAAAGATCTTTTTGTGGTCTAGCTCCACTGGCTAGGGGCCAGTGAGCTTATGTTACGGTCCTGTTTTCTTTGTGCAGGAATGCATGTATGCTTTAACTTTTATGCTAAACATCTTCTCTCAAACTACCTAATTGTGAGCAAGCTTCAGATAAATTATGCTGCCAATGTCCCCTTCAGATTTTCGTCAAAGATGCAGTTTTATTTCATGCTTTTCGGTAGTTTATCGAGAAATAATGGTGGATTATGGTTTGATATTTCATGGTTACGACCAGCGAAAATACCGATTTTATATTTTCAAACTCTTCAATTGAAGGCGGAAACAGTAGTTCCCGTGCATTAGTTACCTCGGTAAACAGTGTGTGACATTCAACTGGAGGGAAATATGACGTAATTTACGCTATATTTCTCGCGCTTTACGTAAGATTGTAATGCGTTGTATGTGGCGGGGGGGGGGGGGGTACGCCACGGGGCATTACCGAAAACAATTATTGTACTGGATTTTTAGTTTGATGAAAGTTCCAACAAAATAGGGTTTAGAAGCATGAAATAAACAGATTTTTTTTTTGCGGTGAAAAACCGAAATTTATTTCATCGAGTGAACGTCATTGGTAATATTTTCACGAGTGGCTGCGTGCAACTCGTGAAAATATTACCGATGATGTTCAATCGATGAAAGAAATTTCGATCTTTCACCGAAAAAAAACAAATATCCTCTATCTATTGAAACTGACTGCCGTAGTAAAAATGAAAAATATCGAAAATCTCTAAAAATCTCCTCAAAAATTGCTTGTTGAAATTTTCTACAAATTGGCACAAATGGTCCTAGATTTTGTTCTTTCAGCAGGTGTTTTGACATATTGTTATCTGGCAAAGAACATGGCTGCATCTTATGTGCAGTTTGATCTTGATCTATAGTGTCTGCAAAAATAACTTAAGTCGGTTCCAGGGCTTTAAGGTTTAAGATTAACAAAAGCGTAACGAGTATGATTCACTGCAATTCACTGTTACAATCTTTCTACTCAAAGACTGACCTGTTCTGTTCTATAATACAGTTTTCAAATAAATGTCACGTACCCGTTTTTAAATCATCGTCTACACTAGGAAAAAGAGGCTTTGCAGTTCAAAAATGAAACATACTATTTGCTGATAAAGCCGACCGCGACCGATATTGCAGCGGAGAGCCTCAAAATCGAGACTATAGCTTAGGTATGTCCTTTCGGCTTATTTGTCTGTTGGCTAAAGTAATTCTACACGGTGTGAGGATCAATGAGACTGCTGATTTCATCCTACGTTCGTTGTGTCTGTTGCTTTTGTGTCGTTCAGCGTCCGCCTCTTTCTCAGGGGACCGTCAATTTGTTTTCCTGAAAAAAAAAAAAAAAATGCAGATCGAAAGACTTAAGGCATTAGTCGCATCACAGTAGCAATTAGCTATGTTCTTACGTGTCAACAAAGACTTATTTACGGATCAATTTTCTGCAATAAAAACAATTTCAGTGGACAGATTTTTTTCACATTTTGCAAAGAAATAGTGCTATCTGATGTCTTCTTTAAAAAAAAAATCAAAACATTACATTAAGCGGGAGATTTCTAAGAGTCACTGCGCATTTTTTAAAGTTATTGACGTAATGAATTACCTCCCTTTATAATAACCGTCTATTTTGGCATGATTTGGCATCCCTATCACGTCTAAATGCCCCGTTTTCGCAAGCCTTTGTGATTTTCAGACATTTGAAAGGCAACCGACATATAACAGATGAATATGTACTATCTGTCAAGCTAACCCAGTGGAATATAACAGAATTTACGAAAGAGAAACATGTGCAAGCCGATGAGCAGGTCCAACTGTGGCATATGTCCTTAAAACAAGTTGTGCATAATTCTTTGTTTTCCATTTATTGGAGCCTGTCCATCAGTCTGTTTATATATTTGTGATATTTTGGCTGCACACTCCTACACATACAAGTAGGTATAAGTATTACGCAACCTCCCCCAAGTCTTAATGTTTGTGGCATCAGAAAGTGTAGCCAAGTAAGACATCCTGGTATTGTCATAGTCTTGGCGTCGTGTGCGTCGTCGTCGTGCAGAAACTTCAACATTTTATAATATCTCTTATAACCGAAGATATTTATTTCAAACTCGGAGTGGTTGTTAATTACAAAAGGGGAACCCATACAGGTAATTTTACCCCTTTTATGACTTACAATTTTCAAAGACTTTGACATTTTATGCTATCTCTGTCATTACTGAAGATATTTACTTCACACTTGGGACTATTTGTTAACTGTCACACGGTGAACTCGTGCAACAGGCGCAAATAACCATTTAAATAATTTTGACACAGTTATGCCCCTTTTTCGGCTTGGTAATTTCACTAACAGCAACTGCATAAGGTGCTCTTGTTTTCATGTCACGTTAGGTTTGAACGTTAGTTTTCCCTATCAAACTCATTATTATTATTATTATTATTATTGGCTGAAAACTCGTTTATTTAGCAGTTTTATGTTTGAGAAAGAATATAGTAGCGAATATTGCCCATTGTGATTTTAAATAAGAATTACCCTCGCCTCTGTATACCATTCCTACAATGGCGCCTTGCACGGAGGCTGTTACCATTGGATACAGGGGCCCATCCTGTGTGCTGACGTCACTGAAAGCCGTGCCATAGAATAAAGTATCAGATCCAAATTGCAAAGTCCCCTCGTCCAGGTCGAAGTACATGAAAAACCAGTCTGGCAAAATGGCCTAAAATAAAGAAGAAAATACACTTTTTGAAGGGTCCCATATCTGTGCTTCAGTGCTTAACCCTTTCAGCAACATAGGCGAAAAGATGGACTTTACGGACTGCATATCACACTGCACAGAACGTGCAGTCTGGGTCCGTATTCACCAACCGTTCTTAAGAATGTTCTTTGTCTTGTTCTCCAGAATTTTCTACACTTGAAAGTAACACAACTCCTGATTGGCTGAACCATTTGGTTTAGCCAATAAGGAGTTGTGTTACTTTCAAATATAGAAAATCTTTGAGAATAAGACTAAGAATGTTCCTAAGAATGGTTGGTGAATACGGACCCCGATCTTTGATCTATACCGTCCGATTGCTTAGTCTCCATTTTGTCAAGCCTATAACATAAAAAAAAATCTGAATCCATGTTTTGTGCAACTTCAGCCATAGAGAGAGGTCGGCGTTATGTATTTGGCTCTGAAGGAGTGAATGCGACTGGTACCTTTATCTTCTTCCGATAGTCTAATGAAATTGGGTCATGTCTCGTCAAAAAGTAGGTCACCGTGCTAAATCTTAGAAAGAACCTTGTGTGCATTCTAGAGGCCACATTTTCAGTCTGAAACTCATGAAAGTTGCTTGGAATGTATGTCTTGATAATATATCGGACAAGTTCAAAATTGGGTCATGTCGGGTCAAAAAGTAGGTCACTGGACCAAATCTTAGAAAAACTTTGTGTACACTCTAGAGGCCACATTTTCCGCCTGATACTCTTGAAACTTTGTCAGAATGTATGTTTTTGATAATATCTTGGACAAGTTTGAAATTGGGTCATGTCTGGTCAAAAAGTAGGTCACTGGGCTAAATCCTAGAAAGACCTTGTGTGCACTTATGCCACTTTTTGGCGTGATTTGGCATGAAACTAGGTCAGATTGTCTGTCTTGATGACATCTCGGATAAGTTCGACATTGGGTCATTTCGGGTCAAAAAGTAGGTCAATGGGCTAAATCTTAGAAAAACCTTGTGTGCACTCTAGAGGCGACATTTTTAGCCTGATACTCGTGAAACTAGGTCAAATTGTCTGTCTTGGTAATATCTCAGACAAGTTTGAAATTGGGTCATGTCTGGTCAAAAAAGTCAAAGCGCTAAATCTTAGGAAAACCTTGTGTGCACCATGGAGGCCACACTTTCAGCCTTACACTGATAAAGATTTGTCAGGATGTATATGTTGTTGATATCTCAGACAAGTTTGAAATTGGGTCATGTTGGGTCAAAAAGTAGGTCACTGGGTCAAATCTTAGAAAAACCTTGTGTGCATTCTAGAGGCCACATTTTCAGTCTGATACTCTTGAAACTTACTCAGAATGTTTGTCTCGATGATACCTTGAACAGGACCCAAGTTGGGTCATGTCAGGTCAAAATGTAGGTCACTGGGCTAAATTCAAAAAAAAAAAACTTATGAACACCAGTGTACCAGTCGCAAATTACCATCAACACGTATTCATTCGAGTTCATACCATGGAGTAGGTAAACAGCCAGCGCATTCGACTGCGACGACAAACCACGAGTAAGATATCTTTAAACTAGAAATATTTTTATCGGAGGTTTTGACGATCATTTTTTTTATATTTTTGTATGATGTTCTTCTGTACATGCAATTACCGTTGCACGGAAATTGAAGGAGAATTCTAAAAGCACAGCTTTCTTTCTAATCGATTTCTAACGTAAGTATCTTTTTAAATCCTTGTATTGCATTTTCTGTACATAGTATTAATAAATGATAACATATGGTCAAATTAAATAAGAAACTCGGTAAAAAGATGATACATTACGAGAAATATTACCCCGAATGCTGGGAACGTCCCAACTGTTTTACCGCTTTTATACGCCTTTTTCTGGATGAGATCAACTGCCCAGGTTTGCTTTCCGCCTAAAGATTCTCCAATATTATCTCCTCCAAGCTGAACGCCGGAAGTGCCAATCCCAACTCTCGCGTAACTTCCTCTCAGGTGTACAGGAAATATAAACTCGATCACGTGTCTACCGGAAATGAAACCGCGACTCCACCTTGCACCGTCGTATCTATTTCCACAACGGGATAACTCTATTGTAGTATTGTTTATTGGGCGGAATCCGGAGGAAAATGTTGATATT
Source organism: Tridacna gigas (assembly GCA_945859785.2). Taxonomy (NCBI): domain Eukaryota; kingdom Metazoa; phylum Mollusca; class Bivalvia; order Cardiida; family Cardiidae; genus Tridacna; species Tridacna gigas. Next base: position 64,422,616 of record OX244035.2, read on the forward strand.
TTGTCGTTTGAGAACTCAGATTTCACTTGTACTGCATACGTCCATTTCGGTCGAAAGAACTGTGTATCGATCACTGCAAAAAAATATATATATATCTGATGATTTATTCACCAAGAAGTCCTGTTATCGCCACATTTTGTGATCATTTCCTAAACTGTACAGGCCCGGCCTGGTAACTCAATGGTTAGCATATCCGACCCGTGACCTGCTGGTTGCGGGTTCGAGACCCGGTTGAGGTAAACTTTCTTTTCGGCGACCTTTTGCCTCTCACCTCTGATGCATGTGAAAACTAATCAGTGACTTGGAAAAAAAGGTTGTGTCAACACTGGTGTGAGAAAGCCAGGAAACACATGTACAGGTGCACTGACCGCCGTGATATGACCAAGGCTGTTAAAACGGCGTTAAACTCCAATACAAACAAACTAAACTGTACATGATTTTGCTGTAATTATTTCCTCATCGCCTTCTCAGAAAACATGCGAGATTCGAACAATCGTCGCTTGTTGTGCAGGAACCACGCTAAGATTGCTTCACTCTTTACCAGAAAACAAAAATGTTAGACCTGGCCATATTGAAAGCATTTGCAGACCTCATATTAAGTGTGGAACTAATTATAAAATTTGTCTTTGAATGGACAAAATATTATGGGAACAGGAAGAAAAATGTTGGTTACCAGCATATTTTCCTTTTCCCACAGTGTTTTATAATCCATCTTTGCCAGGGCCGTTAAAACTCGGGACGGTTTTGTAAAGGGTTACATGTCACATACACTAAGACAGTCGATAATCATCTCCTCGTATATTGCAAGAGTAGAGTTTTGTATGGCAAAATTAAGTCTCC